>OV815289.1:19024727-19636097 GCA_929108145.2 Limnephilus rhombicus | reverse complement strand
ACATCTTATTCAAATATCAAAAAAAAAATTAAATCATTCTATCTCCGTAGAATATGAAAGCAAATAATATTGTATACAAATACCCAGATCGAATATTGATCAAACACCTGGAAATTACTATCAAACACTGTATTCATAAACATTATAATAATTAGTAGTTTATAATAATTAGTATTTTAGATTTTACACAGTTATTACAATGTAAAACATAAAAGTATAATAGTATTAATTAAATAGGACAAATGATAGATTTCTTACAATCAAACTGATTGATCAGTTTTGTAAGATTTTAAAGATTAATATTGTAAAATTAAAAAAAAAACTGAATAAATATACTAAAAAAAAAAAAGATACTTGTTTTGGAAAGAAGAGATGACTATCTATGATCGACTATGGCCGGGTCGCCGGGTGCTTAGATCGTTTGTGCTGTCAAATTGTTTTTTCGACATAATATGTATTGTTGAATCGTGGAAAAGTTATTTTAATGAAATTATTTCTATTTTACCACTCTAATGCAAAGCCCTACGCTAAGTATCATCATTTGTAACTAACTAACTAATCTTAAACCATCACCTATCACGCCGTTTCCCCGAAGGGGTAGGCAGCGAGGACGGACCGCCAAACAGCTCGGTCTTGGCACACACTCCTTGCATCATCTGTAACTTTGTTTAATAATAAAACGAAGTAACATATAAACATATGATGTTACAAAACATTTATTGCATTGTTTATTGATTTATTTTTATTTGTGTGGTGTGGGTACCAAAAAGTTTGTTTTCTTGGGGAGGTTTTTGTGGCATATACTAATTGATAAGGGGGCGTTCAAGTATTACGTAACGCAATTTTGAAGATTTTTGACCCTCCATCCCACCATGAAACGTGCCGTGACCTTTTTCTGTACCCCCCCCCCTTCTACCTCCCTAAAAGTTACGTAACACCCAAGCGATTATTTTTACCTAAATTAATAATTTAGTTGCGCAAAGTACTGGAAAGTCGCTTATTCTTGTTTTTTATCGCGTTTGCGGTAATAAATTAATAACACAAGAGATTTCTATCTCGCAATAGATGCGAATATTGGGTACATTTTTTAGATTTAAAATTATTTTCGCTATTTGTTTTTGGGGTGTTATGCCGTATTTCGCTACTCCTTCTTTCAACGTTTCGGACAGCATTATTATCAGGGCAGATCCGGCAGATATGTGTATTGCATTCCTGACATCCGTATAGCGGAATAGTGTTTATTTCATTATTTTATGTACCTATAAAAATTTTGAAAATATTATTATTTTTATCGGCCTTGTATTCCTTCCGGATCTCCACAATTTAACATTGTCTTATCTTTAATATACCTACATGCATTTACAACAAATTCATTTTTTTACATTAGCTCCACTGAGGAGGCCCTGAGGAAAATAATTTTTCTAAAGCTGCCGTGTGAAACAACACTTTACTCCAATATGATTTATAAGCTGACTCGTAGTGGCGTGAAACCTTTTTCATGACCCGAATGCAATTATACAAGTTCTCAAAAGGAAGATTTTAAAATTCACGGTATGATACACAAAAGAGAAAAAAAACCTTTTTCATATCCTGGTTGCAACTATTCGTGTTTTCAAAATGAATATCTAAGAAGTCACTTGCTGACTCGTAGTGGTGAAAAACTTTTTTCATGTTCCGACTGCAACTATTCATGCGCTACAAAACGGTATCTAAAAATTCACATGTGTTACAATGGGATGTCTAAAAAGTCATATTTTTTCCCACAGTAAAAAAACCTATATCTGAAAATTTTTATAGTATGTTTACGTTTTTAAGGAATTTGGTTAATTTGAACACTGTAAAACTTCAAAAATAGGAATTCAAAATAGAAATTCAAAATAGTTCATTGGGGCTTGTTGACAATAGTGTTGCTGGCGTGCTTGATGTTTTCATTGGTAGCTAAAATATGTTATACCTACTTATGGCCAGTTCTTTATGAAAAGTCTAGGTATAGTTTATATTTTGAATACCTATCTATGTGTATTATTACATTTTAGCAGTAAACTTACCTGTATGTAGTAACCAAAAAGCGTTGTTGATTTCTTCTTCGTGGCCGTCACCTTGAACTTTCGTATAACATCATTTATATGTTCCATAAATTTTTCTTTTGCTGTTTTTCAAATTTCTTTGGCATTTTTTGGCAAAGCTGCGCTAGCAAGTCATCATGAGAGCCTTTATAAGACAAGAAAGCTGACGATGTAAATCTCGCGCTTTTGAGGACATTATTGTACCTACAAATTCACTTTAATACTGACTGCAGCAATTTGAGTTTACGCGTATGTCGTGTTTAAAACACTAAAGAATAAAATAAAAGGACTCCGCCTCCTACCCTTCCACCAACCAGTATCTTACATGCTCTCTCTTACATTTTTGTGTTTACCTTAGAATCTTAACCTCTCACAAAATCTATTTTGCATACTATGTGTGTACTATTTTGTATACTGTGTAATCTATTTTGTATACTGTATATATAACGCATTAGCAGAATCAATTATAGGATACGGAATAAATAGTTACGGATTAACGTACAAAACGTACTTAAATAAAATAGAACAACTACAAATCCGTTTCCTAAAATTGATATCAGGCAAAAAAAAAGTTCAATTATGTGATGGCGATTATAAAAAAATGTTCTCCTTGTGTAATGTGCTCTCTATACATAGTAGGGTAGATTACCAATTAACTCTAGATGAATTCTGGAATACAGAATTCAAAAAACCTGTAAACCATAACTACCCCACTAGGCATAGAGAAGCAGAAATGTTTATTATTAATAAATCTCAAAATGTATACGGTGATAGAACAAAAAGGCATAAAATTCCGGAAATATTTAATGCATTGCCTGAAAATATTAAAAACGAGACATCATATTCAAAAATCAAAACTAAAGTTAGATCATTCTACTTCAATAGAACATGAAAACTAAAATATTGTATAAAAATACCTAAATCTATGAAAAACAAATAATATTGTGAACGAATAGGTACCTAGATCTTTTAACTACTGTTCAAAA
Organism: Limnephilus rhombicus; assembly: GCA_929108145.2. Taxonomy (NCBI): domain Eukaryota; kingdom Metazoa; phylum Arthropoda; class Insecta; order Trichoptera; family Limnephilidae; genus Limnephilus; species Limnephilus rhombicus. The sequence goes on along the minus strand of OV815289.1, from coordinate 19,633,045 downwards.
TAAAATTTATGTTATAATAAGCATTACAATAATTAGTTAAGTATTTTAATATTAAGTATTATATTATTAAATAATTACTAGATATGTATTAAGCACCAAAATATCAAACATTTTATATGTTGTAAGTAAATAAATAGGAAAAATGAGAGATTTTTTACAATCAAACTGATTGATCAGTTTTGTAAGATTTAAGTAAGAGAAATTATTGTACAATTAATAACTAAATAAACATATAAAAAAAAAAAAAAAAAAAACATTGAAAGCTGTTAAAATATGAAAATTTTGTTGTTATTCACGATTTTGACTAAAAGCGTCATAAATCACGTTTTGGGAAACTTAGCCTCATTCTAAAAACTGTTTTGGAAAGATTATGAAATGCACTATCACATTATATTATTATTTACAAATATTTGCCCTTCTAAATATATAATTTATTTATGAAAAAACAAAAATATTAAAAAATCGCTTACCATTATTCATAGCCTTGAAAATGAACTTTTTTCTGCATTAACGTATAAAAATAACAGTTTATTTATTGTAGAAAGATATTTTAAAACTTTTTGTCACCTCAAAATATTATCCGTCCAAACTAAAATATTAAAAAAAAATCTTTTATGTAACACAAACTAATGCAATTTTCGAACTTTCACAAAACACAGACCAAGCCAAATTATTTTATTTCAATTATTATAAAACGTAATTACAACGGCAATCGATTTCAACAGATGCATTATGCTCGTATATGCAATTATTATTAGTTATAATATAAATTAAGGCTAAAGTTCGGTGTTTGCGCTAAATTCCTAAAAAATAAAACTAGTTATTTTTATGCTAATTTGGGATCGGGGAATCCGAATCTGAAAGAATTAGGCGGCGGCAAGCAATATTAACTGAATTACACGACTTTAAAAAATTTTATACACATACAGGAAAATAGCCATTTTGGAAGCATATTGATTCCTAGAAAATCAAACTAGTTATTTGTATACTAACTATGGGCCGGGGAATCCGAATCTGAAAGAATTAGGCGGCGGCAAGCAATATTAACTGAATTACCCGACTTTAAAATTTTCTATACACACACACATGAAAATAATCATTTCGGAAGTATTTTGACACACGTAGTACAAAGATCATAGAAAAACAAGATAACATAGATGTTTTTACCACACAAAATTAAGTGTTGCCATTAAGCAGTAATATTAATAACGTAAAATAACATGTTTATATTATAAGTACTTACTTTTTATAAATTTTACTCACTTTTGTATCACAAACCATGTTACATAAACCCGGCTTAGCTGCTAAACTACTTGAAAACAGGGATGTTTTTTTGCCGTGACGCGAGCAGGCGGTATAAAGGGGCACAAACCATGTTACACAAACCTAGCGTAGCCGCTAAACTACTCGAAAACAAGGATGTTTTTTTGCCGTGACGCGAGCAGGCGGTATAAAGGGGCACAAACCATGTTACACAAACCTAGCGTTAGGTTAGGGACGCGAGCAGACGGTATAAAGGGGCTGGAGTTTTACCGCTTAGCTGGACTCTTATATGATCCGCGTATCCGACAGGAACCCTTCGAGACAAGCGAGTTTGACAAGGATACGACGGACGAAGAAGACTTGGTCGATTTATAAGGTATGTTTTTCTGCTGTTTTTTCTGCTGTTATCTATTTTCATATTGATATAGGGATAAATATTTTTGAGAGCTGGTAACACTGCCGGCACATGTTTTTGAATATTTCTTGTTTTTCTATGATCTTTGTACTACGTGTGTCAAAATACTTCCGAAATGATTATTTTCATGTGTGTGTGTATAGAAAATTTTAAAGTCGTGTAATTCAGTTAATATTGCTTGCCGCCGCCTAATTCTTTCAGATTCGGATTCCCCGACCCCAAATTAGTATAAAAATAACTAGTTTTATTTTTTAGGAATTTAGCCCAAACACCGAATTTATTCCCAAGTTTGCTCGATTTGTAAGTAAAATGCGCAAAAAGTAAGATGCTGCTCTGAGCCACAGACCATGCTGCTCAACGGCCTCAATGCTAAGCAGGCTCTCAACGACGACGGACTCCTTATCGTAGCGCTGGTTCTGCCCTTCAAACCATACGTTGAATGTAATATATGGATTTTATTATACCTCTAATACTTTAACCGGTCTTTTAAATGTGATTAATTTTAAGTAAGTGGTACTATGGCACCCCCAATCAGGGTATGTTGCGAGGCTGAACTGAATGGGGGAGGAAAGAATATGGGAAATGTGGAGGCTGGGAAATGCCTGGCTATTCACACCTAACACAACTATTGCCATTTCAAGCAATGTATCGCTTCTAAATGGTGGTTTTTCACCGGCTGTTTAAGGAAGGGCCTTTAAAGAATGGAATTTTAATGAAGATCTTGAAAAGACCACTATAAAATAAGGGACGAGAGGGAAATATTCCTAGTATGTAGGGAAATATTGCACGAGAACAAGTCGAATGCTGCTGTCATCTACTGTGGATGGATGTTCCACTCTTGTCTGGCGAATTTCTTGCTGGTGAACCGATACAAAAGGGATCTCATCAATTTATTAACATTATCTGCTACGTGTAATGCCTAGATCTGAATAACCAGACAGTTACCAATTTCCTCCAGACTCAAAAGCTGCTGTTTTGTTACTCTTAATTTTTCATTATTTTGGACATAGGTAAAAGCAAAGTTTAAATCTCAAAGCATAAAGCTCGAGGCAAAAATCTAATCGCTTAACACTCAAGCTTAAACTCAAAGCTTAAAGCACAATCTTTAATTTCTCCCAACTATGTCTAGGGCATTGCACTGGTCGTTTTCTCTCGGATTCCTTGTACTATTCAATTATAATTTTCAGATGAATCTGACCACATGACGAAGGAGCGTCTGCCCATCCGAGGCCCACATTCGAGGAGCACGTGGAATCCTTCACCAGCTACTGCGCTACTACCGTGGGGCTCCAGGTCATGCAGTGGTTACGCGTGTCCTACCTCTGCGAGTGGGACTTCAACTAGTCCTACTCTCTGAATGACTCTATCTTCATCATCAAAAAGGACCCAAATTTCCCCGAAACCACGGCTGAATAGAAGTTTTAATAGGTTTACTTATATTACCTCTTACCACCTTTGTATTTTGATATCCCCCATCTGTGAAATAGATTATATTTATTTAATTAAATGAAGACAATATAAGCGAAACTCAATCGAAAATCTGAAAACAGAAAAATCAGAAAAAGATATTGACACATCTGGGACACGAACCCAGGACCTCTCGCTTACCGGGCGAACGCGCTAACCACTGCGCCACCGTGTCGATATCCAATTCGGTCACTTTTAACTGTATCATACTTCGACTAAGAACCACCCACACTATCTTCATTTTTCTTAACGCATATACTATTGGCTGCTATCTTTATGTATGATTGCAAGATTCAAACCCGAACTAAATGCTCTCTAGATAGTGTCTGGATAAATCTTTATCCATTTTATTTAATATGCGACATCAATTGACTTTTCTGCAAGTCTAGGATGAATATTTTTATTTTTATTTTAACTTTATGAGTAAAATCTCAAATTGTAATATTTAATTAAATGAAGACAATATAAGCGAAACTCAATCGAAAATCTGAAAACAGAAAAATCAGAAAAAGATATTGACACATCTGGGACACGAACCCAGGACCTCTCGCTTACCGGGCGAATGCGCTAACCACTGCGCCACCGTGTCGATGTCCCAGATGTGTCAATATCTTTTTCTGATTTTTCTGTTTTCAGATTTTTGATTGAGTTTCGCTTATATTGTCTTCATTTAATTAAATATTACAATTTGAGATTTTACTCATAAAGTTAAAATAAAAATAAAAATATTCATCCTAGACTTGCAGAAAAGTCAATTGATGTCGCATATTAAATAAAATGGATAAAGATTTATCCAGACACTATCCAGAGAGCATTTAGTTCGGGTTTGAATCTTGCAATCATACATAAAGATAGCAGCCAATAGTATATGCGTTAAGAAAAATGAAGATAGTGTGGGTGGTTCTTAGTCGAAGTATGATACAGTTAAAAGTGACCGAATTGGATATCGACACGGTGGCGCAGTGGTTAGCGCGTTCGCCCGGTAAGTGAGAGGTCCTGGGTTCGTGTCCCAGATGTGTCAATATCTTTTTCTGATTTTTCTGTTTTCAGATTTTCGATTGAGTTTCGCTTATATTGTCTTCATTTAATTAAATATTACAATTTGAGATTTTACTCATAAAGTTAAAATAAAAATAAAAAAAAAGATTATATTTATGTTTACAAATAAAATATTAGCATAGGAATCATTAATTTTTTATCAAGTAAATTCTAAAAAAAATATTAATTAATATATTTTTGTATGGAGGTTGGGAGATTTCTACACTAGTTGCATATTTAAATGTTTAAGTATATTCATTGATCTAAGAAAAGCTTTTGACAGTATATGCCACAAAAAACTAATCAAGAAATTAGAAAATATTGGAATTCAAGGAACAAATATAGAATGGTTCAAAAGTTATCTACATGAAAGACACCAACACGTGAAAATTAACAATACATTGAGTGAACCCACCTATTCAGAATTTGGAATTCCTCAAGGGACAGTGTTAGGTCCAATATTGTTTATCATTTACGTGAATGAAATGCTTACAATACCGAAAATTGGAAAAATCCTATCTTTCGCTGACGACACAGTCTTAATCATAGAAAAAAAAACTTGGGATGAAGCCTACCGAACTGCAAATGTAGAAATAAACAACTTAAAACAATGGCTGGATGACAACTATCTTTCCTTAAACTCTGACAAAACTTACTTTATGACATTTACACTATCAGACAAATTCCTTCCAATTATAAATTCCAATATAACTATTCATAGCTCTTGTAAAAATTATACTGACAACTGCAACTCATCTAAATGCACAAAAATTTCAAAAAAGAACAACATTAAATATTTAGGCATAATAATAGATCAACATATTAAATGGACAGAACATATTGCACAAACTATAAACAGAAAACGTAAACTTTTTTACGTATTCCTCAAACTAAGAAATATACTTCATAAATCTATACTTCTGAAGGTTTACTATGCATTAGCCCAATCAGTTCTGCAATACGGAATAATAGGTTGGGGAGGAGCGTATAAAACCAACTTAGCCCCACTTGAAATAGTACATAGAAGACTCATCAAAATTATTGTAAAAAAACCTTTAGACTATTCAACTCAAAAAATATTCGATGAATTCAAAGTTTTACAAATAAACAGAATCTATCAAAAAATGCATTACTTCAAATCCATAAAGACAAACTAACAATAAAGTCATTAAGCACCAGGCCGAGAACAACAGGACAAATAATAACCCCTAAACTTAATACTACAGCGGCCCAACACCATTACACATACTCAGCCATAAAATGCTTTAACGAACTCCCTAAAGATATTCAATCCGAAAAAAATTATAAAATTTTTAAGAAAAAAATTTAAATACATTTCACCACTAAGTAATTTCATGTTAGTGTTATTTTACGCCCACTTATATTTTCAATGTGTACACAGGTTTTATATTTTATAATTTAAAAAAAAAAAACTTTCTTCCTAAAATAGTGCACAGGTATATAATTTTACATACATGTTGTTTTTATTTTATTTTTTCATAAATACGCTCATGGTAGCATCAATTAAACATATATCAAAATATCAATTGTGTTAGTACTCCCTCTCTAAACACGAGAAATTCTCAATTAGAGAGGTATTATTACCACCATTAAAAAATATTTGCATTATATGTACATAATTAAAAAAATAATTGTACTTATACCTAACTTTGTAAAATTGTAAAAATGGAATAAATAAATAAAAAAATTAAAAAAAAAAAAAAATTTAATTTGCTAATCTTATTTTCTTTATTTTAACAGGTTGACTGTTCACAAAGTTGCCCACGCGTTGACCGACGCTACTACAACTATATAATATTAGGATGTAAAAAAAAAATTAAAAATGCCAAAACAATAAATAATTTATACATAATGTTAATTATTTGTTGTACTGATATGTTCTTCTATGTGTATAATGTTTATAAATGTTTTACGGCACATTTATATTATGTCTGTAATCTTGTTCTTTTCATATTGACCTCGAGAAAAAAAAGAAAGATTTTTTTTTTATTTATTTGTATATTTGTTAAATTATTTTGTACAACTAAACAACAATCTTTTTTAACCGTGGCAGAAGATGTCGTGCAAGGCAGCAGAAAACCATAACAAAACTGGAGCGACACTCAGTCTTTATTTTAATAAAAGAAATATAATAATGATCTTTTAGTTATTTGTTTTTGGGGTGTTACGCCGTGTTGCGCTACCTCCTTCTTTAGCCAACTTTTCGGACAGCGTTGCAGTGTCCACCATCAGGGCACCCTGATGATGGACACTGCAACGCTGTCCGAAACTTTGGCTAAAGAAGGAGGTAGAGCAACACGGCATAACACCCCAAAAACATATAAAGAAAATACTTTTGGCCGTGAAAATCTTAAAACGTATCATAATAATGATCGTTTATTTCAGAATGTTGTGCAATGTAATACATTCCATATTTTGAAATAGTTCAAACATTGACAAAATAACAATGCATTCATACACAGAATGGAACAGAAAATAAATGAAAAATGTAGTATATAATAATAAATCCAAAAAAATATGCAAATATCCATTCATGGGGGATATTTGACAGGCTCCCATTTCCAGAAGGGCATCAGCGGGGACTCCATCTCCATCCAGGCAACCATGGCAGTGATGATGGTATTCTTCGACTGGCGTAGCCTGCGCCATAAGCTTTCCCTTGGTTTTGGTTTTGTAGTATTCAAATATATCTTTTCACGTATCAGACGCCTTTCCTGTCAGTTTCTTAATTCTATATTACCTACTTCTACTTTTATCCAGGGAAATATTGAAGGAACTACACCTTTCAGTAGCTTTTGCCTGTACAGTACATCTGAAAATAAAATTAGACTCAAACTTCCATACTTACATGATATAAAATACAAAACGGTCTACGTTAAGAAATAATAATAATTTGATTTTTTTCTTAAAACACTCCCACTGAAAATTAAATTACAATCACGAAATATACAGACATGGGACGACAAATGCAAAGCAAATTAGATTGCCAACAAAGAAGAATCACCCGCCCATAAATCTCGTGCCAGACAGTTTGATAACCGTGTAATAAAATTATTGCAATAATTGAATATGTTTAATATAAAAAAGGAAATAAGATATTATGTCTACCATAATTATTTGTTAGTTGTAGTTAACTACACTTATATTTAAAGGTATGTTGGTCAAATAATGTCAACTGCGAAAGAAGGCAAAACATTGTGTATAAAATTTTGTGCCTTCTATGTCAAATGTTTCTTGACGTGTTCATTATACTATACAAGTACTCTCTGTATTATATTGGGGATTCAATTATAGTAAGATATTAATTGAATGAGTCATGTACTTACTGTTATGGTTAATATTATTGAATACATAATCTGTGTCCTTGAAATGAGCTTTACAGACAACAGAATCAGGAGTCGGTGCCCATTTAAAATGAACCTAATTGAATGAATCCATTGCGCTTTCAAGTCTTTCAATCTTTGGGAAACTCGTGCCCAACCCTGTTCTACACATTGGAACACTGGTTGACGGCATTATTATAATATTTTAAAAGACTAAATTGCGTCAAACGGCCTAAAAAATGTATGGATTCTGACAGTTAAATAAAATAGTTGGACCGGTAGGACTATTAGCGAACCTAGCGGCCAAAATCGTGCGAAAACGGCCCATTGTGTCACACAAATTTATAGATACATTGACGTACCTTAAAGGCGCGTTCAGATGTTTCGATTGTTGTTGATCCACTTTTATATAACGTAAAAAGTTGAATAAGATTATGTTCACATGTTTCAATTTAAGTTGAACCGAATTTGACATTCAAGATGGCGTCAACTGAAATTGTCAATGCGTGCGTCTCTCTAACTTCTGATGTTCTGCGAGACGAGCTCGGAAAAGCATAAAAAAACGTTGTATTTGGGCGATAAAATGGATCATGAGAAGGAGTGAATTAGACGCATCCAACACAATTTTGAAAGAGATGGCCCTAGAAGACACCGGAGGATATAGAAATCACTTGAGGATGACAAAAAATTATTTGATGAGCTGCTTTCCAAAACTGGCGGTAAAATTTTTCAGAGATGTTTAAATTAATAATAATTACTACTAACTACAGTAACCGGAGAAGCAAGGAAATAATGCATATTTCGTTAAAGTTAGCTTAACCATAACCTAAAAACGACAACGCCAAACGTCAAAGTTTGACACAGGTAGTTATCGGTAGTTATTGTTATAGATTTGTACAAATTGTTTTTTCTTTTAATTTATGAGTATTAATGGTGACGCATGTCTCTGAATATTTACCGCTATTTTCTGTCATTATCATCATATATTGGGTAGGTACCTAGTGTAAATGAAACACATTATTTATTGCAGTATCACGGGCATTTCTATTTTTGTACACTTCTTGCTTTTGATCCCAAAGACAGGGATGCATAAATCTGAAAATCAATCATCCGACCATTTCAGATATTTTTTCGTTGAAACGGATTCCATGACGGTAGAAACCAGGGATGTCTAACGAATATTGACATAAACGTTTGACGTCTACTTGTGCCCGCGAGTAACTATGGTAACCAAGATGGCGCGGTCATACTCGAACGTCAAAAGTAGACGGGCTATCAACTTTAGTTGGTCAACAAAAAACTTGATCAACTTTGTTGAAAGAAGGTTCACATCTGTCAATATGCTTTCAAGTGTCGAGTTGATCAACTAAAATTGAACCGTGTGAACCGGCTATTAGGTATTTATAATAGCTGGAATTTACGGAACTGAACAATATGTGCAATCTTTTCCCAGCTAACTAAACTAGCATGAATAAGGCGGTAAACACAAAAAGGTGTTAGAATATTTAGGCAGAAATTAGTCATATAATTTAAGAAAGATGTGAAAAAAATACCAGGGAAATTCCACGAGGTCACCGCCAAGTTTCCGAACACGAAGCTGGCCCTCAGCCCTACGGAGCGCCATCGTGACTCGAGTCACCTAAATAGATTCCGGCCAGAAATTTCAGCACCCGTGAAAAAATTGTACAATTTTTTGCTGAATATCTAAAGTGAATAAAAAAATAATTAAGTTAAGATGCCAGTCGTGGTCCAAGTTGGACGATCAGTTGTACGAGGAGCACAATACGATCATTATAAACAAGGGAAGTGACTGAACATTTTATTTGTTTTAACTGCCGAAGTGATCAGATTCTGAACAATTACATAAAGACTTTTACCGTAGAATTAAGCAAATAGACATTCTAATTTTGAGAACTAATTAATAAAGTAGTTTTAAGACTAACACTAAGTTAACAATTAACACCTGCCTTTTGTATTAGAATAAATCCATAACTCGTTACAACAATAAGCGCCCTTGAGGTAATTTTTCACAACAACGGCGCTCTATAAATTGTCCAATAATTATAATTATTATTAATGGCTTTTTTAATTAGTTCCCTACTTAATTTTAAGTTCATAGTTTAAGTTAGAACCCGCCATAAGGCGCGGGCATATCAACTTGTGCTAATTACCTACTCAAAGGTAGTGAGATAATTGTCTATGACTACTCCATTGTCTATGCATAACTTATAAATATTATTGAAGGGCGCTTTCATCATTGCTAATCATTTCCTCTCGTTTCTTACGTCTAATTATTCTACATAATATCCTTCACATTGTGCGCAACACGGTTAATCACCCCATACTCCTGATAGTTATTGGTAAGTTCTAATGCTGATATTTTCTTACCATTAGAATTAGTATTCATTTTGTTAGCAGCCATTATTCCAAATCATACTTAGCGGTCACGGTTTTTTTTCTTAATTTGTGCTACAGAATGCATAACAGCACTGTGTCTAACGCTAATCAGCGTAACTAACGCCAATCGGTAGACCTAAGGTAGGGAATCCATTTGGCGTTTGCTTGAGAACTGTCAATTTAACGTCTACCTATTTTAAGGTAAGTATTTTTAAGACGCTGAATAAAATGGCCGCACTCAATGCAAATACGTCACACAAGAAAACTATTGGGATCGGGCAATATTTCAATAAAGTCGAGTCAGATTTCATTCAAAATAAAGGATTACTTTTATTAAACCTAAATACACTGCATATTATTTGACAGTTAACAGGAAGGACCAGTAGCGCCACTTACGGCCAAGAAACAGAACAAACATTATAATGCATTTAGAAACGCACCTTTTGAATTTATTACTCATAAATATTATAGAGTAATACGAAGATTGATGACGATTATCTTCACCGTTTTTAAATGTCTTCAAGTAATAATGTATTATATCCCTTTTTCTTTATTTGTGTTATGCAAACGAATATTTTCGTTTTGACAGAATATTCGAAACAAAGTATTCAAAGGTCTTACAAATTGGAGGTCCGTTATAACAATGTTCTGTTTCGTATATATATTTTTTTAAACCACAGCAGTGCCATGGATCTAATAAAAGAGACTGTTTCAATCAAGATGAAACCAGAGTCCCAAGAAGAAGGCGGATGTGAAATTCCGTGTACGGATATGGACTTTGAACTCCCAGATGTAAAGAAGGAATGTTTGCAGTATGTGGAGAGTACTCGGATAGCCAGTAAGTTGTATTGCACGTGTGGAAAATGTAAAATTAAGATTTCGAAATATATGTTCGTTTTAAAATGTTGTGCAGATAAGACATGTGCTTGCTCATAACGTCTACAAGTTACCTACTTTGTTACTTACCAAAATGTATCCTTACAGGAAGCGGCCAAACTACGATCTTCTTTTAACTTATAGTGCTCGCAGAAGGTTGCCCATTCCTCGTATTTTCATGTATTCTTATTTGGGGCATAATTTATAAAAGCTGCATGTAGCATTTATAATAAGTAGGTATACTATTTGAAGCTAGATAACACTTTTTTTAAACAACAAAACTCCGAATTGGAGGTGTTCAAAAGTGTTTGTACTTCAAAAGGATTATCGAAAATCTTAGGAGGATTAACACGATTAGCTAGATCTTAGGATTAGCGCGCGCAACACGGTATCACTACATGGTTCTACATAACTAAAAAGGCACTTCACCACAATGTACACATCTGCCCTGATGACGGACACTTAACGCTGTTCGAAACATTTTCTGAAGAAGTAGGAGACACGGCATATTAATATAAAAATCGATCAAGGTAATTTTAAAACCTCCGCGACAATCTCCGATATTGTCATATCATTTTGTGACATGTTTTATGTTACTTTTTTTATATATTTTTAATTTTATTTTTTAAATTCAATCTAGACTTTCCACTAGGAACACCTATGTTGAGAGCAGGCACTTCAAAAACTAAGCATTTTATAATAAAAATACAAATATTAACCCAATATTTAACATCGTACCATTAAACAAATATATGCTTGAGTACAAGCTGGTTTTGACAATATTTTTGATGTTTGATCAGTCAAGATAGCTTTGCTGGTAATTTTCAGATAAAAATAAAAGAGAAATGTATTACGAAGTATAGGTTAATCCTATAAAGAGAGTAATAAGACAAATTTAGAAAGAAAAGATCAAGTTAAATAAATTTGGTAATAATAGTTTTGCAAAAAATTCAATTTTGAAATGCAAGATTGTACCTAACGCTTTGCGGAGGTCGAGAAATAACGATAAATGAATCGTGCCCTTATGTATGTGGCCAGAGAAGTGGTCAGTGTTCGTGACTGTGGACTTGTTGGTAGGTATATATGTTTCCTGAAGCCCAACTGATAGGGCGATAGCAGTTTGTTGGTTACTACCATAAGACTGTTATTAACGATCTTTTCAAGTACTTCGGAAAGGGGCATCAAAATAGGTCGATTATTATTCGATCGATTATACAAGTTTGGAGCTTGTTTTAAAAATAGGTGTAAGAGCCCTTGTTTTAGAATAGTGCGAAATAGGCCTTGACGGATGCTGATATTGAGTTATAGACGGATTATAATGGGGAGGAATTCTTTTAAAAATAGTGATGGGTATTGTTGTTTTGTTTTTCAGGCGGCTTTAATGTTGAGACTCTTATCATCAAGACGGAACTAGCACCTCGAGGAAAAGTTAAAGGGGACATACCTTATATGAAAATGGACATAGATCTGCCGGATAAAAAGGAATGCTTAGAACGATTTGACAGAATAACACAGACGGCAGGTAAAACCGTTTTTCTTTTTTTGAAATTTAAATAGCCTGTCCTATTATTATTTAATATTTGCGAATTTTCTGTGCTTACTTACACACTTATAGCTTTCTTAATCTGTAATCTTTTTCATACTTTTTAACAGATCTGAAGATGTATTCCGTGGAAAAGCGATTTTCTTGTCCCCATTGTAACTACACCTGCCCTCATAAATCAAAGTTCGAAAAGCGTATGCCCATACACACGAAAAAATCATTTTCATGTCCTTACTGCAGCCACTCGTGTCCTCGTAAGAAAGATATAACAAGACACATGCGGACTAACAGTGAAAAAAAACTTTCATGTTTCGAATGCAACTATTCATGTTCTCAAAAGAGCCAGCTGACTACCCACATGCGGACTCATAGTGGAGAAAAACCTTATTCCTGTTCCGAGTGCGACTATTCATGTTCTAGAAAGGATCGCCTGACTAAACACATGCGAACTCATAGTGGAGAAAAATCTTATTCCTGTTCCGAGTGCGATTATTCATGTTCTATAAAGCACAACCTGACGAGCCACATGCTTACTCACAGTGGAGAAAAGCCTTATTGCTGTTCCGAGTGCGTCTACTCATGTTCTCACAAAAGCAGTTTGGCGAACCATATGCTCACTCACAGTGGAAAAAAACCTTTTTCTTGTTCCGAGTGCAACTATTCTAGTTCTAAAAAGAGCAATCTGACTTCCCACATGCGGACTCATAGAGAAGAAAAACCTTATTCCTGTTCCGAGTGCGACTATTCATGTTCTCAAAAGGGCCAACTGACTAACCACATGCGAACTCATAGTGGAGAAAAATCTTATTCCTGTTCCGAGTGCGATTATTCATGTTCTATAAAGCACAACCTGACGAGCCACATGCTTACTCACAGTGGAGAAAAGCCTTATTGCTGTTCCGAGTGCGTCTACTCATGTTCTCACAAAAGCAGTTTGGCGAACCATATGCTCACTCACAGTGGAGAAAAATCTTTTTCTTGTTCCGAGTGCAACTATTCTAGTTCTAAAAAGAGCAATCTGACTTCCCACATGCGGACTCATAGAGAAGAAAAACCTTATTCCTGTTCCGAGTGCGACTATTCATGTTCTCACAAAACCAGTTTGGCGAACCACATGCTGACTCACAGTGGAGAAAAACCTTATTCCTGTTCCGAGTGCGACTATTCGTATTCTAGAAAGGACATCCTGACACGCCACATGCTTACTCACAGTGGAGAAAAACCTTATTCCTGTTCCGAGTGCAACTATTTATGTTCTAGAAAGCAATACCTGACTAGCCACATGCTAACTCACAGTAAAGAAAAACCTTTTTCATGTATCGAGTGCAACTATTTATGTTCTCAAAAGAGCACTCTGACTACCCACATGCGGACTCATAGTGGAGAAAAACCTTTTTCTTGTTCCGAGTGCAACTATTCTAGTTCTAAAAAGAGCAATCTGACTACCCACATGTGGACTCATAGTGGAGAAAAACCTTATTCATGTTCCGAGTGCGACTATTCATGTTCTCACAAAACCAGTTTGGCGAACCATATGCTGACTCACAGTGGAGAAAAACCTTATTCTTGTTCCAAATGCGACTATTCGTGTTCTAGAAAGGACAACCTGACACGCCACATGCTTACTCACAGTGGAAAAAAACCCTTTTCTTGATTAGTGTGCAACTTATCATGTTCACGAAAGGGAGTTTTAAAGGTTCACGTGTTTACCCACAGTGCCAACAAACCTTTTTCATGGTTTGAGTGCAACTATTCTTGTTCTCAAAAGGGCAAACTGATAAGCCACCTGCTGACTCATGGGTGAGAAAAAACCTTTTTGATGAACCGGGCGCATCTATTCGTGATATTAAATGAGAGATTTTTTTATTTCATTATTTTGACATACACAGTACATACGACACTGGTTCCAGTTTCTATTACGTAAGTCCGTAGAATATCATTTAGTTATATCGCGTAATAATAACAAGTATATGTATGGAGAAGAGAAATTTTGAAATCAAGAATTATATTTATATGCTCACAGATTGTAATTAACTAAACTTTAAATGAAGATTGTAATTAACTAAACTTTAATTTAAACTTTAACTTTAAAGTGTTAGTAACTTAAAAATAATTTATATCTCGCCATCAACTGCAATTTAATAAATAATTTTTGCCTAGACGCGAGGAATTTTGAAAAAATTCTCTTAATCATTATTGTGTTATATGCTGCTTTAGGGTTGTTGGCTCTTATATGAAAAAGCGAATTGCGCCTGTTATGCCTCATTGGAACATCAAAAGTAATGACAGGTAACATTTCGAATTTTTTTTATTATTAAGCAGATTAAATAGAATTAACGAATCTTACAATGTACACCCCTTTTCGGGCTGGCTGGGTTAAAGTTTCAAAAAAGATTTCATGCTTACAGAAATTGCTAACTACAAGGTACATGTTACACATAAAACGGTATTGAATACACAAATAAATGATCCTACTACTAGCGCTGCATCACAGACGCGTTGAATACCAATTTCGACTATTCGTGACAGCGTTAAAAGGAATATGACTGTAAAGAGTGTTACCCTTGAAAGACCTTTGGTAGGTAGATTTAATGGCGGGCCTCACCAGCCCTGTTCGGGCAATCCGCCTGTGATACTTACTTATTTATCTGACTCCACATTAGGTTACCAAAGTGTACCATGATATTTCAAATGAAAGAAAGTATTTTACGCTGAAGTTAAAGTTTATTCGATCTTATGTAAAACACGACAACTATTTATCAGAAGGATTAGGTAGGGAACGACAACTCTACACGTGAGCAGCTAATTGGGCCGTCGGAAAACGAATCAAGTTCGGTACATTTGCCGAACGGAACACGGCTGAGTTGCCAGCGTACAAACCCGATTATCCAGTTGGTGAGTATCGTTCTCTACGTACCTCCCGCCCAGTTTTTTAACGATAATAAATATATTTACATATGACAGTAGTTTAGATAATTCGATGTGTTTCAGAAAACATAATGGAAATGTCTTGTATGACGATAAGGTTTGAGTCATATTTTGTTTAATTACACAAATTGTAATTATATTTTCTGAAACTTATTAAATAATATTGCTTAAAATTAGTACTGTTCACTCCTTTATTGTTCATGTGGTTTTTTCTAAAATACCTATCGTATGCCCTCTGCCATAATTTAGTTCATTGGAGGACCCACCACTTACCCGCCCTGGTATAGGTAACAGATGGTTACCCCTTCAAGGCTCTTGCAAGGACTCTAATTTTTTTGGTAAAAACGACTCTACATTTTAAAACGAAACTAAACCTCCAATGTCCCTGCATACGTTGTTAATAAGCAGCATGCAAGTGCTTAGCAGGAAATACAGATACAATATGTGTTAGTATGACAAAATATAGACAAGACAGTGGGACAGGTTGGTGAAAGTCCACGAGGTGGCAAGCGCTGGGTGATTGTATCCAGCGTATCCTACAAGCACCTGTTTGGGAGGAAGACACAGTAGATAAGTAATAAGGGCATGGCAAACGGTTGGGAGTCCTTTCCAATCGATTGGCAGTCCCAGCAAGAATGCGCATGACGTTCGGTCTAGACGTGAACCACACTCAGCTTCCGCGCCCCTTAGCCGGTTCCTCGGTGATGCCTCAAAGAAAAGTAAATGGAAGATTGGGGGGAAATACCCGACGACCCTAAGGAATTCAGCGTCGAGTAGCCGGAGGCAAGGCGAAGGAGACCCGAGGTCACCCCCCCAAACCTAAAGCCTGCACATGTTGCTGGGGGTGGCGCAATTGATTTTAGAGGGCACCGTGCCATCGTCAACCGACTCCTGTTGATGCAAGGACGAGGTCTAGCGCACCCCCAGAAGGGGAAAAAGAAACATAACAAAATAGATAGATGCAGTTCAGTTCAGCCTTCTGAGCGAAGCAAAGTAGCATTGTGAGACTAAAAAGAAAAAGAGAACAAAGAAACCAAAACAAACTAAAAAAACAAAGTCGAGTATGTTAGTTGTATCAATAGTGTTCCTTGGAATATGAAGCTGGAAAAAAAATAAAATCACACAAAAATGATGGAAAATAATGAAAATAATAAACAGGTATCTCGATGAAACATCGTCTAGCATAGCTTGGTTAAATCTAAAAGAAACCATGTGAAAAGAAATAAAATAGGCATAAAAAAGATAGTCACACAAAAATAAAAGAAATAGGAAAAAAAAATGTATACAATAGAATAAGATAAAGGTACCAAAGATAGATATGATATAACAAAAAAAAAATGCAGATATAAAACATAAAATTCTTGCAGTAGATGTAATAAAGTAAAGGGAATGTCCGTGGATTCAAGAGCAGATACACCTGGCAACTACATGATTTTACAGCTAGTCAGCGACTCAAAGATCAGGCCATCTCTCAACCCAGACTTTCGTAAATTTCCTCAAACACTCAAAAGTTCACCTTATTCGAAACGAGATCCGCGTTCCAAGCTGGTCTCGTAGTAACTTGCAAGCCATCGAGCATTTCCTCTCGGGCATCCGTCAAAATCTCGCAGTGCCACAGAATGTGCTCGGCTGTTTGATCAGTATTACCGCAAGCGCAGTTAGGATGGGGTGATAGAGAGAGACTATGAAGTCTCCCTCTGAACTCCCCATGACCGGACAGAAGTTGGGTCACATGATGATCCCTAGTGATGTACGCCCCTTCCATTCTGAGTTTAACTGACGGGAAGAAGGAGAAAGTCCACCTTCCCGTATTTGACCTATCCCAACGTTCCTGCCATTCTCTCAAAGTTCTTTCTCGCATCTCTCTAAGAAGTCCTGGGAGGGAAACCGCTCCACCTGGTATTAGCTCAATACCATGATGGGTTGCAGTTCTTCCTCTTGTTAGAAGCTTCTTTGTTAACACCTCCCTAATTTCAAGATCGATAGGCAAAACGCCGGCCAAAACTGGCAAAGCGTCCGAAGCGACTGTTCTGTACGCACCCGAAAGCGCCAGCAAGGGGACTCGCTGGCCTCTCTTGAGCGCCGAGAGTATGAGTGCATTCTCCAGGCGGTGCTCCCACACAGAGGCCGCATACGAGACTTGCGCCACGTAAGCCCCCCTGTATAGGAGTCGGAGCGCTGGAGAACGCAGTCCCCACTCAGCAGTAGAGATTCTTCTCAATTTCAAAAAGAGGGCCTGGGCCTTACTTGATACGCTTTTAACATGGGTCAAGAATGAGGACGTTCGATCCAAAGTGACGCCTAGGTATTTAGTGTTCTCAACGAATCGGATGTTGGTATCTCCCATTTTGATAGTGGGATTTCTACTTCTATTGAGGTTACCCTTCATCAGGAGTCCCATGGTCTTGTGGGGAGCGAAGGTCAGCCGATTTCTCTTTCCCCATTCTAAAGTCACACTTAAAACTTCTTCAGCTTTACTCTCAACTTCTTTTCTGCTGTTCCCCGAGACCAGATACAATTTGTCATCAGCGTAATCTACCGAGATACATCCTTCAGGCAAGGGCAGCCTGGAGGAATTGTCAAACAAAATGTTCCAAAACTCAGGTCCAAGGATTGAACCCTGAGGACAACCCATGTCAACTATTCGTTCAATCAGATAGTCTCCAAAAGAAAGGATGACCGTTCTGTCGCAGAGGTAATCAGCGCAGATCTTGAACAGATTTTGTGGACATTTCCTATTTTTGAGCTTGACAAGTATCATCGGCCACCACGCATGATCGAAGGCACCAGTGATATCGAGGAAGATTCCTATTACGTACCTCTTTTGGCAAGCCTTCACCCAGTCAAGCGCATACGTGATGGCGTGCTCAGTGGACATACCGGGGACAAAACCGAACTGCTGCTGGCAGGGTGGGGATAAGGTTTGACGTAAACGCTGCCTAATCAGTTTCTCCAGGATCTTCCCCAGGACAGGTAGCAGGGTGATTGGACGGTACGCTTTCACGTCCGACCTTGGTTTATCGTTCCCCTTTGGTATAATCCTAAGCACGCCCCTCTTCCATTCAGAAGGGAAAGTTCCTCTTCTCATGCATGTATCCATCACCTGGAAGAGCTCCTCCTTGGCGTGGATCCATACTTGCTTCGCTATTATTCCATTGAGCCTATCATGCCCTGGTGCCTTCTTAAGACCCAAACCCTTGATTATCAGCTCGATTTCCACTTTAGTTACTGGTGTCATCCTAACCTCCTGGGCGAGGTTTCTCGGTGGGAGCCGTGACAGATTTCTAATCTGTTTATGGTGGTCGCTTTCCCCAATTACTGAATCTACAGGAACTAACTTGCCCAGAAGTGTATTGAGAGTGGATGCCACGTCCACACTTTCAACGTTCATTCCGTCCTTTTCGGTTATTACGCTTGTCAAATACCGGTCAGAGCCTTTTCCCGTTTTATCAATGGCGCTGTGGATATCCCACGGGTTGGCGTTGCCCACTTCTTGTACCCAATTATGCCATGCAGCTCGTTTCGCTGAGAGGATTGCCTGTTTGAAGGCTTTACGGGAGACACTGAGTCGTGACTGAAGGGCGTATGTCTCCTCCTGCGTACACTCGCCGCGTCTGGACACGCTCAGGGCTCGATAGGCTCTCTTATAGGCCCCTTTCAGCGAAGTCAGCTCACTCGACCACCACGGCGTCCTGATAACTGTCTTTGGGTTTGATCTTCCCAAAGACTGCTCGGCAGCTGATACCACGGCTGCATTAAAAAAATTCCCCAAATTATCTGGATCTCTAGCTGCTACGTCGTGAAATCCCCTTAAAGTATCACGTAGAGCATCCTCAAAGTTATCCCAATTCGCCCGGGAGGTTTTGAAGTTCCAGGAGGATCTTGGAGCTTCCGTCTTTTTGACACCTACCGTAAAAGTTATTAGCCTGTGATCAGAGGCAATTGCGCTTTCATGAACTGTCCACTTTGATATCTTGGTCGCAACAGATCCAGAGCAAAGAGTTAGATCAATGTTGCTCTCACCAGAAGTGTTCGAGAAAGTGGTGTAGATACTTTGTTCATTTATTATGGATAGACCTTGCGCCGCAATGAGGTCTTCGACGGCGTCTGAGCGCTCCGTCCTATAATTACAGGAATTGAACCACAGTGGTGAGCGAGCGTTAAAGTCTCCTCCAATAACTATGTTACGTCCTTTAAGCGCGTTTAGGGCTCGCGTCAGACTCAAGATATGTGGTTCTACTGGATTACAATATTTAAAGTAAACTGAGATCAAAAAGATCTCAGTTGTCCCAAATTTAATTGATACGCAGGTTTGGTATTCGTTCGACAATCCCGCTAGAAGGAGGGGGCTGATCAATGAAGTATTGACCAGAACACCCGCCCCTGGCGAGGCGCCAATTTCGAGTACCGCACCCGGAAAGTTAACTGGTGTCTTACCTAGCCTGGTGTATTGCTCCTGAATTAGCAAGATGTCGATTTTTAGGTCAGACATGACCCGCAGCGCCTCGATCGTGGCCGCCCGTGACCTCTGCAGGTTGATCTGCCCTATGGAGAGAAATTTATTAATATCCATAATCGGTCATTCGGACCTGATTTTCTATGGCTGCTTTCTGGGCTGGGCACGATCTGTAACCCGTGGAGTGGTCAGCCGGTTTCTTGAACCTGGTGCACGTAGCACAGACAGCAATCTGTGTTTTCTTGGGGCAATCTTGGTAATCGTGGCCGGCCGCGGCGCAGTGTCGGCAGGTTATGACTTCCTGGGTACAGGCTTTTGATATATGGCCATATTGATGGCATTTAAAGCAACGCGTAGCCCCGAGGTAATCGCGAGCTCTACACGCATTCCATCCAAGAAAACACAGACCGCTGTCAATGAGAATCTTTCTGGCCTCCGGATGGCAGGTAATAACCATATTCATGGTGCCGCTATCTCTTTTTCCAAATAAAGAGACTCTTCTCATCGTGCGAAGGTGGTCTTCTTTTGTGAGATTACACTTACCTAATATGTTGTTATCATATATCTCACTGAAGAGGGGTATGTCGGACTCTGGTTCTCCCTTGGGCACATCATAGATTACTATCTTTGGTAACCTACCTTGAGGAGCGACCATTTTTATACCTTTAGCCGTTAATTTATCTGCTACTTTTTTGATATTGGACAGGCCATTGGGTGAGGTGGTCTGCAAGGCAATACCTGCGCCTCTAATTTTGCGGGTTTTCACCACTTGAAAACCGTCCGTCTTGGGGTCTAGAATCGAGGTCAGGTTTTTTTGCAGTTCTTCAGAAGTCTTTCCCTCAGGTTCGGTTGGGTAGAAGAGCAGGGTCGGTTGAAGTGCTGGTAATGGACGTTCGTAACCATTCATAGTAATGGTTTTGGAGGCAGGAGCCCCCGAGGCAACGCCAGCATAGGATTTTCTTGGAATAGGAATCTGTTCAGAGGGCTTCGTTGGTGCCAGATTATTTAGCATAATTATTTTATCCAATTTCGTTGTTATGCTTTTTTGGGAGGCTAAGACCGCAGACAGTGTTTGCGCTCTCGAAGTCGCCGCTGCGTGAGAAATTGCAAAGTTTAGCAAGATTTTTTTAATTTCATCTAAAGATCTCGTAACTGTGGCTCTGGCCTCTTTGTTTAATTTATTTTTTCCATCAGAGATAGTCTGCGAAATAATCATCATCTGATCCCATATTGGGTTTAAAGTTTCAGCGTTAACCTCAGTTAGATCATTTTCTTCCGTAAGTAAGGAGTCCTCCTCTCTAACACGTTTCCTATTTGCCTGGTTGGGTGAGGATGCGAGAGGTTTTTCTGGGGCAACAGGTGATTCCTTACGGGTTTGAGTCTCAGTAGTGGGGTCATTTGTAGAGTGAGACTCACTCAGACGCTCACCGTGGATGCTAGTGAACGGGGATTCTGATGCGCGTCCACTCATACCTGTTAGGGTTGGGTCTCGTACACCTAGTGATTTCTCAAAAGCCGTGGTTCTTGGAGAGACATCCCGTGTCGAGCGAAGAGCTCTCCTCAGTTCGAGATTTTCCTTTGCCAAAAGTTTAAATTTAGTATTAACATCACCTGGATATTGTTCATCTTGGTCATCCGAATCGGAAGACGCCATTTTTTATCGCACTGTTACGATAAAACCGTCACGATTAAAAAAAAAATCTATTTAGAAATCAGGAAACTAAAATATTGAAACCAAAATACAAAAAAAATACAAAAAAGAGGAAGAAGATGACTTTATATGTCATCGGGGAACGTCCCTTAACCTATGTATACACTTAGTATAAAAAAAACGTTTAAATCAGTCAATTATCTGTTATTGTTAAAAGTGATGAAAAGTCACTTGACGAACTGACGTGTGATGAGATGGATATTTCAAAAAAATACACTACCGCCAGATTTAAAACTAAATCTTTAATAACTATGTTATTATGCCACCGAATTTGATGGGATTTTCACTATTAAGTAGGGAATTATAAACTATGTATGGATATTGTTGGTTATACGGGAACTTTAACACTCTAATTGTTTAGTTTCACACTTTAAAAGAATAATGTATGTCGCAAGGTTTGGCCTTTGGGCCAAAACCGGCTATTGTTTTTAAATCACAAATAAACTTTTGTTACGAACTTAAGACACTATATAACTTTTTTTTGAGGATAAATTAAACTAAATATATACCTAAAATCTTTATAAACATTGTGATCATAAACTTTACACCTTTGAGGTAAACCTCAGGTAAACGTCACTGCCGCACTTATAATTTAAAATTATTAGTTATTATTGGATATAAAACACTAAAAATACACTAATGTGGGGGGAATAACACCCTACGCACGT
Organism: Limnephilus rhombicus; assembly: GCA_929108145.2. Taxonomy (NCBI): domain Eukaryota; kingdom Metazoa; phylum Arthropoda; class Insecta; order Trichoptera; family Limnephilidae; genus Limnephilus; species Limnephilus rhombicus. The sequence goes on along the minus strand of OV815289.1, from coordinate 19,610,939 downwards.
ATGCGCAACAATATTTGCCTTTCTTTTAACTTTTACCAGATTTTTATTAAATTTAAACGGGATAAGTTATGAAAGCATCCGTACCAACAAAAAGAAAGAATAATTTAGTTCAGTTGAATTCGCCTCGCCGCAAGTAGGGTTGCCATCTCAAAAATTTGGCAACCAGGACAAGACGCGTGAAAACCCCGGATTTTAGAGCCCAAAACCCGGACATGTCAATAGGTTTTTTTAAACATAGTCAGTGTAATAAAAAACAGTTGAAAATGTCAAAAATCACCTTTGTATTTATTTTCAGACCTTAAAATTAAATTAAGTCATCTTTTATCATCATTTTAAGTGTACCTAACAAAATAGAATCATATTACAGTTTTTTAAGCAGCGCCGTCAATACGATTAATGTAGATATTGCCCGTGGCAATTTTTGACATTTTCTGTAACATTCAACGGAGACTTATTTTAGTCTGGTAAATCAGCACAATTTTTAATGAAACTTCCACCTTGGTAGCCGTTCAAATATTATGTAACGCAATTTGGGGGCGGGGGGGAGGGGGGGGGAGTCTTGTTAAACATTACTGTGCGTTACCGGGGCAGGAGGGGGTTAACAGGTTTTTTTAAAATTTAATTAAAAAAACGAAGGAATTAGAATCTTCCAAGTTGGTAACCCTTTTCGTTTTTATTTTACAGGGAATACATTGACTGTGTTGTACGTCATTTTTATTTAAAATTTTGTTGTCAGTATTCGTTAGTGTTATAAACACGAAATACGCATAAACACAAATTGCTGTGGTTAGTGTTGTTAAAGTGAGTAACCATAATGTCCTCAAAAGCAGGAGATTTACATCGTCAGCTGTTCTTGGCCTATAAAGGCTCTCATGACTTCCTCTTGAAGAACATGAATAGTTGCAGTCAGGACACGAAAAAGGTTTCACTCCACTGTGAATCTGCGAGTGCGTTCTTGGACGTCCCTTTTGAGAACATGAAGCGTTGCAGTCGGGACACGAAAAAGGTTTTTGTCCAATATGGGTTAACATGTGATTTTTAGATGTCCCTTGCAATAACATGAATACTGGCAATCGGGACATGAAAAAGATTTTTTCTCCTCTGCGGGTAAATATGTGACGTTTTAGTTGTTATATTGTAGATCATATATATTTGCAGCCGGGACATGAATAAGGTTTTTATTCACTATGGGAAAACTTGCGATTTTTTTTAGATATATCTTCGTAGTTCATGCATAGTTACACTCAGAATATGAAAAAGGTTTTTCTCCACTATGAATCGCGCTGTGGATTTTTAAATCTCCCTATCGGGAACTTTAATAACTGCATTCGGGTCAAGAAATTGGTTTTTGTCCGCTGTGGGTAAACATGTGATTTTTTTGGTGCCTCTTTGTAGATTTTGTCACTGTGAGTCAGCAAATGATTTCTATGAAATTCCTTTATACAGCATGAATAATTACAGTCGGGACATGAAAAAGTTTTTCTTCACATAAGTCAACAAGTGACTTCTTAGATATCCCTTTTGAGAACACGAATATTTGCAGTCAGGACATGTAAAAGGTTTTTTCACTTCTGTGAATCATACCGTGGGTTTTTAAATCTTCCTTTTGAGAACTTGTATTACTGCATTCAGAACAAGAAAATGTTTTTGTCCGCTGTCAGTGAGAATAAGAATAGTTGCACTCAAGACATGAAAAAGATTTTTCTCCACTGTGGGTAAAAATGTGAATTTTAGATTTCTCTTCGTAGTACATGAATAGTTGCAGTCGGAACATGAAAAAGGTTTTTCTTTACATGCGTCAGCAAGTTACTTCTTAGATAGCCCTTCTGAGAACAAGAACACTTGCAGTCAGGACATGTAAAAGGTTTTTTTCACTTCTGTGAATCATACCGTGGGTTTTTAAATCTTCCTTTTGAGAACTTGTATAAATGAATTCGGGACAAGAAATTTTTTTGTGCGCTGTGGGTAAACTTGCGGTTTTTTGGAGCCTCTTTGTAGAACAAGGTTTTATGTCACTGTGAGTCGGCAAATGATTTCTAAGAAGTTCTTTCGTACAACATGAATAATTGCAGTCCTGACATGATAAAGAATTTAGTTTACTGTGGGTAAACACGTGAATTTATAGATACCGTTTTGTAGCGCATGCATAGTCGCAGTCGGGACATGAAAAAGTTTTTTCATTACTGTGAGTCAGCAAGAGCTGTTTTAGTTATTTTTTTCGAGAAGAAGAATAGTTGCAGTCAGGACATGAAAAGAGTTTGAGTGCCTCCTTAGTGCATCTCTTCCAGAGGTAATATTGATGTCCGTGTTGCAACTCTTGCAGAATGCACAAGTTTTTTTTTGCTCGGAGCAAGCCAACCGTAATAATAATATAATCTGATAAAATTACCCACTCTTTTTTATAATACTGGGATTTTTCTTTTTTTATCAATACTAATACTCGTACATGCGCCTGCATCAGAATCTGAGCAGGTCATAATTTAAAAAAATTATTAAGTTCGTAGAACAATTTACTGAAAAACCTTTCGAGTCGAAGAGGCGTTACGACATAATAAATTATAAATTCTAGCTCATCATAATTCATAGATGATCGGTTTGTATGGGTTTATAGTTTATAATAGAGATATTCTTTGGTTGCGGTATTTTCTAATTTTTCTGGTCGATACCGGAATCCGGGGAATTTTTTATAACCATAGGCAATTATTTGCTTGTTGAGCGGACCATACACAAAGAATCGACGAGAAACAATAAATCGCTGAGAACTTCGAAAAATCGGGAGATTTTGATGCCATTCCGGCAGATCGGGGAGATGAAGTGAAAAATCGGAAGATCTCCCGAAAAATCGGGAGCTTCGGTAACACTGGCCACTGCTGCTCACCGCTAGTGTCACTGCGGAGTGCGGGCAGCGAAGTCGAAGTGCGCACCGAGGCAACTGCGACGGGAAGGGGGTGGGGACGGTGAATTTAGCGAGTCGGTTCGTCTGTTGATCGCGGCGTGCGGGCACAGTGCGTGTGTCGCGGGCGGCCCAAGACTTAAAATTTTTAAACCCGGACTACAAATGAAACCCCGCCCGGACGCTCCCCGGACGCCCTCTAAACTAGGACAAATCCGGGGAAACCCGGACGGATGACAGCCCTACATTCAGAAGATATAACCTTATATGAGGATACATGAGTCGAAGATGCATCAGATGATACTTACACTTCTGATACTTACACTAGTGATTTTGAAGATGTTTATGATTCACCTGAGCAGCGTGTTAGATCCAGCAGAATCATTAGCGTGTTAGATCCAGCAGAATCATTCCTGGGGGTGTTTTTGATGATGCTAATGGACTGTCTTTAGAAGAAGCATTACAGGAAAATGAAAAAAAGCAGTGGTTAAGTGCAGTAAAAGATGAACTTCAACGTTTTAAAGAAAATAATGCGTGGGAGTTCGTTGATATGCCAAAGGATGGAAAAACTATAGGGAAATGCAAATGGGTGTTACGAAAAAAAATTGATAATAGTAATAATGTTCGATACCGTGCACGTTTAGTAGCCAAGGGCTACATGCAGAAGAAAAATGTGGACTATTCAGACACTTTCTCGCCGGTTGTTAGGCACTCAACTTTGAGATTGTTATTCGCATTATCTGTAAAACTTGAATTAGATGTTAGACATCTAGATGTTACTACTGCATTCTTGAACGGGGACCTTGAGGAAACAATTAATATGGAATTACCAGAATGTTTATTAGATTCTCAAAAAGACAATAATAAAGTACTTAAATTGAATCGAGCTATTTACGGTCTTAAGCAATCCTCAAGGGCCTGGTACAAAAAGGTCGATGAATGTCTTGTTGGTATTGGTTATAAACGTAGTACATTAGAACCGTGTTTATAAACAAAAAATAAGAATGATAAAAATACAATAGTTACTTTGTATGTGGATGATTTTTTTATATTTTCTAATGATAATGTAGAATGTAATAATTTGAAAAAGGAATTGACTTCACAATTTAAGTTAAAAGATTTGGGTCAGGTCAAAAATTGTTTAGGGATGAGTGTTAATATTGATAAAGTTAATGATACAGTTACTCTAAGCCAGGAGAATTATGTTGATCAATTGCTTAATAGATTTAACATGGGAAATTGTAAAGTAGCAGATACACCTTTAGAGGCTAAATTGAATATTCACAAAGAAAATAAAAATCCTGACAGTCAAATTCCTTATCAACAGCTTATTGGTGGGCTTATGTATTTAGCAATATTAACCAGACCTGATATTGCCTTAACAGTAAGTTTTCTGTGTCAATTTAATAATTGCTATAACCAGGAAACTTGGTCATATGCTAAACGTATTTTAAGATATCTCAAGAAAACAAAGCATTTTGGATTAAAATAAAGTCAATGTGGTAATTCAAAATTAGAGGGTTTTGTTGATTCAGATTGGGGAAGTAACATCATTGATCGCAAGTCCTATACAGGTTTGTGTTATATTTTAGCTGGATGTGTTATTTCTTGGGAGGCTAAGAAACAAAAACAGTTGCTCTTTCGAGCACTGAAGCTGAATACATTGGTGTAGCCGAAGCTTGTAGGAAAGCTATTTATTTAAGTAATTTGTTAAAAGAAATAAACAATGAGTCATACCCCATATCCTTATTTAATGATAATCAGGGTGCACTTAAGTTGTCTTTAAATAATAGCTATAATAAAAGAACTAAGCATATTGACATACGACACCACTTTTGTAAAGAATGTATTAATGATAAAATTGTAGAACGGAAATACTTGGAAACAGCTGAAATGCCAGCAGATCTATTTACAAAAGGTTTGGCTAGTACCAAGCATTATTATTTTATGCAATTGTTGGGTATGCAGGATGTAAAGAATTAACATGTTTATATTATATACCTTTGTTGTAATATGGTATTATGTACGTTATTTTGATAAGTGGGGGTGTTATTTAGTTATCAAAGTACCTACCACTAATGCCATCTATGTCTATGTTTCTAAGCTTAAAAAATATCTGTTCTCGCTGTCTCCTGAATAAAACAACGTGTTTCATTTAATATAAACCGCCCAGTGCACTTGTGACTGTTGCACATTATTTTATAAATAAATAAAACTTTTTAGTATACAAATACTTGTAAAAATGGAGGATCACTAAAAAAGACAATTAGTTTTACTAAAAAGTAAAAGCGAAATTATTCTTAAAAGGGTTAAAAATATAGCCGTGCTAAAAAAAACTTGCCAGCCAGTTTCGAAGCATCACGTTCATTTGAATTTTTTATGTTAGAATCTGAGAGTAGGTATAACGGAAATTGATTAATTATTGATCAAATTAACGAGAATATTGCTACGTTAAACCCAAATTCTGAACCAGATTATTCGAATTGGGAGCAATTTGAAGAATTATACACACGTATTCTACGCACAAGAAACAATTTAAAAACAAATTTAGCTACAGAGCCGAAAGCGTCTACAAGTGCATGTGCTGCTAATAATAATAATTCTATTAAGCTTCCTTGTATCGAACTACCTACCTTTGACGGTCGCACCGATAATTGGAATCTGTTCTATGAGATGTTTAAAACAAATATTCATTTAAATCAACAATTATCTGATTCCCAACGCGTTCAATATTTGATTTGAAAATTAACTTGAACCGCGAAAAATGTTACGTCAGGTTTAGTGCCAATTGGAGATACGTACAAAATAATCTGGGGTACGCTAGTTAATAAATATCAAGATAAGCGATCACTTGCCACGTAGTGCCCCAATAATATATTTCATTCCAAAACCATAGCACACAACGCAAATAGTTTGACAGTTTTTAAAGAAAAATATTCAGCATCCATCGCCGCGCTAAAACAATTAGGAATAGAGGATCTTTCGGATTTTATATTACTGCAATTCGCTTTACAAAAATTAGAGTCGCAAACTGCTCAAGCATTTGAGCTCTCAGTTCGAGAAATTGAAATTCCCACCTGCAAGCAATTGGTATCGTTTGTACAAGATCAGGTCAAAATTCTGCAACGAACATCAACAACTCGTGGACCTAACACCGCTAATATAAATACAACCAGTTCCGGTGGAACTGCACGCACAACTCAACCCCGCACACATCATACTTACATAAGTACGCAATCGAAATGCTTTTATTGTCAAAATGAGAGCCATACGCAATGTACACTTGTACTTAATTTTTGAATTTATCACCAAGAGAAAGGTTTTCCTTCGTAAAGGAAAAATCTTAGTGTTTTAATTGTTTAAGCCCGCAACACACGTCTACAAGATATAAATCAAAAGGCGTTTGTCATAAGTGCCATGGCAAGCACCATACGCACCTTCATTTTGAGAAATCCAGTCACGCAAACACCAACACATCCAATGTAGAAACTCAACCTAACGAGTCAGAACCCTCGGTATGTACCATGGCGGCAACCACTCGACAGGGTGCAACTACTGAAGTACTTGCTACCACCAAGGTTCACACTGTTGATCGAAACGGTGAAGAGAATACCGTTCGCTGTCTTTTGGACCCAGGCTCACAAAAACATTACATAACGTCACAATGTTCTGAACAATTAGGCCTGGCAGTCAGACCAGGAACGCGCTTTGCAGTCCAAGGTTTAGGCGGCAAAACGCAATCAATAAAATGTAGTGTCACATTGATGATTTAATCTAGGATTAAGCCCTATTTCAAATACTCTATAACCGCTCTAGTTTTAGATAAAATTACCGCTCACTTACCTACTTGCAAAGTGGACTTGACGTCATATAAGTTCATAAATATTCCGCTGGCAGACGACACCTGGGCAATGCCTGGTCCAATTGATTTGCTAATTGGCGTTAGTGTGTTCTGTCAACTGTTGTTACCTAAAAACTTTTAAGAATATACAAGTAGTTTTTAAAGAAAAAACCACTTGTATATTCTTGCGTAAAACCGTGAAATATTTTAAACAATGTAATATTTAACAATAACATAGAACAAAATATAATATAAAACATTACAATAACAGATCAAATCGTTAAATATAATATAACCACGTTACAATAATTTGTAGGATTCCACAAAGTGTTGGTTTAAATTGCATTTTAGAATGTAAAGGGAATCAGCGAATACATCTACAATTCCACCAAACTACGAATGTTATATTTTGTCTAGTATTCCTTGTCGGTACATGGAGTTTAATACTAGAAACGATGGCAAGGCTGTCAATTAGGTTGTTCATAACTCTGTACAATAAAATTAGGTCTGAAATGATTCTTCTGTCAGACAGCGTAATTAAATTTAGTCGATTCATTAAACTTAAATAATTAATGTTTTCTATTGGAATTTTGAGTTTGAAATTTAAGTACCTAAGAAATTTGTGTTGAACACGTTCTATTTTGTTAGAGTGTACTTTATAGAAAGGGGACCAAATAGGTGAATTATATTCTACTTGACATCTAACTAATAAAATGTAGAGTGTTTTCATGCAATCCATGGACTTAAAATCAGTTAGGGTTCTACAAAGGAAGCCAAGAATCTTTAAAGCCTTATTAGTTATATCATCTATATGTGCTGTGAATGTTAAGTTTGAATCGAATATAACTCCCAAGTCGCGAATTTGTAATACTGGTGTTAATTTAACATTATTTAAATTATATTCATGTAAAATATGAGAATGAGTTCTGGAAAATCGTATTACTTGACATTTCTCAATATTCAAAAATAACATATTTTGTTCGCACCATTTGAAAAATTCATCTAAATTAGCTTGTAAAATTAGGCAATCATATATATTTCGTATTCTTTTAAACAATTTTAGATCATCTGTAAAAAGTAGGACTTGTACATCTTTAAATATGTTTACAATGTCATTAATGAATATTAAGAAGAATATTGGGCCGAGGTGGGACCCTTGCGGGACACCACTTGTGGCCTCGAATACATAGGATTCCATAAAATTAATCCTGACACTAAGCACTCTATTACTGAGGTAACTGATAATCCATGTCAATAAACTTCCTTTGATGCCTAACAGTCGGAGTTTGGATATAAGAATGTGATGTCGAACCTTATCAAATGCTTTACTGAAATCGGTTTATATAGAATCCACTTGTTGTTTCAGACTAAGGGATTCGGATATGTAATTATTATATATAGTTAAATTACTTTAGGTTGATCGACCTCTGATAAAGCCATGTTGGTTAGGAACAATAATATTATTGATAGGTTTTACAATGGTATCTAATACTAATGACTCGAAAAGTTTGGGTAAAGCAGACATAATACAAATAGGTCTATAGTTTGATATATCGCTTTTGTCACCTTTTTTATGAATAGGCGTTAAATAACTCTTTTTCCACAGAGCCGGAAAACAGCCAGATGCTAAGGATTTGTTAAACAAAATAAAAAAGAGAAATACAGAAATCAATGAAATATTAAGTTATTAGTTAAACATGTGGCATTCAATAGTGTTATTTTTTTATGCATGCTGTGAATTTTATTTGGTTTGTATTAAACACATCGATATTTGGGCATAATCTGTTAAAAGTGCTACAGCTTCTTCTTACAAATACATTTTCAAGATAATTTGTCTTGCTCTTAGGGATATAAAAGGTGTCTGGAGATCGAGTAACTCTTAATGGACATCTGAAATGAATATTTTGTAGTAAGTACGGGCTATCAATGAAGTTATGAATAATCTTATAGGGCATTAATAGGTCTCTGATATCTCGGCGTTGATCAAGAGATTTAAGGTTTACGGGGACATAGTTTTCATCATTTCGCACGCGATTAGAGACATATTTCATACACTTTTTCTGAACTCTTTCTATATTTGCTTTATATGTAGAACAATGAGGGTTCCACGCTGTAGAAGCATATTCCAGATGGCTTCTAACATTGGATATGTAGAGAGTCTTAAATGTTTGTGGATTTTTGAAAGCTGAACTTCCTCTAAGAATAAATCCCAACATTTTCAAAGCCTTCGACGTGATATGCTCGACGTGAGATTGAAAAAGAAGCTTACTATCTAATAGAACTCCAAGATCTCTTATTTCATTTACTCTGTTTAAAATATTGTTCTTAATAATGTAGGGATAAAATATTGTGTGTTTCTTTCGAGAATAAGATATAACACTACATTTATCTGCATTCAAAAGAAGGCGATTTTCTAGACAATATACATTAACCAGAGAGTCAAGGTCATTCTGGAGCTCTAGACAATCCATCTTAGACTTAATGATTTTGACAATCTTTTTGTCATCCGCATATAGGTACAGTTGAGAGTTACGAATAGTTTTGTTAACGTCATTCAAAAAAATGTTGAATAAGAGGGGGCCAAGGTGAGATCCTTGGGGAACTCCTGAGGTTACGGGGACGAAACTAGAGCAGAATCCTTGTACAGTTACAGCTTGCGTACGATTGTCGAGATAAGAGGCTAACCAACGAAGGAGGTCACCATGTATACCCATTGCTTCGACTTTCTCAATTAAGATGCTGTGTGGGATTTTATCAAAGGCTTTGGAGTAGTCTGTGTAGACTACATCGACTTGATATCCGTTATCCATAGCAACAAGGACTGTGTGAAGAAACTCACATAGATTAGTTTCTGTTGATTTTTTGGTGACAATACCGTGTTGATTCGAAATTATGTGAGGTCGTATGCAAGGAAAAATGATATCAAAAACTATTTTTTCAAAAAGTTTACCCATTACATTTAACTTAGAGATTGGTCTGTAATTTTAAATATTATGCTTGTCTCCTTTTTTGAATATAGGCACAATGTATGAACTTTTCCATTTCTGCGGAAAAATTCCAGAAGATAATGAAGCTTTGAATATTAGATTTAGCGGATAACATAGAACACTAGCGCAATTCTTTAAGAATACAGAGTGTATACCATCAGGCCCACTGCCTTTGGTAGGGTCTAATGATTTAAGATATTTACAAACTAATTCAGTGTTTATATTAACATTATTAAGATTGAGAACTGAGGTGTTTGGATTATATATTCGAGTTATAGACGAGGTGCACGGGGCGGGGGATTCGAAGGAGGATTGGAAATGCATGTTAAATAAGTTACTTATATCTTCCCCACCCGATACATGCTGAGAGCGAAGAAACATATTGTTAGGAATTTCAGAATTTTTTTGCTTAGATTTAACAAAGGTCCAAAAGTGTTTGGGATCGGTATTAATATTAATTTCAGCCATATTAATAAAATTATTGTAGCACACTTTTCCATACACTTTTGTCGTTCTCGGAGAAGAGAGACAGTTTGATAGTCAGAGTTACGGTTATAAATTTTGTATTTTTTATGAAATTTAAGTTTATCTTTAATTACTTTTTTTAATGCGGGACTGTACCATGGAGGATACCTGGAGTCTATGTTAATTGATCTAGATCATTGATTTTCAAAGTGGGGGGCGCGCCCCACTAGGGGGGCGCGAAGACATGTACAGGGGGGCGCGGGCGCGGGCGGCGGTATCACTACGATCGCCGTATACCCGCGCTACCGCACGAATCTGTGGAGTAAACCCTTTTTCATGTTCCGAATGCAGTTATACAAGTTCTCAAAGGGAAGATTTAAAAATCCACAGTATGATTCACAAAAGAGAAAAACCATTTTCATGTCCTGACTGCAACTATTCGTGTCCTCAAAAGAGATATCTAAGAAGTCATAGTGCAATTATTTATGTACTACGAAGAGAAATAAAAAAAATCACATGTTTACCCACAGTGAAGAAAAACCTTATTCATGTTGTGACTGCAACTATTCCTCTTCTAGAAAAAAATAGCTAAAACGGCACTTGCTAACTCACAGTGAGAAAAAACCTTTTTCATTTTCTGACTGCAACTCTTCATATTATTACTATTCATATTCATGTTCTATTTAAAAAAAAACAAAAAATCACATGTTTACCCACAGTGGTAAAAAAACTCATTTCAAGCCCTGACTGCAACTTCTCTTCTTCTCGAAAAAAAAATAAAACTGTGATGAAAAACCTTTTTCTTGTCCCGACTGCAACTATTCAGGCGCTACAAAACGTTATTTAAAAAGTCACATGTTTACCCATACTGGACAAAAACCCTTTTCATGTCCCGACTGCAATTATCCATGTTGTACAAAGGAACTTTTTAGACATCATTCGCTGACTCACAGTGCTATAAAACCACTTACATGTTTCTACTGTGACTATTCGTGTTCTACAAAGAGGCACAAAAATCACATGCTTACCTTCAGGAGACAAAACCATTTTTGTCCCGAACGTGGTTATTGAAGTTCTCGAAAGGGAGATTTAAAAATCCACAGTGCGATTGTGGAGAAAACCTTTTTCATGTTCTGAGTGTAACTATGCATGTACTACGAAACCAATATTTAGGTAATATTATTATATTTTAGCAGTAAACTAACCTGTGTGTAATGACTAAAAAGCGTTGTTCCAACTAAAAACTCTCATATAACATCATTCATATGTGCCATAAATTTTTTATTATTTTTTTTATTTTTTCTTTTGCTGTCTTCCAAATATGGTTGGCATTTTTTGGTTGCTCTGCGCTGGTAAGTCAGCATGAGAGCTTTTATAGGCCAATAACAGCTGATGACATTATAATTCCTACAAACTCAAATTAATTGGGTTTATGCGTATTTCGTGTTTAAAACACTAACGAATTCTGACAACGAAAATAAAATAAAAATTACGCACAATACAGTCGAGGAATTCGCCGTACAACATAAACTAAAAGGGTTGCCAACTTGGAAGATTTTAATTCCCTGTTTTTTTTTTATTTAAATGAAGAAAAACATGTTACCCCCCCCCCCCCTCCCCAAGTGCATTACGTAATACTTGAACGGCCCCTTGCTGGGCCCTGGGCTGAGGGGAGGCGTGGGCATATTCATTTGAAGCAGTAGGGAGGCGTGATACTAATAAGTTTGGGAACCCCTGATCTAGATGGTACATGCGCGACAATTACCTTATTTAATTCAAAATAGAATCGTGCCGTAATTGAGTCTACATTGCTGCTGTTTAGAGTCGTTGTCCAGTCAACGGCTGCTAAGGCGCTATTAATCTGCACATAGTCAGCGTTGTGATAGGAGCGGACCGTGCGCGAGCGCGGCGTTTGGAGGGACAGCTCGCGGGATATGCGCAGCGACACCTCCAGCGAGCGGTGGTGTGCATCCTCTGGCACTAGCGGCATGTCGCACCCGATTACAGTGCACGCGCAATTCGATATCACCAGGTCCAGAACACGCTCGTTTACATTAAGCTGGCTGTTAAATTGACGGAAACCGGTAAAGTCTAAAAAATCAGAAAGAGTTGAAGTCAGTGCATCGATTGAGGATCGATTAAGTACCAGGGAACCGTCCGCGGTTGAAGGCGGAAGCCACGGGGCATGTCGTATGTTAAAATCTCCTAATAGAAGGAATTCATCATTGGGGAAATTGGTATGCAACATAGATATAAATTCAAAAAAGTCACCTTATGATTTAATCTGCTCTGCACCTTGCACGAAATACGAACAGTATATACGTAGTTTAGAAGCACTTGCTCCAGAGTCTAGTGCAAGAGTAGCTGTAGCTGTCTCTGAACGCTTGATGGGCGGGAGGAAGGGTGAGGGGCATGTGGGTAGTTCGCGGCGTACTGCAATAAGTGAGCCACCGCCGAGTGCCTGGTCTAACGAAACATAGTCGCGATCACAACGATACACTACATACCGTTCATCAAATAATTCAGAGTCAAAAATGCTTGGCAAGAGCCATGTCTCAGTCAGGCATATCACGTCATAATTGGCATTCAAAACACCGTTTAGGAAAACATGAGATTTAGTTCGGAGACCTCTAACATTTTGATAATAAATATTCAAATCACCGATAATATACATTTGTATGGAACATATAGGTTAAGCATAGATATAAACATTAAGAGCACATACTTAATATAAGAAATTGTCAATAAAATTAATGCCACATTGTTATTATAATACCCGTAACTTGTAAAAATAAACAATAAAAATAATAAAGAGTTATTGTAAGTTCCTAAACCTGATCCTATGATTATGAAGCATATTAAAAGCACATATCTACGTAAATGAAAAATTAACAGTAAAAATGGTAACATTATGATGGTTATGTTTTGAATTTTTTTTTTATGGTAATATTTTAATATTTTGGTGGTAATATTTTGAAGTTTTATACAATTTTGTTTAAATCCTCATTTTTGAGGATTGCTCTTATATGCGAGCCTTCTGTTTTCCTAATAAGGATTCTACAATTCCGGACCCAGACAAACCGATAGTGGTTAAGCTTGGCCGCTTCCTTCGTCAGGTGTAGCAGCCGTTTAGATGCGCTCGTCAGGTGGTCATTGGCGTAAACACGGGAATCACCGCCGCAACCGATGTCACTGCTGATTAAGTTTCGCTTCGATCGGATTGAGGCCAAGAAATCATCTTTTCGGTACCTCGCTTGCATCTTGATGATTATTGATTTATGTTGCCCTTTCTTAGACTCCTTCGGTGCCACCCGGGTGACAAAATCAATATCCATTTTTGGATCGAGGTCGAAACCAGTTTTTTGGCAAGGCTGGTTATTATGTTTATTAAATTTTCATCCTTCTTCTCAGGAATGCCGACTAATTCAATATTTGAGCGGCGTGCCCAGTGCCCACTGGTCGCGCTGCTCCATGTCTTCTTGAATGTTGGCGATGCAGGCCTTCAGGGAATCCACTTCATTTTTCAGTAGGTCGACCATCTTAAGCTTGTTCTCCAATGTTGAAATTTTTTTGTCAATATCCTCAACTACTTTGCTACTGAAGTCTATTGAGAGTTTCACTTCACTGACCTCGTCCCACAATTCCTTAACGGCGGCCGGCAAGTAGGAAAGCGCAGCCAGCTGGTCGCTGATCTTCATAAGTTGCTCCATAACGGAGCTGGACGAATCACCCGCTGAAGGGTTGGATCTTGTTTGGCGATTTGATGTGGCCATTATAATGTGTGGATGCGTACGTTTGGCTTGGCTACTGCAACGTTATATTTTGTGGAACAAATAATGAAAGCAATCACTGTCACTTATTATTGTTGTATGTTCCAGTAAGTATTTTGGAACTAGGATTTAGATTTTTGTTTAATGTTTTTTATAGTTAGGTGCACTCATACACACAAATAAATTATTTCAATAAATGCACCGGGAATCACTGCTGCGATTTTGCCACTTTTGAAGAAGTATGGTTCAATTTTAATTTATTTTTTTCTATTTATTTGCGGAGCAAAGGTAAAGCAACTGTCAGGCAGGTAGTGTTGTTGTTGATTTGCGAATCTCAGGGCTACCGTACATAAACATATCCAAACTCTATTTCAATTAAAGGATATGAAACATGAAGAGCCTGTAGCATTAAGGTATTTAATTGATGAAACTAATGTCAATTTGAAAGCGTTACAAAACATTGGAGTTAAAGTAGATCATTGGGATCCTTTGATTATTTACATAATTTCAAATAAATTGGATATAGCTACCCGGAGAAATTGGGAACAATATACATTGCAAGGTGAATTACCTACATTAAAGGAATTCATAAAATGTTTATCTGCTAGGGCACAAGTATTGGAGCTTATGAATGCTTCAGAGAAAAAATCTTCTAACCTACATAAAATGCAAATAGGCAACAATAATAACAAAAAAGATTCATCGGTATTCTTGGCAATAAAGGCAAACAACTGCATTTATTGTAATGATAAAGGTCATCAAATTTATATGTGCAAAAAATTTCTAAAATTAAAATTACAGGATAGGATTGATGCTACTAAATCAATCCGGGCGTGTTTTAAATGTTTGAGGTTGGGTCATCAAGCACAGAGTTGCAAGACAAACCTAACCTGCAAAATTTGTGGCAAGTATAGCCACAATACTCTACTACACAAGGAGGTACCTCCGCCGGAGACCTCAAATATGGATGCTAATAACGAGGTTATAGTGTTGAATTTTTCTGCATCGGAAAAGGCAGAAAAAATAATATTATTGTCAACCGCCTACATAGGAATTGTAGGGGCCAACAATAAAATGTTTAAGGCTCGCGCCCTGATTGACTCTGGTGCGCAGAGTAATTTTATGAGAGCTGAATTTGCTAATAAATTAAATTTACCATGTGAATGGATAAACAAACCCGTGTCTGGGATCCATAATAATATCACACACATAAAAAAGAGAATTTCAGTGGAGATGACTTCGCTTAATACGGATTATAAACGCGAAATATCATGTCTGATTTTACAGGAAATTACAACCAATTTACCACAAGTGACAATGGCGAAAAAAGAGTTCAAAATACCACCAGGACTGGAGCTGGCAGACCCGAACTTCAATATAGCTGCACCCATCGACATCCTGTTGGGCGCGGAGAGCTTCTGGGAAATGCTAAACAACGATAGATTGAAACTCGAGTCAGGACCAACGCTTCAACGTACGCAACTGGGATGGATTGTGTCCGGTCCTATCAACGTGTACCCCAAACAAAGGCCTGTATCAGATTTTTGCAGTTTATCCATAAATAAGTTGAGTCATCAAATAGAAAAATTTTGGAAATTGGAAGAGATTAATTCCGCTAAAATTCAAACTCAAGAAGAAAAGGCTTGCGAAGCCAGAGAAGATGACGGTAGATATGTAGTAAGTTTACCGCGTCGGGCATGCATTGATCAGTTGGGAAACTCATTGCTCACTGCCGAAAAAAGATTTAAAAATATAGAAAGAAAATTTGTGTCACATCCCGAGTTAAAGACACAATATGTAAAATTCATGCGTGAATATGAAGAACTGGGACACATGGAGATGTGTGACCAGTCAAAAGGGGATCGTGACTCCTATTTTTTACCGCATCACGCTGTAGTGAAAGAATCCAGCACTACTACTAAAGTGAGGGTCGTTTTTGACGGCTCCGCCAAAACCTCAAATGGAATTTCCCTCAACGAAGCCTTGATGACAGGACCTGTTATACAAAAGGATCTATATAACCAACTATTGCATTTCAGGAAACATCAAATAGTCATGACTGCCGACATCGAGAAGATGTACCGCCAGATTAACATGTGTGAAGATGACCTGGACCTACAGAAGATAGTATGGCGCGAGTCGCCACAGGATGTGCTCAAGCATTATCGTCTGAAGACTGTGACTTATGGACTGGCACCTTCCTCCTTCTTAGCCACAAGATGCTTAAAACAAATTGGTATGGATAATAATTTAATTTTTCCTAGAGCTAGTCAGGTCATAGAAAATGACTTCTATATGGATGACTTGTTAACGGGAGCAGATGAGCTGGAATCCTGTAAAAAGTTAAAAGAAGAATTAATCAGCATCTTGTCATCTGCGGGGATGACGTTGAGGAAGTGGAGGTCCAATGCGTTGGAATTGTCAGCCGAGTCGGGCCAAGCTAAGTGTGCCGATCCAGGCGATTCCGACAAAATTATTACTGACAATCCAAAGACTGAGAAAATATTAGGATAACATGGAACAATGAATCTGATTACTTTTCTTATGTAATAATGAAGCCATCAGGTCCAACCGAGAGCAAACGAGAGATATTGTCTTGCATCGCATCAACCTTCGATCCATTGGGACTCCTAGGGCCGATAATAGTCATAGCCAAATTGATAATGCAAAGGCTGTGGCAGTCCAAAGCAGCACGGGATGATCAGTTACCTAATGAAATATTAGCACCCTGGAGGACCTACCTGCAAGATTTAATTCAGCTAAATGTGTTGAAAATACCAAGAAAAATTATTTGCAAGCAAGCAAAAGAGCTACAGCTACACGGTTTTTGCGATTCGTCTGAGAAGGCTTTCGGAGCCTGTATCTATATGGTGTCAATGGACCACAGCGGTAAGTGGCATTCACACTTAATAACATCCAAATCAAGGGTAGCACCATTGAAGTCTATTTCACTGCCTAAGTTGGAGCTGTGTAGTGCTGTACTACTGGCAAAATTAATGAAAACTATAAAACAAGCATTAAATATAATGAAGATCAACACATATTATTGGTGTGACTCTACGATAGCGCTGTGTTGGCTGAAAGGTCAACCTACTCGTTGGAGCACTTTCGTGGCTAATCGAGTAGCCGAAATACAAGAACTGAGTGATCCAGATCAATGGAGACACGTATCATCATCCGACAATGCAGCGGATATACTTTCAAGAGGAGCTACTGCGGATAAATTGATAAATTCTACAATATGGTGGAATGGACCAAATTGGTTGACCGACGGAGTCAACGATTGGCCTATATCGAACATTTCCTGTTCAAACCCTCCGGAGCTCAAGAGTAAAAATATTCTTTTATCTACTGATATTCAAGAATGGGAAATATTTGGAAAATTTTCCTCATTTATCAAATTGAAAAGGGTTACAGCATATGTACTGCGGTTTGTGAATAACTGCAGAAATATTAAAAGTAAAATTTCAGGTAATTTAAGTGTAGCTGAACTAGAAGCAAGTTTGAATTGTCTACTGAAATCAGCTCAGGCACATGCCTTTCAAAAGGAGTTGAAGACATTAAAAAACCAGGGAAATGTCAACAAAAATAGTAACTTAAAATCTCTTCATCCTTTTTTATGTGATGGTCTTATATATGTGGGCGGTAGATTAAATTTAGCTACACACCTATCGTACCAACAAAGACATCCACTTATATTGCCAGCTAAACATAAGCTAACTGAATTGATTATACGTCACTATCATTATGTAAACTTACACGCAGGACCTCAAGCCCTATTAGCTGAAATAAGATTAAGGTTTTGGCCTATTTTTGGGAAAAATACTGTTAAAAAGATATTACATAAGTGTATTGTGTGTTTTAGGTGTAATCCTCGTACTAGTAACCAAATCATGGGCAGCTTACCGAGCGAAAGAATCACACCGAGCCGACCGTTTGCTATCACGGGAGTCGATTTTGCTGGACCGATTCCAACCAAAAGTGGGCCACTGAGGAGAGCTCCACTCGTGAAATCGTATTTATGTATTTTTGTTTGTTTTTCCACAAACCGGTTCACTTGGAATTAGTTTCGGATTTATCTAGCAATGCTTTTTTGAACAGTTTAAAGAGATTTATATCCCGTAGGGGAGAACCTGATAAGATCTTTTCCGATAACGCTAACAACTTTCGGGGGGCCAGTAATAGGCTCAAGGAGCTGTATACCAGTTTGAGAGAGAACAACGACAAGATTCAAAATTATTTAGCTAACAGAGGTATTGAGTGGAGGTTCATAACCCCTCGAGCCCCTAGTCAGGGAGGGCTGTGGGAAGCTGCGGTCAAGTCAGCAAAGTTTCATTTGTATAGAGTCACTAGTAATTCTGCTTTAACCTTTGAACTTTTGTATACCTTAATTTGTCAGATTGAGGCCTGTCTAAATTCCCGTCCGTTGACTTCCTTGTCTGATGACATCCACGATTACCAACCCCTCACCCCAAACCATTTCCTCATAGGCACTAATCCTCTATCATTCCGGAGAGAGGTGTCCGAGCCATACCAGACAACAGGCTGACCCAATATCAGAGAATCCATGCGCTAATGTTATCCTTTTGGTATAGATGGAAGCGAGAGTACTTGATGGAGCTACAAAAAAGGACTAAATGGCAAACCAGTAATCAACGGGCTTGCAAAAGGATGATCTGGTTATTCTGAAGGAAGATAATTTACCTCCACCATTATGGAAAATGGCGCGAGTTATATGTACACATCCCGGCGCGGATGGTGTAGTGCGAGTGGTTACCCTGAAAACCCCTCAAGGAATCTTTGTCAGGCCTATCACAAAGATATGTCTAATGCCTCTGGATCCGGAAGCTGAACCTGTGACGGACGCCCCGGACCCTTCCGTCAGTCCGGACACCCCGGACGACCATGATGAAACTTTTTAGGGTGAAAATATTTTTAAAAAAAAAGACCCTTTGAAGATACCAATCCCAGGAACAACATGACAACCTATAAATTGATGATTGATTGCACCCCGCGCTGTGGTGCTTATATCGTGGACTGCACGTGGAGAAGATCCTAACCAATGGACTTGAAGAAAAAAAAGACAATTGTGTTGTGTTGGGTTGGGTTTTATTATAATATTATTTTGTGTTGGGTTGTGTTCTATTATAATAGTATTTTGTGTTAAGTTATTATTTAAATATGTAAAAAATTTTTTGGTTAATTTAAGTTTATGTAATTAGTTTAGGTTAATCACCTTAAAATTCAACTTGTGAATGTACATTTTTGAATAATAGTATAATAAGCAGTGCAGGATTATTTAGTTTTGGCTGCTAATTTATAATAGGTAAAATTATTTGTTAGTATTTGTACGGTATTTAGAGTTAGGATTTGTGTTTTTTTTGCTTTTGCCTTGATTGTCTTCCCCTGTTTTTGTTATGTTTTCTTGAAGGGTTCATAAATCGGTATAGGCGATTTAGGAACCCCGAGGCGGAAGCTATGTTAAAAATTGAGATACTACCAGCACCTATGGGTTGCTTGAGCAAGCTCCCAGACTTTAATATTTCAATCAAATGGTGCGAAGCTTGGTCGCTGAGTGTTTGGTAGATCGGTAGCAACCTGTTTTAACTACGAAGTACGTACTATGGAAGAAACCATTTTTTTGTAAATACTTCCGAATGTCAAATGTATAATGGTTCATTCTTTAAATGTGTGCAGGTTTTTACATTATAAAAGTGCTAGCAGCTCATTATTATGGCTTCTTCCCAACGCAAGTTTTAACAGTAAACAACTGCCAGTGTTTGGCCCGGTGTGTTGACACCGTAATATAATACATTTATAACATGTCCAAGTGAAATAAACAGTGAAGTTTTTTGCAAAAGAAATCATTTTATTTAAAAGGACACCCATCAATTTTTAACAATCTGAATGCAGTTATACAAGTCCTCAAAACGAAGATTTAAAAGTCCACAGTATGATTCACAGAAGAGAAAAACCTTTTTCATTTCCTGATTGTAAATATTCGTGTTCTCAAAATGGATACATAAGAAGGCAGTTGCTGACTCAGTGTGGAGAAAAACCTTTTTCATGTTCCAACTGCAACTATGCCTGTACTATGAAGAGAAAAAATCAAACGTTTACCGACAGTGGAAAAAAACCTATTTCTTGTCCTGACTGCAACTATTCTTATTCTCGAAAAAAATAACTAAAAAGGCCCTTGCTAACTCACAGTGATGAAAAACCTTTTACTTGTCCCGGCTGTAACTATTCTGCGCTACAAAACGGTATCTAAAAATGCACATGCTTACTCATACTGGACAAAAACCTTTTTCATGTCCCGACTGCAGTTATACAAATTCTCAAAGGGAAGATTTAAAAATCCACAGTATGATTCACAGAAGACAAAAACCTTTTTCATGTCCTGATTATAACTACTTGTGTTCTCAAAAGGGATAGATATGAAGTCAGTTGCTGACTCAGTGTGGAGAAAAACCCTTTTCCTGTTCCAACTGCAACTATTCATGTACTATGAAGGGAAATCTAAAAATAACACGTTTACCGACAGTGGAAAAAACCTATTTCATGTCCTGACTGCAGTTATTCTCATTCTCGAAAAAAAAAACTAAAACGGCACTTGCTAACTCACAGTGATGAAAAACTTGTTTCTTGTCCCGACGGCGACTATTCATGTGTTATAAAACGGTATCTAAAAATTCGTATGTTAACCCACACTGGACAAAAACCTTTTTCATGTCCTGACTGCAATTATTCATGTTGTACAAAGGAACTTCTTAGAAATCATTTACTTACAGTGACATCAAACCTTTAACACGTTTCTACTGCGACTATTTAAAGACACTACAAAGATGCACCAAAAAAATCAAATGTTTACCACAGCGGACAAAACTATGTTCTTGTCCCGAATGCAGTTATTGAAGTTCTCAAAGGGAGATTTTAAAATCCACAGCGCGATTCAAAGTGGAGAAAAACCTTTTTTATGTTCTGAGTTAAATATGCATGTATCACTAAACCTATTTTAACCCTTAATTACTCGCATGGGGTCAACGCATCTTCGGATTAAAAAATGAAGCACTTGGCGTGGCCCGATTACCCCCGCGCCCTCGCTAGCTTCATAACGCGCGTCTAAGTTTGAATTTTAGTAGCGACCAAGTCACGGGAGTGGGAGGGCGCGTCGCTGTGCTCTTGAGCGGTGACCCCGTGCGAGTAATTACGTTACTTTTTGAAAGAGGTAAGTTTTATCGCAAAGCACCAACAAAACGCAAGAAATGTACAAGATTTGTGTGCAATGATCACTCTGAAATATACTGTCAACAGTACAACAAGAGTGATTCGGAGAATTCCTAAAAAATACTAGTATTAACTATGATCTCACTATAACTAGATTTTGGATAATACCTAACTTAATATTGGATAAAATAGTTGAGGTATTATGATTTACAGCGCAAGTAATGCGAAAGTGACCTCTTTTCCAAATAATCGACAACTGATCGAAATCTGAGGGCGATCTTACATTTGGTAGATGAATTTTTTATTTTTTTTTATTTATTTCATAAATTTTTTATTAGTTACAGATATTTGTTTTTTTGGCTACCACACTGGGCTCATGCTCGTGTTATGGTAGTCGTATATTTTATATTTATTTGAATTAATGCAAATAGTATTTTATTAAAACAGATGATTAAATATACTAAATAAAAATTATGAAATATTTAAAAGTAAATGAAGAATAAAGAGAAAAAAAGATCATATTTTAAAGAAAAGTAGAAATAAAAATGAAAATTCAAATTTTGAAATACAAAAATTAATAATAAAAATTAAATGTTAAGAACTCAAGTGTTCTATACAAATATATAAATTAAAACATATAAGTAAATAAATTAAAATTAAAAAAATAAATAAAATTTAGTGAAAAAATCAAGAGAAAAAAAATAACAACATTTTAAAGAAAAATAGAAATAAAGATGGAAATGGAAATTAAAATTTTGAAATGCAAAAATTAATAATTAAAATGTAGTGTTGAGAACTCATGAATTCTTTAAAGTACGCTCGTCCACTTTCGAAAATCCAATGTTGTACATGTGTTATAAAAAGAGAATTAGAATAGAGAACTCCAGTCCAATTTTTTTAATTTTTTTTATGAATAAAGACCTTCAAACTCAAATAACTGCATTTTTATTTTTATTTTTATAGTTAGTTTTAATAGTTAAAATAATTGTCAAAGTTTTAATTTTTAAAGACTCCCAGAAACGCACCGTATCTATGGTGGTCTTCCCCCACCGATAGTTTTTTTACTTTTTAAGTTGTCATTTTGAATCAGTGATGTTATGTCGAGGGAAATTTCCCTAGATCTAGGGGAGAAAAATACTTTTTAGGGATGATGGAAATCAGGACAAAATCTAGGGAAATTTCGAACTCTGGCAAAAAATTTATTACATATGACAATATTACTGGTATTATTTATATATATATACGATAATATATTTTTTGGAATTCCTATGAATCTTAATTATTGTTCATGTACTTACATGCAATGTTATTTTTAACACTGACAACTCAAAATGATATTAGGGAACGTACCCATACTACGTGACACGTTCGGGGGGGGGGGGGGGTCTTCAAAATACCACGCTTGGTACAAATGAGCGGCGGGTTGCTTATGATTTTTATTTTGCAAAGTGTTTTTTTTAAATTTGGAATTCAGTTTCTAATTCAGTGGTGAGTGTATTCGTACTTTTAAATTATTACTTCACGTAGCAAAAAGTGTTTTATTTGGAAAATCACGGTATTGTTAGTATATTTTGCAATTTGGGAGGCGGGAATGGGTACCGCCGCCCCGGGAACCTTTATTGGATAACCAACACCTCTGCTATAGGTCACCCCAAGTGGTTCGCTACGTTTGGTGATTTAGCAGGGGTGCCCGGGTTCATGGGGTGAGGTTTGTCTAGGTCTTGGAGGCGGATGATCAGGATATACTGAACCCCAGATTCCTACCCATCCCTTAAACCCTTTTCCTTCCCAGAACTCTCCTCCTTCCTTTCCTTAAAAAAAAACCCGAACCAGAATTGTCGTTGAGCGAATGAGGTTTTTTGTTTTTGGGATCACGCAACCCAGGTTTGATGAAAAGCGGGTGTGTGCTTGATGTTGTGGAGCGATTAGTAGATTATTTTTTCGTATGTAACAAATGCTTGTTTTAGTAAATAGCTGTCGAATATCTGAGACCCTGATTTTTGCAAAGAGTTCATTTGAGGGATGAGTAGGTTGACATTTAAATATAAATCTCAGAATTACCTTATAGCAGTTATACACGACATCTTTTTTCAGCCCGATTCTAATGAGACACAAAAGTCAACATTTTTCGCTCTACGCGATCGCTATTTCAATCTCTACTTTCATTTCTATGATTTCCTTTGGCATCAGAGCAAACAGCATGGTTCATGTGTTGTTTGCCGTGATGACAATTGAAATCGTAGATATGAAAATAGAGATGAAAATAGCGATCGCTTAGAGTGAAAAATGTTGACTTTTGTGTCTAGTTGGAATCGGGCTGAAAAAAGATGTCGTGTATAGCGGCCATTAGCTTGCGAAACTACCCCAGTGTACGGCAGTGTCGGCAGTTGACTTGATAATCAGTGTAATTAGCGCTTAGTCGACAAATTCAAATATTTCGCATTCACGCATATTTCGACTTCATAAAAAATGTTTTCTGAAATCCTCCAAATTACTTATGATTCCTAAAACATTTATTCATATACACAAAACAATATAATACAGAAAAAAACATACATATGATTGATCATTTCTCTTCAATAAGTTATCGATCGATTCTCGTGTGAATGTATTCAAGTTTTGCGTCTATTAGAAAAGTGAACTATCAAAGCCACTTACCTTGTTTTTCAAAGTGGTCTTTCAGCACTTAAAAACATACAACCCAATAATAACTTCTTCACTAATTCACGTCAGTCTATAGATAACAATCCACTTCACGAGTCTACTTCAATCACAATACACGAACGAAATTAGAATGACACAGGGAATATTTCAGAAAAATCCCCGACTGAGCTAGCAACAAAAAAAATACATTTTTCGGGAATCCCCAACCAACTAAGCCATAGAGCAAACTAACAGTCTATGTTAAAGTGTAAAATATTTTTTACGGCAATTTTGCACTTTCGTAAGTTTTTTCTCCACGTTCGAGTGTCACCCCCTCCTCGGGTGGCACCCGCGGCGGTCCGCCACCCCCCCCCCCCCCCGCCCCTCGCTAAGCTACTGTTCCCAATTCTTTTAACTTTAAAGTAAAGCTGATTGGTGTTGCAATAATCCCACTTTAAATGACCGGTGCTTACTTTCGAGATTATTATCATTATCTTCTATATTTTCTGTCCATCGTTGTCTATGGTTATGTCAAATGTCCATTTTCGGCGTCCATTTTGCTTACTAACCCTGAAACCTTCACACGCAGTGATTGATGTTCCGCCCTTCGAAGTAATATTGTGTATAAACAAAACAATAAGTATTGTGTTAAATGTTTTCATTTTGTGATTATTTCAATAACCATAACAATTTTATCACAAATATCTTAAAATTCAAGCATTTTTTTTCTATTGACGTTTGTTCAATGCTTTGGAATTGACCGCTGCGCTTCGCCTTGTATGTAAGTTATTCTTATAATTGACTATGTAAAACTTATCTTCCCTAATTGGTGCTTTTTTATTGTAAGAATATTTCTATGTTTTGAATTATATATGTTTTGTTAGGTACATGAAACGTCAAACGTATTTTGAAAACCTCTACAATAATAAACATAAAAGTGTGATAAAAAGTGAAGTAGGCCATTACAATCAGTGCAGTCCTGCGCAGTTTTGAACGCGCTATCGACGGGTGTTTATGCCTTCTAATTTTTCCACACGGAAATATCAAAATATGTGTTTTTGAAAAATATAAAACGGCACGCCAAAGTTCACAGTTTAATTCTTTCAAAGAAAAAAACGTTGCTATTTTCTGAAGACTGGTGGAAGTAAAATTAAATAAAAGTTAATAAAAGTGAACAATCCAGTTACGGTGTTTTTTATTTAAAAAAAAAAAAGTTAAACAAGTTGTAAAAACATTCTAGTGCGACAATAAAGACAATCAATAAATCGACGCGCTGTCCGCGTGAACCGTCACACAAATAAATACGAGTGTTCTTCCCGGGATTGCGAATAGGGCCCGTGGCCTTGTGGGCCAACGCGTCGGAACTGCTTTTTGCCCGAAGTAACAGAATATTGCCGCGCTCGGATCGAAACTCACACCTGCGAATTTTTTTAAATTTTTTATTTATTGAAATTTTTTTGTTTTTTTTTTGTTTTTAATAAACGATGTAAATTTAATTACCACACATCCGAAGGAGTGAACAAATCTAAATATGGAGGAATTTATACATAAGAACTGATATTAATAAAATAACAACTGTTAAAGACTCTAAAATAAAACAAAGTTTAGAAAACTATATTAAAAAGCTGGAAGAAGCGATAAAATGCGAACATTTAAAACTACAAAAAAAAAAATTCAATTGCAAGAACAAATAATTCAAAATAATGAAAATTACTGTCAAAAATTAGAAAAAATAATTACAACAAATCAAAATGTTAAAACATACGCTGAAGTTAGTGCGCAAAACAAATCCCCGGTTTTATATCCCATCATTATAAGTTCAAAAAACGAAAAAGAAGATATCAAGGAAATAATAACTAAGAACGTAAAGATTTCTAAAACTGGCGTTGGTATTGCTAGCATCAGAAAAACATCGAAAAACCAACTTATTATCAACCTTAACAAAGAAGAAGACAGGATCAAGACAAAAACGAAATTGAAAAAATGAACCTTGAAGGAATTAACGTGGGCGAATTAAAGAAGAAAAGTCCGTGTATGATCTTCAAAGGAATCGACGAGAACTACAATAAAGAAGAATTTTTAAATGACTTAATCCTACAAAACGAAGACATAAACATATTAAATGTAGAAGAAAAAATCAAAATAAAAGGAATAATCAACATTAAAAAATATAAACATATTAACATTATTATCGAATGTAACGGAGACATTAGAAACTTACTACTAAAAAAAAAAGTAAACCTGGGTTTCTCCCAAATTAAAGTGGAAGACTGTAACCCGTTAATGCAATGCTACCATTGCCAGAAATATGGCCACACAGCTACGCGCTGTCTAAGAATAAACGAAAAACCAATCTGCCCTCACTGCGCTGGATATCACGGACTCAAAGACTGTCAAAACAAAAATGAAGTGCCAAAATGCATCAACTGCACAACTAACAACCTATTTAAAAAGAGTTCTTATCCAACAAATCATAAAGCCAACAACGAAGAATGCAAACAACGCATAAAAATGTTACAATTTGCAAAGGAACGAATCGACTACAACTAAACATGGATGATTACATTACAAAAGAAATCGACCAAAATTACAATATTACAGAAGAAATATGCGAAAACGTTGACGAAATTAACAAATGGTGTCATAATACTGATTCCGCTTTTCTAGTGCTAAGCATGAACATAAGAAGCCTTTCAAGAAATCTAGATGAATTATTAATAAACATTAATAATTTAAGCACATCACCGGTGTGCATAGGGTTAACTGAAACACACTGCAACAGCGATCAATACATAAGTGCGCTACCCAACTATCGAGGAATGGCAACCAAAATATCTATAAACAAAAATAGTGGAATAATTATGTTCGTACGCGACGATTGTGAAGTGTTAAACACAGAAGAAGGGAACATTGAATTTGTCAACTGCTTAAAAATAGATATTAAATTTAAAAATTGTATTTATAGAATTATAACAATATACCGTACACACAAATTAAACATAACGAATTTTACAAACGAACTTTATCTATACCTGAATAAATTAACAAAGATTTTTACGATTGTATGTGGAGACTTTAACATAAATATTTCTAATAACCATAATTCAATTGAAAAAAATAACTTCTTGAACATGATGACTCATCACAACTTCAAATCGTGCATTAATAACTATACCCGAGAAGTACCAAATCAAACGCCATCTTGTCTAGACCATATTTGGTGTAATGTAAACCTGAATAATATAAAAAATGTCAAATCTACGATTTGGAAGATAAACATAACCGATCATCACGCAACACTTTTTAAATATGAAACTAAAAATAAAAACAAAAACATACATAAATTAAGTACCACAAAAACCAAATTAAGCTACCAACTATTAGAAAAATCACTCTCAACAGAAAAATGGACTGAAGTAATTAACAGTAAGTGCGCTAATGAATGTGCATATTTTTTTGAAAAAAAAATATCAGAACACATTATAAATGCCTCTGAAATTAAAAACTTGCATCAAAACTCAAAAACAAAAAAAATAAACCCTGGATCACTAACGGATTAGTAAAAGCAGTTAGAAAAAAAAAAAACTTTTCAAACTAGCTCATCAACCGAATGCTAAAAAATCAATTATTTCATATTACAAAAAATATAAAAACATATTAACAACTTTAATTCGAAAACCGAAAAATAGCTACTACTCCCAACAAATTATAGAGGCCAAAAATAATAATAAAAAAATTTGGACTACAATAAACGAAATAATAAATAAAAATAAAAAGAGAAGTTGTATATCCGAAATTTCAGATGGGAAAAAAACGTACAATGTCCAACTCGACACTAAAAAATGCTGCAATATAAACAACTATTTTGTAAATGTTGGAAAAAATCTGGCAAACGCTATACAAACATCTCCCAACAATAATAAAAATAATCCCCACACTACCCAACACCAATATAATAATTTCAACAAAATAACAGAAACTGATGTTGGAAAAGTTATCGACGATTTAAAGGGGGTCTCTGCTCCCGGTTATGACAACATAGATGTAAACATATTAAAAACAATGAAACAATATCTAATTTGCCCATTAACTCATATAATAAATACAAGCCTTATAAAAGGTGTATTTCCAAATAATTACAAAAGAACAATAATAACACCGATATATAAAGCAGACTGCCCAAAAGACCCACAAAATTACCGCCCTATATCCCTTTTATCTAATATATCAAAAATATTCGAAAAAATTGTAAAAAACCAAATCTGGGCCTTCTTAGAACAACATCACATTATAAATTCTAAACAGTATGGTTTCAAAAAAAACACCAGCACCCATGATGCCATTGCGAAAATAACAAACTATATATATACCGCCCTAGACTCAAATGAAAAATGCATTGGAATATTTATTGACCTTAAAAAAGCATTTGATAGTATATCTCATACTAACTTAATAAAAAAAATCAAATCAATTGGAATAAATGGACTGGTGCTATCCTGGATCATAAGCTTTTTGGAAAATAGACCACAACAAGTAAAAATATTAAATGAACTAAGTGATTCCGAAAGTAGTAACTTCTCAATACCACAAGGCACAGTTCTAGGACCACTTTTGTTCATATTATATGTAAATGATATATTTGAAGTTGCTAAATACGGGCAAATTATCTCATATGCAGATGACACAGTGCTTCTTCTAAAAGCAAACACATGGTTAGAACTCAATAAAAGGGCTAACATAGACATGAATGAATTAAAAACATGGTTTGACAATAACCTACTAACATTAAACTCTAAAAAAACACATTACATACCATTTTTAATGAAAAAACCAAACACGCCGTATGAAATAAACATAAGGATCCATTCTGCACCACACACTCAACAACACCACTGTAACTTATTGTGTACTAATATTGAAATGAAAACTTCAACCAAATATCTAGGAATCACTATTGACCAATGTCTAAAATGGATACCGCATATAACCATTCTTAAAAACAGAGTACGAAAATTGACATATATTTTTAGCTGTTTGAGACACATTCTAAGTAAAGAACTACTGAGAATGACGTACTTCGCACTCTGTCAATCCATAATCCAATATGGTATAATAGGATGGGGTGGCGCCTATAAAACTCACACACAATCTCTTTACATTGCGCAAAAACTAATAATTAAAATAATATTAAAAAAATCATTTCTATATCCATCTGAACTCATATTCAAAGAATTTAAATTCAGAAAATTAAATACTCTCTTCCTGTATCATTCAACCTTACAAGTTTACAAAGAGGATATCCTAAACAAATCCATACCCTTCAAAAACACAGTAAATTTTAGGCAAAAATACACGTTACCAATTCCCATTTGTAAAAAAACTTTGGGTCAACAAAACTATAAATACTTAGGAACAAATTTCTTTAATAAATTACCAGAAAATATAAGATCCCTTAAGGACAGTTACAAAAATTTCAAAACACAATTAAAAAAATATACTGAAAAACCTTAAATAAAAAAAATAAATAATAAATAATAATTAAAAAAATATATACATATTCACACATATGTTTCTCTTATTCTTAATATATACTAAATTTAAAAAAAAAAATCAAAATAACCTAACAAATAATACTTTCTCCCATACACACTTATTATGGGAGAACATTTAAAAAAAATATGTATATTTGTATTTAATAATTGTATTAAGTTTTTTTTTTATTTTTTATATACTTTCATTATATTTATGTATCTATTGTATGTACTGTACCAAAAAAAAAAAAAAATTCAATAAAAAAAAAAAAAAAGTTTTTACAGCATTCGCGACATCCATGCCTTGATGCTAAAAGGTTAAATTTTAAAATTATCGATATTTGGTAAATGCTGTTCAAAGCTTCTGTGTTTTGGAACAGTTTAAATCTGTAGAAATATTCGAAAGACTTCACAATTGATACATTATTTAAAGTGCATTTAGTTCTTCTAAATAGTTCAAAGCACTTTTATTTTTGTATAAATTGTCAAAGGTGTTCACCTAGTTTTGGGTGAGCAAGATGGCGCTGTACGGGGGAAAGAGATGGTGTAGTGGCAAGCGTAAAGCGTAGGAACGTCCCGTCGAAGATCCAGATCTGTAGTAGCGTGGCGGCTACTTATTTTTCTTTGGTCGACCTCGTTTGCGCAGAGGAATAACCGGAGCGGGCAGCGGTGTCAAGTGCCCGTGGTATGGAGTCAGTGCTGAGGTGTGGTAGGTGCCTAGCGAGACATCTGGTGCTTCCATTGAAGCTACCTCGTAGCTCGTTGGTCCATGTTGCTTCAGGATCAGGTAGGGGCCATCGCGTCGTGGTCCTAATTTTGCGCTGAAGCCTCTTGCGGCTTTGCTAAGAGCGTGGGAATGGACAAAGACGTGATCCCCGGGCTGGTAATGGGGGTCTTCTCGCCTCTTGTTATCCACGTAATTCTTTTGTTTGTCTTGTTTCTCATCATTGTGGGTCCTGACAAGACGTAGGGTATCGGCTAGTTGTAGCAGATTATCTCGGGGATGAAGTTTTCCGATAAGATAATGCTTCTCAAGTCTCTTCCGACGTCATCGGCTGACCGTAGCTCACGTCCAAATGTGAGATAGGCAGCGGAGTATCCGGTGCTTTGGCAGAACGCGGTATTCATGGCGAAGCGTATTGATGGTAGGCTTTCAGCCCATTTTCGGTGTCCTGTGCCAACCAGGATGGCTAGTTGTGGTTTGAGGTCTCGATTTTTCCTCTCGACAGGATTGGCCTCTGGGTGGTAGGCTGGTGTGAAGGTGTGCTTGATGTCCAGGCAGTAAGCCATCTGCTGCATCACGGCACTCACGAACTGGGTACCGTTGTCGCTTATCAGTCGGCGTGGGGTCCCATAGCGTAGGCATACTTCATCAATCAGGACGCGGGCGCAGGTCTCGGCAGTCGCGTCTTTGAGGGGAAATAGCTCTATCCAGCGTGTGGCCACGTCTTCAATGATGAAGATCCAATTCTTCCCATCCTCGGAAGTTGGGAGTGGTCCGAAGAGGTCGAAGGCTACTGTTTCAAACCTCTGGTTCATTACTGAAGTCTGTAGGAGACCGGCGGGTTTTAGGTTTGATGGCTTGTAACTCTGGCACTCCAGACAGTTCTTGACGTATTTCTGTATGTAGGTCCGCATATTCTTCCAAAAGTATCGTCTGGCAATTCGTCGAATCGTGCGTTCTACTCCGTAATGCCCAGCGGTAGGGGCATCGTGATAGGCCATGAGTATTTGGTGTTGCTCATGCTCGGAGACGACTAGTTGTGCGTCCTCTTCTTCGATATCGGGTTCATATCGGTACAATACACCGTTTTGCATCAGGTAGCCCTTAGTTGTCCAGTAACTAAGGTCTTCGTTTGGATTGTTGGCTTCAAAACACTCGATAATTTTCTTCAATACAGTGTCTTTCAATTGTTCTCTGCGGATGTCAGCTGCGTTGCGTACTGGAACGTCGAGGGTTATCGTGCATATTGCGCAAATAGAGGGTGGGTCTTCCAGTAATGGTGGCCGTGATAGTGTGTCCGCCACCAGGTTTGAGCGTCCAGGTGTGTACTGGATTTTCAGGTTGTAGGGTTGAAGCTGCAGGGCCCATCTTGCAAGGCGACCTGTGGGAGACTTTAACGTCATTAACCACTTTAAAGCTTGGTGGTCGGTAACCACGGTGATCGCTGTCCCTTCAATGTATCCTCGGAACTTTGATTAAATATACTAAATAAAAATTATGAAATATTTAAAAGTAAATGAAGAATAAAGAGAAAAAAAGATCATATTTTAAAGAAAAGTAGAAATAAAAATGAAAATTCAAATTTTGAAATACAAAAATTAATAATAAAAATTAAATGTTAAGAACTCAAGTGTTCTATACAAATATATAAATTAAAACATATAAGTAAATAAATTAAAATTAAAAAAATAAATAAAATTTAGTGAAAAAATCAAGAGAAAAAAAATAACAACATTTTAAAGAAAAATAGAAATAAAGATGGAAATGGAAATTAAAATTTTGAAATGCAAAAATTAATAATTAAAATGTAGTGTTGAGAACTCATGAATTCTTTAAAGTACGCTCGTCCACTTTCGAAAATCCAATGTTGTACATGTGTTATAAAAAGAGAATTAGAATAGAGAACTCCAGTCCAATTTTTTTTAATTTTTTTTATGAATAAAGACCTTCAAACTCAAATAACTGCATTTTTATTTTTATTTTTATAGTTAGTTTTAATAGTTAAAATAATTGTCAAAGTTTTAATTTTTAAAGACTCCCAGAAACGCACCGTATCTATGGTGGTCTTCCCCCACCGATAGTTTTTTTACTTTTTAAGTTGTCATTTTGAATCAGTGATGTTATGTCGAGGGAAATTTCCCTAGATCTAGGGGAGAAAAATACTTTTTAGGGATGATGGAAATCAGGACAAAATCTAGGGAAATTTCGAACTCTGGCAAAAAATTTATTACATATGACAATATTACTGGTATTATTTATATATATATATATATGTATATATATATATATATATATATATATATATATATATATATATATATATACGATAATATATTTTTTGGAATTCCTATGAATCTTAATTATTGTTCATGTACTTACATGCAATGTTATTTTTAACACTGACAACTCAAAATGATATTAGGGAACGTACCCATACTACGTGACACGTTCGGGGGGGGGGGGGGGGTCTTCAAAATACCACGCTTGGTACAAATGAGCGGCGGGTTGCTTATGATTTTTATTTTGCAAAGTGTTTTTTTTAAATTTGGAATTCAGTTTCTAATTCAGTGGTGAGTGTATTCGTACTTTTAAATTATTACTTCACGTAGCAAAAAGTGTTTTATTTGGAAAATCACGGTATTGTTAGTATATTTTGCAATTTGGGAGGCGGGAATGGGTACCGCCGCCCCGGGAACCTTTATTGGATAACCAACACCTCTGCTATAGGTCACCCCAAGTGGTTCGCTACGTTTGGTGATTTAGCAGGGGTGCCCGGGTTCATGGGGTGAGGTTTGTCTAGGTCTTGGAGGCGGATGATCAGGATATACTGAACCCCAGATTCCTACCCATCCCTTAAACCCTTTTCCTTCCCAGAACTCTCCTCCTTCCTTTCCTTAAAAAAAAACCCGAACCAGAATTGTCGTTGAGCGAATGAGGTTTTTTGTTTTTGGGATCACGCAACCCAGGTTTGATGAAAAGCGGGTGTGTGCTTGATGTTGTGGAGCGATTAGTAGATTATTTTTTCGTATGTAACAAATGCTTGTTTTAGTAAATAGCTGTCGAATATCTGAGACCCTGATTTTTGCAAAGAGTTCATTTGAGGGATGAGTAGGTTGACATTTAAATATAAATCTCAGAATTACCTTATAGCAGTTATACACGACATCTTTTTTCAGCCCGATTCTAATGAGACACAAAAGTCAACATTTTTCGCTCTACGCGATCGCTATTTCAATCTCTACTTTCATTTCTATGATTTCCTTTGGCATCAGAGCAAACAGCATGGTTCATGTGTTGTTTGCCGTGATGACAATTGAAATCGTAGATATGAAAATAGAGATGAAAATAGCGATCGCTTAGAGTGAAAAATGTTGACTTTTGTGTCTAGTTGGAATCGGGCTGAAAAAAGATGTCGTGTATAGCGGCCATTAGCTTGCGAAACTACCCCAGTGTACGGCAGTGTCGGCAGTTGACTTGATAATCAGTGTAATTAGCGCTTAGTCGACAAATTCAAATATTTCGCATTCACGCATATTTCGACTTCATAAAAAATGTTTTCTGAAATCCTCCAAATTACTTATGATTCCTAAAACATTTATTCATATACACAAAACAATATAATACAGAAAAAAACATACAGATGATTGATCATTTCTCTTCAATAAGTTATCGATCGATTCTCGTGTGAATGTATTCAAGTTTTGCGTCTATTAGAAAAGTGAACTATCAAAGCCACTTACCTTGTTTTTCAAAGTGGTCTTTCAGCACTTAAAAACATACAACCCAATAATAACTTCTTCACTAATTCACGTCAGTCTATAGATAACAATCCACTTCACGAGTCTACTTCAATCACAATACACGAACGAAATTAGAATGACACAGGGAATATTTCAGAAAAATCCCCGACTGAGCTAGCAACAAAAAAAATACATTTTTCGGGAATCCCCAACCAACTAAGCCATAGAGCAAACTAACAGTCTATGTTAAAGTGTAAAATATTTTTTACGGCAATTTTGCACTTTCGTAAGTTTTTTCTCCACGTTCGAGTGTCACCCCCTCCTCGGGTGGCACCCGCGGCGGTCCGCCACCCCCCCCCCCCCCCCGCCCCTCGCTAAGCTACTGTTCCCAATTCTTTTAACTTTAAAGTAAAGCTGATTGGTGTTGCAATAATCCCACTTTAAATGACCGGTGCTTACTTTCGAGATTATTATCATTATCTTCTATATTTTCTGTCCATCGTTGTCTATGGTTATGTCAAATGTCCATTTTCGGCGTCCATTTTGCTTACTAACCCTGAAACCTTCACACGCAGTGATTGATGTTCCGCCCTTCGAAGTAATATTGTGTATAAACAAAACAATAAGTATTGTGTTAAATGTTTTCATTTTGTGATTATTTCAATAACCATAACAATTTTATCACAAATATCTTAAAATTCAAGCATTTTTTTTCTATTGACGTTTGTTCAATGCTTTGGAATTGACCGCTGCGCTTCGCCTTGTATGTAAGTTATTCTTATAATTGACTATGTAAAACTTATCTTCCCTAATTGGTGCTTTTTTATTGTAAGAATATTTCTATGTTTTGAATTATATATGTTTTGTTAGGTACATGAAACGTCAAACGTATTTTGAAAACCTCTACAATAATAAACATAAAAGTGTGATAAAAAGTGAAGTAGGCCATTACAATCAGTGCAGTCCTGCGCAGTTTTGAACGCGCTATCGACGGGTGTTTATGCCTTCTAATTTTTCCACACGGAAATATCAAAATATGTGTTTTTGAAAAATATAAAACGGCACGCCAAAGTTCACAGTTTAATTCTTTCAAAGAAAAAAACGTTGCTATTTTCTGAAGACTGGTGGAAGTAAAATTAAATAAAAGTTAATAAAAGTGAACAATCCAGTTACGGTGTTTTTTATTTAAAAAAAAAAAAGTTAAACAAGTTGTAAAAACATTCTAGTGCGACAATAAAGACAATCAATAAATCGACGCGCTGTCCGCGTGAACCGTCACACAAATAAATACGAGTGTTCTTCCCGGGATTGCGAATAGGGCCCGTGGCCTTGTGGGCCAACGCGTCGGAACTGCTTTTTGCCCGAAGTAACAGAATATTGCCGCGCTCGGATCGAAACTCACACCTGCGAATTTTTTTAAATTTTTTATTTATTGAAATTTTTTTGTTTTTTTTTGTTTTTAATAAACGATGTAAATTTAATTACCACACATCCGAAGGAGTGAACAAATCTAAATATGGAGGAATTTATACATAAGAACTGATATTAATAAAATAACAACTGTTAAAGACTCTAAAATAAAACAAAGTTTAGAAAACTATATTAAAAAGCTGGAAGAAGCGATAAAATGCGAACATTTAAAACTACAAAAAAAAAAATTCAATTGCAAGAACAAATAATTCAAAATAATGAAAATTACTGTCAAAAATTAGAAAAAATAATTACAACAAATCAAAATGTTAAAACATACGCTGAAGTTAGTGCGCAAAACAAATCCCCGGTTTTATATCCCATCATTATAAGTTCAAAAAACGAAAAAGAAGATATCAAGGAAATAATAACTAAGAACGTAAAGATTTCTAAAACTGGCGTTGGTATTGCTAGCATCAGAAAAACATCGAAAAACCAACTTATTATCAACCTTAACAAAGAAGAAGACAGGATCAAGACAAAAACGAAATTGAAAAAATGAACCTTGAAGGAATTAACGTGGGCGAATTAAAGAAGAAAAGTCCGTGTATGATCTTCAAAGGAATCGACGAGAACTACAATAAAGAAGAATTTTTAAATGACTTAATCCTACAAAACGAAGACATAAACATATTAAATGTAGAAGAAAAAATCAAAATAAAAGGAATAATCAACATTAAAAAATATAAACATATTAACATTATTATCGAATGTAACGGAGACATTAGAAACTTACTACTAAAAAAAAAAGTAAACCTGGGTTTCTCCCAAATTAAAGTGGAAGACTGTAACCCGTTAATGCAATGCTACCATTGCCAGAAATATGGCCACACAGCTACGCGCTGTCTAAGAATAAACGAAAAACCAATCTGCCCTCACTGCGCTGGATATCACGGACTCAAAGACTGTCAAAACAAAAATGAAGTGCCAAAATGCATCAACTGCACAACTAACAACCTATTTAAAAAGAGTTCTTATCCAACAAATCATAAAGCCAACAACGAAGAATGCAAACAACGCATAAAAATGTTACAATTTGCAAAGGAACGAATCGACTACAACTAAACATGGATGATTACATTACAAAAGAAATCGACCAAAATTACAATATTACAGAAGAAATATGCGAAAACGTTGACGAAATTAACAAATGGTGTCATAATACTGATTCCGCTTTTCTAGTGCTAAGCATGAACATAAGAAGCCTTTCAAGAAATCTAGATGAATTATTAATAAACATTAATAATTTAAGCACATCACCGGTGTGCATAGGGTTAACTGAAACACACTGCAACAGCGATCAATACATAAGTGCGCTACCCAACTATCGAGGAATGGCAACCAAAATATCTATAAACAAAAATAGTGGAATAATTATGTTCGTACGCGACGATTGTGAAGTGTTAAACACAGAAGAAGGGAACATTGAATTTGTCAACTGCTTAAAAATAGATATTAAATTTAAAAATTGTATTTATAGAATTATAACAATATACCGTACACACAAATTAAACATAACGAATTTTACAAACGAACTTTATCTATACCTGAATAAATTAACAAAGATTTTTACGATTGTATGTGGAGACTTTAACATAAATATTTCTAATAACCATAATTCAATTGAAAAAAATAACTTCTTGAACATGATGACTCATCACAACTTCAAATCGTGCATTAATAACTATACCCGAGAAGTACCAAATCAAACGCCATCTTGTCTAGACCATATTTGGTGTAATGTAAACCTGAATAATATAAAAAATGTCAAATCTACGATTTGGAAGATAAACATAACCGATCATCACGCAACACTTTTTAAATATGAAACTAAAAATAAAAACAAAAACATACATAAATTAAGTACCACAAAAACCAAATTAAGCTACCAACTATTAGAAAAATCACTCTCAACAGAAAAATGGACTGAAGTAATTAACAGTAAGTGCGCTAATGAATGTGCATATTTTTTTGAAAAAAAAATATCAGAACACATTATAAATGCCTCTGAAATTAAAAACTTGCATCAAAACTCAAAAACAAAAAAAATAAAC
This sequence comes from Limnephilus rhombicus, assembly GCA_929108145.2. Taxonomy (NCBI): domain Eukaryota; kingdom Metazoa; phylum Arthropoda; class Insecta; order Trichoptera; family Limnephilidae; genus Limnephilus; species Limnephilus rhombicus. Next base: position 19,573,594 of record OV815289.1, on the reverse strand, counting down.
CCTGGATCACTAACGGATTAGTAAAAGCAGTTAGAAAAAAAAAAAACTTTTCAAACTAGCTCATCAACCGAATGCTAAAAAATCAATTATTTCATATTACAAAAAATATAAAAACATATTAACAACTTTAATTCGAAAACCGAAAAATAGCTACTACTCCCAACAAATTATAGAGGCCAAAAATAATAATAAAAAAATTTGGACTACAATAAACGAAATAATAAATAAAAATAAAAAGAGAAGTTGTATATCCGAAATTTCAGATGGGAAAAAAACGTACAATGTCCAACTCGACACTAAAAAATGCTGCAATATAAACAACTATTTTGTAAATGTTGGAAAAAATCTGGCAAACGCTATACAAACATCTCCCAACAATAATAAAAATAATCCCCACACTACCCAACACCAATATAATAATTTCAACAAAATAACAGAAACTGATGTTGGAAAAGTTATCGACGATTTAAAGGGGGTCTCTGCTCCCGGTTATGACAACATAGATGTAAACATATTAAAAACAATGAAACAATATCTAATTTGCCCATTAACTCATATAATAAATACAAGCCTTATAAAAGGTGTATTTCCAAATAATTACAAAAGAACAATAATAACACCGATATATAAAGCAGACTGCCCAAAAGACCCACAAAATTACCGCCCTATATCCCTTTTATCTAATATATCAAAAATATTCGAAAAAATTGTAAAAAACCAAATCTGGGCCTTCTTAGAACAACATCACATTATAAATTCTAAACAGTATGGTTTCAAAAAAAACACCAGCACCCATGATGCCATTGCGAAAATAACAAACTATATATATACCGCCCTAGACTCAAATGAAAAATGCATTGGAATATTTATTGACCTTAAAAAAGCATTTGATAGTATATCTCATACTAACTTAATAAAAAAAATCAAATCAATTGGAATAAATGGACTGGTGCTATCCTGGATCATAAGCTTTTTGGAAAATAGACCACAACAAGTAAAAATATTAAATGAACTAAGTGATTCCGAAAGTAGTAACTTCTCAATACCACAAGGCACAGTTCTAGGACCACTTTTGTTCATATTATATGTAAATGATATATTTGAAGTTGCTAAATACGGGCAAATTATCTCATATGCAGATGACACAGTGCTTCTTCTAAAAGCAAACACATGGTTAGAACTCAATAAAAGGGCTAACATAGACATGAATGAATTAAAAACATGGTTTGACAATAACCTACTAACATTAAACTCTAAAAAAACACATTACATACCATTTTTCATGAAAAAACCAAACACGCCGTATGAAATAAACATAAGGATCCATTCTGCACCACACACTCAACAACACCACTGTAACTTATTGTGTACTAATATTGAAATGAAAACTTCAACCAAATATCTAGGAATCACTATTGACCAATGTCTAAAATGGATACCGCATATAACCATTCTTAAAAACAGAGTACGAAAATTGACATATATTTTTAGCTGTTTGAGACACATTCTAAGTAAAGAACTACTGAGAATGACGTACTTCGCACTCTGTCAATCCATAATCCAATATGGTATAATAGGATGGGGTGGCGCCTATAAAACTCACACACAATCTCTTTACATTGCGCAAAAACTAATAATTAAAATAATATTAAAAAAATCATTTCTATATCCATCTGAACTCATATTCAAAGAATTTAAATTCAGAAAATTAAATACTCTCTTCCTGTATCATTCAACCTTACAAGTTTACAAAGAGGATATCCTAAACAAATCCATACCCTTCAAAAACACAGTAAATTTTAGGCAAAAATACACGTTACCAATTCCCATTTGTAAAAAAACTTTGGGTCAACAAAACTATAAATACTTAGGAACAAATTTCTTTAATAAATTACCAGAAAATATAAGATCCCTTAAGGACAGTTACAAAAATTTCAAAACACAATTAAAAAAATATACTGAAAAACCTTAACTAAAAAAAATAAATAATAAATAATAATTAAAAAAATATATACATATTCACACATATGTTTCTCTTATTCTTAATATATACTAAATTTAAAAAAAAAAAATCAAAATAACCTAACAAATAATACTTTCTCCCATACACACTTATTATGGGAGAACATTTAAAAAAAATATGTATATTTGTATTTAATAATTGTATTAAGTTTTTTTTTTATTTTTTATATACTTTCATTATATTTATGTATCTATTGTATGTACTGTACCAAAAAAAAAAAAAATTCAATAAAAAAAAAAAAAAAGTTTTTACAGCATTCGCGACATCCATGCCTTGATGCTAAAAGGTTAAATTTTAAAATTATCGATATTTGGTAAATGCTGTTCAAAGCTTCTGTGTTTTGGAACAGTTTAAATCTGTAGAAATATTCGAAAGACTTCACAATTGATACATTATTTAAAGTGCATTTAGTTCTTCTAAATAGTTCAAAGCACTTTTATTTTTGTATAAATTGTCAAAGGTGTTCACCTAGTTTTGGGTGAGCAGGATGGCGCTGTACGGGGGAAAGAGATGGTGTAGTGGCAAGCGTAAAGCGTAGGAACGTCCCGTCGAAGATCCAGATCTGTAGTAGCGTGGCGGCTACTTATTTTTCTTTGGTCGACCTCGTTTGCGCAGAGGAATAACCGGAGCGGGCAGCGGTGTCAAGTGCCCGTGGTATGGAGTCAGTGCTGAGGTGTGGTAGGTGCCTAGCGAGACATCTGGTGCTTCCATTGAAGCTACCTCGTAGCTCGTTGGTCCATGTTGCTTCAGGATCAGGTAGGGGCCATCGCGTCGTGGTCCTAATTTTGCGCTGAAGCCTCTTGCGGCTTTGCTAAGAGCGTGGGAATGGACAAAGACGTGATCCCCGGGCTGGTAATGGGGGTCTTCTCGCCTCTTGTTATCCACGTAATTCTTTTGTTTGTCTTGTTTCTCATCATTGTGGGTCCTGACAAGACGTAGGGTATCGGCTAGTTGTAGCAGATTATCTCGGGGATGAAGTTTTCCGATAAGATAATGCTTCTCAAGTCTCTTCCGACGTCATCGGCTGACCGTAGCTCACGTCCAAATGTGAGATAGGCAGCGGAGTATCCGGTGCTTTGGCAGAACGCGGTATTCATGGCGAAGCGTATTGATGGTAGGCTTTCAGCCCATTTTCGGTGTCCTGTGCCAACCAGGATGGCTAGTTGTGGTTTGAGGTCTCGATTTTTCCTCTCGACAGGATTGGCCTCTGGGTGGTAGGCTGGTGTGAAGGTGTGCTTGATGTCCAGGCAGTAAGCCATCTGCTGCATCACGGCACTCACGAACTGGGTACCGTTGTCGCTTATCAGTCGGCGTGGGGTCCCATAGCGTAGGCATACTTCATCAATCAGGACGCGGGCGCAGGTCTCGGCAGTCGCGTCTTTGAGGGGAAATAGCTCTATCCAGCGTGTGGCCACGTCTTCAATGATGAAGATCCAATTCTTCCCATCCTCGGAAGTTGGGAGTGGTCCGAAGAGGTCGAAGGCTACTGTTTCAAACCTCTGGTTCATTACTGAAGTCTGTAGGAGACCGGCGGGTTTTAGGTTTGATGGCTTGTAACTCTGGCACTCCAGACAGTTCTTGACGTATTTCTGTATGTAGGTCCGCATATTCTTCCAAAAGTATCGTCTGGCAATTCGTCGAATCGTGCGTTCTACTCCGTAATGCCCAGCGGTAGGGGCATCGTGATAGGCCATGAGTATTTGGTGTTGCTCATGCTCGGAGACGACTAGTTGTGCGTCCTCTTCTTCGATATCGGGTTCATATCGGTACAATACACCGTTTTGCATCAGGTAGCCCTTAGTTGTCCAGTAACTAAGGTCTTCGTTTGGATTGTTGGCTTCAAAACACTCGATAATTTTCTTCAATACAGTGTCTTTCAATTGTTCTCTGCGGATGTCAGCTGCGTTGCGTACTGGAACGTCGAGGGTTATCGTGCATATTGCGCAAATAGAGGGTGGGTCTTCCAGTAATGGTGGCCGTGATAGTGTGTCCGCCACCAGGTTTGAGCGTCCAGGTGTGTACTGGATTTTCAGGTTGTAGGGTTGAAGCTGCAGGGCCCATCTTGCAAGGCGACCTGTGGGAGACTTTAACGTCATTAACCACTTTAAAGCTTGGTGGTCGGTAACCACGGTGATCGCTGTCCCTTCAATGTATCCTCGGAACTTTGAAATTGCCCATACGACTGCTAGGGCTTCTCGTTCTGTGGTAGAATAGTTCCTCTCCGCTGGTAGTAGCAGGCGGCTCGCGTATTCTACCGGGTGTTCTTCTAGTCCCTCCCCCTGGACCAAAACTGCTCCTATTGCGTAGCTGCTTGCGTCCGATTTTATGATGAATTCCTTGCTTCCATCGGCTTGTCGTAGTATGGGGGCGCTAGTGAGTAGTGCTTTCAGGGTGTCGAAAGCATTCTGCTGTGGGGATTTCCATTCCCAGGTGGCGTCTTTCTTTATCAAGTCGCTGAGTGGCTTGGCGGTTTTAGCGAACTCGGGTACAAATCGCCTATACCAGGAGCATGTCTGAAGAAATGTCTGTAGCTGTTTGACATTGTTTGGCTCCTCAATTTTAGAGATCGCCTCTATCTTCTCCGGATTGGTGCTGATTCCTCCGGGGGTTATTACATGTCCTAGATATTTTATGCTTGGACAGCAGAAGTGACATTTAACTCGATTTGCAGTGAGATTAAATTCTCGTAGTTTGGTGAACACTTGTTGTAGGTCGGCGAGGTGTTTATCGAAGGTGGGCGAAAGTATGATTATATCGTCCAGGTATGCTAGGATATTGACTTCATCTAGCTCGATCTTAAGTCGGTCAATCATGCGCTGGAACGTCCCGGGCGCATTGCGAAGTCCAAATGGCATCTTCAAGAAGCGGTAGAGTCCGAATGGGGTTATAAAGGCCGTCTTGTCACGGTCTTTCTCCAGTATCTTGATCTGCCAGTAGCCAGATCGTAGGTCTACTGTAGACATAAAGTTTGACTGCTTTGCTGAGTGTAGCAGGTCATCCATTCTGGGCAGGGGGTACACGTCTGGTACCGTTATTGCATTGAGGAGGCGAAAATCAATGCAGATGCGCTTGTTTCCGTCTTTTTTGGGCACCATAACCACAGGTGCGGCCCACGGTGAATCTGCTTCTTCTATAATACCTTGGATTAACATACTGTTAATCTCGGCACGGAGTTCTGCTTGGCGGGCTGGCGAGAGCCTGTAAGGGGCTACTGAAATCGGCGGGTGTTGTCCGGTCTCGATTCAGTGCTCAATTTTTGTCGTAGATGACAGGGTGGCCGAGAAGACAGCGGCGTTGTCACACAGCAGGTGGTCCAGCTGGTCCCTCTGGGTAGGTATAAGGTGGGTGGCTTCATCTGGTCGGAGGCTTAGTATTTCGGCGTCCAAGGTACAGAACTCCACTTCATTTCTGGGTTTTCTTGGGGAGTCATCGAAGAGCCGATAAGAGCGTATCATTACCTCCCTTAGGGCGTCTTCCTCCATCGCGTCCTCAGGAAACAGCTCATTCAGGGCTATCATCTTAGCCCAAATGTCAGTGCGAGGCGGTGTCTGTGAGATAGGACTCATGAACGGTGGCACGTAGATCTCACATTCATTGTCCTGTACTGGTGGGGCGGGCAGGCGAACCTTAGGCGGTGTCTGTGCGAGAGGACTCATGAACGGCGGCATGTAGATCTCGCATTCATTGTCCTGTACTGGTGGGGCGGGCAGGCGAACCTTAGGGAGTTTATGTGCTCTCACTTCTCCTATCTCACCAGTCTTTTGCCGTTGTCGGATACCTCGGTTTGGTGGTATGATGTCGTCTTCCATGTGCAGCATATACCGTACTTCGGGGCTGTCAGTGAATGCCCATGCCCGCTGGGGAATGTTTATATCGATCCCCGCGTCTTCGATAAAATCGACGCCTAGGAGTGTTCGATTCTCGTGTCCTCCTGGGAGCACGATAAAACTGGTGGGTATCTTCCGGCCTCTTAGTGTCAAGGTGGCGGCTATTGTCTCGACCTCCTGACGTTTGGGGACTCCATCCGCCAATACGATATCCATGATGGTTTGCTGGGTTTTTAATTTTGAGCGATTAGCCGCCGGTGTAGCCCAGCTGACGCTACGCTCAATTTTGCTCCGGTGTCTACGTGAGCAGTGCCCAGGAAGTTTCCAATCCCGATGTGTAGTATAGGTCTCGCTCGGGGAAGGCCTACTTCATGTATCGAGCAAAAATCGGCTCGTGGGTGAAGGGTGTCTATTCTCCCTTGGCTGCACTGCGGGCACTTGCTCCTTACAACGCCTGGTTTACCGCAACCGTAGCATGCGAACTTCGCATCACTGGGTGTCTCCAGCTTCTTGACTGGAGGAGTGTGCTTCACGTACGCTCCTGTATCGTAGCGGGAACGGCACTCCTCGGAACGGTGCCCAAATCTGCGGCAGTTAGTGCAGCGTAGGCGGCCGTCTGTTCTGTTTTCCATCGCGCGTAGTGGGACGGTCTTCGTGCTCTCGTACAGGCTTTCTTCCGCTGCACGGGCTTTTTGCAGTAGTTCAGCGAAGGTATTGATCGCTTCGCGCGGCACTCTGTCTCGTATCCGGATATTCAGTTGACCGAATACTAGGTCTATCTGGACCTTCTCTGGATGGCTGGGCGGTGGTAGCTCCGCGAGTAACACCCGCTGCTTAGCAATGAACACATCGGTTGATGTTAATGCGTCTTGCTTGCATAAAAATATTTCCGTGTACACTTTGTACGCTGGCTTCTTAGGGGCGAAAGCATGCCTGAGGAGGTTCGTTGCGCTCTCCCAGTCTCGTACTTCTCCTTTTATACCGAGCCACCATGCGGCGGCGTCTTTCGTAAGCAGCAGTGGTAATCCTTCCAGAGCGCTTGCGTCTTCGATGTTCTCGGCGCACTTGAAGATGGATGCGGCGGCAATAAAACTCTCGACCGCACTCCTGTCTCTGGTACCATCGAAGCGTGCCGTACAGGTGGTGAATGTACCCGTACGTGTTGGTTCCGACTGCATCCGCTTCATGGAGTTCATTAGTTCCGCGAACAGCTCCTGCGTGAAGCAGATGCCAGCACTTTCCTTGGCCTGCTGGTAGCGACGAAATTTTGTAGATGCACTGGTTTTAATTTCTACTTTATGTATCTGGCCACTAAGTTGGGCGCCAGTTTTATAACACAATTGTTGGTAAAATGTTATTTATTTAACGTAAGTTCACAGATCACATATAGTAAAAATAGTCACAATGTATCAATTCACAATAATAATAATTAACTGAGCAAGGGATCGGAGGGAACCTTGCTGTTTAGTCTTTGGGAACAACAAAACTGACTGTGGTTCTGCTTAGAGGGTCGTACCATAGGACGAAGCGTAACTAAGGCAGCAGTCGGGGTCTGGTTGGTGCTTTACTTATGGTAGTAGAATACTCCTTAGAGGGTCGTGCCAAAGGACGAAGCGCAACTAAGAGAGCGTACTAGTCAAGAGCGAGCTACAGACGAACTGGTTTAATTTAGGGCTCGCAGCTCTTTATATAGGCCATTCCTTGTTGCGGGGCGTGGTTTATGTAGCGACTCGAGAGTAGGAAATACGCAGAAGGCGTCTGCGCAGCCTGGTTCGCCTAGTTTTGGGTGAGCAGGATGGCGCTGTACGGGGGAAAGAGATGGTGTAGTGGCAAGCGTAAAAACGGCGCGCTACAATTCTTCATTACAGATGACAGATGCCAAGATCTGCTTACTCGCTTACATTAAGACAATTACATTTTACAAGAGCATTTTGGCACTTTTTTATGCAATTTACTAACTAGTAGGACAGGACCTTGCGCGACGTGTCGCAGTTGAGTACTAACATTACGAATTAGATTCCAATGGTTCAACGCAATTGCCCTGGTTTTGGCTTAATACTTTGAGATTTCTACCACGTGTTTTAAATTATATATATATGGTCATTTTATTTTATATTTCATTCAATATAGAATAGACGTTGGAGATTTTTGTAGCCAATGAATCTATTGAAGGAACGGGAGAATTAAGTAACTCCCAAAGGTCCGACGCCTATTAAATTTGGATTGGAATAGAAATCAGTTTGATAAATTACCTTAGTTTAACAAACGGATTGCAATCTTTGAAGCACAAGCGTCGGGTGGGAGCTGTCCTTGTTCTACCGGTATTTCAATAAAATATGCTCCGAGGAACTTGCGTCATTGATTCCTTCGGCACTGGTGCTCATTCGGGAAACCCGTCAAACGCTAGCCTAACATACACATTTGGCATTTTTCGTATTAGAAGCGGCTGTTTCTACAACTAGACCCTTGTTAACTCCTTCCTCTACTTAAATAAGATTGCCAGCGTAAAGTTTTTAAATTGCATTGATTAAAATACTCACATTATTAAAACAGTATTTCCGATTTTCTGTTAAATGCAGAATGGCGAATCCAAAATAATGTAATACCGGTTTATCCTAGATATTGTATACATAATATTGAGTTTTGCCACTATTGATGGCGATTCCCAGCCGTTTTCAAATGGCAAACGTGAGCTTAAAATACAGTTACAGTCATTATTGTATCCTCGTTTCAAATATGAGTTTTTGTTTTGGCAAAGTATTCCAAGCAAAACCAAATATTCAAAGCTCATGTGAATTAAATCTTCTTCTTCTATATCTAGTTTTAATTAAGTTTTAAAACCCGTTATTACAAATGTCAAGCGTAACTACCAACTGACATTCTATGACTTACGTAATAGGTACATATCCATGTAAAAATTTAACATCATATAACTTGTATTGTAATGTACTGTGTGTAGGTATGTCTTAATAAAGAAATAAACAATCTATATATATATATATATATATATATATATATATTTTTTTTTTTTTTTTTTCAAGATTTTTGATTATACATTACAATGATAATATATGCAAGATTACAAAATAAGTCATGTTTTATTCTACTACTCCATAAGTTGAGCTCTAGGAGTTCGTGTATATGGGAGGAGTATTTTACATGCAAAAAAATAATAATGTTCATTATGTAATCAATTTTCAAAGAACTAATGAAATAAATATATTAGGTAGGTACAAAATTTAGACAATAATAGTTATATAAGGACAATATCAAAACATTTTTTTTAATACTAAATATTGCTGTTTAAGTAAGGGTAAATTAATTAATTACATAAAGGGTAAACATTAACAGCCTTACTAAAAAACCAAGTGAAAATTTTATTCAATTGACAAACGGCCGCGGATGTGAAAACATTACTAATTAAAAATTTGTTCTTTGAAAGAAATACACATGGTTTCCACGGCCTGAGAGGGTAGTTTATCTCTGTTTTAACCATTGATGTCCGAACGATATTTGTAATTTTTCCATAGTATTTTGAATGTTCTATATATTTCTTATTTTTGAAGGTGTCGTAAAAACAAATGCCATTTATGAAAACTAGATAAAATTACCTTTTAGATTTGAGTATTTGAAATACACTTTAGCTTTCAAAAACTGCCATATTTTATGATTCAAACTCGGAAAAACATGGAAAAAAATTTCCTCCCACAACATTTTTGACCAAAATGTAGAGAAATTTAAATAAAATCAAAATTTAAAAAACACAGTCCTTTTATGTAGTAAATTTTGAAGGACACTATCACCTCACTTTTTTATCGTGTATACAATAAAAAAATAATAAAAAATTTCAAAGTTTTTTTTATTGCCAAAAAAATAACTTAGAAATAATACCGAAATTTAAAACAGATTTCTTGCATCTCTAAAGATGTTAATTTTTTTGATACGTTTACGAACACATGTATTAGATTTTAATATTATAAAAAAATTATCACTTTTAAGAAATTCTTTTAAAATAAAGATCTTAAAATGAAAATTTTATTTAAGTAACCTATAAAAAACAATATTCTGACAGTTCAACTTTGAAAGTACGGCGTTTGTACAAAAACTTGATTAAACTGATGTAAAACACACAAATAATATGGTAAATATATCAATTATGTGAACAGAAGAGTAAATTCGTCACTACAATAGAAATTATTTAGTAAAATCACAACATTTAGGCACTAACAAAATTTTTCATATCCCGCCATAAACACACCGAACTGTTTTGTCATTGCGGGCCGATATGCACCGACGCACCAATAATGCCCCTAGCGGAGAAGAATTAAAACATTGTTTCCTAGGAAATTAAAACCATTTACAATGTTGTCAGATCTTAATGCATTTTAACAGCGTGATCACGCAAGAAACGTTATTGGTAATAAAACGTGATTTAGTGTATATGGGGATTAATTATGTTATTGCAATAACACAGTTAATTGGTCGCGCTGTGGTTTTTTTTTAGTAAGGCTGTAAGGGTACAATTTGTCATCCAATTTAAGTGACTTAATTTGTTTTTTTAATAATTCTTATTTCAGCGTATCGGTTATATTAATTTTGTTATTGGATAATAATAAATTGTACCATCTTACACCTAAATACAAATAGTGGTGCTGAGCCGTGGTCGTTCTTAGCATAGGGATGGCTATTAAGCCATTAGTTTTAAATCTATTGCTTATGCTATCTGAGGGGTGAATTTTTTGAATAAAATATTCTTTATAAATTTGGCATAAGGCGTTTCTCTTATACAAGTCTCTAATAGATGGTACATTAAATTCCCGAAATATCTGTATAGTAGGGAAGTCGTATGGTTTCCTAAGTATGGTTTTTATAATCGTTCTTTGAATTATTATTATGGGCTGTAAGGAAGCCTTAAAGGCCCCTCCCCACCCAATAATGCCGTACTGTAATAAATACTGAATTAATGCATAATAGACAATTTTGATAGTTTTCTTGTTTAAAATATTTCTATGTTATAGAAAACATAGATAAGTTTTCTTATTCTTTCCACAGTGAGATTGATATGATCTTTCGATTTAACATTTTTATCTATTAAATTTCCAAGATATTTTACATTAGATTTAGGATTCAGCTTAGCGCAGTCCGTATTACATCTACCGTCATTCGCACAATTTTTGGAATGAATTGTTTGTTAATTAAATTATTTGCCACATCTTCTTGTAGAGAGAATGGAATGTAATAAGTTTTTTCTGTGTTGAGTGATAGTAAATTGTTATCGAACCAATTTTTTAAAACCTTCATGTCTTGATTGGCTGCATTGGTAATATCGTTCCACGTCTTTTTTTCGATAATTATTGTAGTGTCGTCAGCAAAGGATATAAGTTTACCATTAAGTGATAATTTAAACATTTGGTTTACGTATATTATAAATAAAATTGGTCCCATAACAGTCCCTTGGGGAATTCCAAATTCTAAAGTTTCATCTACACTTAGTGAGTTATTTAATTTTACTTTTTGATTTCTTTGAGTTAGATAACTTTTCAGCCAATACCTAACCTTACCAATCATACCGATATCATTTAATTTATTAATTAGTTTTTTGTGGGAGATACTGTCAAAAGCCTTGCGTAAATCAATGAAAATGCCAAGGCATTTGTTTTTTTTTATCTATTGCGTTGTATATAGTTGAGGAGAGTTCAGCAATAGCATAATGAGTACTTAGTTTCTCTCTAAATCCAAATTGGCTAGGACTAAGAATTTTTTTATTATCAATGTAGTACATGAGTTGCTTTTTTACGATCTTTTCAAAAAATTTTGCAATGTTTGAGACAAGACATATAGGTCGATAATTTGATATTTCTTGAGGGCTGCCTGATTTGATATTTATTATATATACATAAAAATAAATAGCTGAAGTGTATGTACGCGCATAACTTCCGAACGACTACACCAAATCTGATAAGTACTTCTTTTTTTGTGTTCGTTATTGTCAGGAAAAGGTTTGTATATAACTACTCGTGAGCTCTGGCATTATGAAATTTGTATAAAAAATTGCAATGGGTGGCAGGCGAGCTGTTTTATAACTAAATGTACTGGGACAAAATGTATGGAACACGAGAGGGGGGAGGGGAACCTGGGAGGCGATGAGGAACTCGGGAGGGGGGAGGGGAACTCGGGAGGGGGGTTCGCGTGATGGGGGACGAGGGAAGGGGGGAGTGGAATTGCGAGAGGGAAGGTGGAGGAGGCACAGAGGGAACGCGAGAAGGGAAGGGGAGGCGGGATAAATGGGAAAGGACATGCTGGGAGAAACATTTTTTTAAATTAAATGGCACAACGCTTGCCGGGAACCAGCTTGTTTCCAACATAAAAATGTACTATTTCAGGAATTTTTGAACAAATTACCTGCCGCTACCACAGCAGGGCCATGGATCTACTAAGTCATGATACCGTTTCCATCAAGATGGAACCAGATCCCCAGGAAGAAGGCGAATGTGAAATGCCGCACACGGATATAGATTTCGACCCCAAAGATGTAAAGAAGGAATGTTTGCAATATGCGGAGATTACTCATATGGCCAGTTAGTTCCATTGAATATATTAAAAATGTAGCATGTTTAATTTGGAATTTTAACTAAATTTATTTCTCGCAATAAGTTCTCGATTTCTCAATTGTATACCTATTTTATTAGGCACATGTTGTAAGTTACACTTATTATAACGTGCGTAAATATTGATGAAATTAAAAACGTTTCCATTGACTTCTTCGTGCACATGATCCTTTATGAAGCATCGGCCCCTAAAGCGGATATGGGGTTTTTAATATTATATTGATTTTATCAAAATTACCGGCTATACATGATAAATAATTGATATCTTAAATCTTTCAAATTAATAGATTTATAAAAAAAAAACAGTTTAGTTGTGTATCAATGATCCATGATTGTATTGTCATTTTTTATTGCAGGCAGCGCTTATGTGAAAAGAGTGGCCATCAAGGCGGATTTTGGATCCCGCGAGGAAGATGAAAGGAGTTTTCCCTCTATAGAAATTGACATAGACCTGTCGGATGTTAAAAAAGAATGCCTAGAACACGTTGTAAGAACGAACCAGGCAGCAGGTAAAACCGATTTTCATAGTAAGATTTAACATTTAGCGGTATCCATTTTTTCCACTTGGCGAAGGTAGAAGTCTTAATGAGCCTTTTTTATCCATATTCTTTTTCAAATTTGTCGACAGATATGAAGACGCGTCCTGTGGATAAACGATTCTCTTGTTCTCAATGTAACTACTCCTGCTCACATAAGAATAATTTTGTTAGTCACCTTCGCAATCATACTAGAGAAAAACATTTTGTCTGTTCCGAGTGCAACTATTCATGTTCTCGAAAGGGCCATCTGACAAGGCACATGCTGACTCACAGTGGAGAAAAACCTTTTTCCTGTTCCGAGTGCAACTATTCATGTTCTGAAAAGAGAAAACTCACGAGGCACAAGCTGACTCACAGCGGAGAAAAACCCTTTTCCTGTTCCGAGTGCAACAATTCATTTTTGCAAAGGGGCAATCTAACACGCCACATGCTGACTCACAGCGGAGAAAAACCTTTTTCCTGTTCCGAGTGCAATTATTCTTGTTCTCTAAAGGGTGCACTCACGAGTCACAAGCTGACCCACATTGGAGAAAAACCTTTTGCCTGTTCCGAGTGCAACTATTCATGTTCTCGAAAGGGCGATCTGAAAAGCCACATGCGGACTCACAGTGGAGAAAAACCTTTTTCCTGTTCCGAGTGCAACTATTCATGTTCTCATAAGGGCCAACTGACAAGCCACATGCTGACTCACAGCGGAGAAAAACCTTTTTCCTGTTCCGAGTGCAACTATTCATTTTCGCGAAAGGGCATTCTGAGAAACCACATGATGACTCACAGTGGAGAAAAACCTTTTTCCTGTTCCGAGTGCAATTATTCTTGTTCTCTAAAGGGTGCACTCACGAGTCACAAGCTGACCCACATTGGAGAAAAACCTTTTGCCTGTTCCGAGTGCAACTATTCATGTTCTCGAAAGGGCGATCTGAAAAGCCACATGCGGACTCACAGTGGAGAAAAACCTTTTTCCTGTTCCGAGTGCAACTATTCATTTTCGCAAAAGGGCCATCTGACATGTCACATGCTGACTCACAGCGGAGAAAAACCTTTTTCCTGTTCCGAGTGCAACTATTCATTTACGCGAAAGGGCATTCTGACAAGCCACATGCTGATTCACAGTGGAGAAAAACCTTTTGCCTGTTCCGAGTGCAACTATTCATGTTCTCGAAAGGGCCATCTGACAAGGCACATGCTGACTCACAGTGGAGAAAAACCTTTTTCCTGTTCCGAGTGCAACTATTCATGTTCTGAAAAGAGAAAACTCACGAGGCACAAGCTGACTCACAGCGGAGAAAAACCTTTTTCCTGTTCCGAGTGCAACCATTCATTTTCGCAAAAGGGCAATCTAACACGCCACATGCTGACTCACAGCGGAGAAAAACCTTTTTCCTGTTCCGAGTGCAACTATTCATTTTCGCGAAAGGGCAGTCTGACAAGCCACATGCTGACTCACAGTGGAGAAAAACCTTTTTCCTGTTCCGAGTGCAACTATTCATGTTCTCATAAGGGCCAACTGACAAGCCACATGCTGACTCACAGCGGAGAAAAACCTTTTTCCTGTTCCGAGTGCAACTATTCATTTTCGCGAAAGGGCATTCTGAGAAACCACATGATGACTCACAGTGGAGAAAAACCTTTTTCCTGTTCCGAGTGCAATTATTCTTGTTCTCTAAAGGGTGCACTCACGAGTCACAAGCTGACCCACATTGGAGAAAAACCTTTTGCCTGTTCCGAGTGCAACTATTCATGTTCTCGAAAGGGCGATCTGAAAAGCCACATGCGGACTCACAGTGGAGAAAAACCTTTTTCCTGTTCCGAGTGCAACTATTCATTTTCGCAAAAGGGCCATCTGACATGTCACATGCTGACTCACAGCGGAGAAAAACCTTTTTCCTGTTCCGAGTGCAACTATTCATTTACGCGAAAGGTCATTCTGACAAGCCACATGCTGATTCACAGTGGAGAAAAACCTTTTGCCTGTTCCGAGTGCAACTATTCATGTTCTCGAAAGGGCGATCTGAAAAGCCACATGCGGACTCACAGTGGATAAAAACCTTTTTCCTGTTCCGAGTGCAACTATTCATTTTCGCAAAAGGGCCATCTGACATGCCACATGCTGACTCACAGCGGAGAAAAACCTTTTTCCTGTTCCAAGTGCAACTATTCATGTTCTCAAAAGAGCAGTCTAACGATCCACATGCTGACTCACAGTGGAGAAAAACCTTTTTCCTGTTCCGAGTGCAATTATTCTTGTTCTCTAAAGAGTGCACTCACGAGGCACAAGCTGACCCACATTGGAGAAAAACCTTTTGCCAGTTCCGAGTGCAACTATTCATGTTCTCGAAAGGGCCATCTGACAAGGCACATGCTGACTCACAGTGGAGAAAAACCTTTTTCCTGTTCCGAGTGCAACTATTCATGTTCTGAAAAGAGAAAACTCACGAGGCACAAGCTGACTCACAGCGGAGAAAAACCCTTTTCCTGTTCCGAGTGCAACAATTCATTTTTGCAAAGGGGCAATCTAACACGCCACATGCTGACTCACAGCGGAGAAAAACCTTTTTCCTGTTCCGAGTGCAATTATTCTTGTTCTCTAAAGGGTGCACTCACGAGTCACAAGCTGACCCACATTGGAGAAAAACCTTTTGCCTGTTCCGAGGCAACTATTCATGTTCTCGAAAGGGCGATCTGAAAAGCCACATGCGGACTCACAGTGGAGAAAAACCTTTTTCCTGTTCCGAGTGCAACTATTCATGTTCTCATAAGGGCCAAATGACAAGCCACATGCTGACTCACAGCGGAGAAAAACCTTTTTCCTGTTCCGAGTGCAACTATTCATTTTCGCGAAAGGGCATTCTGACAAGCCACATGCTGACTCACAGTGGAGAAAAACCTTTTTCCTGTTCCGAGTGCAATTATTCTTGTTCTCTAACGGGTGCACTCACGAGTCACAAGCTGACTCACAGTGGAGAAAAACCTTTTGCCTGTTCCGAGTGCAACTATTCATGTTCTCGAAAGGGCGATCTGAAAAGCCACATGCGGACTCACAGTGGATAAAAACCTTTTTCCTGTTCCGAGTGCAACTATTCATTTTCGCAAAAGGGCCATCTGACATGCCACATGCTGACTCACAGCGGAGAAAAACCTTTTTCCTGTTCCGAGTGCAACTATTCATTTTCGCGAAAGGGCATTCTGAGAAACCACATGATGACTCACAGTGGAGAAAAACCTTTTTCCTGTTCCGAGTGCAATTATTCTTGTTCTCTAAAGGGTGCACTCACGAGTCACAAGCTGACCCACATTGGAGAAAAACCTTTTGCCTGTTCCGAGTGCAACTATTCATGTTCTCGAAAGGGCGATCTGAAAAGCCACATGCGGACTCACAGTGGAGAAAAACCTTTTTCCTGTTCCGAGTGCAACTATTCATTTTCGCAAAAGGGCCATCTGACATGTCACATGCTGACTCACAGCGGAGAAAAACCTTTTTCCTGTTCCGAGTGCAACTATTCATTTACGCGAAAGGGCATTCTGACAAGCCACATGCTGATTCACAGTGGAGAAAAACCTTTTGCCTGTTCCGAGTGCAACTATTCATGTTCTCGAAAGGGCCATCTGACAAGGCACATGCTGACTCACAGTGGAGAAAAACCTTTTTCCTGTTCCGAGTGCAACTATTCATGTTCTGAAAAGAGAAAACTCACGAGGCACAAGCTGACTCACAGCGGAGAAAAACCTTTTTCCTGTTCCGAGTGCAACCATTCATTTTCGCAAAAGGGCAATCTAACACGCCACATGCTGACTCACAGCGGAGAAAAACCTTTTTCCTGTTCCGAGTGCAACTATTCATTTTCGCGAAAGGGCAGTCTGACAAGCCACATGCTGACTCACAGTGGAGAAAAACCTTTTTCCTGTTCCGAGTGCAACTATTCATGTTCTCATAAGGGCCAACTGACAAGCCACATGCTGACTCACAGCGGAGAAAAACCTTTTTCCTGTTCCGAGTGCAACTATTCATTTTCGCGAAAGGGCATTCTGAGAAACCACATGATGACTCACAGTGGAGAAAAACCTTTTTCCTGTTCCGAGTGCAATTATTCTTGTTCTCTAAAGGGTGCACTCACGAGTCACAAGCTGACCCACATTGGAGAAAAACCTTTTGCCTGTTCCGAGTGCAACTATTCATGTTCTCGAAAGGGCGATCTGAAAAGCCACATGCGGACTCACAGTGGAGAAAAACCTTTTTCCTGTTCCGAGTGCAACTATTCATTTTCGCAAAAGGGCCATCTGACATGTCACATGCTGACTCACAGCGGAGAAAAACCTTTTTCCTGTTCCGAGTGCAACTATTCATTTACGCGAAAGGTCATTCTGACAAGCCACATGCTGATTCACAGTGGAGAAAAACCTTTTGCCTGTTCCGAGTGCAACTATTCATGTTCTCGAAAGGGCGATCTGAAAAGCCACATGCGGACTCACAGTGGATAAAAACCTTTTTCCTGTTCCGAGTGCAACTATTCATTTTCGCAAAAGGGCCATCTGACATGCCACATGCTGACTCACAGCGGAGAAAAACCTTTTTCCTGTTCCAAGTGCAACTATTCATGTTCTCAAAAGAGCAGTCTAACGATCCACATGCTGACTCACAGTGGAGAAAAACCTTTTTCCTGTTCCGAGTGCAATTATTCTTGTTCTCTAAAGAGTGCACTCACGAGGCACAAGCTGACCCACATTGGAGAAAAACCTTTTGCCAGTTCCGAGTGCAACTATTCATGTTCTCGAAAGGGCGATCTGAAAAGCCACATGCGGGCTCACAGCGGAGAAAAACCTTTTTCCTGTTCCGAGTGCAACTATTCATTTTCGCAAAAGGGCCATCTGACATGCCACATGCTGACTCACAGCGGAGAAAAACCTTTTTCCTGTTCCGAGTGCAACTATTCATTTTCGCGAAAGGGCATTCTGACAAGCCACATGCTGACTCACAGTGGAGAAAAACCTTTTTCCTGTTCCGAGTGCAATTATTCTTGTTCTCTAACGGGTGCACTCACGAGTCACAAGCTGACTCACAGTGGAGAAAAACCTTTTGCCTGTTCCGAGTGCAACTATTCATGTTCTCGAAAGGGCGATCTGAAAAGCCACATGCGGACTCACAGTGGATAAAAACCTTTTTCCTGTTCCGAGTGCAACTATTCATTTTCGCAAAAGGGCCATCTGACATGCCACATGCTGACTCACAGCGGAGAAAAACCTTTTTCCTGTTCCAAGTGCAACTATTCATGTTCTCAAAAGAGCAGTCTAACGATCCACATGCTGACTCACAGTGGAGAAAAACCTTTTTCCTGTTCCGAGTGCAATTATTCTTGTTCTCTAAAGACTGCACTCACGAGGCACAAGCTGACTCACAGTGGAGAAAAACCTTTTTCCTGTTCCGAGTGCAACTATTCATGTTCTCAAAAGAGCAGTCTATCGATCCACATGCTGACTCACAGCGGAGAAAAAACCTTTTTTCCTGTTCCGAGTGCAACTATTCATGTTCTGAAAAGAGTAAACTCACTAGGCACAAGCTGACTCACAGCAGAGAAAAACCTGAGTCCTTCTGATTGACGTCAGGGCACCTGACCGGCAATCAGTAGGACACGGGTTCAAGTCCCGTTGGCGGCAAGTATCTTTATCGGAAGGTTTTTTCAATGTAGATTGAGTATTTCAGGCTGATAATAATTGTTACCCTTTGAATATCAATATTTTTTTTCAGGAAGTGATTTTATTTAAATTCGAACTCCTTATAGTAGGAGAGAAAATGTGCCGAACTAAAAACAGAAAAAAAGAGAAACACAGATTCCAATGATATCTTAAGTTATTAGTTAAATATGTGGCTTTCAAGGGTGTGTTATTTTTTAATGAATGCTGTGAATTTAGCTAGGTTCATATTAAATACATCGATATTTGGGCATAATCTGTTAAATATGCTACAGCTTGTTCTTATAAACACATTTTCAAGATAATTTAGGATGCTCTTAGGGATATAATATGTATCCCGAGATCGAGTAACTCTTAATGGACATCTGAAATATTTTGTAGTAAATATGGGCTATCAAAGAAGTTGTGAATAATCTTATAGAGTATCAAATGGTCTCTGATATCTCGGTGTTGATCGAGAGATTAAAGGTTTACGGTGACATAGTTTTCATCATTTCGCACGCGATAAGAGACAAATTTCATAAAATTTTTCTGAACTCTTTGTATATTTGCTTTAAATATAGAACAATGAGGATTCCACACTGTAGAAGCATAATCCAGATGGCTTCCAACATAGGATATGTAGAGAGTCTTAAATGTTTGTGGCTTTTTGAAAACTGAACTTACTCTATGAATAAATCCCAACATTTTCAAAGCCTTCGACGTGATATGCTCGACTGATGAGAACCTGGAATCGTGCTTAAAATTGAGAATAACGACACACAAACCTGACTTACTCAAACTTTCCTAGGAGATGTAAGGACATTATTCGCATTAAGTGATTGTCAGTCATTGTCAAGATTTAAATTTATGGATTCCCTTAATACATATTATATTTTATCAATGAATAAAATTTTTGTGTATGAAAATAAGTTTGTTTAGCGTACCCGTAATTTTACGAAGTGCTAAAAATATATTATTTTTTTGCTAAATCAATGAACAGATTCGGCTTTCAATTTTTTTTATATATTTGTAATGTATGCATTTGGCTCTTTGGCTAATATGTTTGCCGACCCCTGGGTTAGACCTGATGGTACAGCGGGGAGTCTCTGATATTCAAAACTAGTATCATTAAAAACTGGTTATAATGACGGAACCTGCTGCATCGTTTGAAATTATTCTGAAACGCTTGGTAAAAGATTTGTAATTTTTTCCTTGTAAGAGTGAAGTTACGAATTATTTACAAAATCTTATGCCGACCTACCCCCTACATGAACAATTAAAAAATCATATGAACATCAACGCAGTAATGTGTTTTGATAATTTTTTTGAAAAAAGCGATAATTTCCGGTGCCATTTTATACTTGTTGCATGTACTCATTAAACTTGACGCATATTTAAAACAAACTTAACTCGTTGATCCCAATAATAATATCCGTCCTGATTATATTGCACTTTTATTCTTACGGCAGCGTGTCGCCGTTCACGCTTATCCCCTCTTACTCTCTCACAGTCTTTAGTCGGTCTTTGTAGAAGAGTATACTTCCAGATCTATGGAAACAGAGTTAAATAACACTGATCTGTAAAAATGGGATAAAAGCGAAGTAATCAATTATGATTCGATTTGATATTTTCTACAATTTCAAAACATTTTGACGAGCTTATTTTGGATAAAATAATTTTCAAAATTAAATACAGGATGTGTCCTGAACAGCATTGTCTTATTACCGGCAAATCAACACTTATAAAATTACTAATATAATCAAGTAAGTAATAATGTAATCAATGTAAGTTACTTATATAATCAATGTCTCTGAAATGAATGATTAAAGTGTAACTAATGACTCTAAACTTAACTTTATACCACACCTTGAAAATATTTCAACGATGAGTTAGGTCCGCTGTACCAGTTTACAGTCCGTTGGAACGTTAATTAAAACACAGAATGTAGTTGTTTAATTTTAATTATATATTATATATTTAAGAATAACCCGATTAACAATAACTCGGGTTAACATATTGTTAATTAAAAATTTTAAAAATATGATCTGAATTAATGACACCTGTGGTGTATTTTTTTGTAATTCTTATTTTATCGAATAAACCTTCAGTTGGATTCTTGGTCAATGTTACGGATATTTTGAGTCTGCATTTATCTTTTTCCTTTGGTTCGTGTCTTGAATAGGTAATTTTTATTTTATATATCTTTCTTTAAATTCTGACAAATTTTTATTTCGTACTGTTTATATGTATGTAATTTATAAAGCTAATAAAATTTAAATGAAACAATGTTACTTTGTTTGAACCACTTCTATATTTCTCATTTCTCCTCTTCACGTCTACATGGTTCCCCGAAGGCTCCATATGGGAAGAGGACATCATCTCTCCTCTTCACTCCTCCTTGGTTCCTCAAAGGCCCTCAGAGTGCCCTTCCCCTTGGTTCCCTGAAGGCCCCACAAGGGAAGAGTTCATGGAGGTGGCCTCAGCTCGCCTCTCTTCGACTTCTCTTCTTGGTTCCTCCTACCGGCCCCGGGAAGGAAGTCCACAGAGGTGGCCTCAGCACTCCTAGGTACCCAAAAGGCCCCTAGTTTTCGAATGGTCCATTTTTTTCTATCCCACGAGTTTCTAGGGAAATAGAGGGTCCACTCCAGTAGAGCCCCGAATGCTGTAGTAAGGTCTAAATACTCCGAGATGCGATCATGTTTCTCGGAGGCACCGTTGGTGACAATGTTTCCCAGGACATTCAGCCTGAGCACGGTAGCTCACACCTTGGCTTGGGATGGCTATTGCAGGTTTGTGTTTTTCCACTCCCTGAGCGATGGGTTCGCCACACTCCCTACGCTGGCCTGTTTATTAAATAACTAGCGAGAACCCGGCATGCATTGCAATGCCCTTGTTCCCGCCTCCCCTTCTCCATCCCGCGTACTCCTTCACCATCCCGCGTTCCCTTCCATATTCCCCGCCTTCCATCCATCCATCCCTCCTGTGAACCCCCACTCTTTCGTTCCCCTCCCCTTCTCCAAAATCCCCATCCCTCCTTCCCTCCCTGCCACTAAGCCAATGGATTGCACAATTTTTTTAAACAAGTCGCGCGCCACCTATTGCAATTTTTTTATACCAGTTTCATAACTTTTATTTTTTAAAGTTCATTCTAATTTTTTTATACTTTCTTTTGCATACTATTTTAAGCTATATTATTCTATTAATATTTTTTAATTGGCACTAAATTTTACTATATGGGTTATTTTCTTACAATTACTACAACTGCATTTATTATTTTACACTGAATTACGGTAATCAATTTTGTAAAATTTTCGTGTAAAAGCCCACTTAAAAATAATGCCAGAGGTCACCAGTGTACATTGAAACCATAACAATCGGATGAATAGTATAGGAAATAATTTCATAATATATCAAGAAAATAAAGTGTGACGCCGTGTTGGAGGTATTGTCTGTCACACACCTGTAGACATTGGGGTGGGGGTGTGGAGTGGTGCGGCGGAAGTGCTGCCGCGGGATGTAGGCCGACTTGTAGTGGCGTTCACACTCCACGCAGTAGGGGACCGGGAGGGGGGGGGGGGGGTGGCGAGTGTAGCGCCCCCACTGCTCACCGACTGATAAATGATTAAAAACAACAACAATAATAATAATACATGTCGATGGTCCAGTTGATTTGTCCGACATCTCGAAAATCTATGTAAAAGTATGCCCTCTATCTGGTACAATATTCAAATTACTCATTAACATCACCAAATCAATTATGATGAATAAAAGTCTGAAGTGTAAAAAACACAAAATTGATGTTTTTGGGTTACTAGTAGGAAATTTCAAAATGTCATACCAATGTTACGGACCGCTTTGCTCCCGGTGTTATTTTATAGCATAGTTAGTATGTAAAACACAGACATGTGTAAAAACTATTTGATTTATGGTGAGCATCCGAATACTGCTTTTCTCATTATCAGAAAGCTTGGTATTTGGAGATGTCTGACTAATCAACTGGACGACCGATGTCCACCAGTACGTCACTTTGGTTAGTCAGGGTTCTAACTTCAGCCTACCTTGTTCTGAAATATGGTATCAAAGTTTGTAAAGACAATGTTTCATTATCTATTTACCAATGTCTGATTTTGAGGTTTAATCTTATGTCAAGTATTTTGGTAGGTAACATATTTAAATGGAAAATATTTATATAGGACGTGAACCTATCATTTAGAACGTACCTAAACGTTCAGATATAGCTTTAGCATTATAATTCATTGCATAAGGTTCTAAAAGCATTTCGCTAATGCCATTCCAAGACAGGGCCACATTCTTATTAAATATTTCCTTTAAAAATCTGTTAAACTACATATTTACAATTTTGAAGGCGGGTACGAGTACCACCGCACCGGGAACGATCTATTGGATTACCTCTTCCATAGGGTCACACCAAGTGATTTACTACCTTTGACGACTTAGCGGGGGTTCCCGGTTTCATGCGGTGAGGTTTGTCTAGGTCATGGCGGCGAATCTGTCCGTCCACCTTTTTCATGCGAGCCATATCAAGATACTCTCGTTGAGGGAGACTTCACCTCGACCTCTGCAGAAGGACTCTCTCGACCCATTGCCTTGCACCGCAGTGGGAAGGATGGATTCATACTTCTGTCACCCCTGCACACGTTGATCTCCAGATTCCTGCCCACCCTCGTACCGATTTCCTGCCCAGAACATCCACTCCTTTATTTCTCTAAATAGACCCACAAGGGAATTTTTTCCGCAGGGCCTCCTGTGTGGAGCTAACTTTTTAAAAAATAACAAAAATGATCCCATCTCTTACAGTGCTTGAAATTTCCTTGGACTTGGGTTCTGTGTACTCTGCCGATTGGAAGGCCAAAGAACTGTGTGATTTTGACTGAATTTTATGAATTACACCCTGGTTAATGGTTAACGAACGGCACAGAAATAGGACGTTTTTAAAAGAATAGGTTGGGAATCCGTGGAACGGTTTATTGTTAACATTGAGATATATTTCTAAACGTTGGAAGTAGGGTTAATTTTCAACAGAAGAATGTGGGAGTGTGTCCAAACGTGTCGTCGATAACAGGAATTGAAATTTTAATTGTAGAAAAAGGAAAAATAACTAAACCAGAAACATTTATAATTGGGAACGATTGTGTAATGTCCATTCTCTCATGATCTCGAATACTCTATTGGTGGAAACTGCAAGCCCGCCTCGCCTCTCAACTGGAGGGGCAAACCTATATACTAGAGACATCCATTGGAGAACTATATTATAAACTTTATGAGCTACTGGCACTAAAGTCATCTACATAAGCTCCGACAACCACAACATGTTTTTTTACATTAGTTCCACGGAGGACGCCCTGATGAAAATAATTCCTCTCAGGGCCTATCCTCATCTTTGGGAATGCTGTGTGGAGAGCTTTTTCAGGAAAGGAAGGAGAGGAAGTTCGGGGAAGGAAAATGCCATAATGGTGGGTAAGAATCTGGGGGACAGTGTGTTCGGGATTCACGTATGAATCTATCTGCGGAGAATCTATCTAACCACTGCGGTGCAAGGTGATGTTTCAAGAGAGTCCTGATGGAGAGGTCAACTCCCTCAACCAGTCTCTCCCGATCTGGCCTGCCACACAACTGATAGATGCATCCGCCGCTCAATTCCAGACAAACCCCCTTGCTAGGTCACCAAAAGAGCGAACCACTTTGGGCGACCTATCAAGTAAATGATTCTCAGGGCGGCGGTACCCATAAACCGCCTTTGCTTCTTATTGAAAGAAAAATGTCTATATGAAAAAATCTAAGAAAATAGTCTTACCGTATATGGGAGATTAGTTGATTTTCCTTAGAAACTTTTTCCCACATTTGTCACAGCACAAGGTTTGTCCTATTCCGTGTGCAACGGGAATGTGTTTCACCAGTTCCTTGGCTTGCCTGCAAAATATATAACTCTTATGTTACACATCCAGAACAGTTATCACAGAAACCTTTTAAATCAATCAATCAATCGTCATATCAATCTTTTTAGACCCAGGGCTATTATATCCATTGTCAATTTGTGCACGGGCCGCTCAGGGTGGGGTACTTTCAGCTTGACATTGTTAAATTTACAATTGGTGGTGTCGCAAACGGACAAAGTACCCAGCGAGGTCCACATTACCATATAATGTTTAAAAATGGTGAAACAATTTGTGAGGCCGGTATGAGTACCGATGCCCCGGGAACTGTTTATTGGATAACCAACACCTCTGCCATATTCGTTATTTGTTTTTGGGGTGTTATGCCGTGTTGCGCTACCTCCTTCTTTAGCCAACGTTTCGGACATCGTTGCAGTGTCCATCATCAGGGCAGATCCGGCAGATCCGGTAGATGTGTCGGTAGATGATCCGGCAGATCCGGTAGATGTGTCGGTAGATGATCTGCCGGATCTGCCCTGATGATGGACACTGCAACGATGTCCGAAACGTTGGCTAAAGAAGGAGGTAGCGCAACACGGCATAACACCCCAAAAACAAATAACGAAAATGCTTTTGGCCGTGAAAATCTTAAAACCTCTGCCATAGTTCAAGTTACGGACAATGATTTAGAGAGGTGTCTAGGTCTTAGCGGCGGATTTATCTGCCCACCAGCCACGTTACGGGCCGGAAAAGGGAGAGACCGGTTGAGGGAGATCCTTTGACCTCTCCAGTCGGACTCTCCCAACCCATCGCCTTACACCTCAATGGGAGGGATAGATTTATACAAAACTACATTTTCCTTCCTTCTTTCATTCTTTTTTATTTAGTCTTAAAAAAGTATATACTTGCTTGAAGTTTTGTCCACAATCAGAGCAACATTTGGTCTCTCCGACATGCTGGTGCAGATGTTGAGTAAGTTTTTTCTGGATCCAGAAAGACTGGCGGCACACTGGACAAGACCACCAGGAGTCTCTGGACCCAGAGAGACTTGGTCCCCCTCTTTATCTCTATTCACTCCAGATTTCTGCAGAACTTCTGAAAGAGATAAATTTTGAAAACCAATTATACATACATATGTATAGGTATACATATAATATGTTCATAAAATAATTTTTATACCTACAGATAGTAATTTTTTTTACATTCTCTCCACACAAGAGGCCGTGACACAAACAATTTCTCCTAGGGCCTTTGTCATATTTGGGGATAATGTGTGGAGGGTCTTTTTAGGGAAAGGAAATTCTGTGAAGGAACGTATAAATCCTCCCACTACAAGGCGATGGATCAAGAGAGTCTGGGCTGAGAGATATAAATTTCACCTTCAACCAGTGTCTCCCGATCCGGCCCGCCACACAGAAAGTGGGCAAAGGAGAAACTAATATTTTTAATAAAGTGATGGTTGCGGTAGTTACTATTAAAAAGTCGTCCTAAGAAAATAAGGCTAGCAGGCCACAATGGAGTGGTGATACCCACCCTGATGTACGGCAGTGAGGTATTGAACTGTTGGAGGAAGGATGAAAGTAGATGAACAAATGTGAAATGTATGTGTTGTAAAACCATGAATGACCGTATCAAATGTAGAGATCTGGAAAGAACGCACGGCTGATGTAAGCGTAAAGAATAAGATTAAGAAAAGGACTCATAGAGTTAGGACATGTAGGGCGAATGAACGAAGAAAGGAATGGTAGAAGAAGTCAGGGATGCCCGAGAAAGACATGGCACGATCAAGTGAATCACATACTTGAGTTGTATCATGTCAAGAGGCAGAATAACAGAAAAATATGTATGAGACCAAGTGTGAATGAGAATGAAGCAAGGTGTGCCTACCCCTGTGGGAAAATTCCATGATGTAGGTTAAGTTAAGTTAGGTTATGTTGGGTTATTGAGCTAATGTTATGTTGGGTTTGGAAAGGTTAAATAAGATTATGTTAGATTAGGTTTGGTAAGCAAGGAGTATGCCAAGACAGAGTAGTGAGGCGGTCTGTTCTCTCTGCCTACCCCTGCAGTTAAATGGCACGATGCTTAATTAGTTAGTTAGTTCAAATCTTGTCATAAAACATAGATAAAGTCATTTAGGGACGAAATAAATATTATTAAAAAATTATAACAGAAAGATCACCTGTTGATTCGCAGATTGTTTAATATAGAACTCGCGGAGAACTTGTCTGGCTTGGAAGGACATCTTGCGGAACCGAGAAAACTTCCCCATAGCATGGCAAAACTCACAGCACAGTTGTAACTCTGCCTTTTCCCGCTGGAATCACCGATACACACAAAGTCAATCATCAACAGAGAAAAAAGAATATATGTTGTTTTATTTTTTAATTGTATGACAGATTGTTCATTCAATTACAGTACAAGACATTTCATTCCGACATTTTTGTATGGGGGCTCCATCAAAGCCAGAGTTAAATTAGCTTGCCTAAAACTGGGCGCACTGTTCAGGGCCCACAGATACTGCAGACCACCACTTTCCCTCGGCTGTGTGAGGAAACTGCTTGTTTAACCTCCTTAGCCGCACACGTCAGGACTCTATTTTTTTGTAAAAAGGAAGCTATACTTATTTTTAAAACAAATATAGACCCTCCAATGTCCCTGCATGCATGATTGTTAGTAAAAAAAGAAAAATGTATGCAAATTTACATTTGCAGTTATTAACAAGATCATAGATGTGTTTGCCTGTTGGTTCAGCATCTAGTAAGAGTGAATTAATAAAGAAAAAGAAAAATATTTACAGGTGTAAGAATGATTAAAAACAGAGACAATATATAAAAAGAAAGATATGGGGGGCAGTTTATCCCACTATCACGGGGCATTCCCGGCGAGAATGAGCGGGCGAGCGGCCTGGCCGCAACGTGTCCAAACTCCCGCGTCCCTTAGCCGGTTTCCCAAGAGTACCCTTAAAGAAGTGTCTCTTCATTCTTTCCTCTCCTCAAAAAGACCCCCCACACAGCTTCTCAGATGACATAGGCCTTGAAGGAAATTATTTTTCTCAGGGCATCCTGTGTGGAATTAATGTAAAAAAAAAACAACATTCTTAACGTCTGGGAAAATAAGTACTTGGGTATAAAAAAAAGTCAGCTATTATTAAGAAGAATTAAATCGATAGCTCCTACAGTAGTTTCACCATTATTAGATCCTCAGGTATAGGATGGTTCATATTAACTTCTTAGAGCTTTGGTCTAAATGTGTCCGTTTGGACAAGATTTAAACATGGGCACTGCTGTCCGCTTTTGTCCAGCCAACGAGCACTTTTATCAGGCGCGGATCCACCGTTGTGGGCACGGTGGGCATGCCCACAACCCTAATAGACTTGTAACGTCACACTTTCATGATATATTGAGATCGATAGGCTGATGATAATAAACGCTATGCCTTAATAAAAAAAAATTAAAAAAACAAGCATGAATCGTGCGTAATTCGGAACGCAGCAAAGAGCCATAGACGATATTCTGACACGTTATGTCACGTTTTAACAACATATTGTCTGTTTCTCTTTGGCACATGAATAGATTAATATTACCAAAAACACATTCCATAAAAACTTAATAAATATGTTGCTTAAACGGCAACCCGAGGAAACTCTGGGACGAAATAAATAATCTAATAGGAAAACCTAAACAAAATCTAGATAAAATAATCCTTCAACATATGGGAAGTCAAGGAGACACAAAATTTTTATGCGATAAATTTGTTACAACATTCGTAAATGAAATAAAAGACATAAGACATAATTGTACTAAAAAATTCCTAGATCGTAACACGTATACAACTCCTGCTATTATGTCAATGAGATTTAGACCTGTATCACAAAAAGATGTTAAAAAAATAATTAATGATATGGATGTTAAAAAATCAGAAGGCAATGACCAAATAAGAATTAAAGACCTAAAGTTAATTGCTGATAATATAATCCCAGTACTGACTAAATTAATTAACCTTTGTGTAAGTAAAAGTATCATGCCTGACGAACTAAAAACATCCATCATCAGACCTATATATAAATCAGAAAACCACAAAGATTTCACAAACTATCGACCAATAGCGATTCTCTCGTGTATTGATAAAATTATTGAAAGGGCTATCTTTAACCAAATACAAAATTTTATAGAAAAAAATAGAATCATAAATCCCATACAGTACGGATTTCAAAAAGAAAAAGTACTACACAATTACTTTCTAAATTCACTGATCATATAAATTGCCAATTAAATTAAAAATATTATATTGGTTATAATTTTTATAGATTTTAAAAAGGCCTTTGACACATTGGACCATGAAACATTATTAAGGGCAATGGAGGAATGTGGTATTAGAGGTCCTTTAAATAATTTGTTTAAAAGAAAAATTAAAGTTAAAATTGACGGAATTTTAAGCGATGAAATGTTGGCAAGCACTGGAGTAGCTACGGGCTCGATATCGGGACCTACGTGTTATATAATGCAAGTAAACAGTTTACCAAACGTAATAAAACGTTGTAAATGCTACATGTTTGCAGACGATACTTGCATTATATGTGCTGACAAAAATCCACAAAAAATTGAAGAATTGGCATTATTATAAACGCAAAAAAAAACAAATATATGCTTATTCACTCACCATATACAAACTGTCAGGATAAGGAATTGCATATAAAAAGTTATTCATATGATTGTTTACACACAAAAAACCAATCCCAACAGTGTAATTGCCCAAATATAGAAAAAGTGTACCAATATACATACCTTGGTCTTACAATAGATGTCAATTTTAACTGGTCAAATCATATTGAAAATGTATGTAATAGATTAAGATCCATATTAGGGAAATTTTACCACCTAAAAAACTTTGTTGATAAAAATATATTATACTGTACATACAACGCATTAGCAGAATCAATTATAGGATACGGAATAAATAGTTACGGGTTAACGTACAAAACGTACTTAAATAAAATAGAACAATTACAAATCCGTTTCCTAAAATTGATATCAGGCAAAAAAAAAGTTCAATTATGTGAAGGCGATTATAAAAAAATCTTCTCCTTGTGTAATGTCCTCTCTATACACAGTAAGGTAGATTATCAATTAACGCTAGATGAATTCTGGAATACAGAATTCAAAAAACCTATAAGCCACAACTACCCTACTAGGCATAGAGAAACACAAATGTTTATTATTAATAAATCTCAAAATGTATACGGTGATAGAACAAAGAGGCATAGAATTCCGAAAATATTTAACGCATTACCTGAAAATATTAAAAATGAGACATCTTATTCAAATATCAAAAAAAAATTAAGTCATTCTATCTCCGTAGAACATGAAAGCAAATAATATTGTATACAAATACCCAGATCGAATATTGATCAAACACCTGGAAATTACTATCAAACACTGTATTCATAAACATTATAATAATTAGTAGTTTATAATAATTAGTATTTTAGATTTTACACAGTTATTACAATGTAAAACATAAAAGTATAATAGTATTAATTAAATAGGACAAATGAGAGATTTCTTACAATCAAACTGATTGATCAGTTTTGTAAGATTTTAAAGATTAATATTGTAAAATTAAAAAAAAAAAAACTGAATAAATATACTAAAAAAAAAAAAAAGATACCTGTTTTGGAAAGAAGAGATGACTATCTATGATCGACTATGGCCGGGTCGCCGGGTGCTTAGATCGTTTGTGCTGTCAAATTGTTTTTTCGACATAATATGTATTGTTGAATCGTGGTAAGTTATTTTAATGAAATTATTTCTATTTTACCACTCTAATGCAAAGCCGTACGCTAAGTATCATCATTTGTAACTAACTAACTAATCTTAAACCATCACCCATCACGCCGTTTCCCCGAAGGGGTAGGCAGCGAGGACGGACCGCCAAACAGCTCGGTCTTGGCACACACTCCTTGCATCATCTGTAACTTTGTTTAATAATAAAACGAAGTAACATATAATCATATGATGTTACAAAACATTTATTGCATTGTTTATTGATTTATTTTTATTTGTGTGGTGTGGGTACCAAAAAGTTTGTTTTATTGGGGAGGTTTTTGTGGCATATACTAATTGATAAGGGGGCGTTCAAGTATTACGTAAAAAATACAACAATACAACAACAATAACAATATTCTGTCAAAATATCTCCCATTATATTTAAGAAATTCTATGAATTTAAAGTGATTTGTTAACAGAAAATTGTAGTAGGCAAAAACCCATGGTGATAAACAAGTGCATCTTACATTATTAACAGTTTTTATACACTCAATATACCTTAAACTGCTCTCGAAAAAAGTTTAATTTGAAGCTGTCAATACATAGTGTTCTAAAGATATACCAAAAGTGTCTAGTGATTAGTACCGAGTTACAAATCATACTTTAACATTCAATTATTAATTAAGTGCGGGAAAAAAAATAAGATTGTTCAAAAATAGCCTCATCACCAACACAAACTGAAAAAATGGCAACATCACATCGTCATCATAAAACTAGATCCAACTCTTCCTCGGGAGATTCATCCAGCTCCGTTATGGAGCAACTTGCTAGGATCAGCGACCAGCTAGCCGCGCTGTCCTACTTGCCAGCCGCCGTCAAGGAACTGCGGGATGAGGTCAGTGATGTCAAACACTCCATCGACTTCAGCGGAAAAATAGTAGAGGATATGAGCAAAAAAATCACTGCAATGGAGAATAAGCTGAAGCTGGTCGACTCATTAAAAAATGAAGTCGATTCCCTGAAGGTCCGCTTAGCCAACATTCAAGATGACATGGAGCACCGTGACCAGTGGGCGCGCCGCTCCAATATAGAATTAGTCGGCATTCCTGAAAGGAATGGAGAAAACCTAATAGGTATTGTTTCCAGCCTTGCTCGAAAAACAAGGTTCGACCTTGATCCCAAAATTGATATAGATTTCGTTACACGAGTGGCACCGAAGGAATCGAAGAAAGGTCAACATAAGCCCATAATTATCAAAATGCAAGCTAGATATAGAAAGGATGATTTCTTGTCTTCAATCCGAAAGATGCAAAATTTAACCGGCAGCGACATCGGATGTGGCGGCGACTCCCGCGTCTACGCTAACGACCACCTGACGAGCGCATCAAAACGGCTGCTGCACCTGACGAAGGAAACAGCCAAGCAAAATAACTTTCGCTTCGTCTGGGTCCGCAATTGCAGAATCCTTGTCAGAAAATCCGAGGGTTCTCACATCAGATCGATCCGAAAGGCTGAAGACTTTAACAAAATCTTATAAAACCTACACCTACACAAATGTTAACATTTTTATTTTTTATTTCTTCATAATATCTCTGTTTTTAACATGTAATTGCCTCTTAATCTCAGCACTGTATAACAAAATCTCTTCTTATAATTTTAACTATCTTGTCTCGCTCACTACCATATTAATGAATCATTTACTTTGCTGGAAGTACTTAACAAAAATAATATTATTGTATTACTCCACTGTAATCACTGCAAACGTACGTTATCATTGTAACCATGTAAATTTAATGGGTTCGATTTCAAAATCAAGATTCACCATAAAATCTTTAAAAAATGTATACTATTTTACAGTTTTCAATGTCAAATTGTCAATTATAATATTATATTCAACTGATCTTTGCTACGTTTCCATAGTCCAACATACTGTATTATTATTATTATTGTTTTCACATAATATGTTGACCTACATGTTCCATTCAAATGCATGCTCTCGGTGAATTAAATATATATTATCAAAATGTTAGCGGTCTCCGAACCAAAACGCATGTGTTTCATTCCGGCATTCTTAATGCCGATTATGACGTGATATGCCTAACTGAGACATGGCTTCTGCCAAGTATATTTGACTGTGAATTATTCGATGAACGTTATGTAGTGTACCGTTGTGGTCGCGACTACATGTTATTAGGCCAGGCGCTCGGTGGTGGTTCACTGATTGCAGTACGTCGCGAACTGCCCGCGTGCCCCTCACTCTCCCTCCCACCCATACAGCGCGCAGAGATATCCACAGCTACTCTTGCACTAGGCTCTGGCGCGTGTGCTTCTAAACTACGCATATACTGCTCATACTTCGTCCAAGGTGCGGAGCAGAGTAAATCTTTAAGTGACTTTTTTGAATTTATATCTTCGTTGTATACCAATTTCCCTGATGATGAATTCCTTCTATTAGGAGATTTCAACATACCACATGCCCAATGGCTTCTGCCTTTGACCGCAGACGGTGCCCTGGTACTTAATAGATCCTCAACCGATGCACTAACTTCAACACTTTCTGATTTTTTAGACTTTACCGGCTTCCATCAATTCAACAACCAGCTTAATGTAAACGAGCGTGTTCTCGACCTGGTGATTTCGAGTTGCATGTGCACTGTAAGGGGGTGCAATACACCGCTAGTGCCGGAGGATGCACACCACCGCTCGCTAGAGGTGGTGCTGCGCATGGCCCGCGAGCCGTCCCTCCAAATCCCACGCTCGCGCACGATCCACTCCTATCACAGCGCTGACTATGTGCAGATTAATAACGCCTTAGCAGCCGTTGACTGGACAACGACTCTTAACAGCAGTAATGTAGACTCAGTCACGGCGTGCTTCTATTCAGAATTAAATAAGGTAATTGTCATGCATGTACCATCTAGAACAGTTAACATAGATTCCAGGTACCCCCCATGGTACAGCGCTGTCTTAAAAAAAGTAATTAAAGATAAACTTAAATTTCACAAAAAATAAAAAATCAGATAATCAACAGAAAATCAACAGAAACTAATCTATGCGAATTTGTTGACACAGTCCTTGTTGCTATGGATAACGGTTTTCAAGTCGATGTAGTCTACACAGACTATTCCAAAGCCTTTGATAAAATTCCACACAGCATTTTAATTGAGAAAGTCGAAGCAATGGGTATACACGGTGACCTCCTTCGTTGGTTAGCCTCTTATCTCGACAATCGTACGCAAGCTGTAACTGTACTGGGGTTCTGCTCTAGCTTTGTCCCCGTAACCTCAGGAGTTCCCCAAGGATCTCACCTTGGCCCCCTTTTATTCAACATTTTTATGAACGATGTTAACAAAACTATTCGTAATTCTCAGCTGTTCCTATATGCGGATGACAAAAAGATTGTCAAAATCATTAAATCTGAGATGGATTGTATAGAGCTCCAGGATGACCTGAACTCCCTGGTCAATGTGTATTGTTTAGAAAACCGCCTTCTTTTGAATGCAGATAAATGTTCCGTCATATCTTATTCTCGAAAGAAAAACAGTATACTATATCCGTACATAATTAAAAACAATCTTTTAAATAGGGTAAATGAAATTAAAGATCTTGGAGTTCTATTAGACAGTAAGCTTCTTTTTCAATCTCACGTCGAGCACATCACGTCTAAGGCTTTGAAAATGCTAGGATTTATACTTAGAGTAAGTTCTGTTTTCAAAAATCCACAAACATTTAAGATTCTCTACATATCATACGTCAAAAGCCACCTAGAGTATGCTTCAACAGTATGGAACCCCCATTGTTCTACATATAAATCAAATATAGAAAGAGTCCAGAAAAAGTTTTTGAAATACGTTTCGTTTCGCATGCGAAATGATGTAAATTATGTCTCTATGAACCTCAAAACCCTTGATCAACGCAGAGATATCAGAGACCTAGTAATGCTTTATAAGATAATCCACAATTTTATTGATAGCCCTTACCTATTACAAAATATCAATTTCAGATGTCCAATAAGAGTCACTCGATCTCCAGACATATTTTATATTCCTAAGAGCAATGCTAATTATCTTCAAAATGTGTTTATAAGAAGAAGCTGTAGCACTTTCAATAGATTATGCACAGACATTGACATGTTTAACACGAACCTTGCTAACTTCATAAAATTCGTAAAAAGTAATATTCAACGGAAAACTTAATGTTTCATTAATTCCTTATCTTTCTGTTACATTTTCATTTTTCTTCATTTTCATTACATTTTCTTTTTTGATTTCAGCAGTTTGAAAATACATTTTTTGTAGATTTAAGTGAGTAGATGCACTTTTTCAGAACTGTTTATATTACATACATATATTGTTTTGTTTGTTTTTTTTTATTTTTATTATGGTCTCAAATTTTTATGTCGTTATTTTATTGGTCAATGATATGACTATCTCTAACACTGTTATATATGAACTTGTAATGACTGTTTATAACGCTAATAAATAAAATAAAATAAAAAAATAAATGTAACGCAATTTTGAAGATTTTTGACCCTCCATCCCACCATGAAACGTGCCGTGACCTTTTTCTGTACCCCCCCCCCCCCCCCTTCTACCTCCCTAAAAGTTACGTAACACCCAAGCGATTATTTTTACCTAAATTAATAATTTAGTTGCGCAAAGTACTGGAATGTCGCTTATTCTTGTTTTTTATCGCGTTTGCGGTAATAAATTAATAACACAAGAGATTTCTATCTCGCAATAGATGCGAATATTGGGTACATTTTTTAGATTTAAAATTATTTTCGCTATTTGTTTTTGGGGTGTTATGCCGTATTTCGCTACTCCTTCTTTCAACGTTTCGGACAGCATTATTATCAGGGCAGATCCGGCATATATGTGTATTGCATTCCTGACATCCGTATAGCGGAATAGTGTTTATTTCATTATTTTATGTATCTATAAAAATTTTGAAAATATTATTATTTTTATCGGCCTTGTATTCCTTCCGGATCTCCACAATTTAACATTGTCTTATCTTTAATATACCTACATGCATTTACAACACATTCATTTTTTTACATTAGCTCCACTGAGGAGGCCGTGAGGAAAATAATTTTTCTAAAGCTGCCGTGTGAAACAACACTCCAATATGATTTATAAGCTGACTCGTAGTGGCGTGAAACCTTTTTCAGACCCGAATGCAATTATACAAGTTCTCAAAAGGAAGATTTTAAAATTCACGGTATGATACACAAAAGAGAAAAAAAACCTTTTTCATATCCTGGTTGCAACTATTCGTGTTTTCAAAATGAATATCTAAGAAGTCACTTGCTGACTCGTAGTGGTGAAAAACTTTTTTCATGTTCCGACTGCAACTATTCATGCGCTACAAAACGGTATCTAAAAATTCACATGTGTTACAATGGGATGTCTAAAAAGTCATATTTTTACCCACAGTAAAAAAACCTATATCTGAAAATTTTTACAGTATGTTTACGTTTTTAGGGAATTTGGTTAATTTGAACACTGTAAAACTTCAAAAATAGGAATTCAAAATAGAAATTCAAAATAGTTCATTGGGGCTTGGTGACAATAGTGTTGCTGGCGTGCTTGATGTTTTCATTGGTAGCTAAAATATGTTATACCTACTTATGGCCAGTTCTTTATGAAAAGTCTAGGTTTAGTTTATATTTTGAATACCTATCTATGTGTATTATTACATTTTAGCAGTAAACTTACCTGTATGTAGTAACCAAAAAGCGTTGTTGATTTTTTCTTCGTGGCCGTCACCTTGAACTTTCGTATAACATCATTTATATGTTCCATAAATTTTTCTTTTGCTGTTTTTCAAATTTCTTTGGCATTTTTGGGCAAAGCTGCGCTAGCAAGTCATCATGAGAGCCTTTATAAGACAAGAAAGCTGACGATGTAAATCTCGCGCTTTTGAGGACATTATTGTACCTACAAATTCACTTTAATACTGACTGCAGCAATTTGAGTTTACGCGTATGTCGTGTTTAAAACACTAAAGAATAAAATAAAAGGACTCCGCCTCCTACCCTTCCACCAACCAGTATCTTATATGCTCTCTCTTACATTTTTGTGTTTACCTTAGAATCTTAACCTCTCACAAAATCTATTTTGCATACTATGTGTGACATTGAAAGCTGTTAAAATATGAAAATTTTGTTGTTATTCACGATGTTTACTAAAAGCGTCATAAATCACGTTTTGGGAAACGTAGCCTCATTCTAAAAACTGGTTTGGAAAGATTATGAAATGCACTATCACATTATATTATTATAAACAAATATTTGCCCTTCTAAATATATAATTTATTTATGAAAAAACAAAAATATTAAAAAATCGCTTACCATTATTCATAGCCTTGAAAATGAACTTTTTTCTGCAGTAACGTATAAAAATAACAGTTTATTTATTGTAGAAAGATATTTTAAAACTTTTTGTCACCTCAAAATATTATCCGTCCTAACTAAAATATTAAAAAAAAATCTTTTATGTAACACAAAGTAATGCAATTTTCGAACTTTCACAAAACACAGACCAAACCAAATTATTTTATTTCAATTATTATAAAACGTAATTACAACGGCAATCGATTTCAACAGATGCATTATGCTCGTATATGCAATTATTATTAGTTATAATATAAATTAAGGCTAAAGTTCGGTGTTTGGGCTAAATTCCTAAAAAATAAAACTAGTTATTTTTATGCTAATTTGGGGTCGGGGAATCCGAATCTGAAAGAATTAGGCGGCGGCAAGCAATATTAACTGAATTACCCGACTTTAAAATTTTCTATACACACACACATGAAAATAATCATTTCGGAAGTATTTTGACACACGTAGTAAAAAGATCATAGAAAAACAAGATAACATAGATGTTTTTACCACACAAAATTAAGTGTTGCCATTAAGCAGTAATATTAATAACGTAAAATAACATGTTTATATTTTAAGTACTTACTTTTTAGAAATTTTACTCACTTTTGTATCACAAACCATGTTACATAAACCCGGCGTAGCTGCTAAACTACTTGAAAACAGGGATGTTTTTTTGCCGTGACGCGAGCAGGCTGTATAAAGGGGCACAAACCATGTTACACAAACCTAGCGTAGCCGTTAAACTACTCGAAAACAGGGATGTTTTTTTGCCGTGACGCGAGCAGGCGGTATAAAGGGGCACAAACCATGTTACACAAACCTAGCGTAGCCGCTAAACTACTCGAAAACGGGGATGTTTTTTTGCCGTGACGCGAGCAGGCGGTACAAAGGGGCACAAACCATGTTACACAAACCTAGCGTAGCCGCTAAACTACTCGAAAACAGGGATGTTTTTTTGCCGTGACGCGAGCAGGCGGTATAAAGGGGCACAAACCATGTTTCACAAACCTAGCGTAGCCGCTAAACTACTCGAAAACGGGGATGTTTTTTTGCCGTGACGCGAGCAGGCGGTATAAAGGGGCACAAACCATGTTACACAAACCTAGCGTAGCCGTTAAACTACTCGAAAACAGGGATGTTTTTTTGCCGTGACGCGAGCAGGCGGTATAAAGGGGCACAAACCATGTTACACAAACCTAGCGTTAGGTTAGGGACGCGAGCAGGCGGTATAAAGGGGCTGGAGTTTTACCGCTTAGCTGGACTCTTATATGATCCGCGTATCCGACAGGAACCCTTCGAGACAAGCGAGTTTGACAAGGATACGACGGACGAAGAAGACTTGGTCGATTTATAAGGTATGTTTTTCTGCTGTTTTTTCTGCTGTTATCTATTTTCATATTGATATAGGGATAAATATTTTTGAGAGCTGGTAACACTGCCGGCACATGTTTTTGTATATTTCTTGTTTTTCTATGATCTTTGTACTACGTGTGTCAAAATACTTCGAAATGATTATTTTCATGTGTGTGTGTATAGAAAATTTTAAAGTCGTGTAATTCAGTTAATATTGCTTGCCGCCGCCTAATTCTTTCAGATTCGGATTCCCCGACCCCAAATTAGTATAAAAATAACTAGTTTTATTTTTTAGGAATTTAGCCCAAACACCGAATTTATTCCCAAGTTTCGATTTGTAAGTAAAATGCGCAAAAAGTAAGATGCTGCTCTGAGCCACAGACCATGCTGCTCAACGGCCTCAACGCTAAGCAGGCTCTAAACGACGACGGACTCCTTATCGTAGCGCTGGTTCTGCCCTTCAAACCATACGTTGAATGTAATATATGGATTTTATTATACCTCTAATACTTTAACCGGTCTTTTAAATGTGATTAATTTTAAGTAAGTGGTACCATGGCACCCCCAATCAGGGTATGTTGTGAGGCTGAACTGAATGGGGGAGGAAAGAATATGGAAAATGTGGAGGCTGGGAAATGCCTGGCTATTCACATCTAACACAACTATTGCCATTTCAAGCAATGTATCGCTTCTAAATGGTGGTTTTTCACCGGCTGTTTAAGGAAGGGCCTTTAAAGAATGGAATTTTAATAAAGATCTTGAAAAGACCACTATTAAATAAGGGAGGAGAGGGAAATATTCCTAGTATGTAGGGAAATTTTGCACGAGAACATGTCGAATGCTGCTGTCATCTACTGTGGATGGATATTCCGCTCTTGTCTGGCGAATTTCTTGCTGGTGAACCGATACAAAAGGGATCTCATCAATTTATTAACATTATCTGCTACGTGTAATGCCTAGATCTGAATAACCAGACAGTTACCAATTTCCTCCAGACTCAAAAGCTGCTGTTTTGTTACTCATAATTTTTCATTATTTTGGACATAGGTAAAAGCAAAGCTTAAATCTCAAAGCATAAAGCTCGAGGCAAAAATCTAATCTCTTAACACTCAAGCTTAAACTCAAAGCTTAAAGCACAATCTTTAATTTCTCCCAACTATGTCTAGGGCATTGTACTGGTCGTTTTCTCTCGGATTCCTTGTACTATTCAATTATATTTTTCAGATGAATCTGACCACATGACGAAGGAGCGTCTGCCCATCCAAGGCCCACATTCGAGGAGCACGTGGAATCCTTCACCAGCTACTGCGCTACTACCGTGGGGCTCCAGGTCATGCAGTGGTTACGCGTGTCCTACCTCTGCAAGGGGGACTTCAACTAGTCCTACTGTGTGAATGACTCTATCTTCATCATCAAAAAGGACCCAAATTTCCCCGAAACCACGGCTGAATAGAAGTTTTAATAGGTTTACTTATATTACCTCTTACCACCTTTGTATTTTGATATCCCCCATCTGTGAAATAGATTATATTTATGTTTACAAATAAAATATTAGCATAGGAATCATTAATTTTTTATCAAGTAAATTCTAAAAAAAATGTTAATTAATATATTTTTGTATGGAGGTTGGGAGATTTCTACACTAGTTGCATATTTAAATGTTTAAGAATATTCATTGATCTAAGAAAAGCTTTTGACAGTATATGCCACAAAAAACTAATCAAGAAATTAGAAAATATTGGAATTCAAGGAACAGTTATAGAATGGTTCAAAAGTTATCTACATGAAACACACCAACACGTGAAAATTAACAATACATTGAGTGAACCCACCTATTCAGAATTTGGAATTCCTCAAGGGACAGTGTTAGGTCCAATATTGTTTATCATTTACGTGAATGAAATGCTTACAATACCGAAAATTGGAAAAATCCTATCTTTCGCTGACGACACAGTCTTAATCATAGAAAAAAAAACTTGGGATGAAGCCTACCGAACTGCAAATGTAGAAATAAACAACTTAAAACAATGGCTGGATGACAACTATCTTTCCTTAAACTCTGACAAAACTTACTTTATGACATTTACACTACCAGACAAATTCCTTCCAATTATAAATTCCAATATAACTATTCATAGCCGTTGTAAAAATTATACTGACAACTGCAACTCATCTAAATGCACAAAAATTTCAAAAAAGAACAACATTAAATATTTAGGCATAATAATAGATCAACATATTAAATGGACAGAACATATTGCACAAACTATAAACAGAATACGTAAACTTTTTTACGTATTCCTCAAACTAAGAAATATACTTCATAAATCTATACTTCTGAAGGTTTACTATGCATTAGCCCAATCAGTTCTGCAATACGTAATAATAGGTTGGGGAGGAGCGTATAAAACCAACTTAGCCCTACTTGAAATAGTACATAGAAGACTCATCAAAATTATTCTAAAAAAACCTTTAGACTATTCAACTCAAAAAATATTCGATGAATTCAAAGTTTTACAAAAAAACAGAATCTATCAAAAAAATGCATTACTTCAAATCCATAAAGACAAACTAACAATAAAGTCATTAAGCACCAGGCCGAGAACAACAGGACAAATAATAACCCCTAAACTTAATACTACAACGGCCCAGCACCATTACACATACTCAGCCATAAAATGCTTTAACGAACTCCCTAAAGATATTCAATCCGAAAAAAATTATAAAATTTTTAAGAAAAAAATTAAAATACATTTCACCACTAAGTAATTTCATGTTAGTGTTATATTACGCCCACTTATATTTTCAATGTGTACACAGGTTTTATATTTTGTAATTTAAAAAAAAAAACTTTCTTCCTAAAATAGTGCACAGGTATATAATTTTACATACATGTTGTTTTTATTTTATTTTTTCATAAATACGCTCATGGTAGCATCAATTAAACATATATCAAAATATCAATTGTGTTAGTACTCCCTCTCTAAACACGAGAAATTCTCAATTAGAGAGGTATTATTACCACCATTAAAAAATATTTGCATTACATGTACATAATTAAAAAAATAATTGTACTTATATCTAACTTTGTAAAATTGTAAAAATGGAATAAATTAAAAAAAAAATAAAAAAATAAAAATAATAATAATTTGCTAATCTTATTTTCTTTATTTTAACAGCTTGACTGTTCACAAAGTTGCCCACGCGTTGACCGACGCTACCACAACTATATAATATTAGGATGTAAAAAAAAAATTAAAAATGCCAAAACAATAAATAATTTATGCATAATGTTAATTATTTGTTGTACTGATATGTTCTTCTATGTGTATAATGTTTATAAATGTTTTACGGCACATTTATATTATGTCTGTAATCTTGTTCTTTTCATATTGACCTCGAGAAAAAAAATAAAGATTTTTTTTTATTTATTTGTATATTTGTTAAATTATTTTGTACAACTAAACAACAATCTTTTTTAACCGTGGCAGTAGATGTCGTGCAAGGCAGCAGAAAACCATAACAAAACTGGAGCGACACTCAGTCTTTATTTTAATAAAAGAAATATAATAATGATCTTTTAGTTATTTGTTTTTGGGGTGTTACGCCGTGTTGCGCTACCTCCTTCTTTAGCCAACTTTTCGGACAGCGTTGCAGTGTCCACCATCAGGGCACCCTGATGATGGACACTGCAACGCTGTCCGAAACTTTGGCTAAAGAAGGAGGTAGAGCAACACGGCATAACACCCCAAAAACATATAAAGAAAATACTTTTGGCCGTGAAAATCTTAAAACGTATCATAATAATGATCGTTTATTTCAGAATGTTGTGCAATGTAATACATTCCATATTTTGAAATAGTTCAAACATTGACAAAATAACAATGCATTCATACACAGAATGGAACAGAAAATAAATGAAAAATGTAGTATATAATAATAAATCCAAAAAAATATGCAAATATCCATTCATGGGGGATATTTGACAGGCTCCCATTTCCAGAAGGGCATCAGCGGGGACTCCATCTCCATCCAGGCAACCATGGCAGTGATGATGGTATTCTTCGACTGGCGTAGTCTGCGCCATAAGCTTTCCCTTGGTTTTGGTTTTGTAGTATTCAAATATATCTTTTCACGTATCAGACGCCTTTCCTGTCAGTTTCTTAATTCTATATTACCTACTTCTACTTTTATCCAGGTAAATATTGAAGGAACTACACCTTTCAGTAGCTTTTGCCTGTACAGTACATCTGAAAATAAAATTAGGCTCAAACTTCCATACTTACATGATATAAAATACAAAACGGTCTACGTTAAGAAATAATAATAATTTGATTTTTTTCTTAAAACACTCCCACTGAAAATTAAATTACAATCACGAAATATACAGACATGGGACGACAAATGCAAAGCAAATTAGATTGCCAACAAAGAAGAATCACCCGCCCATAAATCTCGTGCCAGACAGTTTGATAACCG
This sequence comes from Limnephilus rhombicus, assembly GCA_929108145.2. Taxonomy (NCBI): domain Eukaryota; kingdom Metazoa; phylum Arthropoda; class Insecta; order Trichoptera; family Limnephilidae; genus Limnephilus; species Limnephilus rhombicus. The sequence continues at coordinate 19,531,048 of OV815289.1, read as the reverse complement.
TGTAATAAAATTATTGCAATAATTGAATATGTTTAATATAAAAAAAGGAAATAAGATATTATGTCTACCATAATTATTTGTTAGTTGTAGTTGACTACACTTATGTTGGTCAAATAATGTCAACTGCGAAAGAAGGCAAAACATTGTGTATAAAATTTTGTGCCTTTTATGTCAAATGTTTCTTGACGTGTTCATTATGCTATACAAGTACTCTCTGTATTATATTGATGGATTCAATTATAGTAAGATATTAATTGAATGAGTCATGTACTTACTGTTATGGTTAATATTATTGAATACATAATCTGTGTCCCTGAAATGAGCTTTACAGACAACAGAATCAGGAGTCGGTGCCCATTTAAAATGAACCTAATTGAATGAATCCATTGCGCTTTCAAGTCTTTCAATCTTTGGGAAACTCGTGCCCAACCCTGTTCTACACATTGGAACACTGGTTGACGGCATTATTATAATATTTAAAAACACTAAATTGCGTCAAACGGCCTAAAAAATGTATGGGATCTGACAGTTAAATAAAATAGTTGGACCGGTAGGACTATTAGCGAACCTAGCGGCCAAAATCGTGCGAAAACGGCCCATTGTGTCACACAAATTTATAGATACATTGACGTACCTTAAAGGCGCGTTCAGATGTTTCGATTGTTGTTGATCCACTTTTATATAACGTAAAAAGTTGAATAAGATTATGTTCACATGTTTCAATTTAAGTTGAACCGAATTTGACATTCAAGATGGCGTCAACTGAAATTGTCAATGCGTGCGTCTCTCTAACTTCTGATGTTCTGCGAGACGAGCTCGGAAAAGCATAAAAAAACGTTGTATTTGGGCGATAAAATGGATCATGAGAAGGAGTGAATTAGGCGCATCCAACACAATTTTGAAAGAGATGGCCCTAGAAGACACCGGAGGATATAGAAATCACTTGAGGATGACAAAAAATTATTTGATGAGCTGCTTTCCAAAACTGGCGATAAAATTACTACTAACTACAGTAACCGGAGAAGCAAGGAAATAATGCATATTTCGTTAAAGTTAGCTTTACCATAACCTAAAAGCGACAACGCCAAACGTCAAAGTTTGACACAGGTAGTTATCGGTAGTTATTGTTATAGATTTGTACAAATTGTTTTTTCTTTTAATTTATGAGTATTAATGGTGACGCATGTCTCTGAATATTTACCGCTATTTTCTGTCATTATCATAATATATTGGGTAGGTACCTAGTGTAAATGAAACACATTATTTATTGTAGTATCACGGGCATTTCTATTTTTGTACACTTCTTGCTTTTGATCCCAAAGACAGGGATGCATAAATCTGAACATCAATCATCCGACCATTTCAGATATTTTTTCGTTGAAACGGATTCCATGACGGTAGAAACTAGGGATGTCTAACGAATATTGACATAAACGTTTGACGTCTACTTGTGCCCGCGAGTAACTATGGTAACCAAGATGGCGCGGTCATACTCGAACGTCAAAAGTAGACGGGCTATCAACTTTAGTTGGTCAACAAAAAACTTGTTCAACTTTGTTGAAAGAAGGTTCACATCTGTCAATATGCTTTCAAGTGTCGAGTTGATCAACTAAAATTGAACCGTGTGAACCGGCTATTAGGTATTTTTAATAGCTGGAATTTACGGAACTGAACAATATGTGCAATCTTTTCCCAGCTAACTAAACTAGCATGAATAAGGCGGTAAACACAAAAAGGTGTTAGAATATTTAGGCAGAAATTAGTCATATAATTTAAGAAAGCAACGAAGGATGTGAAAAAAATACCAGGGAAATTTCACGAGGTCACCGCCAAGTTTCCGAACACGAAGCTGGCCCTCAGCCCTACGGAGCGCCATCGTGACTCGAGTCACCTAAATAGATTCCGGCCAGAAATTTCAGCACCCGTGAAAAAATTGTACAATTATTTGCTGAATATCTAAAGTGAATAAAAAAATAATTAAGTTAAGATGCCAGTGGTCCAAGATGGACGATCAGTTGTACGAGGAGCACAATACGATCATTATAAACAAGGGAAGTGACTGAACATTTTATTTGTTTTAATTTGATTCTGAACAATTACATAAAGACTTTTACCGTAGAATTAAGCAAATAGACATTCTAATTTTAAGAACTAATTAATAAAGTAGTTTTAAGACTAACACTAAGTTAACAATTAACACCTGCCTTTTGTATTAGAATAAATCCATAACTCGTTACAACAATAAGCGCCCTTGAGGTAATTTTTCACAAAAACGGCGCTCTATAAATTGTCCAATAATTATAATTATTATTAATGGCTTTTTTAATTAGTTCCCTACTTAATTTTAAGTTCATAGTTTAAGATAGAACCCGCCATAAGGCGCGGGCATATCTACTTGTGCTAAGTACCTACTCAAAGGTAGTGAGATAATTGTCTATGACTACTCCATTGTCTATGTATAACTTATAAATATTATTGAAGGGCGCTTTCATCATTGCTAATCATTTCCTCTCGTTTCTTACGTCTAATTATTCTACATAATATCCTTCACATTGTGCGCAACACGGTTAATCACCCCATACTCCTGATAGTTATTGGTAAGTTCTAATGCTGATATTTTCTTACCATTAGAATTAGTATTCATTTTGTTAGCAGCCATTATTCCAAATCATACTTAGCGGTCACGGTTTTTTTTCTTAATTTGTGCTACAGAATGCATAACAGCACTGTGTCTAACGCGGCTAAAGTTCGGTGTTTGGGTTAAATTCCTAAAAAATAAAACTAGTTATTTTTATACTAATTTGGGGTCGGGGAATCCGAATCTGAAAGAATTAGGCGGCGGCAAGAAATATTAACTGAATTAAAGACTTTAAAAAATTTTATACACATACAGGAAAATAGCCATTTTGGAAGCATTTTGATTCCTAGAAAATCAAACTAGTTATTTTTATACTAACTATGGGCCGGGGAATCCGAATCTGAAAGAATTAGGCGGCGGCAAGCAATATTAACTTAATTACACGACTTAAAAATTTTCTATACACACACACATGAAAATAATCATTCCGGAAGTATTTTGACACATGTAGTACAAAGATCATAGAAAAACACGATAACATAGATGTTTTTACCACACAAAATTAAGTGTTGCCATTAAGCAGTAATATTTATAACGTAAAATAACATGTTTACATTTTAAGTACTTATTTTTGATAATTGATTCTCAAATATTTTAGGAAGGTACACCAACTAGTATTGTGGAGTTTTTATGCCTTGACGCGAGTAGGCGTTATAAAGGGGCACGTTCTTTTGTATCACAAACCATGTTACATAAACCCGGCGTAGCTGCTAAACTACTTGAAAACAGGGATGTTTTTTTGCCGTGACGCGAGCAGGCGGTATAAAGGGGCACAAACCATGTTACACAAACCTAGCGTAGCCGCTAAACTACTTGAAAACAGGGATGTTTTTTTGCCGTGACGCGAGCAGGCGGTATAAAGGGGCACAAACCATGTTACACAAACCTAGCGTAGCCGCTAAACTACTTGAAAACAGGGATGTTTTTTTGCCGTGACGCGAGCAGGCGGTATAAAGGGGCACAAACCATGTTACACAAACTAGCGTTAGGTTAGGTTAGGTTAGGTTAGGTTAGGTTAGGGACGCGAGCAGGCGGTATAAAGGGGCACAAACCATGTTACACAAACCTAACGTTAGGTTAGGTTAGGTTACGCATTTTTAAGACTACGAATTTTCGTACTTTTGGTTTAAGAATACGCCGTTGAGATAGTCGTAATTCATCAGGTTAATGTGTTATGTGAAGAATTATCGTGTCGGAAATTATTGATATAGGGATAAATATTTTTGAGAGCTGGTAACACTGCCGGCACATGTTTTTGTATATTTCTTGTTTTTCTATGATCTTTGTACTGCGTGTGTCAAAATACTTCCGAAATGATTATTTTCATGTGTGTGTGTATAGAAAATTTTAACGTCGTTTAATTCAGTTAATATTGCTTGCCGCCGCCTAATTCTTTCAGATTCGGATTCCCCGGCCCATAGTTAGTATAAAAATAACTAGTTTGATTTTCTAGGAATCAAAATGCTTCCAAAATGGCTATTTTCCTGTATGTGTATAAAATTTTTTAAAGTCTTTAATTCAGTTAATATTTCTTGCCGCCGCCTAATTCTTTCAGATTCGGATTCCCCGACCCCAAATTAGTATAAAAATAACTAGTTTTATTTTTTAGGAATTTAACCCAAACACCGAACTTTAGCCGCGTTAGACACAGTGCTGTTATGCATTCTGTAGCACAAATTAAGAAAAAAAACCGTGACCGCTAAGTATGATTTGGAATAATGGCTGCTAACAAAATGAATACTAATTCTAATGGTAAGAAAAAACTAAGCATTTTATAATAAAAATACAAATATTAACCCAATATACCATTAAACAATTACATGCTTGAGTACAAGCTGGTTTTGACAATATTTTTGATGTTTGATCAGTCAAGATAGCTTTGCTGGTAATTTTCAGATAAAAATAAAAGATAAATGTATTACGAAGTGTAGGTTAATCCCATAAAGAGAGTAATAAGACAAATTTAGAAAGAAAAGATCAAGTAAAATAAATTTGGTAATAATAGTTTTGCAAAAATTTCAATTTTGTAATGCAAGATTGTACCTAACGCTTTGCGGAGGTCGAGAAATAACGATAAATGAATCGTGCCCTTATGTATGTGGCCAGAGAAGTGGTCAGTGTTCGTGACTGTGGACTTGTTGGTAGGTATATGTTTCCTGAAGCCCAACTGATAGGGCGATAGCAGTTTGTTGGTTACTACCATAAGACTGTTATTAACAAATAATCAAGACTGTTATTAACAAATAATCATAAGACTGTTATTAACAAATAACGAGTAAACATAAATAGGTCAAAATTCGAGCACGACCAGCAGATCAGCAGAAAGCTGACTGCATGCCCGCATGGCAGCAGGCAATTCTGGTCGCTTGCGGGCTCAATAGGTCGCAATTTCTGCAAATCCAGTCTGCCACCTCTTACCAGACCCGACGGCTCACTAGCAAACACCGCCACCGAAAAGGCTAACTTACTAGGTAAAATGTTTGCGGATAACTCAACCCTCGATGACCAAGGTGCTGTCCCGACGTCGGTTCCTCACTGCGGTTTTCGTATGAAAAAGCTGAGGATCCGGCATCGGGAAGTACTCCATGTTTTACGAGGGCTTGATGTTAATAAAGCTAGTGGGCCTGACGGAATACCTGCCCTGGTACTGCAAAGGTGCGCTGCAGAAATAGCTCCAATTTTGACGAAGCTTTTTAAACTGTCCCTGAAGACTGGCTCTGTGCCCTCTGGTTGGAAAAAAGCGGTTATCCATCCTATTCCAAAGAAGGGTGACCGCTCCAACCCGGCCAACTACCGCCCCATAGCGATCACATCAGTTCTGTCTAAGGTGATGGAACGTGTGATCAACGACAAACTGCTCACATACCTCGAGAAGAACAAAATTATTAACGACCGTCAATACGGATTCCGGCGGAACCGCTCGTGCGGTGATCTTCTCGCGTATGTGACGCATGTTTGGGGGCGATGCCTGGAACGTTTCGGTGAGACCCAAACGGTTGCACTGGACATATCCAAGGCCTTTGACCGGGTTTGGCACCGAGGACTTGTCAACAAACTGCATTCTTACGGACTTCCCGCATCCTTGTGTACGTGGATTGCCGACTTCTTGAGGGAGAGGTCGATTCAGACGGTAGTCGATGGTTTCACCTCTTCCTCTCACTCGATAAATGCTGGCGTCCCGCAGGGATCGGTTCTGTCTCCAACTCTGTTTTTGTTGCACATCAACGACCTTTTGTCATGTGCACCAATTCACTGCTACGCGGATGACAGTACAGTTCATGATAGCTTTTTGTTTGACAAGCCCCCAAAGGGCTCACAAACAGCTCGTAAGGCTTTGAAGCAAAGAATGGACGGTTACCTCGAGAGTGTTTTCTCTTGGGGTAAAAATAATCTCGTTGAATTTAATGTTTCAAAGACCCAATCTTGTCTGATTACGTCTAAAAGGGATCGCAATGAAAATCTAGTCTCTTTCAACGGAAGCAATCTTCCGAACAGGCCCTCGATTGATTTGCTTGGTGTAACCCTAAGTGACCAGCTCAGGTATGGGGGCTCCATCGAAGCCAGAGTAAAGTTAGCCTCCCAAAAACTGGGCGTACTGTACAGGGCCCGCAGATACTTTAAAAGTACACAACTGCTAACCCTGTACAAATCGCAAGTGCGCCCCACGGTTGAATTTGGCAGCCACCTCTGGTCTGGAGCTCCAAAATACCTGAAAAATACCCTCGACTCTGTGCAGAAACGGGCGGTCCGTTTGATAGATTCTCCCATCTTAACAGACGGATTGCAATCTTTAGAGCACAGGCGTCGGGTGGGAATGCTATCCTTGTTCTACCGGTATTACAATGGAAGATGCTCCGAGGAACTAGCATCATTGATCCCTTCGGCACCGGTGCATAGTCGGGAAACACGCCAAACGCGTGCCCAACATTTGTACACAGTTGACATTAGTCACATGAGAACGGGTCGTTTCTTCGACTCGTTCTTATGTTCAACAGCTCGGCTGTGGAATGATTTGCCGGCCTCTGTGTTTCCTCCTTCCTACAACATGGGTCTCTTCAAGACCAATGTTCATTCCTTCCTCTCCTCAAAAAGACCCTCCACACAGCATCCCAGATGACATAGGCCCTGAGGGAAATTATTTTCCTCAGGGCCTCCTGTTAATGTAAAAAAAAAAAAAAAAAAAAATTAACGATCTTTTCAAGTACTTCGGAAAGGGGCATCAAAATAGGTCGATTATTATTGACAAGTTTGGAGCTTGTTTTAAAAATAGGTGTAAGAGCCCTTGTTTTAGAATAGTGCGAAATAGGCCTTGACGGATGCTGATATTGAGTTATAGACGGATTATAATGGGGAGGAATTTTTTTAAAAACAGTGATGGGTATTGTTGTTTTGTTTTTCAGGCGGCTTTAATGTTGAGACTCTTATCATCAAGACGGAACTAGCACCTCGAGGAAAAGTTAAAGGGGACATACCTTATTTGAAAATGGACATAGATCTGCCGGATAAAACGGAATGCTTAGAACGATTTGACAGAATAACACAGACGGCAGGTAAAACCGTTTTTCTTTTTTTGAAATTTAAATAGCCTGTCCTATTATTATTTAATATTTGCGAATTTTCTGTGCTTACTTACACACTTATAGCTTTCTTAATCTGTAATCTTTTTCATACTTTTTAACAGATCTGAAGATGTATTCCGTGGAAAAGCGATTTTCTTGTCCCCATTGTAACTACACCTGCCCTCATAAATCAAAGTTCGAAAAGCGTATGCCCATACACACGAAAAAATCATTTTCATGTCCTTACTGCAGCCACTCGTGTCCTCGTAAGAAAGATATGACAAGACATATGCGGACTAACAGTGAAAAAAAACTTTCATGTTTCGAATGCAACTATTCATGTTCTCAAAAGAGCCAGCTGACTACCCACATGCGGACTCATAGTGGAGAAAAACCTTATTCCTGTTCCGAGTGCGCCTATTCATGTTCTAGAAAGGATCGCCTGACTAACCACATGCGAACTCATAGTGGAGAAAAATCTTATTCCTGTTCCGAGTGCGATTATTCATGTTCTATAAAGCACAACCTGACGAGCCACATGCTTACTCACAGTGGAGAAAAGCCTTATTGCTGTTCCGAGTGCGTCTACTCATGTTCTCACAAAAGCAGTTTGGCGAACCATATGCTCACTCACAGTGGAGAAAAACCTTTTTCTTGTTCCGAGTGCAACTATTCTAGTTCTAAAAAGAGCAATCTGACTTCCCACATGCGGACTCATAGAGAAGAAAAACCTTATTCCTGTTCCGAGTGCGACTATTCATGTTCTCAAAAGGGCCAACTGACTAACCACATGCGAACTCATAGTGGAGAAAAATCTTATTCCTGTTCCGAGTGCGATTATTCATGTTCTATAAAGCACAACCTGACGAGCCACATGGTTACTCACAGTGGAGAAAAGCCTTATTGCTGTTCCGAGTGCGTCTACTCATGTTCTCACAAAAGCAGTTTGGCGAACCATATGCTCACTCACAGTGGAGAAAAACCTTTTTCTTGTTCCGAGTGCAACTATTCTAGTTCTAAAAAGAGCAATCTGACTTCCCACATGCGGACTCATAGAGAAGAAAAACCTTATTCCTGTTCCGAGTGCGACTATTCATGTTCTCACAAAACCAGTTTGGCGAACCACATGCTGACTCACAGTGGAGAAAAACCTTATTCCTGTTCCGAGTGCGACTATTCGTATTCTAGAAAGGACAACCTGACACGCCACATGCTTACTCACAGTGGAGAAAAACCTTATTCTTGTTCTGATTGCGACTATTCATGTTCTCGCAAAAGCAGTTTGGCGACCCACATGCTCACTCATAGTGGAGAAAAACCTTATTCCTGTTCCGAGTGCAACTATTTATGTTCTAGAAAGCAATACCTGACTAGCCACATGCTAACTCACAGTAAAGAAAAACCTTTTTCATGTATCGAGTGCAACTATTTATGTTCTCAAAAGAGCACTCTGACTACCCACATGCGGACTCATAGTGGAGAAAAACCTTTTTCTTGTTCCGAGTGCAACTATTCTAGTTCTAAAAAGAGCAATCTGACTACCCACATGTGGACTCATAGTGGAGAAAAACCTTATTCATGTTCCGAGTGCGACTATTCATGTTCTCACAAAACCAGTTTGGCGAACCACATGCTGACTCACAGTGGAGAAAAACCTTATTCCTGTTCCAAATGCGACTATTCGTGTTCTAGAAAAGACAACCTGACACGCCACATGCTTACTCACAGTGGGAAAAAACCCTTTTCTTGATTCGTGTGCACCTTATCATGTTCACGAAAGGGAGTTTTAAAGGTTCACGTGTTTACCCACAGTGCCAACAAACCTTTTTCATGGTTTGAGTGCAACTATTCTTGTTCTCAAAAGGGCAAACTGATAAGCCACCTGCTGACTCATGGGTGAGAAAAAACCTTTTTGATGAACCGGGCGCATCTATTCGTGATATTAAATGAGAGATTTTTTTATTTCATTATTTTGACATACACGGTACATACGACACTGGTTCCAGTTTCTATTACGTAAGTCCGTAGAATATCATTTAGTTATATCGCGTAATAATAACAAGTATATGTTTGGAGAAGAGAAATTTTGAAATCAAGAATTATATTTATATGCTCACAGATTGTAATTAACTAAACTTTAAATGAAAATTTAAGTGTTAGTAACTTAAAAATAATTTATATCTCGCCATCAACTGCAATTTAATAAATAATTTTTGCGTAGACGCGAGGAATTTTGAAAAAATTCTCTTAATCATTATTGTGTTATATGCTGCTTTAGGGTTGTTGGCTCTTATATGAAAAAGCGAATTGCGCCTGGTATGCCTCATTGGAACATCAAAAGTAATGACAGGTAACATTTCGAATTTTTTTTATTATTAAGCAGATTAAATAGAATTAACGAATCTTACAATGTACACCCCTTTTCGGGCTGGCTGGGTTAAAGTTTCAAAAAAGCTTTAATGCTTACAGAAATTGCTAACTACAAGGTACATGTTACACATAAAACGGTATTGAATACACAAATAAATGATCCTACTACTAGCGCTGCATCACAGACGCGTTGAATACCAATTTCTACTATTCGTGACAGCGTTAAAAGGAATATGACTGTAAAGAGTGATACCCTTGAAAGACCTTTGGTAGGTAGATTTAATGGCGGGCCTCACCAGCGCTGTTCGGGCAATCCGCCTGTGATACTTACTTATTTATCTGACTCCACATTAGGTTACCAAAGTGTACCATGATATTTCAAATGAAAGAAAGTATTTTACGCTGAAGTTAAAGTTTATTCGATCTTATGTAAAACACGACAAGTATTTATCAGAAGGATTAGGTAGGGAACGACAACTCTACACGTGAGCAGCTAATTGGGCCGTCGGGAAACGAATCATGTTCGGTACATTTGCCGAACGGAACACGGCTGAGTTGCCAGCGTACAAACCCGATTACCCAGTTGGTGAGTATCGTTCTCTACGTACCTCCCGCCCAGTTTTTTAACGATAATAAATATATTTACATATGACAGTAGTTTAGATAATTCGATGTGTTTCAGAAAACATAATGGAAATGTCTTGTATGACGATAAGGTTTGAGTAATATTTTGTTTAATTACACAAATTGTAATTATATTTTCTGAAACTTATTAAATAATATTGCTTAAAATTAGTACTGTTCACTCCTTTATTGTTACATGTGGTTTTTTCTAAAATACCTATCGTATGCCCTCTGCCATAATTTAGTTCAGTTGAATTCGCCTCGCCGCAAGGGACACAAGTCCTAAGAACCGCACCTCTTTTACAGTCGTAATAATCAAACCGCAAACAGAACTCTTAAACCGCCGCTATTCACAAGTACCATCGTCACGCGTCACCTATTCTCGCTTATTATTTCGCGATTAAACGTTCATTCCCAATCGCCATTCCCTTCAAAAATCTCTCCAAACTAACATACCTACCTTTCCAGTGAACACTGAACGAAGAGGGAAGCAGTCTGGGTAAGTGCGATTAAAACATAATAAAATAGGTAGATAAGAACCGCATACAGTCCACAACATACCGCAGCATTTGATCCCTCGATCCATTGAGAGGTAACATTTGCTACCCGCCGCAACATTTGGCCATTCGAGCCGCAAAACATCGATGTATTTATTTTATTACATTTACTGAAGGATTCAATGAGCAATATTCGTTTGAAATCATTATTACACTACCTACCTGCAATTTGAGATTGTCAGTGTCATGTTGTCATATCTACCCGCCACTTGAATTTATTTACTTGCCCGCTTGTCATAATTGTCACAAACATACCATTATTATTTATCCTGTCGATTTTATTGTGGTAAGCTAACTGGTAACTAATTGCTAAATACTGGAATAGTCACAATATCTACATAGATACCAACATAGGTATGTACTTATAAACATCGCATATTTGTGATATTAAAATATTTACAATATAATTAATTATTTCGTAAATAACTTGTCCACTGTGTTCTACCACCGTTCAGTATACCTTGGTCCGAAGGCATAAACTGTTATTTAGTTATCAAAGTACCTACCACTAATGCCATCTATGTCTATGTTTCTAAGCTTAATAAATATCAGTTCTCGCTGTCTCTTGAATAAAACAACGTGTTTTATTTAATAGGTTATGGGCCCAGAAGAAAAAAAAAGTTGAAAAACAAACAAATAAGAAAATAAAGATATTGAGAAGCGATAATGGTGGTGAATACTGCAACAAAGAGTTTGATTCATATCTCAAGAAGGAAGGTATCACGCACTAAAAAAGTAACCCATATATCCCAGAGCAGAATGGCTTGTCTGAACGTAATAATCGAACGATTGTCGAGAAGGCTAGATGCTTATTGTTTAATGCGCATTTGGGTAAAGAATTCTGGGCTGAGGCGACAAATACAGCAGTTTATTTACAAAATCGTACTGTACTTCCTAGTTTAAATGAAAAAACTCCATATGAGATCTGGACTGGATGTAAACCAGACATAAGTCATTTAAGAATATTTGGTAGCAAGGTTATGGCTCATGTTGCTAAAGAGAAGCGTCAGAAATGGGACAAAAAGTCTGAACAGCACATACTTGTGGGCTATCCAGATGACATCAAAGGTTACCGAATATACAACCCTAGAACTAAATATATCACAACTAGTAGAGATGTCATTATCATGGAAGATGAAAACAACCCAGAGGTTAATATACCTATCACTGAGAGTGGAGAAAACTCATGTCCAGTGGGGGACACTGGTTGCAAAGATACGTCACATTCAGAAGATATAACCTTATATGAGGATACATGAGTCGAAGATGCATCAGATGATACTTACACTTCTGATACTTACACTAGTGATTTTGAAGATGTTTATGATTCACCTGAGCAGCGTGTTAGATCCAGCAGAATCATTAGGAAGCCAGAGCGGTATGGGATGACGAATATGTGCATTCCTGGGGGTGTTTTTGATGATGCTAATGGACTGTCTTTAGAAGAAGCATTACAGGGAAATGAAAAAAAGCAGTGGTTAAGTGCAGTAAAAGATGAACTTCAATGTTTTAAAGAAAATAATGCGTGGGAGTTCGTTGATATGCCAAAGGATGGAAAAACTATAGTGAAATGCAAATGGGTTTTACGAAAAAAAATTGATAATAGTAATAATGTTCGATACCGTGCACGTTTAGTAGCCAAGGGCTACATGCAGAAGAAAAATGTGGACTATTCAGACACTTTCTCGCCGGTTGTTAGGCACTCAACTTTGAGATTGTTATTAGCATTATCTGTAAAACTTGAATTAGATGTTACACATCTAGATGTTACTACTGCATTCTTGAACGGGGACCTTGAGGAAACAATTTATATGGAATTACCAGAATGTTTATTATATTCTCAAAAAGACAATAATAACGTACTTAAATTGAATCGAGCTATTTACGGTCTTAAGCAATCCTCAAGGGCCTGGTACAAAAGGGTCGATGAATGTCTTGTTGGTATTGGTTATAAACGTAGTACATTAGAACCATGTTTATACACAAAAAATAAGAATGATAAAAATACAATAGTTACTTTGTATGTGGATGATTTTTTTAATATTTTCTAATGATAATGTAGAATGTAATAATTTGAAAAAGGAATTGACTTCACAATTTAAGTTAAAAGATTTGGGTCAGGTCAAAAATTGTTTAGGGATGAGTGTTAATATTGATAAAGTTAATGATACAGTTACTCTAAGCCAGGAGAATTATGTTGATCAATTGCTTAATAGATTTAACATGGGAAATTGTAAAGTAGCAGATACACCTTTAGAGGCTAAATTGAATATTCACAAAGAAAATAAAAATCCTGACAGTCAAATTCCTTATCAACAGCTTATTGGTGGACTTATGTATTTAGCAATATTAACCAGACCTGATATTGCCTTAACAGTAAGTTTTCTGTGTCAATTTAATAATTGCTATAACCAGGAAACTTGGTCATATGCTAAACGTATTTTAAGATATCTCAAGAAAACAAAGCATTTTGGATTAAAATAAAGTCAATGTGGTAATTCAAAATTAGAGGGTTTTGTTGATTCAGATTGGGGAAGTAACATCATTGATCGCAAGTCCTATACAGGTTTGTGTTATATTTTAGCTGGATGTGTTATTTCTTGGGAGGCTAAGAAACAAAAAACAGTTGCTCTTTCGAGCACTGAAGCTGAATACATTGGTGTAGCCGAAGCTTGTAGGAAAGCTATTTATTTAAGTAATTTGTTAAAAGAAATAAACAATGAGTCATACACCATATCCTTATTTAATGATAATCAGGGTGCACTTAAGTTGTATTTAAATAATAGCTATAATAAAAGAACTAAGCATATTGACATACGACACCACTTTTGTAAAGAATGTATTAATGATAAAATTGTAGAACGGAAATACTTGGAAACAGCTGAAATGCCAGCAGATCTATTTACAAAAGGTTTGGCTAGTACCAAGCATTATTATTTTATGCAATTGTTGGGTATGCAGGATGTAAAGAATTAACATGTTTATATTATATACCTTTGTTGTAATATGGTATTATGTACGTTATTTTGATAAGTGGGGGTGTTATTTAGTTATCAAAGTACCTACCACTAATGCCATCTATGTCTATGTTTCTAAGCTTAATAAATATCTGTTCTCGCTGTCTCCTGAATAAAACAACGTGTTTCATTTAATATAAACCGCCCAGTGCACTTGTGACTGTTGCACATTATTTTATAAATAATTAAAACTTTTTAGTATACAAATACTTGTAAAAATGGAGGATCACTTAAAAAGACAATTAGTTTTACTAAAAAGTAAAAGCGAAATTATTCTTAAAAGGGTTAAAAATATAGCCGTGCTAAAAAAAACTTGCCAGCCAGTTTCGAAGCATCACGTTCATTTGAATTTTTTATGTTAGAATCTGAGAGTAGGTATAACGGAAATTGAATAATTATTGATCAAATTAACGAGAATATTGCTACGTTAAACCCAAATTCTGAACCAGATTATTCGAATTGGGAGCAATTTGAAGAATTATACACACGTATTCTACGCACAAGAAACAATTTAAAAACAAATTTAGCTACAGAGCCGAAAGCGTCTACAAGTGCATGTGCTGCTAATAATAATAATTCTATTAAGCTTCCTTGTATCGAACTACCTACCTTTGACGGTCGCACCGATAATTGGAATCTGTTCTATGAGATGTTTAAAACAAATATTCATTTAAATCAACAATTATCTGATTCCCAACGCGTTCAATATTTGATTTGAAAATTAACTTGAACCGCGAAAAATGTTACGTCAGGTTTAGTGCCAATTGGAGATACGTACAAAATAATCTGGGGTACGCTAGTTAATAAATATCAAGATAAGCGATCACTTGCCACGTAGTGCCCCAATAATATATTTCATTCCAAAACCATAGCACACAACGCAAATAGTTTGACAGTTTTTAAAGAAAAATATTCAGCATCCATCGCCGCGCTAAAACAATTAGGAATAGAGGATCTTTCGGATTTTATATTACTGCAATTCGCTTTACAAAAATTAGAGTCGCAAACTGCTCAAGCATTTGAGCTCTCAGTTCGAGAAATTGAAATTCCCACCTGCAAGCAATTGGTATCGTTTGTACAAGATCAGGTCAAAATTCTGCAACGAACATCAACAACTCGTGGACCTAACACCGCTAATATAAATACAACCAGTTCCGGTGGAACTGCACGCACAACTCAACCCCGCACACATCATACTTACATAAGTACGCAATCGAAATGCTTTTATTGTCAAAATGAGAGCCATACGCAATGTACACTTGTACTTAATTTTTGAATTTATCACCAAGAGAAAGGTTTTCCTTCGTAAAGGAAAAATCTTAGTGTTTTAATTGTTTAAGCCCGCAACACACGTCTACAAGATATAAATCAAAAGGCGTTTGTCATAAGTGCCATGGCAAGCACCATACGCTCCTTCATTTTGAGAAATCCAGTCACGCAAACACCAACACATCCAATGTAGAAACTCAACCTAACGAGTCAGAACCCTCGGTATGTACCATGTCGGCAACCACTCGACAGGGTGCAACTACTGAAGTACTTGCTACCACCAAGGTTCACACTGTTGATCGAAACGGTGAAGAGAATACCGTTCGCTGTCTTTTGGACCCAGGCTCACAAAAACATTACATAACGTCACAATGTTCTGAACAATTAGGCCTGGCAATCAGACCAGGAACGCGCTTTGCAGTCCAAGGTTTAGGCGGCAAAACGCAATCAATAAAAGGTAGTGTCACATTGATGATTTAATCTAGGATTAAGCCCTATATCAAATACTCTATAACCGCTCTAGTTTTAGATAAAATTACCGCTCACTTACCTACTTGCAAAGTGGACTTGACGTCATATAAGTTCATAAATATTCCGCTGGCAGACGACACCTGGGCAATGCCTGGTCCAATTGATTTGCTAATTGGCGTTAGTGTGTTCTGTCAACTGTTGTTACCAAATAAGGGATTCACCCCCGGTTTTCCAGTCGCAATTCAAACCACATTAGGCTATGTCTTCATGGGTGATGCTCCAGTAAATTCTCAATCAAGCACCACTTTAACTTTCTGCGCTACACACGAAATTGAGAATTTAATTAAAAAAATCTGGGAAATCGAAGATATCGGTTCGGAACCGGTTCACAGCCTCGAAGAAAAGGAAACAGAACATTTTTAAAAGCACCACAGCTCGCCTTGAGGACGGTTCTTATTTATTTATTTATTGTTGTTATACGCCCGTAAGGGCATTCACATAGATTATAAAATAATATTAAAGATATCGAGGATTACACATACATAGAATTTATATCAAAAGTTATAAAAGTGAAAAAACTTTTAAGAATATACAAGTAGTTTTTAAAGAAAAAACCACTTGTATATTATTGCGTAAAACCGTGAAATATTTTAAACAATGTAATATTTAACAATAACATAGAACAAAATATAATATAAAACATTACAATAACACATCAAATCGTTAAATATAATATAACCACGTTACAATAATTTGTAGGATTCCATAAAGTGTTGGTTTAAATTGCATTTTAGAATGTAAAGGGAATCAGCGAATACATCTACAATACCACCAATCTTGTTGCCTAAATCATGCATCCTATTGGTAAGTGAGTGTGATTGATAGTTGGTTGTGTATGTGTTGCAAAAGAATGTTATATTTTGTCTAGTATTCCTTGTCGGTACATGGAGTTTAATACTAGAAACGATGGCAGGGCTGTCAATTAGGTTGTTCATAACTCTGTACAATAAAATTAGGTCTGAAATGATTCTTCTGTCAGACAGCGTAATTAAATTTAGTCGATTAAGTAAACTTAAATAATTAATGTTTTCTATTGGAATTTTGAGTTTGAAATTTAAGTACCTAAGAAATTTGTGTTGAACACGTTCTATTTTGTTAGAGTGTACTTTATAGAAAGGGGACCAAATAGGTGAATTATATTCTACTTGACATCTAACTAATAAAATGTAGAGTGTTTTCATGCAATCCATGGACTTAAAATCAGTTAGGGTTCTACAAAGGAAGCCAAAAATCTTTAAAGCCTTATTAGTTATATCATCTATATGTGCTGTGAATGTTAAGTTTGAATCGAATATAACTCCCAAGTCGCGAATTTATAATACTGGTGTTAATTTAACATTATTTAAATTATATTCATGTAAAATATGAGAATGAGTTCTGGAAAATCGTATTACTTGACATTTCTCGATATTCAAAAATAACATATTTTGTTCGCACCATTTGAAAAATTCATCTAAATTAGCTTGTAAAATTAGGCAACCATATATATTTCGTATTCTTTTAAACAATTTTAGATCATCTGCAAAAAGTAGGACTTGTACACCTTTAAATATGTTTACAATGTCATTAATGAATATTAAGAAGAATATTGGGCCGAGGTGGGACCCTTGCGGGACACCACTTGTGGCCTCGAATACATAGGATTCCATAAAATTAATCCTGACACTAAGCACTCTATTACTGAGGTAACTGATAATCCATGTCAATAAACTTCCTTTGATGCCTAACAGTCGGAGTTTGGATATAAGAATGTGATGTCGAACCTTATCAAATGCTTTACTGAAATCGGTGTATATAGAATCCACTTGTTGTTTCAGACTAAGGGATTCGGATATGTAATTATTATAGATAGTTAAATTACTTAAGGTTGATCGACCTCTGATAAAGCCATGTTGGTTAGGAACAATAATATTATTGTTAGGTTTTACAATGGTATCTAAGTCAGCATTTTCGTAACACCCATTTGCATTTCACTATAGTTTTTCCATCCTTTGGCATATCAACGAACTCCCACGCATTATTTTCTTTAAAACATTGAAGTTCATCTTTTACTGCACTTAACCACTGCTTTTTTTCATTTCCCTGTAATGCTTCTTCTAAAGACAGTCCATTAGCATCATCAAAAACACCCCCAGGAATGCACATATTCGTCATCCCATACCGCTCTGGCTTCCTAATGATTCTGCTGGATCTAACACGCTGCTCAGGTGAATCATAAACATCTTCAAAATCACTAGTGTAAGTATCAGAAGTGTAAGTATCATCTGATGCATCTTCGACTCATGTATCCTCATATAAGGTTATATCTTCTGAATGTGATGTATCTTTGCAACTAGTGTCCCCCACTGGACATGAGTTTTCTCCACTCTCAGTGATAGGTATATTAACCTCTGGGTTGTTTTCATCTTCCATGATAATGACATCTCTACTAGTTGTGATATATTTAGTTCTAGGGTCAGTACCGGATTATCCCTAAGGCAGAGTAGGCAACTGCCTAGAGGCCCCGCATCGGCTAGGGGCCCCGCGTCCCGATAAAAACTGACTTACTTCAATTAGCGAGCAACGAAGTTTCGGAAAAAGTCAGTTGTCAAGATGTTTTCATTTTTTTATTAGAAACATTTACAGATTAATAACATTAGGTACACGCATTAAAGAAAACAACAAATTATTATAATAATTAGCTTATAACTCAATAAATAACTAATGTTCATATCATGCACAAGCAATAAATAAAAAGTCTGTAATTAAAACAAATATATAATCATAGTTGTATTTTACTTTTCTTTCCTTCTTTTTGTTGCAACATTACCTACTTAGTATCTGAAGTGATTGAAGGTGCCGTGTGTGATTTATATTGGCATTTGTTTTGTTTTATTTCTAATTATACCTATGTTTAAAATATAAATGTTGTACAAGCTTCAGTATGCACTACCTGTCTGCTTGCTAAAATTCTTTGGGAAAGGTTGTCTGGAAGAGATCACTTTATTGACAAGACGGCTCTTTGTAATAATTTTTTTAACAATACATATTTTTGTTTCTACATATGTATGTGTCCTTTTATGTGCAATAAAGGGTTATTGTATTGTATTCGTTTTCTTTATTAAATGGGGTGATGGCATACCTTTTGTAACGTAGTAAAATAATTATCCTCAGCAAAACTTTGAAAGCGTTTTTCTCGAAAGTTTTTTAACACGTTTTTCAACCTGGTTGACAACGTATTAAAAAAAAACTATACATTCGATTTGCATGCACCAAGTTACATAATATATTTTCCTAGGTAGTCAGAGGGAGTTTTTTTTTATTTTTGGCAGCATTTTGAAGTGAAAAACGCCATTTTGGCTAAAAAATTTCGGTGAATTTGTTATTATAAAATGGTAAAAAAACTCATCGCATCGGTCAAGTCAAGTCAAGTCAAGATTTTGAGTTATGATGTTCACAAACTTCAGAAATATTGTTTGCGAGAAAACCGATTTACAATTTTTTATACTCGAAATATACTTGAATCGTGCATGAGGGCCGGTCGCTTGAAACGCTGTACCTTCGTTAGTTTTGTTCCGATTTATTTGAAATTTTGACACAATACTCAATATACTGACATGTTTTACATTCAGAAAGAATAAAAAATAAAGTTTTAAAACCTTACCTACCCCCCCCCCCCCACCCCTTAAAGTTTTGTTTAGGATTTAATTAAGGGAACAAGGAGGCGTTTGGAGGCTCCTTCAACCCCCCCCCCCCCCCCCCCCCCACCAACCCCCGTTAGTCCACCATTGGTAAGGGGGGCCCCAAGACGTGCGTTGCATAGGGGCCCCGACATGGTTAATCCGGCCCTGTCTAGGGTTGTATATTCGGTAACCTTTGATGTCATCTGGATAGCCCACAAGTATGTGCTGTTCAGACTTTTTGTCCCATTTCTGACGCTTCTCTTTAGCAACATGAGCCATAACCTTGCTACCAAATATTCTTAAATGACTTATGTCTGGTTTACATCCAGTCCAGATCTCATATGGAGTTTTTTCATTTAAACTAGGAAGTACAGTACGATTTTGTAAATAAACTGCTGTATTTGTCGCCTCAGCCCAGAATTCTTTACCCAAATGCGCATTAAACAATAAGCATCTAGCCTTCTCGACAATCGTTCGATTATTACGTTCTGACAAGCCATTCTGCTCTGGGATATATGGGTTACTTTTTTAGTGCGTGATACCTTCCTTCTTGAGATATGAATCAAACTCTTTGTTGCAGTATTCACCACCATTATCGTTTCTCAATATCTTTATTTTCTTATTTGTTTGTTTTTCAATTTTTTTTTTCTTCTGGGCCCATAACCTATTAAATAAAACACATTGTTTTATTCAGGAGACAGCGAGAACTGATATTTATTAAGCTTAGAAACATAGACATAGATGGCATTAGTGGTAGGTACTTTGATAACTAAATAACAGTTTATGCCTTCGGACCAAGGTATACTGAACGGTGGTAGAACACAGTGGACAAGTTATTTACGAAATAATTAATTATATTGTAAATATTTTAATATCACAAATATGCGATGTTTATAAGTACATACCTATGTTGGTATCTTATATTCTAAACGAAATACCGGGTTATTTGGGCTATTCTTGCATTTTCGGTACAGATAATCTCTTTTTTTAATCATGTTCTTAATTTCTTCCGTAACCCATGGATTGCTGTGCCTAAGATTACTTTCAAATAATTTTTCTTTTTTCGAGGACGCTTAGATATTATCAAAAATATTTTTTAAATTATAGTTCAGTTCTGATGGACATTCAGTTTGTAATAATTTTCCCCACTTTACTAGTTTTAATTTAGAATATACTAATTTATTATCAATAATTTTACTTTTTTTATTTAAATCCTTTGTAAGTACCTCTTTCCCTATGGCAACTCCTGTTATATAATGGTCAGATATTTTGTTAGTCACAATACATGAAAATACAGTGTTATTACGGTTACGAATTGCAGTATGGTCAATACATGAATAAACATTTTTTCCGTTTAAAATTTCTTCCCGGGTCACATCTAATATTACATTTTATAAACCATTTTCACTGAGTAGATTTTGATATTCTGTAATTACACTATTTTTTGTATCCAAAAAATTCTAGTTGATGTCACCACAACACAAGTAGTTTGAATCAGTTGAAGTCAATTGTAATATTTGTTTTAGTTCCTTTAAATATATATTCTTGTTGCTGTTCGGCGGACGATATACCGCAAGTATATATATGATATCTTGATAAACGGTGGTGATTTCTCCAGATATTGTGTCGCAGCTTTTAAAAGAATTGTTTGTTTTCTTAAAAGTATGATGGTTTTTTAAGTACATGATTAATCCCCCTCCTCTTCTTTTCTCTCGAGTATTTGCAACGGTATGAAGTTAGGTATATTGAACATAGGTATCATTTCGCTTCTAATGTTTATTTCCGTTAGAACAATTACATCTATATACTGCAGAACGTCATTTATTTGTGCAATAAATGAATTAAAATTCTTTTTCAATGATCTTATATTTAGATGAATAGCCACAAACCTCATTTTGATGTTTTTATCGTTTATCCAGTTATCCAAGTTAAAGCATTTGATAAATTTGTGAGTTTGAAATGGTGTCGAATCTTCCATGACGTTGATTTAATAACTGATAAAATAACTGTTCCGAATCAAAAGGAATTTTTATTTTATGTATTTTTCTAAATGTATTTGTTAATATCACTCTCACTTTTTATATGGATAATTTTCCCATCACCTTCACTTCTTATTAATTTTTTGGCATTTTGTACCCAAATGTATTTAAATTTTGTTTTCATTTTTTGTTTAGTAATGTATAGGAGATCTTTTTTTTCTTTGGTTAGATTTTCATTGATATAAATTCGGTCGTTGTTTCCATTCTTGTATATGTCATTGTTGGTTAGTATGGTTTTTTCCTTTTGTAACCACTCGTCTCGATAAGTTTGCGATTACGTTAGCCGGCTTGGAGTCCTTTCTATTAGGAAGTCTAAAAACCTTCTCAATATTTTCGCAATTTGTGTTTAGTTTTTCTGCAATTGTCTTTATGGTTATTCCAATATTTTCTTCTTTTTTAATTTCTAGACCAAACAGTTCAATATTACAGTTTTTTTTTTCTATTTGTTCAATTTCTTGAATCCTGTGTTCCAGTGCTCTATTACATTTTTCAAGATATGTGTTTTTGTTTATAACTTCATTGAGTTTATTTTCGTTTTCTTTTAGTTTTTTTTCCCAATTCTAAATGTAGCGATATCAGTTCGTCATATTTGTTGGATAGAAACTCAGTTGACTGTGTGAGAGTCTCCATATCTTTTTTCATGACGTACATTATGCTAAAATATTTATTTCGTTGAGAATTTGTTTAATTTCTGGGAGATTTTCTGGATTCGGGCCTTGTGACCCGCTGCCTCCGGATTTCGTGTTTGCCGTTGTTCCTTCATCCGCTTGTATTAGTCGCTGGGTTCCGCAGTTTGCACAAATAAATTCATTACCCACGTTAATGGCGGAATCTGCAATAGCACATAGTTTGTGGAAGGTCCCATTACAGTCGTTGCATTTGATTAATTCACTGTCTTTACCGACATATTTTTTACATTTTTTACACTGCACGATTTTAAAGTAGTTTGAGCGCTTTTCGTTTACTTTTAAATCACTTTTACAATTTATTTATCGCACAATGATTTACATCGTCCGTGTTCGCTGAGAGACGCGTACCGTTTTTTGCCAAGACACCCCTGCTAAGTCACTAAACGTAGCGAATTACTCGGAGTGTTTTATGGCAGAGGTGTTGGTTATCCAATACATGGTTTCCGGGGCAGAGATACCCATATCCGCCTCCAAATGTGAAATAAATGATCAGCCGTCAAAATGACGGTTGTGGTCTTTAAAGGTATGGAGCAGTACCAGGTCTTTCTAGTGTTAAAGGATCCTAAAGTGTACGATAAATTAGAATAACGATTATTAGAGAGATAATAGTACATACAGGTGATATAAATAATTTTCCTACTTTTAATCACTTATTACTTAAACACGTCACATTTTTGGTTAACATTTTGTTTGAAGGATTAAACTTCAAACTTCAACGCTACAACAGTATCTGTGTGAAGGCGATTTCTATTTTCCAATTTATCAGCACACCGAATTTTTTCGCAACGAAAGCGTTGGAAAATAGTAACCTGAGCAGTAATGACAGGGACGGGAAGTTGCGGATTCCAATAAGACACTTTTGGAGTTCGGGTCATGATTTTCAGGAATCTTCCCACTCCTATTGTTTAGAAATATATGCATACATTTTTTTCTATGTGAATACCTCACAAGAGTACCAACTGCTCCCGTCTGGAGCCAGTTGAGACTATGGCATCCCCGATATGGGTATGTTGTGAGGCTGAAGATATTGGGGAGGGGAAGGAGATGAGAAGAAGAATAGGAAGGTGGGGAAGTACCTGGCTATTCGGATCTGGTCACCAAACACGGCTAAAGGTCATTTCAAGTATCGTTTCAATTCTGAATGGTGGTCTTACACCAGGGCATACTAAAAGTATCTTCCATTTAAGAACGTGCCGCAAATGCACTATATATTATTTTAAATAAATTAATTGTGAAATAACACAAATTAATCAAATAAAATTTATTTACCGCTAGACCACGCCGGCCGTCAATGTACAGTACCGTCAATGGTACAGTGCTGCCATAAAATAAACTCTGAAATCTTCCACCTAGTGTTCATATTTATCAATATGGTTGGATAATCAAGAAATGCCTCGCAAAAAAGTTCACTCCGCAAAAGACCCAATTATTGTCAAATCTTAAAAAATCCCCTCAATTTGGAGAATTGACCCGCGAGTTAGCAACCCTTAATTTAATAATTAAGTTCTGCAAGTATTGTAGGTATCGGCGGCGGCGTTCGGAGCAGTGTTACCGAAGCTCCCAATTTCGCGGGAGATCTCCCGATTTTTCACTTCATCTCCCGATCTACCGGAATGGCATCAAAATCTCCCGATTTTTCAAAGTTCCCAGCGATTTGTCGTTTCTCGTCAATTCTTTGTTTATGGTCCGCTCAAAAGCCAAATAATTGTCTGTGGTTAAAAAAAAAATATTCCCCGGATTCGGGTATTGACCAGAATAATTACAAAATTCTGCAATCTAAGCATATCTCTATTATAGAACCATACAAACCGATCATCGATCATTTATGAATTATGAGCTGGAAATTATAATTTATTACGTAACGGAGGGGTGTCAAAGTGGATTTTATTAATAATTGCAGTATGGTCAATACATGAATAAACATTTTTTCCGTTTAAAATTTCTTCCCGGGTCACATCTAATATTACATTTTATAAACCATTTTCACTGAGTAGATTTTGATATTCTGTAATTACACTATTTTTTGTATCCAAAAAATTCTAGTTGATGTCACCACAACACAAGTAGTTTGAATCAGTTGAAGTCAATTGTAATATTTGTTTTAGTTCCTTTAAATATATATTCTTGTTGCTGTTCGGCGGACGATATACCGCAAGTATATATATGATATCTTGATAAACGGTGGTGATTTCTCCAGATATTGTGTCGCAGCTTTTAAAAGAATTGTTTGTTTTCTTAAAAGTATGATGGTTTTTTAAGTACATGATTAATCCCCCTCCTCTTCTTTTCTCTCGAGTATTTGCAATCGGTATGAAGTTAGGTATATTGAACATAGGTATCATTTCGCTTCTAATGTTTATTTCCGTTAGAACAATTACATCTATATACTGCAGAACGTCATTTATTTGTGCAATAAATGAATTAAAATTCTTTTTCAATGATCTTATATTTAGATGAATAGCCACAAACCTCATTTTGATGTTTTTATCGTTTATCCAGTTATCCAAGTTAAAGCATTTGATAAATTTGTGAGTTTGAAATGGTGTCGAATCTTCCATGACGTTGATTTAATAACTGATAAAATAACTGTTCCGAATCAAAAGGAATTTTTATTTTATGTATTTTTCTAAATGTATTTGTTAATATCACTCTCACTTTTTATATGGATAATTTTCCCATCACCTTCACTTCTTATTAATTTTTTGGCATTTTGTACCCAAATGTATTTAAATTTTGTTTTCATTTTTTGTTTAGTAATGTATAGGAGATCTTTTTTTTCTTTGGTTAGATTTTCATTGATATAAATTCGGTCGTTGTTTCCATTCTTGTATATGTCATTGTTGGTTAGTATGGTTTTTTCCTTTTGTAACCACTCGTCTCGATAAGTTTGCGATTACGTTAGCCGGCTTGGAGTCCTTTCTATTAGGAAGTCTAAAAACCTTCTCAATATTTTCGCAATTTGTGTTTAGTTTTTCTGCAATTGTCTTTATGGTTATTCCAATATTTTCTTCTTTTTTAATTTCTAGACCAAACAGTTCAATATTACAGTTTTTTTTTTCTATTTGTTCAATTTCTTGAATCCTGTGTTCCAGTGCTCTATTACATTTTTCAAGATATGTGTTTTTGTTTATAACTTCATTGAGTTTATTTTCGTTTTCTTTTAGTTTTTTTTCCCAATTCTAAATGTAGCGATATCAGTTCGTCATATTTGTTGGATAGAAACTCAGTTGACTGTGTGAGAGTCTCCATATCTTTTTTCATGACGTACATTATGCTAAAATATTTATTTCGTTGAGAATTTGTTTAATTTCTGGGAGATTTTCTGGATTCGGGCCTTGTGACCCGCTGCCTCCGGATTTCGTGTTTGCCGTTGTTCCTTCATCCGCTTGTATTAGTCGCTGGGTTCCGCAGTTTGCACAAATAAATTCATTACCCACGTTAATGGCGGAATCTGCAATAGCACATAGTTTGTGGAAGGTCCCATTACAGTCGTTGCATTTGATTAATTCACTGTCTTTACCGACATATTTTTTACATTTTTTACACTGCACGATTTTAAAGTAGTTTGAGCGCTTTTCGTTTACTTTTAAATCACTTTTACAATTTATTTATCGCACAATGATTTACATCGTCCGTGTTCGCTGAGAGACGCGTACCGTTTTTTGCCAAGACACCCCTGCTAAGTCACTAAACGTAGCGAATTACTCGGAGTGTTTTATGGCAGAGGTGTTGGTTATCCAATACATGGTTTCCGGGGCAGAGATACCCATATCCGCCTCCAAATGTGAAATAAATGATCAGCCGTCAAAATGACGGTTGTGGTCTTTAAAGGTATGGAGCAGTACCAGGTCTTTCTAGTGTTAAAGGATCCTAAAGTGTACGATAAATTAGAATAACGATTATTAGAGAGATAATAGTACATACAGGTGATATAAATAATTTTCCTACTTTTAATCACTTATTACTTAAACACGTCACATTTTTGGTTAACATTTTGTTTGAAGGATTAAACTTCAAACTTCAACGCTACAACAGTATCTGTGTGAAGGCGATTTCTATTTTCCAATTTATCAGCACACCGAATTTTTTCGCAACGAAAGCGTTGGAAAATAGTAACCTGAGCAGTAATGACAGGGACGGGAAGTTGCGGATTCCAATAAGACACTTTTGGAGTTCGGGTCATGATTTTCAGGAATCTTCCCACTCCTATTGTTTAGAAATATATGCATACATTTTTTTCTATGTGAATACCTCACAAGAGTACCAACTGCTCCCGTCTGGAGCCAGTTGAGACTATGGCATCCCCGATATGGGTATGTTGTGAGGCTGAAGATATTGGGGAGGGGAAGGAGATGAGAAGAAGAATAGGAAGGTGGGGAAGTACCTGGCTATTCGGATCTGGTCACCAAACACGGCTAAAGGTCATTTCAAGTATCGTTTCAATTCTGAATGGTGGTCTTACACCAGGGCATACTAAAAGTATCTTCCATTTAAGAACGTGCCGCAAATGCACTATATATTATTTTAAATAAATTAATTGTGAAATAACACAAATTAATCAAATAAAATTTATTTACCGCTAGACCACGCCGGCCGTCAATGTACAGTACCGTCAATGGTACAGTGCTGCCATAAAATAA
Organism: Limnephilus rhombicus; assembly: GCA_929108145.2. NCBI lineage: Eukaryota > Metazoa > Arthropoda > Insecta > Trichoptera > Limnephilidae > Limnephilus > Limnephilus rhombicus. Next base: position 19,504,453 of record OV815289.1, on the reverse strand, counting down.
ACTCTGAAATCTTCCACCTAGTGTTCATATTTATCAATATGGTTGGATAATCAAGAAATGCCTCGCAAAAAAGTTCACTCCGCAAAAGACCCAATTATTGTCAAATCTTAAAAAATCCCCTCAATTTGGAGAATTGACCCGCGAGTTAGCAACCCTTAATTTAATAATTAAGTTCTGCAAGTATTGTAGGTATCGGCGGCGGCGTTCGGAGCAGTGTTACCGAAGCTCCCAATTTCGCGGGAGATCTCCCGATTTTTCACTTCATCTCCCGATCTACCGGAATGGCATCAAAATCTCCCGATTTTTCAAAGTTCCCAGCGATTTGTCGTTTCTCGTCAATTCTTTGTTTATGGTCCGCTCAAAAGCCAAATAATTGTCTGTGGTTAAAAAAAAAATATTCCCCGGATTCGGGTATTGACCAGAATAATTACAAAATTCTGCAATCTAAGCATATCTCTATTATAGAACCATACAAACCGATCATCGATCATTTATGAATTATGAGCTGGAAATTATAATTTATTACGTAACGGAGGGGTGTCAAAGTGGATTTTATTAAGGGCGAGTTATAAGATTTTGCGTGTGTAAGCGGGCCAGTCGAAAAATTAAAACCCATGCTCAATTGTTTAAATCTTTATTTAGTTAGATATGTAAGTAGGTACCTAGTTATTATAAATTTTCATTCAAGTTAAAACGGAGGGTAAAATGGTAAATTATCTTGAGCCAGACACCTGACTTCTCTTATTTTTTAAGTCGGGTGTCATTTTCGTGGTATGTAGTTATTTTAAGAATCGATTGGAGATGTTCATCCGTAAACCTTGAGCGATGTTTGTTTTAATTTATTTTCAAAACGGAAAACATCCGCTCGCTTAAATAGGTACTACCGAACACACACAGAATAAGTGCTGTATGCTTACTTATATTTAAATATAACAATTTGGGAGGCGAGAATGGGTACCGCCGCCCCGGGAACCTTTATTGGATAACCAACACCTCTGCCATAGGTCACCCCGAGTGGTTCGCTACGTTTGGTGATTTAGCAGGGGTGCCCGGGTTCATCGGATGAGGTTTGATGACCAGGATACACTAAACCCCAGATTCCTACCCACCCCTTACACCCTTTTCCTTCCCAAAACTCTCCTCTCCTTCCTTTCCCTAAAAAAACCCTCCACACAGCATCCCCAAAGATGACATAGGCCCTCAGGGAAATTGTTTTCTTCAGGGCCTCCTGTGTGGACTTCATGTAAAAAAAAATATATATTAACAAGATATTTAAAGCAATTTTTTTAGGTTAACATTTTGGCAAGGATTAAACTTCAAACATTCATTAAAAAAAGGTTTTTTTCCCCTGTGAGACGGCTTGCGGACTTTTAAATGTTCCATTTGAAGACATGAATAGTTGCAGTCGGAATATGAAAAAGGTTATTTTCACTGTGAGACGGCTTGTGGACTTCTAAATGTTCCTTTTGAGAAGATGAATAGTTGCAGTCGGAACATAAGAAAGGTTTTTCTCCACAGTGAGTCAGCATGTGGATTTTAAATTGTCACTTTCGAGAACATGAATAGTTGCAGACTGAACATGTAAAAGGTTTTCTCCACTGTGAGACGGCTTGTGGACTTTTAAATATTCCTTTTGAGAATGTGAATAGTTGCAGTCGGAACATGAAAATGGTTTTTCTCCACTATGAGTTCACTTGTGAGTTATTAAAGTCTCCTTTTTAGCACATAAATAATTGAAATCGGAACACACAAAACGTTTTTCTCCACTACGAGACGGCTTGTTGATGATATAAAAATTGTCACTTTCGAGGACATGAATAGTTGCAGTCGGAACATGTAAAAGGTTTTCTCCACTGTGAGACGGCTTGTGGATTTTAAATTGTCACTTTATAGAACATGAGCAGTCGGAACATGTAAAAGGTTTTTTCCACTGTGAGACGGCTTGTGAACTTTTAAATAATCCTTTTGAGAACATGAATAGTAGCAATCAGAACATAAAAAAAGGTTTTTCTCCACATTGAATTGTGAATGTTAAATTGTGACTTTCAAGAACATGAATAGTTGCAGTCAGAACACGAAAAGGGTTTTTCTCCACTATGACACGGCTTGTGGACTTTTAAATGTTCCTTTAAAGAAAAAGAATAGTTGCAGTCGGAACATGAAAATGTTTAATGGTTAAATTTTAATCTAATATAACTCTTAAGTATTTCATAACAGTAATAATTTCAATAACAATTTTAATATGGTCCATGCGCTTTCTTTTTGTTTTTGATGATTAGACTGAGATATTAGTAGGTATTTCAATAAAGGATTACTAAACACGGTATAGTTATCGAGTATCTGTCGCCAGGTGAGAGGTGTTTTGAAATAGCCCATGAGGTGGTTTATTGGCTCCATAATAAAATTAAAATTATTACTAATTGATTAAAATATTGTAACTTATATGAATGTCGTTCACATTTAAAAGTAAGTAGGTATTAAATGACCTTGGCGTCTCGTTAAGTGACGGGTGACAGTCCAAGGTCGAAGTTTCACAAAAATTCGTGATGAGTTGCCAGACGTGAAATAAGTCCCCGGTGAACGTTAGGGAAAATTGCGTTATTCCACAGGCAACATCTACAGTAATCGGATTGACGGCGCTGCTTATGGGTTTTTCGTTTGTTGTTAAGGTTCTGCTTCGCAATAATAAAAGGGATTCGAATTATTGACAAGGGAGAAATTTGACTAAAATAATTCTAGTCATCTCCCGATTTCTTCAAATTTCTCCCGATTTTTAGGCGAAAATTCTCCCGATTTTGAAGTTTTGGTTTAAGTAACACTCAGTGTTACCGAAGCTCCCGATTTCGCGGGAGATCTCCCGATTTTTCACTTCATCTCCCGATCTACCGGAATGGCATCAAAATCTACCGATTTTTCAAAGTTCCCAGCGATTTGGCGTTTCTCGTCAATTCTTTGTTTATGGTCTGCTCAAAAGGCAGTTGTCTGTGGTTAAAAAAAAAAATTCCCGAAATTCGGGTATTGACCAGAATAGTTATGGTACTTCCACACCAAAGCCAACCTTCCAACTCCGAACTTAGTTTGGAGTTGGAAGGTTGGCCGATCGTGTGGTGGCTGCGGACAACCCTCCAACCCCGAATTCCGAACCCAAAATGGCGTACATCGAACAGCTGTAGCTACGTTGTATCTTATTAATTGCCTACAATTATTACGTACGTATAATTATATACTTACTACACGACATATTTTCAAACAACTGTTAGACCACTCTCCGTAATAATATTGTCATTTTGTAGTACGCGGCACGCGCGTCTTGATCGCCTGCCGTTCGCAGACTGATGTGTGGACAGCTGGGGCAGGCTGGTTCGTGTGAGTTGGCCGTCGGGATCGCCTCGAAGGCGATCCCGGACCAACTCGAACTCCAACCTTCCAACTCGAACTTCCAACGCACGAACACCCCTCCACACGATCGTCCAAACGTTTGAAGTTGGAACGTTGGCCGCTGTGTGGGCTTACCATTATAAAATACCACAATCTATTTATATCTATTATTAGACCCATACAAACCCAACATCTATGAATTACAGGAATTTATAATTAATTACGTCTTACGTAACGCTCCTTCGACTCGAAGGGTTTTCCAGTATTTTTTAACGAACTTTATAATTATCACCAATTCAGACTCTGATGCAGGCGAGGGTACGAGTTGGAATATTCCAAAAAAAAAGAAATATTCCCAATGTTATAGGAAAGAGTGGGAAATTTTGTCTGAGTATTCTGGTTGGCTTGCTCCTAGCCAGTGTTACCGAGGCTCCCGATTTTTTTGGAGATCTCACGATTTTTCACTTAATCTCCCGATCTACCGGAATGCAACAAAATCTCCCGATTTTTCGAAGTTCTCATCTTTTGATTGTTTCTCGTCAATTCTTTGTCTATGGCTAAAAAAAATATTCCCCGGATTCGGGTATTGACCAGAATAATTACAAAATTCAGCAATCTAAGCATATCTCTATTATAGACCCATACAAACCGATCATCGATCATTTATGAATTATGAGCTGGAAATTATAATTTATTACGTAACGAAGGGGTGTCAAAGTGGATTTTATTAAGGGCGATTTATAAGATTTTGCGTGTGTAAGCGGGCCAGTCTCAAAATTAAAACCCATGCTTAATTGTTTAAATCTTTATTTAGTTAGATATGTAAGTACCTAGTTATTATAAATTTTCTTTCAAGTTAAAAAGGTGGGTAAAATGGTAAATTATCTTGAGCCAGACACCTGACTTCTCTTATTTTTGAAGTAGGGTGTTATATTCGTGGTAAGTAGTTATTTTAAGAATCGATTGGAGTTGTTCATCCGTAAACCTTGTGCAATGTTTGTTCTTATTTATTTTCAAAACGAAAAACATAAAAAAGGTTTTTCTCCGCAGTGAGTCAGCATGTGGATTTTAAATTGTCACTTTCGAGAACATGAATAGTTGCAGACGGAACATGTTACAGGTTTTCTCCACTGTAAGACGGCTTGTGGACTTTTAAATATTCCTTTTGAGACCGTGAATAGTTGCAGTCGGAACATGAAAACGGTTTTTCTCCACATTGAATTGTGAATGTTAAATTGTGACTTTCAAGAACATGAATAGTTGCAGTCAGAACACGAAAGGGGTTTTTCTCCACTATGACACGGCTTGTGGACTTTTAAATGTTCCTTTTAAGAAGAAGAATAGTTGCAGTTGGAACATGTAAATGTTTAATGGTTAAATTTTAATCTAATATAACTCCTAAGTATTTCATAACAGTAATAATTTCAATAACAATTTTAATATGGTCCATGCACTTTCTTTTTGTTTTGATGATTAGACTGAGATATTAGTAGGTATTTCAATAAAGGATTACTAAACAGTGTATCGTTATGAAGTATCTGTCGCCAGGTGAGAGGTGTTTTGAAATAGCCCATGAGGTGGTTTATTGGTTCCATAATAAAATTAAAATTATTACTAATTGATTAAAATATTGTAACTTATATGAATGTCGTTCACATTTAAAAGTAAGTAGGTATTAAATGACTTTGGCGTCTCGTTAAGTGACGGGTGAGAGTCCAAGGTCGAAGTTTCACAAAAATTCGTGCTGAGTTGCCGAGGTGAAATTAGTCCCCGTTGAACGTTAGGGAAAATTGCGTTATTCCACAGGCAACATCTACAGTAATCGGATTGACGGCGCTGCTTATGGGTTTTTCGTTTGTTGTTAAGGTTCTGCTTCGCAATAATAAAAGGTATTCGAATTATTGACAATGGAGAAATTTCACTAAAATAATTCTAGTCATCTCCCGATTTCATCAAATTTCTCCCGATTTCTCCCGATTTTTAGGCGAAAATTCTCCTGATTTTGAAGTTTTGGTTTCGGTAACACTGTGTCTATGAGTGAATTATTGTCTATGCAAAGCTTATGCATTTTGTCGACACATCACCGTAAGTCGTTTATCGGTGAGTGGTTTATTTATTCGTTTAATCCTGTTTCGAAACTCTATTTAACTCACGCTGTTAAATTTATCATCCCATGGATAGTAAGTTCTAATGCGTTTATTTATCGCCATTCATTTTAGTAGCTTTCTCATTCCAAATGACGCTGAGCGACCATTGTACTGTAATTTGAGCTATGGCATGCTTATGCATAACTACACTGTGTCTAATGTGACCTAGCTTATCTTACGCCGATCGGTACACCTGTGACCGTTAAATAAATCCATTTGGCGTTTTCTTCGATGAACGTTTTAACTACCAATTTGACATCTATTTTTTGATTCGTTTTTCGAAGACATTTATTAAAATATGGATTACCAATAGTTTGCTAAAAGCGCGATAACGGATCCAATATACGGTAATAACGGTTTATCTTTATATTTAAAGTAGTCCATCGATTTTTCTCAAACGTTTTCTGAGGTCTTAACTTCAAGGTCAAGATACAGTCACAATTATATACTTACTTGTTATGTTATTCCGATTATGCGTTATGATGTCTTTATTGTTATTTTGTTATATGAACTTCATTGTCGTGTATGTTTAGGTTCATGAAACGTCAAACGTATTTGGAATGCCTCTACAATAATCAAACTAATAGTATGATAAAAAAGTGATCTGGGTCATTACAATCGGTGCAGTCCTGTGTATTTTTGCGCGCGCTATCGCCGGGTGTTTTGCCACCTCATAATTTCCTCCCGGAAGTACCAAAAAAGTGTTTTGAAAAAATATAAAACGGCATGCCAAGGTTAACAGTTTATCTCGTATAAAGTAACAAACGCTGCTATTGTTTGTGGGAAGTAAAAATTAAATAAAGTGGAAAAAAGTGAACAATCCAGTTTCGGTGTTGTAATAAAGTAAAAATTATGAAAGAATTCCAGTGCGACAATGAAGGCAATAAATAGTACGTTGCGATGTGTCTGCATGAACCGTTACACAAATATATAACGGTGTAATTTCATGCGACTGCAAATAGGACCCGCGACCTTGTGGGCTAATGCGTCGTCGTTACCAAATAAGCGAATAGCTGTCGCACCTCGGTTCGAACCTCAAGCCGGCGATTAATTTTTATTTTTATTGTATTTTGCTTGTAATAAGCCATGCAAATTCAATAACCGCTCGTCCGAACCAGAGAATGGACCTAAATATGGAGGAATTTATAGAAGACATAAGAATCGATATTAATAAAATAACAACTCTAAAAGACTCTAAAATAAAACAAAGTTTAGAAAATAATAATAAAAAGCTGGAAAAAATGCAAACATTTAAAACTACCAAACAAAATAATTGTATTTTTTATAAAAAAAAAATATAGTGTGGCAGAATATTCTAAGCACAACTAAATATTCAAACCTTATACAAAGTTAGTTCCGTTACAACAATGTTCTGTTTCAGGTGTATTTGTTTTGGCTTATTCAAATGATACCACAGCAGTGCCATGGATCTACTTAATCCTAAGACTGTTTGCATCAAGACGGAGCCAGGGTCCCAAGAGGAAGGTGGAGATGAAATGCCGTATACGGATAGAGACCTCGACCTCCCAGATGTTAAAAAGGAATGCTTGCAATATGCGGAATGTGCTCAAACAGCCAGTGAGTTTCTTTGAATATATTAAATAAAATGTAGGATGTTAAATTCACCATGGTGACGTAGCCTTGTTTCGAAACAAGTAGTATTGGGGTGAGGTTTGTCCAGGTCTTGGCGGCGGATGCGACTGCCACCTGCTGCGTGGCGGGCTGGATCGAGAGAGACTTGTTGAGGGAGGCCTTTTTACACTTCCAGCCGGACTTTCAACCCATCGCCTGGCACCGCAGTGGGAGGGATGGATTCATACGTCTGACCCCAGATTCCTACCCACCCCTCATGCCTTTTTCCTTCCCACAACTTCCTTTCCTTCCTATCCCTTAAAAGACCCTCCACACAGCATCCCCAAGATGACATAGGCCCTGCGGGGAATTATTGAATGCACTTCCAACACAAAAAATGGGTCAGCAAATTAAATCACACCTGAGATGTTTTCGTTGCATTCTTACAACAGAACTGGTTTTAATTACAGGGTGAAACTGTACGCGGGGAAAACTACAATCAGAACGTGAAATTGCTTTCCTTCAAAACTGGCAGCATAAATTCAACTACAAATTTATAACAGTACTTCGAACACGTGAATGGTTTCTTACAAAACGCGTTAGCAAAATAAAACCCCGCCTGATTTTTTTTCCTTTCATTCTAAACACAAAACAAAAGGTTTTAATTATAAAGTAAGTTTATACGCGGGGAGTTAAAACTACACTCAGAACATGAAAATGGCTTACCTTCAATTCTGACAGCACAGAGTACGCAACTAGAATTTTATAAATGCCCTTCCAACACGAGGAATGCGTCAAAATTGAAACCCCACCAGAATTTTTTTTTGTTGCACTCTAAACACAGAACTGGTTTTAGTTGTAGGGTTAATCTGTACGCGGGGAACTTAAACTTCACTCAGTACATGAAAATGGCTTCTTTCCAATACTGGCTGCACAAAAGGCAACTAGAATTTAAAAAATGCAATTCAAAACGAGAATCGGTTTCTACGAAATGCCCAGAAAGTAAGGTAAGCAGACGAAACCGAAAAATTTTTCACACAAAACTTTTATTAATTCTGCACTTAGAACACCAAAATGGTTTTCGTCCGATTTTTTGCAGTCGGAACACACGAATGGTTTCCTTCAAAATTCGTTAGCAGATGATTTCGATATAGGAATTTACATTGTGAACACAAAATTGGTTTTACCTTTAGAATGATTCTGCATGGGAGTCCACTAGTCCACCGGCTTAAATTAAATTTGTACTCAGATTACGTTAATGTTTTTTTCTGTATTTTGTAGTAAACTTATCGTATGCAATTAGATTGGATTAGAACACGAATACGATTTTATGTTTATGTGTCTATTTAAAACAAGAGACATGAAATTATTTTATATTAATTTAACTACATGGCTGAAGTTTGGCAATATTTTAAAAACTCAGATAATACAACGCACTTTTTCCTTCGTGTTTAACATGGTACGAGTTTTTGCAAACCTACACAAATCATTCTCAAATCAGAGCAATAACAGAAAAACACTCAAACAGTATTATCAATACAGTACCTATATATTGACTATGTAGTACTTATTTAGGTCACTCCTAATATGATGGCTGTAACGCTTCTCTTTGACAAGGCATGCGATATTAGCTCGCATTGATGATGTTGCTACTCGCAACTGATTTTCCGGATTTGCATCGGTTAGTATGGAGCGCAGATAACTTTTTACGATGGATCGTTTTGAAAGAACTGCTTACAGCAGTAAGATGTTCCGAAAAAGACACATATTTTAGGGTATGCCTCCTTTAATTTGGAAACTCATATTTTTTTATGCAGCGTTTATAGAACTCAAGCAGCGGAAGATCGTTATATCTGGCTTTTAGTTCATCATCGCTTTGTAATTGAATAATTTCGTTCTGCAGATTATCAGGCACATTCGATGGTTCCACGTTGAACGGTATAGCAAATAAGTTCAAGTTCGTTTGCTAGCTTATCACGTCCTTATCGTTCGTAAAATACCTCACTTAATTTCGCGCACTCACCAGCGAATTCAAACGATGTAAAATGCTTTTTTTTTATCCTTGCAGTGTTGGAAAATACGTCGTAGTACCTATACATTTTGAGTTGCACTTTCCACAGCCTTAATTTGGTTTCAACGTTTCACTCAGCTTCACCTTTTCTTTTCTTCTTAATTGCCATTCATGGGATGTTATTGATTTACTATTCACTTTACTTCCGCAACGATGACTAGAAAATACTGTTTTGGACAGACTGCCTAAAATTCCCCTCCGAATAGAGTTGCCATCAATCCTGAAATATCGGGACTGTTCCGTTCAAGAAAGTTAAAAGTATCGATGTAATTTGACTATTGTTTCACGATAACAAATTGAAATAAATTTTAAAGGGGATGTTTTATCGCGTTTTTATGAGTATCTAAACTACTTGCTAGTAAAGATTTTGTAATAACGACTTAAAAATGCATTTGAAACACCGTGAAAAAACCATCCCATTCTGTGTGATTTTTTGTGGTTCTTTCATCAGGCCCGGCCGCACCAAAAGTGCCCGCGGGCCGCAGGTGCCCCACTCCTGGTTTAGACTTTTAGTGATAGGTCAATAAGTGACCCTTACAAAATAAAATGTATATATTTACCCGAAACAAAATGTAGGTTAAATACCATTTCTTCGAACAATTATTTCCAAATAAAAAGGTAGCTGCCAATAATATGGGAAACAATTAATAATATTGTTGATTATAAAATTTGGAATATGCGATTGAAAAAAATGACATTTAAATAAGAGGTCTCAGTAGCCTAATCGGTAAGGCGTTTATCTAGGTACAACGTGAGATTTTTTAGTTTATTTTATTTTGTTATTTGAAATATACATACATACAACATACAACAGATTTACGTAAAGGAAAATATGTGGTTCTTAAAAATAATTACACATAAAGTAATTTATTTTTAATGGATCTACCCAATATAAAGAGAAAACATTTCCCGTGTTTGAATTGGGGAGTCGTGTCATTACAGAAAACGATAAATAAATAAGATATACGTATATGTATATATATTTTTTTTTAATCAGGAAACAAATAAACGTATGAATGGTAACAAATATTGATGAAGAAATTTACTAACATAGCAGTTACTAAATTATACATTCATATTTATTTATTTAGGTAAATTTTGGGGATCGCTGTCAACGGTTAATACGCACTTTTTTTTGAAAAAATCTTTTGATTCACCTTAATTACATTAAAAGACAACTATTTGCATTGGGGGAAGTGGAAAATATTTCATTCTAAATTTCGATTACGTAAAATTAAAATTAGCTTTCATTGTGTGAAACGAGACCGTCCATTTTGAAACATTTGATAATGAAAATTTTCGTTAATTGCAAACGGAAACCAACGGCTAGAGACAAAATCGCGCGGGCGTTTTTTTTTAATGTTATAAAACTAAAATTCCGCCTAATTAGTAGGTACTTACCTAATACACATGTATTGCGTGCGATGATTAAAATTTATTAGCTTGAATTTTTTTTGACATTAAAATTTTATTTTTATAAGTCAACTATTTCTGCGATGTTGAGCGGCTACGTACGCTAAGTTTATGTGATATGGTTTATGATACAAAAGAAAGTGCCCCTTTATAACGCCTACTCGCGTCAAGGCAAGAAAAACATCCCAGTTTTCAAGTAGTTTAGCGGCTACGCTAGGTTTGTGTAACATGGTTTGTGATACAAAAGAAAGTGCCCCTTTATAACGCCTACTCGCGTCAAGGCAAGAAAAACATCCCAGTTTTCAAGTAGTTTAGCGGCTACGCTAGGTTTGTGTAACATGGTTTGTGATTCAAAAGAAAGTGCCCCTTTATAACGCCTACTCGCGTCAAGGCAAGAAAAACATCCCAGTTTTCAAGTAGTTTAGCGGCTACGCTAGGTTTGTGTAACATGGTTTGTGATTCAAAAGAAAGTGCCCCTTTATAACGCCTACTCGCGTCAAGGCAAGAAAAACATCCCAGTTTTCAAGTAGTTTAGCGGCTACGCTAGGTTTGTGTAACACGGTTTTTGATATAAAAGTGAATGTATTATTTTTAAAAAATTATTACCGAAATTAAAAACATGTTTTTTCCGTCATTTTATTCCCAAAACTCCGATAATTTAGTACTTACCTTTCCAGATTTCGTGGTACCTTCAAAATCTTCTAGCCGTTCGTTATACATTCTAGTGTATCAGGAATACCAACACCAAAGTGACAGCGACAGCGAATGAGCTAATTACTAATGGCGTACAATCTCACAAGACGAAAGCTAATTTTAATTTTACGTAATCGAAATTTAGAATGAAATATTTTCCACTTCCCCCAATGCAAATAGTTGTCTTTTAATGTAATTAAGGTGAATCAAAAGATTTTTTCAAAAAAAAGTGCGTATTAACCGTTGACAGCGATCCCCAAAAATTAATTTTATTTATTTGAGACACAAACAGGATATTTATACAAAATTTTTGTAGGTAATATATAATAAATTAAAATACAAGTAGGTATAAATATCCCTTGACTAATGTGTCTGCAGTAATCACATATGCAAACTCATGAAAAACAATGCAAGTATTATTTATACATAACTTGAAAACTTAAATACAAAATTGAAATACATAATAATAACAAGTATACAATATTTATGAAGTATTTACTGAAAACAACAACAATTTTTTTGTTTTTTGTTTGTTTGCACTTTAAGTGCACAAATTGTGGAGTATTTTTTTTGAAACATATTATATTATTTACAAAAATATCTATGAAATTGTGTATTTTAACAAGATCGTTGTATGATCGAGACATCCTAGACATACGATTAAAATATCCAGTATTATTCGTAAAAATTTCGGTCCAAAATATGTTAAGGGTTCTTGTAGATTTGGGCCTGGCCTATAACTTGATTTGGTCGACTAAGTTACTGTCTTCACGATTAATCACAATTTTATATAGCATTAAGAGGTAATTTATGTTTCGTCTTTTAACTAGACTCTAATTTGAAATGTGTAAGTCTTTGTTCGTTCCCGTCTAGAACATGATAGACACCTGATCGGTAAAACAAAATCCGTATAAATATCCGTATAAAATAGTATAGATATTTAAAAGTAATAGTATACATAGATGTAGTAACAATAAAATAATATTATTGCATTTCTCTTAATAGGTAGGTGTTAGATGGTAAGTACAAATACTTGATTCTAACAATTGGATTAGCTGATAATATTGCAAGAGTAGGTACATAATGTTATTTTACGACAATAATCGCTTCATTTCAGTTCAAATGCTGATGAAATATTTTAAGAGGATATGTGAAATCAATAGAGCACATTAATTTATAATTTATTTTTTTGTTAATTAATGTTGTTCAAAATGAATAATTTTGAACATAAAGAAAAATTTTAACAAAACACAAAACGACTTTAAAAAATGCACAAAATGTAAAAAAATAATTTCGTATTCTTCTACAACTTCATAATCAAATTTCTTTTTTTACTCATCAATATGTAGGTACGATTGGAATACTTATTACTTACTACATTATTACATACTTATTACTTTATTTTTGGAGTCAGGCCCGAGCCCCCTATCGTATTCCACACATTCAGTCCCTGTACATTTAGTTTTCAAGCAGCTCGCCTGCCACCTATTGCTTTTTTGCACAAATTTCATAATGTCAGAGCTCACCAATATAAATATGTAGAAACTTTCGTGTACGCACTCACAACAACTCACCAAAGTTTCATGGCAAGCGGATTAACGATTTAGAGTTGCATAATTTCATGATGTCAGGACACACTATTGTATACAGAAACGATGCGGGCATGCGCACATCAAATCCCCAAAGTTTCATCGCAATCGGATGAACGGTTTAGCAAAGGATAATTTCAAGATGCCAGAGCTCACTATTTTATACATTAAACCATCGCCAGCATGCGCACATGAAATCCCCAAATTTTCATGGCAATCGGATAAATGGTTGAGCAACGCATACACCCCAAACGTATATTATACGTATGTACAAACCCAGAAACAAACATCTTTTGGTTGTTATATATATAGATAATAGATAAGACAATAATATAAAATAGACACAACAGAAAAAAGAGGAGATATAAGAAGAAGGGAGAATAAAATACTAGTGCTAGAGTGTTCTTTTTGTACTTTTAATTTTTTTATAATTTGTTTTTTAATATTTATTGATTTATACATGAAATGTTTGATAACAAGTTATTTTATCAGAAAGTAAGTCCCGCAAAGTCACAAGACGGCTTGTCTGCAGGATCCATCGAACACAAATTTAATCTACCAAATCAAAAATTTCTAAAATATATTTATCTTTCGCCTATAATCTTGCATCCAATCTAGTCCAATCGTTAGTTAACAAGTAATTGACAATATAATTATCAATGAACGTATTGTTTTGATTTTCCAGAAAGCATCAATGTGGAGACAGTTACCATCAAAGCGGAACTTGAACACCGAGAAGAAGATGAAGAGGGATTTTCTGGTATGGATATTGACATAGACGTGCCGGATGTTAAAATGGAATGCTTTGAACACTTAAGAAATGCCCAGATGGCAGGTAATAATTTAACTAATTTACTATGCTTTTCTACTAGCGCAGGTTACAAGCATTATTAACTCTTCCTTATCCGTATTATTTTTCTAATTTATTTACAGATCGGGAGACGCATCCTGTTGAAAAACGATTCTTTTTTCCCCATTGTAACTACTCAGGCTCTCAAAAGTCGTCTTTCAAAAGTCACCTTCGCATACCTACTGGAGAAAACCCCCTTTCTTGTTGCAACTGCAACTATTCATGTTCACGAAAGAGCAGTCTGACGAGCCACATGCTGACTCACAGTGGAGAAAAACCTTTTTCATGTTCCGAATGCCACTATTCATGTTCTCGAAAGGGAGGTTTGACGAGACACATGCTGACTCACAGTGGAGAAAAACCTTTTTCATGTTCCGGGTGCCACTATTCATGTTCACAAAAGAGCAGTCTGACGATTCATATGCTGACTCACAGCGGAGAAAAACCTTTTTCATGTTCCGAATGCCACTATTCATGTTCACAAAAGAGCAGTCTGACGACTCACATGCTGACTCACAGTGAAGAAAAACCCTTTTCATGTTCCGAATGCCACTATTCATGTTCACAAAAGAGCAATCTGACGAAGCACATGATTACCCACACAGGAAAAAAACCTTTTTCATGTTCCGAGTGCCACTATTCATGTTCTCGAAAGGACAATCTGACTTTCCACATGCTGACTCACAGTGGAGAAAAGCCTTTTTCATGTTCCGAGTGCCACTATTTATGTTCTCAAAAGAGCAATCTGACGACCCACATGCTGACTCACAGTGGAGAAAAACCCTTTTCATGTTCCGACTGCCACTATTCATGTTCTCAAAAGAGCAATCTGACGAAGCACATGATTACCCACACAGGAAAAAAACCTTTTTCATGTTCTGAGTGCCACTATTCATGTTCTCGAAAGGGAAATCTGGAGAAGCACATGATGACCCACACAGGAAAAAAACCTTTTTCATGTTCCGAGTGCCACTATTCATGTTCTCAAAAGAGCAATCTGACGAAGCACATGATTACCCACACAGGAAAAAAACCTTTTTCATGTTCCGAGTGCCACTATTCATGTTCTCGAAAGGGCAATCTGACGACCCACATGCTGACTCACAGTGGAGTAAAGCCTTTTTCATGTTCCGAGTGCCACTATTCTTGTCTTAGAAAGAGCAAACTGACGACTCACATGCTGACTCACAGCGGTAAAAAAATCATCTGAAAACCCACATGCTGACTCGATGTGAAGAAAAACCTTTATCCTGTTCTGAGTGCCACTATTCATGTTCTCGAAAGAGCAATTTGATTAGTCACATGCTGACTCATAGTGGACGAAAACCGTTTTTATGTTCCTAGGGCATGTATTCATGTTCTCGAAACGGCAATCTTACGAGCCACACGGTCGAGTCTAACCTTCTACATCATTCGTGTGCAGCTATTCATTGTCTCAAATGAAATATTTGAAAAGTGCTTGTGAACTAACGTTGCAAAATAAATTTTTTAGTTCTTTTTCTGTCATTATGCATTTCCTCGAAGAGGTTTTAACGAGACACTCTTTCTTGATTTGTGCATTATGAAATGAATTCACAAAATTATAATATGCTTTAAATTAGTAATGATATGTTAGATTTGTTGTTACACCGGAAGCAGTGGCGTAGTATGTTCTAATTTTTCTTTATGCTGCGGGGTAAATATATGTTGAATTATAATTTTGTGCCATACCCTTAACCGGTAAAATTTTGGCACTCTGAAACAGCAATGGTGTATTATGTCTCTGTTTGAAAATATTAGGAACGACTAATAATTTTATAATTGCGTTTTGTACAACTTGGACTTGTTTCAGATTGGTTATATTAGTATTTCCCCATATTGTTAAACCATATCTTATAATAGTGATAAGTGGCTAGGCGACTTCTGTTAGGGCACTTTAATATGAGATAAACGGCAGCTAATATGCAGTAATACTGTGTGTGATGTACCTACTTTGTGAGGCAAGTGGTAGTTGCCTTTATACACCTCTTGTTGAGTGGGTGCATGGTAAAATTGAGATTCGTACAGTAATTTCCATCACAGTGGTCAGCTTAGTTTCCGGGGGAAACTTTAGGACGTCAAACCCTGTCGGCGACAGAGTATGCTGAATTCTGCGGTGGCATGAGTACTCATCTTCAGGGATGGGCATATGGTGCTTATTCACAAGTAGATCTATTCCAATGAAAGACAAGTTCTTCCGATCGATAATTACATCTATTTCACTTAAGTGGGTTACGTACAATAGGGATTAAATACACTTACCCCCGTCGTAGACCGTTTTGTAATACCTATGCTAACTAGCTAATATTCTGCCGAGGGATGGGGACGCCTTTCTCCACGGGTCCGTGACTGCTTCAGCGCGGGCGGCCAGCCTGCCAGCTCCGTCTCTCGTTCAAACCCCGGCCAAGGATCATCCATGTCCTCGCCAATTACCTCCGGTATCCATCTATCCGTGTGCTAGCGCTACTTCCACGGCGTGCGCGGCAAAGTGGGTAAAAGGAGGTCTCACCCCCAAATACGGATTTCATCCGATCAAATAAATGTCACTGCTCGTTCCCGACATTTAACAAGTCCAAAGCGAGCGAAGATCGCCGGCCGTTAGCTTCGATTATCCCCAATACGGAAGACCACTTCCGGGTGCACATCGACACGCGTTTTACAACTTCGGGTGCGATTTTAATTCGCGATTACACGTATTTATACTCGATTCGGCCACTAAAGTATTATCCGACATTATCCAGGATAAGATGCCACGATCAATATTAAAGGAACAATTTTTCCGCTCGACTTTAAATAATAAATAATAACAATACGGAGAGAGTACACGCATTATTTTTATCCCGAAAAAATCATCCAAAGCAATCGCAAAAAGTTTTAAAACCAAAGCGTTTCACTGAATTATATTAAATTAATACTGGCTTAAAGTATCCGAAACATCAGAACAGTATATAGTGTAATTAAAGTGTATAAAAGAACAATTAGTGCAATCAAGTGACAGTTCTTATAAGCCCCCCCCGCGCCCGCACCTACACCGCAGCCGGCGACAGTACTTACACGCCTTACCAAAAATCCAGGGGTATACAACTGTTTTCATCGAAGTAAAAATAAATTTATTTTTTTTAAAAGGCTCTAAGTGACAAAGCTTCGCAGTACATTACCAAAGTAAATGCCATAATCAGTGGATTGATCTCAATTTTTCATGATCCAAACAATAAATTTTCGAAAGAAAATATAGTAAAAATAATACCAAAAACTACCGAACTAATGGCTACGATTGGTGAATTGGTAGTTGATTTTGGAGTAATGCAAGGCGAATTGAATTCAATGAAAAATAATACGCAACTCACGACGCCAATCGGGACTAATCTGAAGGACATAAATATGTGTGATATTGTTACCGAGATGGAAGAGAGGGTAATCATACCCAAAAAACATCATATCGTATAAAGTCCCTGAGATCTTGTCTGAAGAAAAGGCTGTCATCATTACGGAAGATAGAGACAAAATTACTTCGGCTATAAAAGCCATCGACCCCTCATTAAATCTAATCAACGTCAAAATATTCCGACTGGGTGCCAAAAAAATTGCTAACAAAAATCGTCCAATTAAAGTGGAATTTACTGACAATATCGCCCCGAGAACTCTTTTTCGTAATAGCATAAAATTTAAAGACGGCATCAAGGCCAGTAATGACTTAACTATCCTCCAACGTAACCAATTCGTGGAGCTGAGAAAGCAATTATTGTACCGTCAAGAGAATGGTGAACCAAACCTTACCATAAAGTACATTAACTCCAAACCAACTATTGTTTCAACTATTCCAAAAAACGACACAACAAAAACAAATTGAAGTGCTATTACCAAAATGTCAGAGGCATGAGAACTAAACTTAAGGATTTCAAAATACATGCCCCGACACTGCAACATGATATTCTCATTCTAACGGAAACCTGGCTGGAACCATCAATTAACTCTACTGAGCTTGGTCTACCCCACCATCATATTTACCGGTCTGACAGAAGTCAACATACCAGCTCTAAATCTAGAGGCGGTGGGGTCATGGTAGCTGTCAACAAGGAACAACCCTCAAGACTTCTGAAAACCAACAATTGTAATGTGGAGCAAGTTTACATCTTACTAAACGGTAAAAATCAAAAAAATATCATACGCAGTGTTTATATTCCACCGTCATTGGATATAAGTGTATACAAGAGTCATTTTGAGGATATTGAACAACTGTCGTACAAATTTCCAAACAGTAAAATCACTATCTTCGGTGACTACAATTTACCAAAAATTAATTGGGGCACCCGTGACAATTCTACAGTATCACAAAACTCTAGCTTATCTGAAACAGAAAAAGAAATAGTTGAATTTTGCGATTTCCTTAACCTAGCTCAATACAATGTAAAAAATGACAATAATAGATTACTAGATCTTGTTCTTTGTACCGATATAGCAACTGCGGTTGATAAGTCACTCGACTCAGTTCTTACCCCTGATTCTCATCACCCACCTTTAGACATTACTATACTATGTAACCCTATAAAATGCCAAATTAAAAACCAGTCGCAATTTCCCAACCTTAATAAAGTCAATTATGCTGCAATACGCGATTATCTACATAACACTTACTGGTCTATATTAGAAGGAGGAAACATTGATGAAAGTATTAAAGCCTTTTATGATCACCTATATAAAGCCATAGAAAAATTTGTTCCGATTAGTTATAAATTATCTTCAAATTTCCCTAGCTGGTTTAGAAAGGACCTCATTAACATAGTAATTGAGAAGAAAAAAGCCCATAAAATATACAAAGATACAAAAAGTTTTTCTGATTTTACAATTTTCAGCAAGCCTCGAAAAGATTGTAATAAATTATCAAAAATTTGTTTTAATAATTATATTAAGATGTTGAATTTTCGATTGTTAACAATGTAAAACATTTTTTTAACTATTGTAAATCCCAAAATAATAATAACCTTGACATACCTGAAACTATGCACTACAAACTGAAAACTTCCTGTAAAATCAATAAAATTGTCAATTTATTTACAGCCTTTTTAAGGATGTGTATGAAACCGATATCCCTGATGAAAACATTCCAAACTTCGAGTCAGATATAAATTTACAACTACCTCAGATACATATTGAGATTAAAGAAATTGCAGTATGTATCAAACTACTGGAACCTAAATCTTGCTCAGGGCCAGATAAAATTCCCCCGTATTTCTTAAAAACTGTGGGGCTAGTGTCACTTACCCACTGTACCTACTATTTAATCAATCACTTTTATCAGACAAGTTCCCGCAAATGTGGAAAAATAGCTTTCTCACTCCAATATTTAAAAGCGGAGACAAGTCTTTAGTTGAAAATTATAGACCAATATGCATACAATCATCGATACCAAAAATTTTTGAAAAGTTAATTCTTCAAAAAATATGTTCTTGCATAAAATTTAATATTTCGTCATTTCAACATGGTTTTATTTCTGGACGATCTACTTTAACTAACCTTACACTGTACAAAAAATTTATCTCAGGTGCTGTTGCTAATAGAGAACAAGTTGACTCAATTTATACGGATTTTAGTAAAGCCTTTGATAAGGTTTGCATTAAAATTCTTATAAATAAATTGTCTAAACTAGGAATAAGTGGTAAATAATTATGCTGGATTAGGAATTATTTATCAAAACGTGTACTAACTGTCTCTATTAAAGAACACTTGTCTTACCAATTTGAAGCAACTAGTGGTGTGCCTCAGGGTTCGCACCTTGGTCCAATATTGTTCATAATATTTATAAATGATGTCACTTCCATATTCTCTGATGTTAACATATTATTATTTGCTGATGACATGAATATTTATAAAATCATTAAAAATATATACGACTGCTTGTCCTTTCAATCCAATTTTGTAAAATTCGCAGAATGGTGTACCATTAACAAACTTACACTTAACGTTAAAAAATGTCAAATCATGAGTTTCTTTAGAATAAAAAACCCCATCAAATACAGTTATTCACTTAACAATCACAGTTTAATATCAGTACCTGTAATAAGGGACCTCGGAATAACCTTCGACACTAAAGTACTATTTACTAACCACATTGATATCATTACTAATAAAGCTATGAAAATGCTGGGTTTCATTCTAAGACTATGTAAAGACTTCAAAAACATTAATACATTTAAATTACTATAATATACAATTCTGGTTAGGAGTCATTTGGAATATAATTCCCCCATATGGAACCCTTTCTACAATAGTCACGCAAACTCCATTGAAAAAATCCAACGCAAATTTCTCAGATCGATTAATTTCAAATTAGGAATTCCCGCGGATGACATAAACAATGATTCTCTATTACAAAAAACACGACTCTTATCGTTAAAAGATAGAAGAATACTCAATGATCTTACTTTTTTTATTTAAAATAAACAATAACTGGTTTGACTCCCCTGAATTGGTCTCTTTAATAAATTATCATGTACCTAGTAGAACAACTCGACTCAAAACACCTTATTATTGCAACAATACTATCAGTAATGCAGAACAAAATTCAATAATACATCGTTTACACACTTTAAGTTTAGGTAATGAATTTGCTCATATCGATCATGCCGGTCTGTCATCATACAAAAGATGCATTAGACAAAATGTATCTGCTAGTACTACCACATAATCATAATAAATATAATCATGTAACCATAATATTATATCCTACCAGTATGCACTCTAATATCTATGGATTAGAAACATATCATAGGTACCTACTTTTCATATCGCATTGTATACTCCGTAATACCTTCCTTTTATTTGTTTTTTTGTTGAAAGTTTATATTATCTTTAATATTTGGCTCCTAAGACCATTTCTTACTGTTTACTTGTCATACTTTTTTTATATTTATAACTTTTGTACTTTATATTATTTATAAAGGTAACTTATAGTCAAAATTATTTCCTGCCTTTCAACTTTTTATTTTAACTTTTTACTTTTACATTATACTTTATATTTTAGAGTTTACACTTTTACTTTATACTTTAATTTTATACATCTTAATTCTATTTACTACTCATTACCTATCCTTTTTTTTACCTTATGTTTTTATATTTAACTCTACATTTATATGTCACTTTCTCATGTTATTGTATTATAATATATATAAATATAATTATGTCAATGGCACATGTTGTGCCGTATGTTTTGAAATAAATAAATAAATAAACATGTACTTGGATGTTTTTTACAAGCGAAGCTAGCAGTCCCCAATGTAGTGCTAGTACTTACCCTGGCATGGCAATGAGGCATGGAACTGGCTGACGAAGGATGAAACTAGACTGAATGCTGTAGAAATTAGATCCTTCAGAAATGTGAAGAATAATTGCAAACAATGCATGTCTGATGAAAGCGTTATGAGTAAGATAAAGAAATGAACGGTTTAAACAATCTTAATATATAAAACAAAGTCGGATTTATTACTAGATAACGTCTGAACCGATTTTCGAACCGGCGATCCGGCGGATCTGCCCTGATGATGGACACTGCAACGATGTCCGAAACGTTGGCTAAAGAAGGAGGTAGCGCAACACGGCATAACACCCCAAAAACAAATAACGAAAATGCTTTTGGCCGTGAAAATCTTAAAACTTATCCGATTTTTATGATCTTTGATTTGTTGGATTTATTTCCGCCCCGAATAGATTTTTTTTTTTTTTTTTTAAAGAAAGACAAACATTCCCGGGTTACGAATAACCCAACAATGTTTGAAAATCTCCAACTACCACCACAGAAAGCCGAAAATGTTGCTTGTGTTATGATGGAGGACTTAGCCAGCCGAGGAATCGAACACGCGACGCTCGGGTGGGACCCAAGCGCTATGCCCACTCAACCACTGACCAGATATTAAAATATCGGAAAAATTCACCGAAAAAATAATTATGAAGTAAATTCTTTTCCTCATACATTGATTCTGAGGCGGTAGGAAGTTTTCCGGGTCAGCTAGTAACAATTTTTTTTTAAATATATGGTTTGGGCGCATAGAGCGAATTTACTAATAAAAGAGTGTAAAAGGATTGTAGGAGAAGTCGAGGACGCCCGAGGAAGTCATGGCAAGATCTATCAATTAAGCCAGATACTCGTACATGAATCGGGTCCTGCCAAGAGTCAAAATGAGACGAAGAATGAATGTGAATGAGCCGAGGAATGCGTGCCAAGACCGTCAAGACCGAGTTGTTTGGTGGTCGGTCCCCTCGGGGGGCTCGTTGCCTACACCTGAGGGAAAATGTAATGCTTACATAGGTTTTTTTATTTTTTATTATTTATTAACCAAGATAAGCACCAATACATTTTTTTTATACAGTTTGAAGTGTTATACCTATTTTTTGTTTTTGTTTTTTGGTAAACACCACCTCACTAGGCTGAGCCTGTTCCGAGGTGGCAGGAATTTATTCAAATTTTGATTACTTAATCTTGTAAGAAAAGAATAAGGTAAAATTTTTAATTTATATATGAAAATATAATTAGAATGAAAGAAAAAGAAAAGAAAAACGTTGAGAAACATAAAAAATATTCATACAATTAATAATAAATATAAAAATTTAAAATGATTATAGGTATAGGAATACTAAGAAATTTAGTCCCGCAGAATGCGGGACGGTTGGCCGCCTTATCCACAAGGATAAGGCGGCCACCGGCCAAGTGGTTGGTGGCTTAACAGAGGTGCCCGAATTCATGGGATTGGGGTTTATCTAAGTTTTGGTGGATGCATCTGCCCACCAGTTGTGTGGCAGTCCGTATTGGAAAGGACTGGTTTACGGTGACCTTTTAACCTCTCCAGTAGAACTCCCTCGGAACATCGCCTTGCATTGCAGTGGTGGGATGGATTCATACGTCCGTCCTGGAGACACTGACTCACCGATTCCTACCCACCCTTCGCCTGTTTCCCTGTTTCCTTCCCAGTGTTGCATCTCCTTCTTTTTTCTCAAAAGAACCTCCACACAGCACACAATAGCGCGTGGGGCTAATGTTAAAAAAATAATACTTGCTGAATACCCACCGCTCCAAGTATTCATCAATCTATCACATCAAGTGTGTGCTCGCGTAGGGAGCATTTTGCCGCCCATACTTAAAATGATATTTTTTTGCCCACAAATGTTAAACACATTTGCAATGATTTTGAAAGGATAGAGTAAATCATAAACTATCAGAGAAAGTAACATTTATTAAAGTTTTATACTTAGTATTAGAAAAAAATGCTTTGGGAAATCTTAGATAAAATTTCTTAAATTTTAACGACATGTTTATCTTAACCTGCATAAAAAAAGAAAAATTAAACTTGATAACAAAACTAAACGCTTTCATCATCTATGATATGTAGGAGTATTCCAGCAAAACAGTCCTAACACATGTACATACAATGTTCGTTACACAGTAACTTTGCGCGTCTACTGTACCCTTTTTTGGTCCTTCTATTTTTCTTGGACGGACATACTGCGTAAACACCTTCTCTACCTGAGGGTATATTTTTATATTGCGATGACACAAATCGGGTTATCTGGTTTCTCAGCTGTTTGTGCAAAGTATTTACGTCGGATCTTTTTTATATTTTCATTTTTTGTATGTTGTCCCATTTAAATGAATGATTTCATTTTGTCAACGGGTTTTTAATTGCATTCACTTTTTTTAACTTGAGACAGGTTCATAAAATATACATATTATTACATTATATGTATGTATATACCTACATAGAAAAATGTATTTTCGGAAAAAATATTGTTAATTAAAATTATTAAAATAAAGAACAGAGAAAATAAAAAAAATAATAAAGGAAAAACATTGAAATGAAAAGCGGAAAAACACAGATTAGTACAAACAAATATTTTGATTATATGATCTAGTCACAGCCAAAGCAATTTCTTCCAAAAACTTTAATCTTAAAATTAATTAAAATAAATGGTCAGTATTTTCTTTGAATTTTATTTGACTATTTATGCCCAAAATTTAATTAAAACAATCTAAATATGAATATTATTTCGATTAAATATAACCAATTACATCAAACCAACATTATATGCCTTGAAAACTAATAATATTTCAACTTTAGTAAAAACTAAACACACCAATTTTACTTACCTACATGAGTGTAGTTGCGCAGTGAGCATTTGGCCGCCAAACGCAACACACCGACAGCAACCGTTGGCTCCTGCGGTCACCCGCGCACCGAATTTCTTCTAATTTATAAAACTAGGAGGTGAGGTATGGGGGGCAGCTACTAGGACTTTTGACGTTGTCAAACGCATCGTGTACAAGATAACACGATTTATTTCCCGCGGGCGGCAAATGCTCAGCGCGAGCACTCTAGGGTTAAAACTAAAACCACCGAGCAATCCAGTAAAATATATAAATACAAATCAATTAACTTTTAAAAAATTGTTCACATATTGGTAAAAGGTAAATAAAAAAAATTAAAGTTTGTTTTAAAAAAAATTAAAAATGGGTAAATAAGGAGAGAAATATAATTTTAAGTTTTTTTTCACATTTTTATTCATAACGGTACAAAAAAACATAATCTGCATTCGTCTAACCTTAATATATTTTTTACATAAATATATACTAAAAACTAAAAAAATAATTAGTCATGATAGTCCTCAAAGAAATTAGGGGCGTGAAGGGCCACTGCCACAATGTCAAGCCTAGAACCACTCGCCATTTTGAAGAAATTAAATGGCGTTTAGGTGCTTCGAACTAATATATCGTAGCAAGAAAGCAATCCTGCTGTAAGAGCCAAAAACCAAATTGTTCACCAGAGCCAAAAAAAAAATCAGATTTTAGAAAAAAAATCGTAACTTTTAAACCAGTGGTTACAGAATTGCCATTTTGATTATTATTTTTAATTTATAAACTAACGTTTAGACAAGATTTTTATGCATAGCACAAAGGGTAACAATTATTATAAGAAATAATTATCAGCCTGAAACACTCATCGACATTGAAAAATCTTCCGAGAAAAGATACTTGCCGCCAACGGGACTTGAACCCGTGTCCTTCTGATTGCCGTTTGCGGCAAGTATCTTTTCTCGGAAGATTTTTCAATGTTGATGAGTGTTTCAGGCTGATAATTATTGCTTATAATAATTGTTACCCTTTGTGCTATGCTTAAAAATCTTGTCTAAACGTTAGTTTATAAATTAAAAATAATAATTAATATTTGAGAAGTTTAAGTATTTCCCCAATAAATGTAGTCATAATTTGTCTCGACGCCACCTAGCGAGGGATTTAACACTTACAATGTCTCTCTCGCAAAAATAAAGTTGGTTGTTTTCAGGTGAAAAAATATAATAAGCTGTAATTGTTGAATGAAACAGTATAAGCCCCCATAGCTCAGTGGTCAAGAGCAGCTGACCGGCAATCAGAAGGACACGGGTTCAAGTCCCGTTGGCGGCAAGTATCTTTTCTCGGAAGATTTTTCAATGTTGATGAGTGTTTCAGGCTGATAATTATTGCTTATAATATCGTTTGATAATCGCATGACGCAATTTGACGTTTAAAGTTAGACCTATATATAATAAAATTGAGCTTTATCTATAAGAATTTGGTTCGCTCCTGTCAGTTTCAAGGTTAAAGCCAAGTTTTACGCCGGTAAAGTTCGGTTTAGGGGCGGCGTTCCTAGATAATAAAACTAGTTATTTTTATACTAACTATGGGCCGGAAAATCCGAATCTGAAAGAATTAGGCGTCGGAAAGCAATATTAACTCAATTACACGACTTTAAAATTTTCTATACACACACAGGAAAACAAGCCATTTTGAACGTATTCTCAGTATTATGACACTACAAGTCATAGAAAAACAAAAAAGATGTTACACCACATAAAATTAAGTGTTGGCATTAAGCAATAATATCAATAACTAATTTGAGTAATTATTTTTTATAAATTTTACTCACTTTTGTATCACAAATCATGTTACATAAACCTAGCGTAGCCGCTAAACTACTTGAAAACTGGGATGTTTTCTTGCCTTGACGCGAGTAGGCGCTATGAAGGGGGCACTTTCTTTTCTATCACAAACTATGTTACACAAACCCAGCGTAGCCGCTAAACTACTTGAAAACTGGGATGTTTTCTTGCCTTGACGCGAGCAGGCGGTATAAAGGGGCACAAACCATGTTACACAAACCTAGCGTAGCCGCTAAACTACTTGAAAACTGGGATGTTTTTCTTGCCTTGACGCGAGCAGGCGGTATAAAGGGGCACAAACCATGTTACACACACCTAGCGTTTGGTCTAAGAATACGGCCGTTGAGATAGTCATAATTCATCAGGTTAATGTGTTATGTGATGAATTATCATGTGAGGAAGTATCGTGTCGGAAAGTTTTACGTTATTGATATTATTGCTTAATGGCAGCACTTAATTTTATGTGGTGTAACATCTTTCTTGTTTTTCTATGACTTGTAATGTCAGAATACTGAGAATACGTTCAAAATGGCTTGTTTTCCTGTGTGTGTATAGAAAATTTTAAAGTCGTGTAATTCAGTTAATATTGCTTTCCGACGCCTAATTCTTTCAGATTCGGATTTTCCGGCCCATAATTAGTATAAAAATAACTAATTTTATTATCTAGGAACGCCGCCCCTAAACCGATTTTTTTCCTTTTACGCCCCTGGGAAGTATGTTCGCATATACTCGGAAGGCGGCCCGCGAAGTTTTGCACGTACAATTACTACAATATCTTGTAAGGTAATATTATTGTCAAACGCGAAATGTCATTTCTCAAGGAACCCCATATTGTTGTTAATTACGAAGGCAAACGTCACGCGTGATTTTTCGTGTTTATGAAACTGAACAAAATAATGATTCATAACTAATACCTACGCATTATTTGTCATTTCCGATGATTGCAATTCGTACTTTTTATTGCCTAACTGACAGAAAATGATTTTTTTCTTTTAAAAGTGCGTATTTCATCATCGTAATTAACATGGCGGTCCTTGAAAAATGACGTTTCGCGTTTATTAAATTTAAAAAAAATTAAATAAAATCAAATCCGGTTATTGAATTACTTATTACTTACCATTATTACCTAGTACAACTTGTTTTAATTTTTTAGAGTGTGTTTTGAGCGTGGACTCGATAGGGAAATATTTACCTATAATAATTACCACAGAGGAAAAAGTCTTGTACTTAACTAAAATTAAATATAAAATATGCATCTGATACACCAAGATGTAATCAAACTTCAATCACAAAATTAGTTATATTTGTAGCAAACGTTTATTAAATCACCTAAATCAAAATTTTATACTTACATCAAAATGATCCTCGCAACAATATTTAGTTTCCTGAAGTGATAAAGGAGCATTTTTATAATTGGTTGGTTTCATTGCTTCACACCATACTTGCCGTAGAAATGCAGATCGTGGAAAACTAATAAACTGTTTATCAGATGCAGTCACAGAAGTATTATTCCACTTTGGTACCATACAATAACAGACGCGATGTGATGGTGACATTTTGCCTAATGTTTTTCTATACGAAAAGCAGAATCTTTAAAAAAACGCCTCGACTTGACACCCTGAAGATTCTTCCATACAAAATGACAACCATAAATATAGTAACCCCTAGATCGATATATTTGGGCTTTTTCCACCTAGCGGTTTCATCACCAACTTATTATTATATATGCCTATCGATAGCACTAATAGACTAAAGATAGAGGAAGTTTATTCTTCTACCATAGACAATATAATTGCACTCGACCTACTGCAACCTATTAGCCTAATAAATTATTTAAAAACAAAATGGTTGGAATCAGAAAATGTTTCTTACTACATTAGACAAATGAAACACTCAGGGAAACAACTTTAAATATGTTTATTTTCAGTAAAGACAATTATTGATAATAACACATAAGACAATTTATTTATTTGAGACACAAACAGGATATTTATACAACATTTTTGTGGGTAGTATATAATAAATTAAAATACAAATATAAGTATCCCTAGATTAATGTGTCTGCGTTAATCACATATGCATTTTCACAGAAGCAAACTCTTGAAAAACAATGCAAGTATTATTTATACATAACTTGAAAACTTAAATACAAAATTGAAATACATAATAATAACAAGTATACAATATTTATAAAGTATTTACTGAAAAGTAATACAACAACTTTTTTTTTTAAGTGCACAAATTGTGGAGATATTTCTTGAAATATGTTATATTATTTGCAAAAATATCTATGGAACTGTGTATTTTAACAAGATCGTTGTATGACCGAGACATTCTAGATTTAGGATTAAAATATCCAGTATTATTCGTAAAAATTTCAGTCCAAAATATGTTAAGGGTTCTTGTAGTTTTCTGCCTGGCGGATAACTTAATTTGGTTGACTAAGTTACTGTCTACACGATTATTCACAATTTTATAGGGCATTAAGAGGTCATTTATGTTTCGTCTTTTAACTAGACACTCTAATTTGAAATATGTAAGTCTTTGTTCGTACCCGTCTAGAAGATGGTGGACACCTGATCGGTAAGACAAAATCTGTGTAAATTTTCTTTGGACTGATTCGAGTCTAGATACCTGTGTAATATAATGTGGATTCCAGACTGTTGACCCGTACTCAAGAACACTTCGGATTAAGGAATTGAATAGAATTATTAGGCTATTAGAATTCTTAACCTTTCCTGGTCTGTAATGCGTAAATACTACACATTGCTTCTAATAACTTTTATATCTCTATAAATATAATGAATTCTGGGTTCAGATTTTAGGTATTCCTCCGTTATACATTTACACACTGAATTAAAAAATAATATTTTAAATAATTAGCAAATTTAATTCAAAATCAGAGATATTTTGTTAAATATCGGGAATAAACCACAAATACAATCAACCGTGTGCCAGTGTGGACCGTGATACGCGAAGAGTGTGCGGGGGGAGATGACACGCTATGTGACGTCTCGCTCTACTTTGCTATACGGGAACACGAGAAACAGAGACCGCCGTGTTGTGTTTCGACCGTCGATACCTACGATCGCGTAGTAGCTAAACATACATAGCTGTATGTATGTATTGGGTAGCAGCCCAGCGGCCAGCGCCTCAGTCGTTCGCGGGCAATCCTTTGAGATGGTCTCCTCGCCCGTTTTTTAGCAACGGACGATGGTTTTTTCATGTTTTCAGCAATTAAATTACAATTATTATCACTTGTAACACAAATTACGATAAACAAAAGCGATTAGCTATGAATTTTTATATATTTCCGATATAAAATCGATGATTTTAACACGTGAATTGATTACACAGCACCGGAGCGCGCGTATTTTTTTAGCACAGTAAGGGAAAGGTTAAACAGTTTGGTTGATCTTACAATAAAACCTAGTAATTTATTTGATTTTCTCACAATGTATTCAATGTGTTGATTGAGTGTCAGTTTGTTGTCAAATATAATTCCTAAATCTTTTATTAATTCAACTGTTTCGAGATTGTGACCACATATGTTATATGAATATAGAATTTTGTTGGTGTTCTTGGTGAAGTTTATAACTTTGCACTTAGCAATATTCAGTACCATTTCATTGTCAACACACCAGGTAGATATTGTGTTTGTTGTAAGAGTTCACAATCTTTCATAGATTTAATTGCTTTATATAATTTGAGGTCATCAGCATATAGAGAAAAATTACAGCGGAGTTTATATGTAAGGTCGTTAATAAAGATTAAGAAAAGTAAGGGTCCAAGGTGAGATCCTTGTGGTACGCCCGACGTAACTAATATTGGGGAAGAGTTAAATCCGTTAACAGTAACTAATTGACTTCTATGTGATAAATATGATTCTAACCAACGAAGCAGGTTTCCGTGAATGCCGATTTTATCGAGTTTATTCATTAAGATAGAGTGACTAACTTTGTCAAAGGCCTTACTGAAGTCGGTGTACACGGCATCTACTTGTGTTTTATTATTCATCGATTTACACAGAAAGTCCTTATATTCGAGTAAATTAGTATTTGTGGATCTTTTAGCTACAAATCCATGTTGGAAAGGACTAAGTATATGTGTTACATGGTTAAAAATGGTTTTATATACAATGGACTCGAATATTTTGCCAAAACAAGATAAAAGGCTGATAGGACGGTAGTTAGTTACATCATTTTTACTGCCAGATTTGTGGATCGGAATTACGTGGGCAACCTTCCACAGATCCGGAAATACCCCATCGTTACAAGCTGATCTGCACAATTTCGAATAAATAGTGGAGGAATTCCATCTGGGCCGGAACCCTTATTTATATCAACAGTGTTTAATTTCGCTTTGACCTCGTCTAACGTTATATTGATGTGAGACAGTGGATAATTATAGTGTGGGGATGAAAGTTTAGAGTCACTTTTAGAATTGAAACTATAGAATTGAATTAGTTGAAACGTTGCTTGAAAATGGCTTTAGCCGTGTTTGGTGACCAGATCTGAATAGCCAGGTACTTCCCAACCTTCCTCTTCCCCACCTCCTTCCCCTCCCCACTACCTTCAGCCTCACAACATACCCCAATTGGGGATGCCATAGTCTCACTGGCTCCAGACGGGAGCAGTTGAGATTCTTGTGCGGTATTCACTGTAAAAAAAAAAAAAAAGAATTGGATGGTGGGGTAAAAACAGAAGAGAAGTAAGTAGATAACAGTTCACATGTATCTTCTCCATGTGTTGCTGATTTGTCGTGGAGACGCATGATTTTGGGGAGAGAATTAGAAATTCTTTTCGAATTAATGAGAGTTGAAAGATTTTTGATACTGTTAGGGAGAGAATTTTCTATTGAATCTACATAGGCTTTAAGGCATGTACGTATGGATACTTTTACTCTGGCCCTCAAGATAGAAAAAACTGTCATAGTCACATTGATTTTTGTATTTTTTCCATTTCTTTCTAAACTTTTCTTTTTCTCTGAGTTGGTGGATGAGAACACTGCTAAACCAAATTGGAAACTTATTATTCCTGATTCTTAAGCGCGGAGTGTGTTTTTCAATTGATAGCCATAACAAGTTATAAAAATGTATTAGGGAGTCATTACAATTCAGGGTGTCAAGATCGTCCCAGTTATTAAGTGACAACATTTCATTGCATTCAATGTAATCCGTTTTTTTTAAGTTATATTTGATGTGATCTGGATTGGTGGGTAGGGGTCTGTATTTGGACATTAAAAAACCAAATTCAATGGGAGGATGATAATAGTCAATTTTGGATAGCACATTTGAAGCAATTTGAATGTTGAGGTTATGATTGGAAAACACTAAATCTAAAATTCAACCTATGTTGTTAGAGACGTAATTGAATTGCTTAAGTCCAGTCAAATTTTGAAAGTCTAGTAGAGATATTGATTTCTGGCTATTTTGTAAGACTGGTCTGGTGTGCGTTACATTGACAGTTGGTGAGTATTGCATAGATGTCACATTAAAATCGTCCATTATTATTGTTATATCTTCTGATGAAAAGTTATTATACGTCGTTTGACACTTTTCGAAAAAATCTGCGAGATTTTCGGTAGGTATATATGGAGGCAAATACGCCAAACATAGGTTAATGGATTGTCTGGATGTTTCATGTAATTTAAATTTAATCCATAAATCTTCTGTAGATTTTGAGCTGTGTGCTGAGACTAAGAAAGATGTCATTTCTTTCTTAATGGCTATTAGAACACCACCACCTGATTTTTTAAGAGAACTCGATATGTCCCTATCGCGTCTATATATATTATAATGATCATCTACTATTTCATGGTCATAGATTGTGGAATCTAACCATGTTTCTGTGAAACAAATTAAATCATAATTGCAACTGAGCACTTCGCAGTATAGATCGTTTAATTTGCTTTTTAAACTACGTACATTTTGAAAATAAAATGTTATTGCCATTTTGTTAGAATCCATTTTGAAAGTATAATATAATAAGCATTATTAAATATATTTTTTTGTAAAATAAATTATTGAAAAGTAAGTAATTATGTTTTGAGAGGAGGCAATTATGAACATCATTAGTTTTGGTTTGTTTGTGGTACATGATTTTGTCTATGGTGTCAGTTGTCATTAATGTTGACAGAAATAGGTTTTTGAATAGTAAACAAGATACCAAAGATACTGAGCACACATTTGTTACATAAAAGTATGTTATAATTGTGCAATTATTTGTAATAGGTTGCGATGGTTTTTTATATTTAATAGATTGTGATAGTACATGAGGATAACGAGAAAGTTTTAAAGTATAATTTTGTTCAAAAGTTAGCAACAGGTTTTTGTGACATTTGAAACACTCTAGCAATTCGTTAATAATTACAACAGTGGAGAAATCGTGCATATAATAAATATTTTGTTGTTGTTTTAAAAAATAATTAAGTTCAGAAGTTAGCAACAGTTTTTTGTGATACTTGAAACACTCTAATGATTCTTTAATTACTACAATGGAGATATTGTGAATATAATAAAGATAATGCCAACATTCCAAAAGGTTAACTTTTAAGTAACTTGTATGTGGGAAGTTTTTAAATAATTTTAATGAATTTAAATTCATAAAGGGACGGCAGACCTGGTAGGTGAATTTTGGGTGGATTTCAATGTTGAGAGTTTGTTGACATCTTCTTGGTCATTAATAAGTATTATGGGGGTTGAATCGCTTATACGAGTGAAAATTTTGGCGCAGCCAAGTGTTGCTAGCGTCAAGATGACATTTTACTCATAATACAATAATAATCGCGGTGCCTACAACCATTTCTAACCCAGCAATAGCGAATTTTACCAGCCATTCTTATATCGCGACATTGCTTCAGCAAAAGTTGGTTTTTTGAGGTTAGATGGTCGTTAAAATATATTTTACTGGTTCCAGGAAGCTGTAATTTGGAAACAAGCATTCCTTTCCTCTTTCTTATTGCAGCTTTGAGTTCGTCCTTAAGGTACCTACGAGTTAATTTGACGACAATTTTCCTCGGCCTTCCATTTTTTGCATCACGGTTTGTCCTGGGGGCAATCCTGCTGGCGAAATCCACTTCTTGTCGGGTTATATTGCATCCAGCTGTGGCGCCTATCTTGGAGAGGATGTCGTACACATTTTCGTTTTTGGTTTCAGGAATACCACTTATTATAACGTTATTGGAGCGATTAAATTGGTCGTTTATTTCAATTTGTTTTTCCAATTGGAACGCTTTTTTTTGAGCTGATTAATTTCCTCTTTGAATTCATTTTTTATGACTTCGACTATATTGTTTTTAAACTCTTCAAATGTTTTCTCTAGAAAATGAGTTTTGAAGTATTCAAACTTGTTGTCTAAAAGTCGTAGAAGTTCCGTATTGAGGTTACTGCCGGACTTAGAGTTTGATGGCGTTGTCATAGTTACTTAGTGTAATATTTTTATAAATATAACTTATTAAATTGATTGCAATCTTATTATTTTGATAAAAAAATAGGGGAAGTGTAAAAATTTTACAGCTGTTACAAGTAATGTTATTGTTGCGTTGACAATTGATAATAACACATAAAAACTAAGGTATCCTAACCGACCTAACCTCAAATTAATTTACGGACGAATGCTGAATGTTGATGCCCTGGTCCTGGTTCTGATCCTGGTCATCTTGTAGATACTCCACTGACCAGCTCTCTTCACCATCACCGTCAGACTCCCATTCGACATCGGAAATGTCTCCGTCCAGTGCAATAGTTATTTCTTCATGTGACAAACCTCTAACAGCCTTCTATAAAAATGATAACAATAAGTTATATATAGTCTACCGGAAAACATTAAAAAAATTAATACATCTTGAAGGAATCAAATTAAAATACGTAAAACAATACAAAAGGCCAAAACAAGATCTCCATAAAAAACATCCACCAATGCGCCACGACAGGAACATGAACGTTTTTAGCGAAAACAAAATAAAAAAGCAATGTTTTTGAATGGAAATCATATCATCAGATAAAACATCTATATACAGTATAATAATTATTGGTAATTATCGGTTCGGACTGGCCACGCTTATTACGAATAATTTTTAGAAAAAACTTTAGATTCGCCTTAATTACTATAAAAGGAAACTTTTTGGCTTTGGGGCGGCGGAAAATAATGCAATTTAATTTTCAATTGCATAAAACCAAAATTCACTTCGCGAACCGACGCAGCGAAAATCCGCGGCCGTAGCTGTCACTTGCTGTCACTGTTATGGACTGTAGCTGACTTCGTGGGATACCTACATGAAATACCGCGAATCACAAACCATGTTACACAAACCTAGCGTAGCCGCTAAGCCACTTGAAAACTGGGATGTTTTTCCTGCCTTGACGCGAGTAGGCGTTATAAAGGGGCACTTTCTTTTGTATCACAAACCATGTTACACAAACAAGCCCGCTAGACAAATTTCATAATTACGCGCCTTATCCCACGAAGTCAGCTACAGTCGTATTAGCTCTTGTTAATTTATCAAGGATACCAACATCACAGTGACATGTACGGCCGCGGATTTTCGCTGTGTCAGTCGCGAAGCGAATTTTGGTTTTATGCAATTGAAAATTAAAATGCATTATTTTCCGCCGCCCCAAAGCCAAAAAGTTTCCTTTTATAGTAATTAAGGCGAATCTAAAGTTTTTTTCTAAAAATTATTCGTAATAAGCGTGGCCAGTCCGAACCGATATTTACCTAATTATTTTCAACAGAAAAATGCTATATCTTACCTTTAAATGTTATGCAGAATGCCAAGATAAGTCAAACCGTTCTGTCAAAGACGCCGTTCGAATTAATTTGTGTTGCCAGTATGCGATTTGTTATATACCTTATAAAACATATCTTTCACAAGCGATATGCAAAATACGGGGCTGTTTGTTC
Source organism: Limnephilus rhombicus (assembly GCA_929108145.2). NCBI lineage: Eukaryota > Metazoa > Arthropoda > Insecta > Trichoptera > Limnephilidae > Limnephilus > Limnephilus rhombicus. The sequence goes on along the minus strand of OV815289.1, from coordinate 19,469,858 downwards.
TATAAAATCTAGAGATATTAATTTTCATCCATCAAATGACCTGACGACCTCCGTAGTCCAGTGGGTAAGACTCTTGACTCACAATCCGGAGATCGCGGGTTCGAACCCGGCATGCGCAAATAAATTTAATTTGATTAATTTGTGTTACTTCACAATTAATTCATTTAAAATAATATATAGTATATTTGCGGCATGTTCCAGAGTGGAAGATACTATCAGTATCGCCCTGGTGTAAGACCATCATCCAAAATTGAAACGTTGCTTGAAAATGGCTTTAGCCGTGTTTGGTGACCAGATCTGAATAGCCAGGTACTTCCCAACCCTCCTCTTCCCCACCTCCTTCCCATCCTCACTACCTTCAGCCTCACAACATACCTCATTTGGGGATGCCATAGTCTCACTGGCTCCAGACGGGAGCAGTTGAGATTCTTGTGCGGTATTAACTGTAAAAAAAAACAAATCTTTTCTTCAAGATCTTGTGATATATTTAGAAAATCAAAACCAAAACACATTGAAGCTGTATGCATCAGATATTCTCGGAAATTAAAAAAAAATAAACTCTGCAAGTTCAAGAGTCCACCAATTTTTCCAATTATGAAGGCACAACAAGTCGTTGCAGCAAGTTTTTGTACAATAAAAATAAATACTTAAATAAGAAGTGTGTGAGTGCTCCGTGTATTCGATGTAATAAATTTTTTTTTAAATATATGGAATCACAAAACCCCCAAAAATACCCCTAAACATATTAAACCAGTAAAAAAATCCCATTTCCCTTATTTTCCCCCTAAGTTGGCAACCCTGAGCGAGAGATGGCGAAAATCAAAATTACAAAGCCATCTTTACAGCTCCATCTATGAAACTTTATCTATGTGTCTTTTAGCACTAAAAGACACGGACCACGGTTGAAAAATTTTAACGAAGATATACGCCCCTGATGACAACCATATGACAACACCTGTTGGATTTAAATAAAATTTTGGTGGGTGATGACGTCACACGTTCTACCATGGATACAGTGGTTTTCGAGGGATCTTGTAAAATTAAAACTTCGATATTTTTTTACCTATTAAAACTAGCTCTAAAAAAAAAAATTGCAGTAAATTAAGTTAGAAAATTGAAAAAAAATTGGACTAGAGTTCTTTATTATATGCGTACATAGGTACCACGACTACCATAATACGGGCATGTGCCTAGTGTGGAAGTAAAACCTTTAAAAACTGTATACATCTATGAAATTTTTATGAATATAGAATAATAAAAAAAACGTTCTTGTAAAAGTCTGCAATAAAACTATGCATGGTCGAATCGAACCCATACGATGGTAACTTCCCGAAAAACGATGGTTTTGATTGTCTATGACTGAATTATTGTCTATGCATAGCTTATGCATTTTGTCGACACGTCACCGTTAGTCGTTTATCAGTGAGTGGTTTATTTATTCGTTTAATCCTGTTTCCAAACTCTGTTTAACTCACGCTGTTAAATTTATCATCCCATAGATAGTTATTGGTAAGTTCTAATGCGTATATTCATCACCATTCATTTAAGTAGCTTTCTCATTCCAAATGACGTTGAGCGACCATTGTTCTGTAATTTGAGCTATGGTATGCTTATGCATAACTGCACCATGTCTAATATGACCTAGCTTATCTCACGCTGATCGGTACACCTGTGACCGTTAAATAAATCCATTTGGCGTTTTTTTCGTTGAACGTTTTAACTACCAATTTGACATCTATTTTTAGATTCGTGTTTCGAAGACATTGATTAAAATATGGATTACCAATAGTTGTCTAAAAGCGCGATGGCGGATCCATTACACGGTAATACCGGTTTATCCTTATATTTAAAGTAGTCCATCGATTTTTCTCAAATGTTTTCTTAGGTCTTAACTTCAAGGTCAAGATACAATCACAATTATATACTTACTTGTTATGTTATTCCGATTATGCGTTATGATGTCTTTATTGTTATTTTGTTACATCGACTTCATTGTCGTGTCTGTATAGGTTCATGAAACGTCAAACTTATTTGGAATGCCTCTACAATAATCAAACTAAAAGTATGATAAAAAAGTGGGTAAATATGCAGTTAGTCCACCTCACGGATAATACGGAACGTTCGTGTTGTCGAAGTTTGATGCACGGATAATACGGAATGTTCCTTTTTTAACTAATAGACAATCAAATATGACATTTGTCGGAAGTACCAATCTTATAAAATAAATTCTCTAAAATAAACTCGCTTTTCATCATACTTTTAAAAAACATCCCTGGTTTTGAATGGTTTGTTTGGCTACGCAGGGTTTGTCTAGCGGGTTTGTGTAATTATTTTAATACATTTCTTTCCATGTTCTACTGTTACAAATACTTGTCAATGATGCATTCACTGTGTTTTACGCAAAAATATTTTTCTATGATTGGCAGCATTGATGAAATGTTAAAAAAAAACGATGAATGAACATGGCGTTACCGTGCGAGTGAATTAATTTTAACAAAATTAAAATGTTAAATGCATATTTTTTGCATGTTTTTTGGTCTCCCCCGACATAAATACTCACTTTTCGTAATAATAAAGCTAAATATAACTATTTGGATAAAAAGTTTTCCGTATTAACGAGTAAGCGGTTTAATGCATAAATAATAAAGAGTGAACTGGGTCATTACAATAGGCACATTTACATTTAGCCACCTCATAATTTCCAACCGAAAGTATCAAAAAAGTGTTTTGAAAAAATATAAAACGGCATGCCAAAGTTCACAGTTTATCTCTCCAAAGTAACAAACGCTGCTATTGTTTATTGACTCGAGGAAGTAAATATTAAATAAAGTGAATAAAAGAATCCAGTTTTGGTGTTGTAATAAAAAAGGAAAAAATTACGAAAGAATTGCAGTGTGATAATAAAGGCAATAAATAGTACTTTGCGATGTGTCTGCATGAACCGTTACACTATAATATATAACGGTGTAATTTCGCGGGACTACAATCAGGACCCGTGGCCTTGTGGGCTAACGCGTCGTCGTTACCAAATAAACGAATTGCTGTCGCACCTCGGTTCGAACCTCAAGCCGGCGATTAATTTTTATTTTTATTGTATTTTGCTTGTAATAAGCCATGCAAATTCAATAACCGCTCGTCCGAACCAGAGAATGGACCTTAATATGGAGGAATTTATAGAAGACATTAGAATCGATATTAATAAAATAATAACTGTAAAAGACTCTAAAATAAAACAAAGTTTAGAAAATAATAATAAAAAGCTTGAAGAAGCATTAAAATGCGAACATTTAAAACTACCAAACAAAATAATTGTATTTTTTATAAAAAAAAAATAGTGTGGCAGAATATTCTAAGCACAACTAAATATTCAAACCTTATACAAAGTTAGTTCCGTTACAACAATGTTCTGTTTCAGGTGTATTTGTTTTGGCTTATTCAAATGATACCACAGCAGTGCCATGGATCTACTTAATCCTAAGACTGTTTGCATCAAGACGGAACCAGGGTCCCAAGAGGAAGGTGGAGATGAAATGCCGTATTCGGATATAGACCTCGGCCTCCCAGATGTTAAAAAGGAATGCTTTCAATATGCGGAATGTGCTCAGACAGCCAGTGAGTTTCTTTGAATATATTAAATAAAATGTAGGATGTTAAATTCACCATGGTGAGGTAGCCTTGTTTCGAAACCAGTAGTATTTGCGTGAGGTTTGTCCAGGTCTTGGCGGCGGATGCGTCAGCCACCTGCTGCGTGGCAGGCTGGATCGAGAGAGACTTGTTGAGGGAGGCCTTTTGACCTTTCCAGCCGGACTTTCAACCCATCGCCTAGCACCGCAGTGGGAGGGATGGATTCATTCGTCGGACCCCAGATTCCTACCCACCCCTCATACCTTTTTCCTTCCCACAACTTCCTCTCCTTTCTTTCCCTTAAAAGACCCTCCACAAAGCATCCCCAAAGATTACATAGGCCCTGCTGGAAATAATTTTCCTCAAGGCCTCCTGTGTAGAGCTAATGTAAAAAAAGTATTTACCTTTAAATGCGTCTTTGCCAAAAACTAGGTACCACATTACATTACTATGTAGCACGCTTTTAACTTAATTATATAGCTCTCAGTAAGTTCCCGATTCCTCACGATTTTCCTAAGTTTATTTGTGATGTCATACGGTTTTTTGTTTCTTTACATTGTTTTATTGTTTACATTTCATATTTGAACCTTGCCAGGACAAGCCTGTGTTGACGTTAATAATTTTATGATATAATAAAAATAACAGAAAATTATGTATTGAATGAACAATATTGATACATAATTGTTACTTACATACCACTGAGTCGACAGGAAACAGCTATGGAAGGTCCAAGAAAAGAGTGAATACATATCTCATGCAGGCAATTGCGTTTCTGTATGAGGGAAGTTTTGCGTATGTTAGGGTGAACGGTGGTTTTACGGGATGATTGGATATAAACAAAACGTGTTAAGCAAGGCTGCGTTATGTCACCGTGATTATTCAATCTGTACAGCGAGTATTGTGTAAAAGAATTGAAGGAGGTGGGATTAAAAACAATAAATAAAATGTACATTTTTTTAAAAGAACTTAAGAACCTCAGAAACTCTACACATTTGCTCTGCGAAAAGATGGAAACTTACCGAGACGGCCGAAAGATCGGAGTTCCAAACAACAAATGTCGGAATATAACTGGTGGAAAGTGCGCAAACAGAATAATTGTCTCGCTCCTTAACATCTGTTGTACGGGAACATAAAGAGAAGACAAGAATAATGGTACCGGAACGCTTGCAAAGCACTAGCGGGCAATGCGATTTGTATCAAAATTTATTAAAACAATATATTTCAATATTACGATGAATATTGGAAACAAAAAATGGCAAAATTTTCGTTGATATTTTCTGAAGGTTTACAAAAATATTATTGAAATTGTACCATTAATTATCGAGATATCATTAATAAGGTGGACCTTGGAAATTGGGTACATCGCTTTTCGGGCAGGCTAGGTTAATGTCTAATGGTTTTTTTTTTCCAAATCAAAAGGACCAAATCGTGGCAAACGGTATCAGAGGATTTTGATAAGGTCTAAAAATAACGCTGTAGCTTTGTTTGCGCACTTGTTACTTTGGCCAATTGCTTGCAGGGGTTTAAAATTAGGACTTCATGAGGTAAAGTTGTGAAATTAACCTGCTGACAGACCGCTTTGCAGTTTAGTGGGTGCTTCTAATGAAGAATAAAAATAAATATCAAACATATGACCAGCCAACTCAGGAACGTGCTGTTTATAGACTAAGATACTTGAGCCATCAATAGCGTAGGAAAGAGGAAGGGCAGAAACGGTTTTTCTTTCTTGATGTATCGCTCCCTAAAGCAGACCTCTTGGGTTTTTCTTATTTCTCAAATAAACCTTTTAAATTATCTTATCCAATTTGTCGTGTCTAAGTGATTAATCATTGGAATCTGTCTATCGTAAATATTTTATTTTTTGTAAGTACAACTCTCTTTTTATAACTTTTGAAGTTTATTCCAATCGATGAAATATATCATTGAAAAATAAGACAAAATGTATATAACGAGAGTTTCTGAGTTCGAGTCCCAGTTGCGACCGTTATCTTTTTATTTTTCTGTGTCTTGTTGTTTTTTAATTTTTGTTTAGATTTTTAGTATTCTCTTCTTCTTCTTCAATGATATATTACAATATTGGGTAAGTGATAAAACAAAAGTTATTTTAAAAAATGAATACTCATTTTGACCAGGGGTGGGGAACCTTTTTAGCGTCGCAGGCTATTTTTATGTTTATCATTTAACCCGCGGGCAGCACTCCGATGATTTCCGTCACGAGGGGGGGGCATATTCGGATCTGGTTTTGCTAAAACTAGTACAAAAAATAGTCATACTAGCTACACTCAGAACATGCAAATGGTTTTCCTAAAAATGTGGCTGCCCGTAGTCTGTAACCAGAATTTTATAACTGCACTTTGAACACGAGAATAACTTCCGTCACAATGCATTAGAAGATGAAACCACAACTGAAATTTTTCATTGCATTCTTAACACAGAACTAGTTTTAATTTAGATGGAATTTGCATGCGCGGAATTAAAACTTTACTCAGAACATGAAAATGGCTTTCCTCTAATTTTGGCAGAACAATCTACGGAACTAGAATTTTATAAATGCATTTCCAACACAAGAAATGGGTCAGCAAATTAAATCACACCTGACATGTTTTCTTTGCATTCTTAACACAGAACTGGTTTTAACTACAGGGTGAAACTGTATGCAGGGAAAACTACAATCAGAACGTGAAATTGCTTTCTTTCAAAACTGACTGCACAAATTCAACTACAAATTTATAACAGCACTTCGAACACGAGAATGGTTTCTTACGAAACGCGTTATAAAACTCTCCCTGGAATTTTTTACTTGCATTCTAAACACAAAACTGGTTTTAATTATAAAATAAGTTTATACGCGGGGAGTTAAAACTACACTCAGAGCATGAAAATGGATTTCCTCAAATTCTGGCAGCACAAAGTACGCAACTAGAATTTTATAAATGCCACCCCACCTGGTCAAAAAATGAAACCCCACCAGGAATTTTTTTCATTGCACTCTTAACATGTTCATGAGGTGAGGTTTGTCTAGGTCTTGGAGACAGATGACCAGAACATACTGAACCCCAGATTCCTACCCACCCCTTCAACCCTTTTCCTTCCCAGAACTCTCCTCTCCTTCCTTTCCTTAAAAAAGCCTCCGTACAGCATCCCCAAAGATGTAATAGGCCCTGAGAGAAATTATTTTCCTCAGGGCCTCCTGTGTGGAGCTCATGCAAAAAAAAAAAACACAGAACTGGTTTAAGTTATAGGGTGAATCTGTACGCGGGAAACTAAAACTACATTCATTACATGAAAATGGCTTTTCTCCAATACTGGCTGCACAAAAGCAACTAGAATTTAAAAAATGCAATTCAAAACCGAGAATGGGTTTCTACGTAATGCCCGGAAAGTAAGTTAAGCACACGAAACCACACTTGGAATTTTTTCATTGCATTTTTCACACAAAACTTTAATTAATTCTGCACTTAGAACACCAAAATGGTTTTCTTACGATTTTTTGCAGTCGGAACAGACGAACGGTTTCCTTCGAAATGTGTTAGCAGATGATTTCTCGATGCATCAATTTACATTGTGAACACAAGATTGGTTTTACCTTTAGAATGAATCTGCATGGGAGTCCACTATTCCACCGGCTTAAATTTAATTTGTACTCAGATTACGTAAATGGTTTTTCTGTATTTTGTAGCATACTTATCGTATGCATTTAGATTTGATTTGAACACGAATACGATTTTATGTTTTTGTATCTATTTAAAATAATAGACATGAAATTATTTTATATTAATTTAACTACATGGTAGAAGTTTGTCAATATTTTAAAAACGCAGATAATACAACGCACTTTTTTCCTTCGTGTTTAACGTGGTACGAGTTTTTACAAACCTACACAAATCATTCTCAAATCAGAGCAATAACAGAAAAACACTCAAATAGTATTATCAATATAGTACCTATAAAGGATGTAACAGAACGTACCCGAGGGATTTTAACCATCGATTCCTGACATTATATGGAGTAAAAAATTTAAATGAAATTTTGGTCTCCGGTGATTTTTTTTATTTATTTTTTCTACAAAAACATAAAAAAATGGTAGGTGTTGGACAGGTGGAGGCGGGTTGAGGGGTTGGTCGGTTATTCGGCTGAGTGACCAATGACAACAAGCGGAAGAATTTTTTTTTGTTTGATTTGAAGAAAAAAAAAAATGTGACAAAAAAGTCACCGGAGACCAAAATTTCATTTACATTTTGTACTCCAAATATGCTCAGGAATCGCTGGTTAAAATCCCTCGGGTACATCCTGTTACACCCTGTGTATAAACTATATAGTACCTATTCAGGTCACTCCTAATATGATGGCTGGAACGCTTCTCTTTGGCAAGGCATGCGATATTAGCTGGCATTGATGATGTTGCTACTCGCAACTGATTTTCCAGATTTGCATCGGTTTTTTTTTTTACATGAGCTCCACACAGGAGGCCCTGAGGAAAATAATTTCACTCAGGGCCTATGTCATCTTTGGGGCGCTCTGTGGAAGGTTTTTTAAGGAAAGGAAGGAGAGGAGAGTTCTGGGAAGAGAAAGAGTTTAAGGGGTGGGTAGGAATCTGGGGTTCAGTGTGTCTTGGTCATCCGCCTCCAATACCTAGAGAAACCTCACCCCATGAACCCGGGCACCCCTGCTAAATTCTGACCTATAGCAGAGGTGTTGGTTATCCAATAAAGGTTGATAGACGCCTGATCGGTAAGATAAAATCCGTATAGATATTTAAAAGTAATAATATACATAGATGTAGTAAAAATAAAAATAATATTATTGTATTTCTCTTAATAGGTAGGTGTTAGATGTTAAGTACAAATACTTGATTCTAACAATTGGATTAGCTGATAATATTACAGGAGTAGGTACATAATGTTATTTTATGACAATAATCGCTTCATTTCAGTTCAAATGCTGACGAAATATTTTAAGAGGATATGTGAAATCAATAAGAGTACATTAATTTATAATTTACTTTTTTGTTAATTAATGCTGTTCAAAATAAATAATTTTTAACATAAAGAAAAATTTTAACAAAACAAAAAACGACTTAAAAAAATGCACAACGAATAAAAAAATAATTTCGTATTTTTCTGCAACTTCATAATCAACTTCCTTTTTCTATTCATCAATATGTAGGTACGATTGGATTACTTATTACTTACTACATTATTACATACTTATTACTTTATTTTTGGAGACGAGCCCGAGCCCCCTACCGCATTTCACACATTCAGTCCCTGTACATTCAGTTTTCAAGCAGCTCGCATGCCACCTATTACATTTTTGTTCAAATTTCATAATGCCAGAGCTCACCAATATAAATACATATATAGAAACTTTCGTGTTCCCACTCACAACGACTCACCAAAGTTTCATCGCAAGCGGATTAACGATTTAGCAATGCATAATTTCACGATGACAGGACTCACTATTGTATACAGAAACTATGCGGGCATGCGCACATCAATTCCCCAAAGTTTTATAGCTTTCGGATGAACGGTTTAGCAAAGTATAATTTCAAGATGCCAGAGCTCACTATTTTATACAGAAACCATCATGGGCATGCGCATATGAAATCCCCAAATTTTCATAGCAATCGGATAAATGAACGAGCAACGCATACACCCCAAACATATATACGTATGTACAAACCCAGAAACTAACATCTTTTGGTGTCCGAAAACTCGTAGTACAAGCGGAAAACTAGTGAATCCTCATCACATTTGGAGTCGATTTTGTAGTATAATTTTTTTTTTGATTTGAGCTTTCGTTTTCGAGTAAATCGAGTCAGAAGTTGATTTTTTTTTGGTCAAATTCTTATAAATTATTACTGACGATCATAGTACCTAACTAAAAAAAAACTATTTTAAAGAAAACTAACAAAGAAATCCGGATTTAAAGCATTATTTTGAAATTATCCATAATTTTATTCCGTATTTTTCGGTCATTTCACGGTTAAAAACAGCTGGCCTATTATTATTTTCGCGCTTAGTCAGAGTGCAATGCGAAATTTGCTGTCCCTTTCTGCGCTCGGTTCGATGAACACAATTAGAAGAGTTAAGCTACACTTTTCAAAAAATGACGACCTTGAACTGTGAGCTCACGAACCAAATTCTTTACCCGAGAAGCATACGGATGCAAGTCCAAAAAGGTAAATGTTCAGGAGAGCCAAAAAACTATTTTTTCTGTAACTATGGTCTCATAACTTCTTCGGATATCCGTGCTGATAGATAACAAAAAAAGTAATTATTAAATCAATTAGTTTTGTTTTAAAAACGAGCAAATGAATCGAAATATTTTATAGTAAAGCCTTTAAAAATAGTTGTTTAAAAAAAAACGCTGACTTCAGTCAAACAAAAACATGGACTTCAGTCCTACTGCCTCTAATTGAAGTGGACTATTTTGTTATGACATGTGGTGTTTTATGAAAGGAATAAAGTCCATGGTACATCCTTCTGCTTCTAAGATAGTTGTTGCATCATGGTACTTGCATACATATGCAATTTTGAAAATCCTATTTTTCTTCATGATAGGACTCTTTCTGCCACTGATAAACGTGATAATTTACAATTTTTTGTATTTCTTGGGCACTGACTATGTAACAATTTCTATTCATTTTTGTTTTGAAAAGTTTTAATTTTCGATGTACATTAGTTACTTTAATTTAAAAAAAATTTGCGACAGGTTTCGATACATCCGTATCATTAAGTTTTTAAGTTTGCTTGTTAATGATACGGACGTATCGAAACCGGTCGCAAAAAAATTTAAAATTAAAGTAACAAATGTACATCGAAAATTAAAACTTTTTTAAACCAAAATGATAATTTACTTCAAGTCTGCATCAAAAACTCATTTCTTCAAATTTTGGACTTGCATTCGTATAATCCTCGGGTACACAAACAAACATAGTCGCCAACAAACATGGTCGCATGGTACAGTAGTGTTCGAAACGAATGTGAACAAGGTTATTATCATTTTTTTTAATAATGTATTAATTAGATTGAAAAAAATAGTATAAAGCTAATTTTTTCTCCATCGACTACTACCATTTATACAAGTGCTTAGCAAAAAAACCCCGCCCCTACCTCTCCTTGCTTCCCCCCCTGTGCCCCCACAAACATGAAAAGTGTAAGGGTTTCGTAAATCACGTCCATCTCGATTACTAAACAACATATTGGATTGCAATTTTTTTATATTCTCTTTGCTGTAACATTGTCTACAATTAATGTCCTGTTAACTTCCGTCGTAACTTTGACCGTTTGTTTGTAATTCGTATGAAAAGGTAATTTTTTTTTGGCACGTAATTTTACTTTTTGTCACAGAACTTTTTACGCTGACATTTTATGAAAAAATATTTCCTACAAAAGTTTTAGCTCCTACAATGGTTGATAAAAGGCAGATTGGTCTGTAATTGACCAACCTTTCGAAGTCTTCATTTGATATCTTTGTTTGTACGCTCAACATTTGTTTTAAGTGTATTTGTGCGGATTTGGCGTAGAGCAAATGACCAGCAGCAAGCAAATACGGTATCATTTGCTTGACTGTATTAATGTGCAAATTCCAATCGACGATTCTCTCCGCCAAAATAAAGTCTAGAACCAAATTCACCAATTTAAACTCTTGTAGCCACAGTTTTGAATTTCTACTAGTTTTAACCAAATCTTCACACACTTCTTCTAGTCTTGTCGTTATTTCATTTGTTTTAGTGCACTAAAGCTATGTGGAAATCGTGAACGTGAAATACTCGTGTTAGTGAGGGTTATTCATAATGGAGCTAGTTTATTCTTCCATACAATAAATAAAGTTATAGATTTTAAACTGAAATACTATGGCATTTTTAGTTGCTGAAACTTGAACTGATACCAGTAAGCATAATTTCACTTCTTCAGTAAAACCAAAATTTAAAACAATTGAATTTAATGAGTATAAACATCATACAGAGATGGTGCACCAAGCATTCACGGTTGATATCTGGTGTTTTCTAGCCATAAAGTACACATTAAAATATATAACTTTACAGCTCATAGAAAGGGCTACAATCTTTGTAGGAAACATTTTTTCATAAAATGTCGGCCTGAAAAGTTCTGTGAGAAAATGTAAAATTACATGCCAAAAAAGTATACAAATTTTTACTTTTTCATACGAATTACAAACAAACGGTAAAAGTAACGACGAAAGTTAACTGGACATCAATTGTAGACAATATTACAATAAAGAGAATAAAAAAATTGCAACCCGATATGTTGTTTAGTAATCGAGGTAGATGCGATTTACAAAACCCTTACACTTTTCATGTTTTGGGGGGGGCGTAAGCGGGGAAGCAAGGGGGGTAGAGGCGGGGACTTTTGGCTAAACACTTGTCTAAATGGTAGTAGTCGATGGTGATTCAACTGGTGTTCTACGACATAGGCTGACTGGATTATTAATTATATTCCACCGCCATGGGAGGAATGAATTAATGCGTCCGTCACTCCTGGATACACTGACTCTCAGATTCCTACCAACCCCTCATACCCTTGGTAGGTATATCTCTTTTTGTTTGATGTCCGCAATAATTAACTAATTAACTCTGCAACAATCATGTGAGATCAGTGGTGTATCTGGGGTTCCAGGCTATCCCATCCCACCCCATGCTATCCCATTACGCCCCCCCCCCCCCGTTGAGGTAAATATGATCGCAATAATACGCTGAAAAACTGTTCGAGATTTGGTGAGATTTTGCTGGACTCCCCCGCCCATTTTGAGGTCACGTAATTAATGCCCCCTAAGTTAAACTCCCGAACAACATGAGCATTATTTTTGTATGTAAATGCACTCGTGAGTAACTTAACAAAAATGTAAATAAGCCGTAAATTTAACCTAGGAATACAAAATAGGCCGATTAATTCTAAGTGATAAGTTATAGGACAAAATTAAGTCGTTCCGTATTTAAACTAGAAAGTTGGTTTCTAATTTCATATTAATGTTGAAAGTTATTGTTTTGATTAAAAGTGAAAAAATAAGTAAATAAACTAATAAAAAAAATAAGTGAATTAAGAAAATAAAACAATACTCAATCATAAATGTCGTAAGTGAGTTCAAAACTGCAAATTTGGAATGTTAAATAAATTAAAAAAATATTCTCAGTGTTCAGCGTAAATTGAACACTACTGCATGGGGAAGACGCTTTGACTGACCATAGCATAGCCAATGGGAACACGAGAACTGCCGAATCCGGGTAAATATTTTTTCATGTTTACGCAGTTTAGTATGGGTCTTGATATCGTTGACGTCCCTTTGTGTTTTCAAATTTTAAAAGTGAATATTTGTGAATAACAGTAATTAATTTCGCCGGTTTTTAACAAACTTTCGTGTTATATTCATATTTAGAATATTGTGGATTATAATGGAATATACTAACAAGTTTTTTTGTGATGTACCAATGACATGTTTATGTGTTTTTTGTGATGTATCTACCTAGTGTTTTTGGATTAGAAAAGGAACGTTACAGCATAATGTATGTTAGAACACACCTTTGCTAATAATTTTTCTCATAAGGCTTGTTCGTTGTTCGAATTGATCCAGTACTAAGTAAAGTAGCGAGAGAGTTTTAGAGAGCATCTTCGCTCTAAAATCATGACGTTTCCGTGTATCGGAAAAAAACTTTAACCCTCATGTAGCCAAAATTTATTTATTTTTTAATATTAAATGTAAAAATGCTTAAATTGAAAATCTTTATGTTTATTTGGGTTCTCTATGTGATGCAGGTTCACCTGGAATTCCGCTTGTACTACGAGTTTTCGGACACCGTGTAAATAGTTAATAGATTAGACATACAACAGTAAAAAGAGAAGATGTAAGAAAAAGGGAGAATGAAATACTTTTGCTATGGGGTTTTATTGTACTTTTAATTTTTTTATAATTTGTTTTTTAATATTTATTTATTTATGCATAAAATTTTTTGATTACAAGTTATTTTATCAGAAAGTAAGTCCCGCAAAGTCACAAGAGAGCTTGTCTGCAGGATCCACCGAACATAAGTTTAATCCACCAAATCAAAAATTTCTAAAAAATGTATATATATCGCCTTTAATCTTGCATCCAATCTAGTCCAATCATTAGTTAACAGGTTATTGACAATATAATATACTTATCAATGAACGTATTGTTTTGTTTTTCCAGAAAGCATCAATGTGGAGACAGTTACCATCAAAGCGGAATTTGTACACCGAGAAGAAGATGAAGAGGTATTTTCTTGTATGGATATTGACATAAACGTTCCGGATGTTAAAATGGAATGCTTAGAACCCTTAAGAATTACCCAGATGGCAGGTAATAATTTAACTAATTTCCTATGCTTTTCTACTAGCGCAGTTAAAAAAATATAACATAATTAATCTTCCTTATTCATATTATTCCTCAAATTTGTCCACAGATCGGAAGCCACGTCCTATTGAAAAACGATTCTCTTGTCCCCATTGTAACTACTCCGGGTCTCAAAAGTCGGTTTTCGAAAGTCACCTTCGCACACATATTGGAGAAAAACCTTTTTCTTGTTCTAACTGCAACTATTCATATTCTCTTAAGGGAAGTTTGACGAGACATATGCTCACTCACAGTGGAGAAAAACTTATTTCATGTTCCGAATGCAACTATTCATGTTTTCGAAAGGACCAACTGACGAGACACATGCTGACTCACAGTGGAGAAAAACCTTTTTCATGTTCCGAGTGCCACTATTCATGTTCACGAAAGAGCAGTCTGACGATTCACATGCTGTTTCACAGCGGAGAAAAACCTTTTACATGTTCCGAATGCCACTATTCATGTTCACAAAAGAGCAGTCTGACGACTCACATGCTGACTCACAGCGGAGAAAAACCCTTTTCTTGTTCCGAATGCCACTATTCATGTTCTCGAAAGAGAAATTTGACGAGACACATGCTGACTCACAGTGGAGAAAAACCTTTTTCATGTTCCGAATGCCATTATTCATGTTCACAAAAGTGCAGTCTGACGACTCACATGCTGACTCACAGCGGTGAAAAACCTTATTCATGTTCTGAGTGTGACTATTCATGTTCTCGAAAGAGCAATCTGACGAGCCACTTGCTGACTCACAGTGGAGAAAAACCTTTTTCAGATTCTGAGTGCGACTATTCGTGATCTCGATATACATGTTTGATTTAACATCTGCTAACACACGGCGGCAAATTACTTTATTCATGTTACAACTGCTACTATTCATGTTCCCGAAAGGCAGTCTAACAAGGCTCATGCTGAATCTTAATGGAGAAAAACTTTTTTCATGTTCCAAGTGCGACTATCCATGTTCTCAAAAGAACAATCTAACAAGACACATGCTGACCTTTTTCATATTCTGAGTGCGACTATTCGTGATCTCGAAAGACATGTTTGATTAAACATCTGCTAACACACGGGGGAGAATGACTATTCATGTTCCAAGTGCTACAATTCATGTTTACGAAAGAGCAGTCTGACAAGGCACATGCTGAATCACAATGAAGAAAAAAATCAAATCCCAAGTGCAACTATTCTCGAAAGGACATTCTTACCATCATCTAGAAAAATACTTTGCTTGTTCTGATTGTAACTATTCATGTTCTCAAACGGGCAGTATGACTAGCCATTTGCTGACTCACAGTTGACGAAAACCGTTTTCATGTTCCTGGGGCATTTATTTTTATTCCCGAAGGGGCAATCTGACGAGCCACAGGATTGGGTTAAAGCTTCTAAACCAGCGGGCGTCACACTTTTCTGGTCGTCCTCGACCAGAAAAAACATTGTTCAATGTGAGGTATCACCGCGGGCCGCACACTTATGATTTCGGGGGGGGGGGGGGTGTTGTACCTTTTTGTTCAGCAAGTTAAATCAAATTTGGAGTAAAAAATACAGATGTAATTTTGCTACTCAATGACACTTTTTTTCTACTAAAAAACATTTAAAAATATTTTTCCATCACACACCGCAACTGACTAGATAGAATTGTAGCGCGTTTATAGTCTAGCGGGCACTCGATAAGCGTTGTCTCTAGTTCTAACTGCATATTACCATACAAAACAGCGCGTTTCGATCAAAACGATGGTATGTATTACAAAGCGATGGGAACGGTAGCGGCGCACAGTGGGGTGAAAATCGCCTTTCATAGACATAGCGCCCTTGAGGTGATTTTTCACGAAAACGGCGCTTCATAAATCAGCCAAATATTATTATAGAGACTTGAATTTTCAAGGGTCTTTTTTTGGTTAGAAATGGATTCTGCTGATCATTACTATGCTATAAAATTTCGTATGAAGCAATTGCGTGTACAAATTAAGGAGTTATCATTTTTTAAGAAAAATTTGTATGGAACTGACATTAACCTTCCCCATACTAGCCATACAAAAATACCGCGTGCTCCGAACCGGGGGATCGCGGGTCCCCGCTCGTATTTGTACAAATAGCAAATCATAGTGTGTCTTAAGTGACGTCTTGTCGACCATCTGGCCCGGCTTGGAACGTGACCGAAGCTAATAGGCACTGAAGCTGTAACTAGCCAGCGCTTTTCTAAACAGTGGGATATATTTTTAAATAAAAATAATTTGTAAACAAGTGCAGTTTCAACTGTTGTTTATTTTTCTTTTAAACTTGCAAGTACTTTGATAAATTAAAAAGAAAATTGTTAACATAACAACGATAATTTTTTATTATATAGATAGGTAACTTTTGCAAATATTCTTTAAAAAAATTATTTCACATTCAGAGATTTCAGCTTTTGTTTTAAAAATTATTTATTAACCAAGAATAACATTACAATATATACAATATACCTACACATACATATATATATATATATATATATATATATATATATATATATATATATATATATATATATATATATTTATTTTTTTTGGTATATACCACCTCACTAGGCTGTGCCTGTTCTGAGGTGGCAGGAATTTAATTTAATTTTGATATCTTAATCTTGGAAGATAAAAAATATAATTTTAATTTAAATAGATAAATGGAATAAAAGAAAAAAATATAAAGAAATGAAAAAAAAGATATGAGATAAATAGTTGAAAATAGTTAAGGAGAAAAGAGAAAAAATACAGGCGTTGAGTGTGTTGTTTGATCAAGTTATCTGCACGCAGTATGCAATATCCTTGTTTACTACCCACGTATGAATTTTGCGTTTTAGATTTTTTGTCACTAGAATATCTTTTATATCTTTTTCAATTAAATTAAAACATTTTGGAGCCAAATTGTGATAATGTCTTTGTCCAAACGTAGTATTTGTCTTCGGAGTCATGTGTTGATGTCGATGTCTTGTGTCGTAATTGTGTTGTGCAGTATGATGGTTTAGTTTGTCTTTTTGGTAATGTATACATATAATTTTGAGTACAGTTGGTGTATGTTCAATACAGCAAAGTCTTTAAATAACTGTATTGTCGAGAATCTAAAAGGTTTTTTAGTAATAACTTTAATTAAGGCCTTTTGCGCTTTGTCGAGAGGGTCCATATTAGTCTTCGCAGCACCACCCCAACCAATCATACCGTGGGTGATAATTGATTGTCCTAATGCGTAGTATATAGTTTTTAAAGTCTTCACTGGCATTATGTTTCGTATGTTTTTCAAAAAATATATAAGTTTCCTTACATTACCTGCTGTTTTATTTATTTGTTCTGTCCATCTAAAATAGTTGTCAATGTAAATGCCTAAATATTTGATAATCTGAGTCCGTGTTAGCGGGTTGCACAGGCAGTTTTTTTTAGATGTGCAGTCGTGTATAGTTAGGTTTTCATTGAGTCTTGGTTGTCGTCTGGGATCTATACTAAATGTCATGTATTTTGTTTTGTCTATATTTAGTGTTAGCAGGTTATTGTCGAGCCAATTTTTAATCCGGTTGATTCCTTCGGCAGCTTTTTTGTATACATTTGTCCAGGAATCAGCTTATCTGTATACTTTTTTAAATTTTATTAGTGTTTTTATTTCTTGATAGAGCAATTCTAATGTTACAGATCTCATTTTAAGACAGGGGGAACCTACAATTCATGGGTGAGAGGAAATAGTTACAATTTTACATAGGAATTTAGATATTAAAAATATAAGTTAGATATAGACGAAAAATAAAAGACAGGTTGAGTAGAACAAACAACAATAGAAAACAATTAAAAGAAAAAAAGGAACAAGGTTATACAGATACGGATGATTACAACTAAATGGAAAAGAAAAGAAAAGACTACCAATTTAAAAAATATATTATTACTTAAAAACGATTGACAACAGCGGTATCGCTCTTGACTAGCACTCCGAAGGTCGCGGGATCGAATCCCGGCGTGGCAAATAAATTTTTGTTTGATTAATTTGTGTTATTTTACAATTTATTCATTTAAAATAATATATAGTATATTTGCGACACGTTCCAGAGTGGAAGATATTCTCAGAATCGCCCTGGTGTAAGGCCACCATTCAGAATTGAAACGTTGCTTGAAATGGCGTTAGCCGTGTTTGGTGACAAGATCTGAATAGCCATGTACTTCCTCACCTCCCTATTCCCCATATCCTTCCCTTCCCCATTACCTTCAGCCTCACAACAATTGGGGATGCTATAGTACTGGCTCCAGACGAGAGCAGTTGGGACTCTTGTGCGGTATTCATGTAAAAAAAAAGTTATATGCCGTGGAAATAATTTAACTTTAATTATAACTTCACTTTTATTTTAAAATAAAGAACCGTTTTAGAAGCTCAGAAAATGTACATGTGTTCACCCTAAAGCGAGGTAAAAACTGACTGCCTGACCGCTTTCAGCGAAATAAAATTCCGAGCTACAAGCGCAGCGTATAACTGCCGGAAACATGAAAGCAGTATGTCTGTCTCGCTCTTTCGCATCTGTTATTCGGGCTATCCAATGTATTGGTAAGGTGAAATAGAAAACATGACACAAGAGCATAAAGAAAGGACATACCGAAACGCAGATAAAATTCAAGCGCGTGTTGCAATTTGCCTTATTTTTCATGAAAGACAATATTTTTCAATGTGATGCGCTTTAAATATTATAAAATAAAAAAAGACAAATTTTTGTCTCTACTTTTTTTAGGATTACAAAAATTATGAATTAAATTGCTAGATTAATTATCGAGTTATCATGTGAAAAGTGGATCAAGGGGATTTTGTACACCCCTCTCAGGGCTGGCTGGGTTAAAAATGAGTATATCTCTGGAATCATAAGGTTGGCCATTACATCCTTACACACAGATATACTACTATTTATTTGTATTTTTTTGACATACTTCGTATTGTGGCGCAACGTGCGATTTTTTTTTTTAAATCTTCAAAGTTGTAAACTCTAGATTTACTATCGGTTTTCGGAAAGTAAGTACAAAATTTAAAAGTAACGTAGAACAAGCAGTCAAATTGATTGAAAAACGTATTTTGGTGAAATTTAACCATATTAACGGCCTTTTGTTTAAATTTCACCAAAATACGTTTTTCAATCAAATTGACTGCTTGTTCTACGTTACTTTTAAGTTTTGTACTTACTTTCCGAAAACCGATAGTTACTCTAGAGTTACTCCGCCATATTGGCATCATTGGCATATTTGACAGTTTTGGTCGAAGTAATGTACGGAAATGGGTGCTTCAACATTGATTATTAAACTGTTCTCATGATAAATATTGTAGAAGAGGATGATAACGCATTTAAGCATTAAAATGAATCATCAACATAAAAAAGTTTTTGTTTCAGCTTTGAAGATTTAAAAAAAAAATCGCACGTTGCGCCACAATACGAATTATGCCAAAAAAATAAAAATAAATAGTAGTATATCTGTGTGTAAGGATGTAATGGACAACCTTATGATTCCAGAGATATCCTCATTTTTAATGTCAGTGCCATACAATTTTTTCTTCAAAAAATGATAACTCCTTCATTTGTACACGCAATTGCTTCATACGAAATTTTATAGCATAGTAATGATCAGCAGAATCCATTTCTAGCAAAAAAAAGACCCTTAAAAATTCAAGTCTCTATGTCTATGAAAGGTGATATTCAGCCCACTGTGCGGAGTGTGATGGAAAAATATTTTCAATGTTAGAATAGACTATCGTCATCAGTAGCGTAGCATGGGGGAGGCGGGTGGGGCGGACCGCCCCGGGTGCCACCCGAGGGGGGGGGGGGGGGGTGATACTCGAACGTAAAAAAAAACTTGTGAAAGTGCATAATTGCCGAAAAATATATTTTACGCTTGAACACTGACTGTTAGGTCTACGGCTCGTTTAATTAAAAAATGTTTAATTTTTTTTTATTTTCATTCCTAGCTCAAAGTATTGCTTGGTCGGGGATTTCTATGAAATATTCCTTGTGTCATTCTAATTTCGTAATGTTTTTGTTATCGTCAACGTAAACTTGTGAAGTGAATTGTTATCTATTGACTGACGTGAATTAGTGAACAAGTTGTTAACCTGTTAGCGTTTTTATTAGTGCTGAAAGATCATTTAAAAAAACAAGCTATGTAAGTGGATTTGATTGTTCACTTTTCTAATATTCGCAAAACTTGAATAAAATTATTCCAGAAACGATCGATAATTGATTGAAGAAAAATGATCAATCATCTGTATGTTTTTTTTCTATATTATATTGTTTTGTGTACATAAATAAATACTTAAGGAATAATAAGTAATTTGGAGGTTTTTAGAAAACTTTTTTTATGAATTGAGAAATATGCGTTTTGAATTTGTTGTCGAAGCGCTATTTACACCGATTACCAAGTTAACTGCCGTCAGTATTTATACCAAACGATTAGCTACTTACACTGGGGTAGTTTCGCAAGCTAAGGTAATTTGTCTACCAAATGTAAGAGCACCCTCAGATTTCGATCAGTTGTCGATTCTTTGGATAAGAGGTCACCTTCGCATTACTAGCTCTGTAAATCATATAACCTAATTTTTTCCAATATTATGTTGGGTATTATCCAAAATCTAGTTTGAGTTACTAAAAATAAAGGTACTGTATATTTTTAATAATTTAATTACATGTACAAGTATAATCGATAAACTAGTAATCCTTAAATCAGATTTTTGCCTTAGTCCTATTTTGGAAAAAAAAAATTGATTTGGTG
The DNA here is from genome assembly GCA_929108145.2 of Limnephilus rhombicus. NCBI lineage: Eukaryota > Metazoa > Arthropoda > Insecta > Trichoptera > Limnephilidae > Limnephilus > Limnephilus rhombicus. The sequence goes on along the minus strand of OV815289.1, from coordinate 19,449,102 downwards.
ACGTTACGTGAGTATGACGTCTAGACAGTGTATTTATTCGTTGACCCGGCCTACATTAATCTCACATTTTTCCAAATTTAAGTTAAGAGGTTTGAGCCTGTGTGAGAATCCAAGAACTTAAATAAAAGTTACACACGGAACAAGCAAATGGTTTTCTTTCAAATTTTGAAGCGTATGGTGTGCAAGTTAAATTTTAAGCACATCTCAAACCGATTTCAATTTAAGATTGAATCTGTATTCGGTAGCTCGTTTTAATTAAAGCTAATATGAAAATGGTTTTCCTCCGATATTTGCAGCACATAATCTGAAAGTTTCATATCTTGCAACTCGGGGAATATCTTGCAATAGTAGATCTCAGGGATGGTTTCCTTCAAATGGATCCGCAGATGAACAGAGTTACAAATTAAATTTCAAAGGAAACCATTTTCGAGTTCCACGTGCAAGATTTGAAAGTTGAAGAATATGTGCTACAAAGATCGGAGTAAAACCATTTTCGTGTACTGCGTGACTCACATTGGGGACTCACACTTTTACTATCTCCCAACTGAAATTTTATCTTTATACTCTGAACACAAAACTGGTTTTAGCTTAACAATGGGTTGTTAAAATTATATCTTCACGCCAGCAAATGCTTTTCCTCAGAATTTTGCAGCGTATTACAATAATTGAAGACTCCACTCGGAACTTTGGAACGGTTTCGAAATATATCCTGCATTTAAGAACGAAACTGGTTTTTACTTTCTGTGTGCATTTCCGCAGGTTCAAAACTGCATCCAGAACTCAAATTGGTGATGGGGGGGGGGGGGGGGGGGGGTGTTGTACCTTTTTGTTCAGCAAGTTAAAAAGGCAATTCTTTTGAATTTAATTACCGAGTTTCTAACTCCTTCCTTCTTATATTCATGTTCTTAATAAAAAAAATAATGTAGATCTGTAATGGAATCAATCAGTTCAATTTTCATCGACTTCCCGAACTATCGAAATGTGTGAATTTTCGCACACGTGATAAAAATGATTACAATACATACAATAACAAAAATTAACCAGTATTAAAGTTTAATTTGCTTTATTAGTACGTGATAAGCGTGTTTTTTGGTATTTTTTAGACCATTTTTTTTACCTACCCACGCCCTTATTGTGCCATCTCTACGCCCTCTAATTTTCTCTGGGTCTTCTACTGCCCCCCTGAAAGTTTCAAATGACCACAAGGGAGCGTTATCGCCCACGTTGAGGCCTATGACGTACACTATGCGCGCGTTAAATCGACTTAGGATGTGTTCAAAAACCAGCTGGGCGTTTTAAAATCAAATATCAATCAATTAAAATCAACGTTTTAAAATCATAAGGGTATATGTACTCAAAATATTTGAAAAAAAACGAATAATATAATTTGTACATAAAAAAATATATTTAAAAAGAAAATGGCAGACGTGCGGGCCGCAAAAAAACGGATAATATAAATGTACGTGAAAAAAATATATATTTAAAAAGAAAACGGCAGATATTTGTGCGGGCCGCACTTTGACCACCACGGTTCTAAACGATTTGTGTGCAGCTATCTTTTCGTCGTCTCAAATGAGATTTTTGAAAGGTGCGTGCGAACTACTGTTGCAAAATAAACTTTTTCGTTCTTTGTATGCTATTATGAATTTTCTCGAAGAAGTTTTAATGATCCACTCTTTCTTGGATCGTGCATTATGAATTGAATTTTTTTTTTTTTTTACAGTGAATACCGCACAAGAATCTCAACTGCTCCCGTCTGGAGCCAGTGAGACTATGGCATCCCCAAATGGGGTATGTTGTAAGGCTTAAGGTAGTGGAGAGGGGAAGGAGGTGGGGAAGAGGAAGGTTGGGAAGTACCTGGCTATACAGATCTGGTCACTAAACACGGCTAAAGCCATTTTCAAGCAACGTTTCAATTCTAAATGGTGGTCTTACACCAGGGCGATACTGATAGTATCTTCCACTCTGGAACATGCCGCAAATATACTACATATTATTATAAATTAATTAATTGTGAAATAACACAAATTAATCAAATAAAATTTATTTGCGCATGCCGGGTTCGAACCCGCGACCTCCGGATTGTGAGTCGAGAGTCTTACCCACTGGACTACGGAGGTCACAAAATTAAGACATGCTTGAAAATAGCAATGATATGTTAGATTTGTTGTTACACAAGACTCCGATATTCCAATTTTGTGTCATTAAAAAATGGCTATATTGATGGAAACTGCTAAATCTTAAAAATAATTTTACGTTTTCGTTTTTCTTTAAAAGTAAAGTTACGATTTATTTAAAAAATGTTATTCCGACATATCTCCATCACGAATTAAAAAAAAAATGTTTTTATGTGTACGTAGTAATGCATTTTTATAAAAAAAAATTGAAATAAGCTTTAATTTTTTCCCGGTGCCATTTTAATCTTGTCGCATGCACTCATTGAAGTTAACGCATTTTTAAAACAAATTTAGCTCGTTGATCCCTATAATAACGATCCTGATAATATTCCACATTTACTCTTACGGCAGCATGTGGCCGTTCTTGCTTATTTTATTTTATTTCTCACTCTCTCACACTCTTCAGTCATTCTCTGTCGGAAGATGTATTTCCTGATCTATGGAAACAGAGCAGTATAACATAACGTTATTATCGACGATTTTAAACCATTTTAGAAGCTTATTTTGAATAAAATAATTGGCACAATTAAGTACGGCTTGTGTCCTGAACGGCATTGTATTGTAACCGGCAAATCAACATTTATTTAATTAAAAAATCCGATTGTCTTCAATAACTCTGCTATTAATATCATCAATAGGATTTAGGTAACTTTTGACACTAAACTTAACTCACACCACACAAAGTTGGATCCGTTGTAGGTACCAGTAGCAGAATGTTGATTAAAACAGAATGTAATTGTTTAATTTTAATTAGTTTTTAAGTTAATTTTATTCCGAATCCTTGTGAGAATAACCCGAATCACCATTATTCCGGTTAATATCCTATTTTCTCATTCCTGCTGGTTAAAATTATATATTTTTAATTTAAAGTCATTATAATATAATTTTAATTAATGACACCTGTGGTGTATTTTTTTGAAAAACTTATTTTCTCAATTAACCTTCAGTTTGATTCTTGGTCTGTGTGATGGATACATTGAGTTTGCACTTTTCTCGTTTTGGTTTGTGTGTTGAATATGCACTTTATTTTTGGTATAACTTTCTTTAAATTCCGACAAAGTTTTTTATATTGTTTGTTTTTATGTAAATAATTTATAAATCCAAATAAAATGTGTTTTTCAATTTAATGTGTTTTACATTTATAATTTAAGAGGTATGCATTTTATGGTGATCCGACAGTTAACCCGCTGACAATTGGCCTCCCGTAAAAAAAAAATTATCTGTACATTTTTTTGTGCTATAGTAACCAATTTCCAACGTTAAAACGCCGAGAAACTCTATTATTTTTCATAAAATTTTGAATTAGGTACATGGGAATTCGTTAATTTTATTTTTGATGTCCCGTGGATTTCGAATTAACGGGGTTCTACTGTATTTATTTATATTGGTGTAGTGCTTATACTTATAACGTATACATGTACTTCTAAAGGTGATTTACATTTTTTTATCAGAACAAAATAAATAATTTGGTCTTCCAAGAGTAAGTATCACTCTTTGAAACTGTTTCACTATAACGAGGTCATATAGAGTAGAAACTGATGTTCCATACTTGTGTGATCTTCTTTATTTATGTATTCAGTCTTCATTAGTAGATAAAACATCGTCTTGTGCATAACACATAGCGCGCAGTGTTTTTCTGCAGTAATTCCACGGCGTAACAACCTTGAAATAATTAAAAGCTACCCATTTCTTAAAACACTTTACTATAATTTATATATTTATACAGTCTAATAAGAATGATCTTCGTCTGTAATTGATACTCGCGTTTATCGAATACGGGAATAGCGATTTCCGCCTGGCACAGCGCTGTTCCTGCAGTAAGCACCACCACCACCACAAATGCGCCCTCACAAACCTCTTAGTTTGGGAATACGTGGCCATTTGTATGGAAACCGCAAAAGGGGTAAGGTCGGAAGGGTAATATTCCGATCTTTCCCCGGGAAATATGTCAAGGGGTTAAATCAAAAAGAAAGCTACAGCCGAAACCGAAGCAGATTAGACACTGGAACCTTCCTGAACTATTTTTTTTTTCTAAAAATAATATAAAATGGATTTGATATCAATTCAATAGCTTACTTGGATCCGTAGATTTTTTTATTTTATTTTATTATTTTTTTATTGATACATATAACAAGGTTACAATTTTACAATATAATATATATATCAATATTTCAATCACTCTCCTAATAAAGCAGCTGCTTGTGTTTAGGAGAGGACAACTAAAAAAAATTACATTTGTTTAAATTAAAACAAAAAAATATTAGTAATTTAAAAAAATATTTTAGTGATTTTATGAGAAAATACAGATAAAGGAATAAAAATATAGGTTAGTTAATAAATGATTTAAAGTATTGATAAGGCAAAAACATATTTCTAAATATGCAATACACATTTCTTAATATAATATACAATAAGTTAAATTTATGAGGTGGTACTAGGATATTTTAATTTAATTTTTTTTTATACTTTTCGTAGCTTTCTTCCGATGGTATATCAAGGGGTAATTTATTAAATAATTTTATACCCTTGAATGTATAGTGATGCTGTGCTGTTGTGGTTCGCACAAGTGGCACGGAAAATCCTCCAACAGATATTATTCTTTTGCTTATATTTAATTGTGGTAAATTATTTTTACTATATTTATGATAGGGGTAGGTTCGATTATCTCACAAATTTCCGCAAAATTCAACCTGTTCAAAAAACGCGCCTCACTACCTAACGCATTAGCTTCCTAGAGCCGACCGAAGGGGGTGCTATGCGTAATAAAATAGCGCCCCTCTTGAGGTATTGGCGCATTTTATAGGTTGCCAGGGTACCGCGAAAATCGAGTTTTTCGATCTTCCCCCAAATCCGGATTTACCCCAACTCACCTTACGATAATAACAGTGCAGACAGTTATTATGCTGTAGTTTTTAAATGCATTTATTCAGTTACTTTTTTTAAATCCCTAATTTATGTATACTTAAAATATTCACTGTAACCTTAGAAATAAAAATAAAAGTAAAAAATTATTATACCCACGCACAGGCATTGCCTTTGTGGGATTTTTTGTTCATACATTTATTATATTAAGCCTTTTTATATACTTTTCATTAATTCATGTATCTATTATACAGGGTGTTAGGGGACGTACTTTACTTACTTTAACAGTGATTCCTAACATTATTTGGAGTAAAAAATGTAAATGAAATTTTGGTCTCCGGTGACATTTTTGATGTTTTTTTTTTTTCTACAAAAACATTAAAAAATGGTAGTTGTTGAATAGTTGGATGCGGGTTAAGGAGTTCGTCGGACACCCGGCTGAGTGACCAGTAACGACATGCGGAAGAAATTTTTTATTGTTTGATTTTGAAGAAAAATTTTTTGAAAAAAAAAAAAGTCATCAAGAAAAGTCACCGGAGACCAAAATTTCATTTACATTTTTTACTCCAAATAATGTCAGGAATCACTGGGTAAAGTAAGTCACGTAAGTTCCTTAACACCCTGTATGTATTATATCAAAAATTTCAATAAAAAAGGGAAAACATTATGCCGAGTAATAGCTTTAAAGATCTCGGTATCGTCTTTGATCCCAAACTGACATTCTCGGATCATGTATCACGGCTCACTCCAGAATGCTACAAACTCCTGGGTTTCATCATCAGAATATGTAAGCAATTTGATGACCCAGATGCAATGATAGCCATGTTCGATGGCGTCATAAGAAGTAAACTGGAGTATGCTAGTGGTGTGTGGACTCCGCACCAAGCTAAATATATTAATATGCTGGAACAAATTCAGAAAAAGTTCCTTAGGTATGTCCATATGCGGATGCATTGAACGTACCCGAGATTCATGCACCATATGGAATTACTTGAGGCAACAAAAAGATTTAGCTTGGAATCTAGACGTTATACAAATCTTGCAATTCTTAGTTTTAACATAATCCATAACTACCTACGTGACAGTCAGGCGAACTCTCATCAACAGAGATAAAAAAGTAAAATAAATCTAATTAAAAGCCATAGTGAAATAGTAAAGAGTACAGAAAATACTTAACGTAATACCACGCGTGACTACGTGTATTTTTGTATAAATAAAAAGTGAGTCCGTTACCTAAATTCATAATTTCATACTTGATAATTCAAAGTGAATAAAGTGACCAATAAAAAATAAATAACAACAAATCACTATTATACTGTGGCTCTGTAAATCTCAAAACACATTAAAAAACTAAGTAAATCCCAACAACAGTGATTCTAGATTTATTGTGCAAAAAAAAACCATTAATTAAGTGAAAAAAATACATACATTTCATATCAGTGACATTGAGTTCGATACAACATAATTCATAATCACATATTCACATCAACAGAAGACTACAGTTTATATTGTGAATAAAAGGCGACACCTAGCGAAATAGCCCAGTGGTCATCGTATTTGTCAGTGGTTCTGTCGACCTCATTTCGAACCCGAGTGAATCCGAACAATTTTTGTTATTTTCTCGTTTTATTATTATAATTGGAATTAATCCATTTATGAATATAATTAGAAATAAAAATAGCACCATCTCTCTACAAAACTAATCACTAAAATAATTCAAAATGAGCAGACAAAGAAAACCTGCGACACCTTGCGACGCAGATGAAAATGACATATCTTCAAACAAGACTGCTCCCAAACAAAATATCAAGGACACCCCACAGAATACGAATACGAGTGACGTACCTAAATCTAATGAAGAAAGTAACTTCCTCTATGAGCGCCTTACGAAACACTTCGATGCAAAAATTACAGAAATAAAAATTATGTTTACAGATGAAATCGATGAACTAAAGAGAAGCAGTGAATTCATCTGCAATCAATACGAAGATCTGCTTACAAGATTTAAAAAAATGGAGGAAATTCACAAAGAGACCAAATACCTACGCGAGGAAAATGAAAATAAGAACATCATAATCTCTTCTCTAGAGTGTCGTCTGGCAGAATTGGAGCAGGAAAAACGTTTCGACAGCATAGAGATGGCGGGCGTTAAGTTGCAGCCGGGAGCACCAACCACCTGTGGAAGCGGTACTTCGGGTCGCCAGCTCCCTGGGAATGCCCCTCCTACAGCAGGATCTGCGAATGAAGACCTCAACACAGGACCGGAGACCCAACACCCCGGACAAACTCCGTGCTGCCTTCCACAGCCTGAAAACCAGGGATTCCTTTTTAACACTCAAAAGCGCGGCCAAGACATTAATTTCAAACTCCCCCATATACATAAGTGAAGTACTAACACCGTACTACAAAGAACTACTTTGGAAAACGAAACAATCAGCAAAAGACAAAAACTTCCAATTCGTATGGTTTAAATCCGGAAAACTGCTAGTCTGGAAAGAGCCGGGGGAAAAAATTATACAAATAAAACACGAAAATGACTTTAAAAAATTATGTAACTTATGAAGGTCACTCAGACCTCGCTACAAAACTAACCTGATTTACATGACATGATGGCTGATCTACTCTCAATTAACTTAAAGAGCTCTCATCAACATCATACAGTCAATGATTCAAAACAATGTGATGATATTTTTAACAATACAGGCTCTCTGACACTACTTAACCAAAATATAAGATCACTTAATCGTAACTATGACGAACTTGACATACTCTTAAACAACTTTAAAACAAGTTTTAAAATTATAATCCTAACGGAATGTTGGATATCGACCGCTTTTACAAAAAAACATAAAATAAATTATACTGCGTATCACACATTTAAAAACAAAAATCAAAATGATGGGATTGTTGTGTACATACATGATAGTCTTAACGCCTCTGTTTCAGAAATCGACTTGATAAATATTAACTGTCTACAGATAATCATCAACTCAGACACACATAACATTACACCATTTATAAAAGCTCTAGATTCTCACCTAAAAAAACTCACTTCATACAAAAACATCATCATAGCTGGTGATCTAAACTTAAACATTCTTCCTAATGGTCACCCTCAAAATATTGATTACCAACTGATGCTTCTGGAACATGGCATTATAAGCACCATTAACACTCCTACAAGAGTAACTAAAGACTCAGAATCATGTATGGATCACTTTATGGTTAAATCAAAAAGTCAAATATGTAGTGCTGTATACGAATCCACAATCACAGATCACTGCACAACTATGATAGGCCTGACTTCGCCAACTAGAAAATCAACTTTCCAAAATAACACCGCAAAAAAAAATAATTGATTACGTTAATCTAAATCAATGTTTAGAAAAACAAACGTGGGAACATCTTACAAAATTTAACACGGCAGAAGAGGCCTGGAATTTCTTCATAACACATCTACAAATTCTCATCACCCAACATACCAAAACGATATACATACCTATCCCGCACCGCAAAGTAAGACTTAAAAAATGGATTACCCAAAGCATTATAAATTGCATTAAAAAAAGAGACAAACTACACAAACAAATTAAACTGAACCCTTATGACACTCCGCTTTATTTTTTCTACAAAAGGTACAGAAACATTTGTTCTCTAATAATACGTAAAGCCAAAGAATTGTATTATCGAAACAAACTTATAGCAGCAAACTATGACCCAAAAAGCGTATGGTCAATTATGAGGGAAAGTGCGCATTCACAGAAGAACAAAGATGATACCATAAAAAAATTACTTATTGATGATGAAGAAATCCACTTCCGCGACAATCCTACACGTATCCTCAATTACATTAACAAGCACTACACTTATATAGGAGCTAGCCTAGCTGAAAATATAAAAAAAATCACAGCCTCTCCAAGATATTCAGGAACCTCAAAACACTGCCACTAACATCAGCAATGAAAATATTAACAGACACTTCAAATTACAAAACATTACACTAGAATACACCAATAAAATAATTCAATCACTAAAGAATAACACAACAACGGGACCCGATGGTGTGGACTCCAAAACTATCTTAACAGTTGGCCAACAACTACTCAAACCACTCATATTCTTAATTAATCTTAGTATACAATAAGGAATTTTTCCTAGCTTACTAAAAAAATGTCTTGTTATTCCAATTTTTAAATCAGGACAAAAAAATAACATAAACAACTACAGACCTATTACGCTACTAAATACCTTTTCAAAAATTCTGGAAAAAACTATTAAGAAACAGCTTTAACACTATCTTGAAACCAAACAAATACTGTCGATAAACCAACATGAATTCAGGAAAAACAGAAGCACAGGACATGCAATAGCTACTGTAACGGACTTCATTACACATAATCTTGATGCTAAGAAAAAAGTAATTTAAATTTATTTAGACCTATGTAAAGCCTTTGACACAATATCACACGAAAAACTTTTCAAGAAGTTAAAAAACATTGGTATTAACGGAGTTGCTTCATGTCTGACCGAACTCAACAAGTTAAAATTGATAACAAGATAAGTGAACCACTCTTAATTACGTACGGAGTCCCACAGGGGAGTGTACTTGGCCCTTTATTATTCCTCATCTATATAAACGAACTGTGTGACATTGAAATTGATGGTAAAATCGTTACCTTCGCGGACGATACAGTTCTTCTTTGACAAGCAGCCACATGGAAAGATGTATTCATAAAAGCCGAAAAAAGTTTGTCAGTTGTCAAAAAATGGCTAAACAGTAATACGCTTACCGTGAATACTATCAAAACAAAATACATCACACATCGAGGTCAACCTCCATCAAACATAGACCTGTTTCTGAATGACTGTGAATAAACTTCTTCCAATTGTCAATGCGAGCATATAGAAAGGGTCAAACAAACAAAATACCTAGGGGTTATTATTGATACTCACTTACGCTGGACTGACCACATAATTTTCATCACAAAAAAACTAAAAGGAGTCATGCACCTAATAAAATCCATTCAAAACATTTTCCCACTAACAATACTCAGATCCATATATTTTGCACTTTGTCAATCGATTGCGACATATGGAATACTGGCTTGGGGAAGTGCTACAAATGTAGCAATTGACCCAATTCAAAAGATACAAAAGGCGATAATCAAACTAATCCTGCAAGTGCCTTTCTACACAGATTCAAACGAAATATTCAAAAAATTAGAAGCCATGTCAATATAACAACTTTATGCCAAATCTGCTCTGCTACACTTCCCCCAAAACAAACTCCATATTCAAATTCAACCCAAAATAATAATAAAAACCAAGTCCTTAACAAATATAACCCTGAACATACCGATAACACACACCACACACGGACAAAGACATTTTCAGTATTATGCAACCAAACTTTTTAATTATATGCCCATTACTCTGAAACAACTGCTAACTGCAAATACATCTACAAACATTCACAAAAAATATATCACAGCCTGGATAAAAAATCAAGATATTCACTTTATTCAAAATACTTTAATCCCTAACCAAACCTAACCAAACTACAAAAAGTGTAAAATAAATAAACATGTCTTTCAAGAATTTACCAACTTTTCATATGTACATATATATATATATAATTTTTTTTCCTTCTAAATAATCTATGTACAATTACCATTAAAATGTAAAAAAAAAAACTGACTTTCTACTACAACACATAAATACTTGTACTTGTCACACTTAATCATAAGCACGTAAACACCTCAGCACAAGTTCTCCTAGTGAGATGTTCATGAAACATACAATATTACCAACCAACAGTTTCACCTTCTCAAACCTACCTTACACCCAACATAATGAAATGTAATATTAATATGTAAAAATGTTTTCAAAAATATATTACATATGTAAAAATGTTAATAATATGGTGTAAACTGTAATATATAGATATAAATAAATAAAAATAAATAAACTGTATTGACAGCCCCTTCCTCTGAGAAGGTTATGGCTTAAACGTGCATGAAAATTTTAGCCGAAGTCGTCGACATGACTTGTTCAAAATACCATACGGCAGAACAGATGTTCTAGCACAGCATAGCATTACAAGAGGAATGGTGCTGTTGAACGAAGTATCGGAAACACTAGATATACCTATATAACTCTTCTTTAGATAGCCTTAAGATTTTTTTGTATAATAATCATCTTCCTAGGTGTTAAGACTGTCAAAATGAGATAATTGTAAAGTAGTTGGATAATAATCTGTTGTACAATTTAAAAAAAAAAAAATACCTACCATCTTAATAATGTTCATTTCTTCAAGCTTAACTTTTTTTATGTAAAAACCGTCTCTCAGTATCATACATTAATCATCTTAAAATCCATCTGCATGCTGAACTTTAGGTTAAATAAATAAATAGAGAAAATAATTAACTGAATATTAAAACGAACTAGCAACCACTACATTTATATAACTATATTTGTACATACCTCGACTACCATAATACGGGCATGTGCCTAGTGTGGTAGTCGAAAAATCTTTAAAAACTAAATACACCTAAGATATTTTAATGAATAAAGAAAAATTTTAAAAAAAATGTTCTTGAGAAAGTCCGCAATAAAACTATGCATGGTTGAACTGATCCCGTACGATGGTAACTTCCCGATAAACGCAAAGCAATTATAACGACTAGGTTTTGCCCGTTGAAGAGGCAACTAACGGGTTAAAACACTGTGCGATTTGCGTGTGAACGTGGATGAAGCGAAGAGGAGTGTGTGTTAAATTAAATATATGAAGAAAAAACGATGTCTGAATGCGGATGAAGCGAGCGCATACAAAGGGAACAGGTAGTCGGCCGCTCCCCCAAAGTTTCGTCGCAATCGAATGAACGGTTTAGCAATTCATAATTTAATGACGCCATAGCTCACTATTTTACATAGAAACCATCGCCGGCATACGCACATCAAATCTCCAAAGTTTCATCGCAATCGGATGAACAGTTTAGCAATGTATAATTTCATGATGCCAGAGCTCACTATATATACAAAAATCATCGCGAGCATGCATACATCAAATTCCCAAAGTTTCGTCACAAGCGGATGAACGGTTCAGCAATTCATAATTTCATGACGCCATAGCTCACTCTTTTACATATAAACCATCGCCGGCATACGCACATCAAATCCCCAAAGTTTCATCGCAATCGGAAGAACGGTTTAGCAATGCATAATTTCATGACGCCATAGCTCACTATTTTACATAGAAACCATCGCCGGCATACGCACATCGAATCCCCAAAGTTTCATCGCAATCGGATGAACGGTTTAGCAATGCATAATTTCATGATGGCAGAGCTCACTATTGTATACAAAAACCATCGCGGACATGCATACATCAAATCCCCAAAGTTTCATCGCAATCGGATAAAGGGTTTAGCAAGACATAATTTCATGAAGCCAGAGCTCACCATTTTATACAGAAATAATCGAAGGGATGCGCGCATCAAGTCCCCTAAGTTTCCTCGCAGTCGGATGAACGGTTTAGCAATGCATAAATTCATGATGCCAGAGCTCACTATTGTTGTTGTATTGCAAGTACTAAGTAGGTACTTTGTTGAAATATTTCACCAAAACGAAGCCATTATGTTGTTGAGCATAAAATAATTTTATAAAAACTTTTTTTCAGCACAAATAATTTTATTCAATATCATGTTTTGATTTTTAAGGAAAAAAAAAGCCCCTGCAAATAAGTACCTACCAAGAACAGCGTAATATATATATATATATATATATATATATATATATATATATATATATATATTTTGTTATTCACAATATCCAAATAGAATAATATTTAAAAATAATAAGGCTGGGTTGAAGAAAAAAATTGACAATTCTTAAAATTTTCCTTGTCAATTTTCAGTTCAAGCAAGTTCTTTAATTATTTCAGTTTTGTGATGCAACTGGCCTTTAATGATTAAAAAAAAAACAGAACTTGAATACCACCAACACAGAACGAGAAATTAACTTAAAAAAAAAAGTTTAATTATTCAGTATCATCGATACAACCTTACCTTAGTATTGCATTAATAAAAAAGAACAATGAGAAATATCATCATTTCATTTCAACATGTCCATATTGCGTATATAAAGTTAAATTATGGAAAAATAATTTTTGAGTGCATGTTTATATTGCGCTAATTTTAAGAAATAAATGTCGCCGATGTTAGCATATTCATTTCCCAAGATGTGTAATCGACTGATTGGTGAGTAATAATGTGATAAAATAATAATAAATATAAAATAATAATAATAATATATTAAAATAATAAATTTTAATAATAAATTTTTTTTTCCGGAAACTATAGAACATATTATATCGGGATGTTCTATATTAGCGCCGTCCGAGTATACATTTAGGCACAATCAGGTTTTAAAAATAATCCACCAAAGGGTAACGACTGGTATTAAGATATCTATTAGACAAAAAAGACACCTGTACATGAAACAAAAAAACACAAATGACCTCACAATCCCAAGAAGACCCCAAAAACTTCTGGCAATATATTAGATCACAAAAATCAGGTAGGGGCACTCCTATTGGACTTATGAATGTCGATAAAATAATCCAATGTCCCCAACAAGTTTCAGAGAGATTCGCGGACTATTTCCAGTCGGTATACAACCATACGAGCCCTAACCTAGATGTTGAAAGTCTCCGGGCAGAGGTGCCTAGAAACACAGGTTCAATATCTCTGGAACAAATTAAGCCTGAGGAAGTCAAAGCGTGTATTCGGGAACAAAAGCCCAACAAGGCCACGGGGCCAGATGGAATCCCACCTCATATCATTATCATGTTGGAAGAACATTTGTTTAACCCGATATGCTTTATCTTCAACCTCAGTATTTCAACTTCCACTTTTCCTAAATCCTGGAAACTAACCAAGGTTAGCCCGATACATAAATCTGGAACAAAAACGGAAGTCCAGAACTATAGACCAGTAGCAGTTCTGTCAATACTCCCAAAAATATTTGAAACAATAATTTGCGAAAAGCTAAACAAACAAATTAAACCGTTTCTTCAGGGAAACCAACACGGATTTCTATCAAATAAGTCCACCGTCTCTAATCTTCTAGAACTCTCACAGAGAGTAGCAAGAGGATTAGATGCTCAACATCAAACTGATGTGATCTACACTGATTTCGCCAAGGCGTTCGACCGAGTTGATCATGACGTACTGCTACGAAAAATACATAGAATTGGCTTCGACAAACCCCTCCTAAATTTTTTTGTCACGTATTTAAGGAATAGGAAACAATATGTTTGCATCGACGGATACAGGTCTAGAGAATTCTCTGCATTCTCTGGAGTGCCACAGGGGTCAAACCTAGGTCCTCTACTATTTATAATCTTAATTGATGACATTCAAGAATGCATCAAACATTCCACTTGCCTGCTTTTTGCTGACGATCTAAAATTACTTAAGAAAATTTGTGATGGTCAAGATTGTGTCAAATTGCAAACTGATTTAGATTCAATTTCATCATGGGCTGATGAAAATAAATTATTTTTTAATACAAAAAAATGTGTCGCTATGTCGTATACACGTTCGAGAAACCCTATCAAATTCGATTATTGCATCAAAAATGATATATTGTCAAAAGTAAAATCCATCAAGGACCTTGGGGTAGTCTTTGATCCCAAACTTACGTTTTCGGACCATATATTGCAGTTGACGACATCATGCTACAAGCTTCTCGGATTTGTCATAAGACTCTGCAAACAATTTTCCAATCCCGAGGCAATGATGACTTTGTACAGCTGCATTATAAGGTCTAAAATCGAATACGCCTCTGCTGTATGGGCCCCATACCAACAAAAATATATTGAAAAACTAGAACAGATTCAAAAAAAGTTTTTGAGATACATGTATTTGAGAATGCACGGAGAGTATCCGCGATTCATGCATCACGAAGATTTGCTTGCCGAAACGCGCTACCAAAGTCTCCACTCGAGGAGGAGTGGGGCTCTTGCAGTAACGGCGTACAAAATTATTAATAATTTAATAGATAGCCCATACCTTCTGGAATGCTATAAGTTGTTCGTACCGAATAACTACAGCCAGGGACGTCACCATGATCTGCTTTGTATGCTGTTAAACAACGCCTCCAAGACTATCGATATTTTTAATAGTAGTCTTGAAGAATTCAAGAGGCATGTTAATGCTATTAATCTATAACTTGTATTACTTGTATCATATATATGTAGTTAATGTTACATGTGTATTGTAAATGGACACAGTCTGTAATACACAAAAAAAAAAAAAAAAAAAAAAAAAAAAAAAAAAAAAAAAAAAAAAAAAAAAAAAAAAAAAAAAAACTACCTGACTAGGCACATGCTGACTCATTGTGGAGAAAAACCTTGTTCAAGTTTCTAGTGCAACTATTCATGTTCTCAAAAGAGCAATCTGACTATCCACATGCGGGACTCCTAGTAGAGTAAACTTTATTCCTGTTCCGAGTGCGACTATTCATGTTCTCGCAAAAGCAGTTTGGCGAATGAATCACACGATGACTCACAGCGGAAAAACAAACCTTATTCCTGTTCCGACTGCAACTTTTTATGTTCTCACAAAAGCAGTTTGGCGAACCACATGCTCACTCATAGTGGAGAAAAATGTGACAATTCATGTTCTCAAAAGGGAAATCTGACTTGCCAAATGGGAGACTCCAACTTCCGATTTGTGGAAAATGCAAAATACCTAGGCGTTATCTTGGATCGCTCTTCATCTTTCCTGGCGCATGTCAAGGGTGTATCAAGCAGGGCCCAGGCCCTGTTCATGAAACTGAGAAGAATCTCAACTGTGGGGTGGGGATTACGCTCTCCGGCACTTCGCCTACTGTTTAGGGGAGCGTATGTGGCACAAATCATGTACGTTGCCTCTGCATGGGAGCATCGCCTAGATAACGTACTGACCACTCGGCACTTAAGCGGGGCCAGCGAACTCCCCTGCTGGCGCTGTCGGGTGCATATAGAACTGTAGCTTCGGACGCATTGCCGGTTCTGGCTGGTATTTCGCCCATTGATCTAGATGTAAGGGAAGTGTTAACTAAGAAAAAACTAATTAGAGGAAATTTAGCCGTCCATCGAGTTGAACTAACACAAGGTGGGGCAGTACCTCTCCTTCGACGGCTGAAAGAGATGCGTGAACTCACTCTTAATGAATGGCAAAAACGTTGGGGTATATCGAATACGGGCAGATGGAATTTCTCCTACTTCCCGTCAGTTAAAGCCAGAATGGAAGGGGCGTTCATCAAATTGGATCATCACTTAACACAAATACTTTCAGGTCATGGTGAATTCAGGGGAAGACTGCACAGCCTGACCCTGTCTCTCCATCCAAACTATGCGTGTGGTGACACAAACCAAACAGCCGAGCACATTCTGTGGCACTGTGAGATTTTGACGGACGCAAGGGACGAAATGTTGGAAGGTCTGAAAGTAACTACGAGACCAGCATGGAATGCCGATCTCGAATGCCTGAGGAAATTTACAAGGATTTGGGTTGAGAGATGGCCTGAACTTAGAGTCGATGATTAAATTTAACTTCATTATGTGTTTAGGATCCAGGTGTGATTGCTCCTGGCACCCCTCTTCTATCCCTAGTGTCTTCAGGTCTTTCCGTCTTTAATCCCAATACTTCGAGGGCCTACCGGGAAGCCGGCTTAGGGGCGCGAACACCGAGTCTCGTTTGCGACTAGTCTGATGGCTCCGCTTATCCTCGGTGGGACTGCCGGATGACTGTAGCTCAGCTGCTTTGGTTAAGTCAAACAATCTCATCATAATATGTATTTTTTTAATTCTATTAACTTTCCTTCCTACATATTAACAACCTTTTATTTCAGCTACATCAGGTGGCGGAGATGAGACGTGATACTGTGAAATAAATAAATAACAACATGTACGCACTCGCATACTTCCTGCTAACAAATTATGCCTGGACATTGGGGTCTAGAGTCATTTTAAATAAAAAGTAGCTTCTTTATAAATAAAAAATTATACTCCTGATGAGTACGGTGAAGGAGGAAACCATCTGTTTCCTTAGAACGCCGTGGGAAAGTGGTGGGCAATCTCCAATTGTCAGATGCGGACTCACAGTGAAAAAAAAACCTTTTTCGTGATCCGAATGCAACTATTCATGTTCTCAAACGAGCAGTCTGACTAGCCACATGCTGACTCACAATTGAAAAAAATATCCTTTTCTTGTTCCGAGTGCAAATACTCATGTTCTTGAAAGGGAGTTTTAATGGATCACATGTTTACACACAGTGCAGACAAATCTTTTTCATGGTTGGAGTGCAACTATTCTTGTTCTAAAAAGGGCAAACTGACTAGACATATGCTGACTCACGGTGAAGAAAATCTTTTTTCATGTTCTGAGTGCAACTATTCACGTTCTCAAAGGGCAATCTAATAAGCCACCTGCTCACTCATGTGAGAAAAAACCTTTTTGATGAACCGAGCCCATCTATTCGTTATCTTAAATGATAGATTTATTTATTTGATTATTTAGACATATACAGTACCTTACGACTCTGGTAACAGTTTCTATTACGTAAGTCCGTAGAATATCATTTAGTTAGATACGTTTTAAGATTTTCACGGTCAAAACTATTTGCGTTATTTGTTTTTGGGGTGTTATGCCGTGTTGCGCTTCCTCCTTCTTTAGCCTACGTTTCGGACAGCATTTCAGTGTCCATCCTCGGGGCAGATCCGGCAAATGTCACACATCTATCGGATCTGCCCTGATTATGGACACTGTAACGCAGTCAGAAACGTTGGCTAAAGAAGCAGGTAGCGCAACATGGCATAACACCCCAAAAACAAATAACGCAAATCATTTAGTTATATCGCGTAATAATAAGAACTATATGTATTGAGAAGTGAAATTTTCAAATCAAGAATTATATTTATATGCTCACAGATTGTAATTAATAAAATTTTCATGAAAATTAAAGTGTCAGTAATTTTTAAATAATTTATATCTTGCCAACAAATTTAATTAATAATGCTTGTGTAGTCGCAAGGAATTTTGAAAAATTTCTCTTAATAATTATTGTCTTATATGCTGCATTAGGGTTGTTGGCTCCTATATGAAAAAGCGAATTGCGCCTGGTATGCCTCATTGGAACAACAAAAGTAACGACAGGTAGCATTTCGACATTTTTTTATTATTTAGCAGATTAAATAGAATTAACGAATCTTACAATGTACACCCCTTTTCGGACTGGCTGGGTTAAAATTTCAAAAAAGCTTTCATGCTTACATAAATTGCTAACTGCAAGGTACATGTTACACATCAAGTGGTATTGAATACACAAATAAATGATCTTACTACTAGCGCTGCATCACAGACGCGTTGAATACCAATTTCGACTGTTCGTGACAGCGTTAAAAGGAATATGACTGTAAAGAGTGTTACCCTTGAAAGACCAATTTATTTATTTGAGTCTGATAAAAAGAATCTATACTTACAATATACAGGAATACGTTGTGAGTATTAACATATACAGAGTGTCCGGGGGTAAAGTGCATTAACTTCGGGAGATGATCCTACATGATGGTAGGAGTAGAAGTAGTTTAAGATTAACAACTTTTTTCGAAATTCCAACATTTTTTCATACATAACATACCTACTAAAAATCCTTAGTGTGAGGTACGACCTTACTTGCCAGGCACGATCGTGGCAACATTGCATGGTGGTACTTGGCCCGTATCGTTACAGCTGTAAATAATAAAGCTGGACGCGCACGCCGGTCTAATTTTATCTTTTTACCACAAAAGATAACTTAATAAACTAATAAAACCTGTATGTAATTTTTTTTTATAAACTGATAAAACATTTTGCATGTTAAACGCAGTTGAGTTGATCGAATAAATTTTTTTTCCAAATCAAATTCATAAATAATATTTTATGCTTGCAATTGATAATAATTTTTTTTTCGTTCCACACATTTTTTGTATTAAAGAAAGAATAAAGTGAAAAAAATGAATGAAAAATTAGCGTTTTTCCGTTGCGACCAATTTTGTTGTAATTCTCATTTCAATTTTTTAGAAAATTGGACGGTTTTTTCGTGATAGAACCTGGTGCAGAGAGGCATTGGGGAAACACAAGTCTAAATCGAACGTTTGTATTAAATTCATGCCGTAATACACACAAAACACCCATTCCCTCCAAATTGATGATCCCACAAATCACCCTACACTAAACTCCCCTTCCCCCGAAATCCGCCACTACTCAAATACCCCTACCCACAATAATACTAATTTTCAAAATCAACATCTCATATCTCCTCAAATTCATCTTTCCCAAAAATTCTCCTTCCCCCCCCCCCCCCCCCCCCCCCCCCCCCCCCAATCCTACCTACCTATACCCCTAATTTCTCCCCTCTCTACATAACCCCACCATAAAATCCACCCTTCTCCCAAATCCAACATCCCACAAATCACCCTACCATAAAATCCTCCCATCCACAATATTAACCTTGAGGAAACCTCAAATATCTCATTAAATGCTCCCAAAAATGTTAACTTTATCATACACTAAAATTCATAGACAAAATTATTGTAAATCAAGCTGTACAATATTAAAAACAACAAATAAAATTAAATCTCGGAGTAATTATCGACAAAAATCTGAAATGGAAGGAACAAATATGTCAAGTAGTAAACAAAATCAGAAAATTAATATATATATTTTTAAGAATAGAAATTTTCTCTCGATAAAAAATCTATATTTAATCTACTATGCCTTAGTTTAATCCACTTTGCAATAATACGCTATTATCAGTTGGGGATCCGCGAATAAAAGTAACCTTCTTCCAATTGAAATTGTACAAAAAACAATTAATAAAATTATATTTAAAAAATCGTTGGACTATCCAATAGAACGCCTGTTTGAAGAATATCAGGTGCCCACATTTAAATATTTAAATATTAAAAATTCATTAATTCAAATTATAAAAGAAAAAGATAAATATCCATTATGAAAACAGAACTCGACTTAAACATGTTTTTCTATGCCCAAAACTAAACACGTCTTTTACACAACATCATTACACTTACCAGGGAAGAACTTTTCCAATGGTCTACCAGAAGAAATTAGAGGTATTAATGATAAAACACGAATACTGCTCTCTGTCAAGAGACATTTTTAAAATATTCTTAAGAAAAAAACTACTATCATTTAATTAATCTTACAAATATCCTCAGTTTTCCATAACATTCATTCTTTTTTAAATACACACTATTATCAAAATAAATTCTGCAGCACACATATATTGATGTACAATGAATTATTTAATTACTAACTAATAACGTTTGTGTACACTCGCCTTCCATACACAAGCAAATGCTTTCAATGGAAGGGTAGTAAGAAACCTGAGATGTAAAATTATCAGGTAAAACCATGTTAAACATATTATTAAAAAATATATATATATAAAAAAAAAGTCTCTCCTCAAAATTACCCATCCCCTAAAACTTCTTCCCCCTTTCCTCTTTATAGAGAACTCCAGTCCGATTTTTTTTATTTTTTTAATGAATAAAGACCTTCCAACTTAAATAACTGCATTTTTATTTTTATAGTTAGTTTTAATAGTTAAAATAATTGTCAAAGTTTTAATTTTTAAAGACTCCCAGAAACGCACCGTATCTATGGTGGTCTTCACCCACCGATAGTTTTTTTCCTTTTTAAGTTGTCATTTTGAATCAGTGATGTTATGTCGAGGGAAATTTCCCTAGATCTAGGGGAGAAAAATATTTTTTAGGGATAAGGGAAATCATGACAAAATCTAGGGAAATTTCGAACTCTGGCAAATTTTTTATTACATATGACAATATTACTGGTATTATTTTTATATATATATATATATATATATATATATATATATATATATATATATATATATATATACATATATATTATATAAATATATATTTTTTGGAATTCCCATGAATGTTAATTATTGTTGTCCTTACCATGCAATGTTATTTTTAACACTGACAACTCAAAATGATATTATATGTATCTAAAAAGATAAATGGGACCTCTGGAAAAAAATTTAAATTATGTTTTAAGTTCTATTTTTTCGGTGATTGCGGTTGATTTTTATTTAGCAAAGTGTTTTTTTTATTTGGAATTAGGTTTCTAATTCAGTGGTGAGTGTATTCGTACTTTTAAATTATTACTTCACGAAGCAAAAAGTGTTTTATTTGGAAAAGCACAGTATTATTAGTATATTTACCAAGTTCCGATATCTTTCCAATTAATTAATCATATTAATTAACATATAACAGGATTAGTGTTACACAATCAGGTGGCTACTTAGGTAATTGCGTAAATGTGAAATTCTAGGGAAATTTCACTTCGAAATCTAGGGAAATAATTTTTTTGGGCAGAGCATCCCTGATTTTGAATTTAAGAAAATGGCGGAATAAAAGGAATATAGGATGACTCAATGACTTTTGTGTGAGAAATTGAGGCGTTTTTTTATTTAAGATTAACTGCTTTTAATATAGAAAAACATTGGTAAAATGTCCGCATTTATTATTGTTATTGTATTTTAACAAAGTGCAATATAAAAATAATAAATTATCTTTTTCATTGCAAATACAAGTGACTAAACTAACTAACCATCACGCCGTTTCCCCGCAGGGGTAGGCAGAGAGGACGGACCGCCAAACAACTCGGTCTTGGCACACACTCTTTGCCTCAAGTGACATCGTTCTTCAATTTTGTGTTCAGGCGTGATTTTGTACATTGATTTATGTATAACACATACAGAAACACTGGTATTTATAATACACTGATCATGACGATTGTGTAGTAACTTGTATAAAAAGCCCTATACTAAAAACAATTTGTAAATACAATGTCAAATATGACACGACTTTAACCTCAAATAGGCAAAATTTATTGCAGATTGTCCGCAAATGTAGCCCTTTTCGTAAATTGTTGAGGGCCTAAATTATGTTTCAATAAACACAATAACTATTTTTTATCTAAATCTCTATAAACAGTATGAAAATAAACCAAAAACACGAAATGTTGAATTGCATACGTGTCAATTTTCAAATGTCAATACAACATTCAACACGGACGCTATTACCAGGTGACAGGTTAACAGTGACGTCATCGTTAACCATTTCAGTAATGCCAACTTGACGCTGTATTTTGAGGAGAGGTGTAAAAATGCACTTTTTAATAATTTTTTAAAAACTCTGCGTTTAATATTATGAAATAAAACTTATATATTCAGAATCAGCGTTTCTTGGTCTGTATGAACATATTTTTTTAAAGCCATAATATTTTTCACTGGAGTTCCTTATTTCCCCAAACATCCACCATCCCCCATCCCACTCTCTCCTATAATTCGGTTAGATTAAGTTTTCTATCTTATGTTGGATCTTTGTCATTTTTCGTCGCTTCCTAAATTAATTACAAAGTAATTAATATGATTGATATCAATTAAAAATTTAGTTAGTTAGAAAATGTTGTACTTAACATTTTTGTTCGAAGTAAGGAAAAGGTGAGTTACTTCGGGCGCACGGATACACCGAGTGTCACCCACAATAATAAACTCTCATGGTCGTCATTAGTATCATTTTTTTCAACAACTGTAAAGAATTTATTGTTTGCATACATATGTCTTAAAATCGTGATGCTTTCGGAGACCTTGCAAATATTGAAACCAGTTTTGTAAGTTTTAAATAGTATGTCTGGTTTAATATACCGGTTATCAGAAGTGTAAAAATAATACTTAATTATTTTTTTCATTTATTAACAATCAATATTAAAAATGAATGTCACCTAAACACTTGGACCTAGTTTATTCCCAGAGTCATCAGACAACAATGACAAAGACAGCAAACGGCTATTTAGCCCCATTGTATGTTTTTCTAACATTAGAAGGTTCCCGTTTCAGCTTTTTAACTTGAACAAATAGTGATCAGCTTGTGTTGGCGCCGCATCCGCACTCAAAAAGAAGAAGATGGAGAGATATGTAATTACTAGTGTTAGAGGAGCGCGCTAATATTTAATGCGATAAAATCGACGCGAAAATTGTGAAAGTGTTTAATAAAACAGGAGTCGTTTAAAATAGAGCAAAAATCTCGTGAAAGGCATCTTAAGTATCATTTAAAGAAATCTTTTGATTTTTTTTTCACAACTATAACTTAAAGAGAAAACTTAAAAAAACGTAATTATAATAATTTTCGGAGCATACTTTACGATTTTTTTCTATGGAGGGAATTTTATATAATTTGCATTTCGGCGTGTAACGCGTCTAGATATTATCTTAATAAATAACATAAATTTTTTAGAGCTTAAAAACTTCAAATGTTGTAACAGTAATCATCAATATGGACCTTCTGATTATTCTGTTTAATGGTAGAGTGAGAGAATCTCTTCAGGATTGTGGGAATAAACGAATACAGGTTCCAACTTGTGAGGTTTGATTGGTTTAAGAAATAAAAGAGTTCATTTCCAAAACAACCAAATCCCAGTATATTTTTATAAAGAACATAACAACGTTGCCGTTTTGAGGGGCCTGGTTTCACATCCCCAAAAACATAACATATTCTGAAAATTTGACAGGAACATAATTAAGCAGAAAGAAATATCGCACCTGCGGACCATGGATCTAAATACTTCTACACTGACGCGAATTCGTAATTTACTTGAAGATAGCGCGTTGATGAACCGCGGGCCATATTCTCACGCAATCTCCAGGATGGGAACCAGGAAAGACTCCCCAGGAAGGCCAGAGAATGAGGACTCCCCGCCAGGGAGTAGGGTCCAAGATCAGCACCAGTGCTCTGGTTGAGCCCCTCGGATAACCACGATTTCCGTCAGCACGCCTCATCAGGAAATGAACGCCAAGTAAACATCCGTCACAAATATGAGCAGCAATGACCGTACCAGGTCATAAGAACTCTCCCTCGCGACGCTCTTCAATATGCCAGTCGCGATTATATAGGTAATTTACAACATCGTTATGCCGCGGACAAATATCGGTCCCAATGGCGGCGACCGAACACGTTAGAAACAGCGTTCCGATCACATCAGAAAGAAGCGTTCGCAAAATGTGCATCGCGATTAAAATCGTTTTAAAAAAACAATTTGTAACAAAGGGATTATCCCATTTTTAAATCCAGAACTATCACTAAAGTGACTAGTCGAATTTGCACCGGCTTCCAGTACGATGCCAATCCAAAAAGTACCGCCGGAAGTTTAATGCTACGTCCAGACTGAAGCCAACCTTCCAACTCCGAACTTAGTTCGGAGTTGGTTCGGAGTTGGAAGGTTGGCAGATCGTGTGGTCGCTGCGGCCAACCCTCCAAACCCGAATTCCGTACTCCAAAATGGCGGACATGAAACAGCTGTAGCTACGCTGTATCTTTTTCAGTTGCCTACAATTATTACGTACGTATAATCATATACTTATATACACGACATGTTTTCAAACAATTGTTATACCACTTTCCGTAATAATATAGTCATTTTAATAGTACGCGGCACGGTGTGGACAGCTCCAACCGTCCAACTCGAACTTCCAACGCACGAACACCCCTCCACACGATCGTCCAAACGTTTGAAGTTGGAACGTTGGCCGCAGTGTGGGCTTACCATAACAATCACGTTGCCAATCGAAAAAATCCAAAATACGGCGATTCAACAATTAAAGTAAGCGGCCAGGTGAAGGTTTACAAAGTCAGGAAAATAATTATCATGAAGTAATAATTATTATCGTGACAATGTTTAAGGGAGATATGTAAGAAATCGGTAGAAGTTCGGGTAGCGGTGGCTAAGCTTATCAACATACTGCAATTTGATAGAAGACTGAAACGTACCTACATATAATCGGTGTTTAACAAGAACCTTTCCATACCGAAAAAAATACCTCACAAGAGTCCCAGCTGTTCCCGTCTCAAGCAAATTCCAAGCAAAGTTTCAATTCTGAATGGTAGAATTACACCAGGGTTGATACTAAGAGTATCTTCCACTCTGGAACGTGCCGCAAATATACCTACTATAGATACCTATATTATTTTAAATTAACTAATTGGGAAATAACACAAATTAATCAAATAAAATTTATTTGCCCTTGCCGGGATTCAATCCCACGACCTTCGTATTGCGAGTCAAAAGCCTTACCGCTAGACCACGACGGCCGTCGTAATAACGATGATTTGATAACAATGTTGCATTTGAATTTCTGCGAAGTTGTATTGTTCAGAGTTGTATTGTTTAAAAAACCAAGATATTTAATAATTTCGTATTTATTTCTGTTGCTGTCAATTTGACTGTTCGTCCCCCGAACACTGAGCGAACCGGATAATTGCGCCTTAGCTGATAATACCTAAATAAAATTGTCCAAATCGAAGTTATGTACACATTCGTTTGTGTCGCACTCTGTCGCAAGTTTTGAAAAAAAAAAATAGATTTCGTGATTTGAAAAAAAATAAGACAAAGGGTTCATATTTTACATTTTGTACCAAACATATTTTTCATTCCATAACCGCAGTACACAGAACCAATTTTTTTTTAAACATATGTTATGTGTTGGTTAAAAATATAAAACGGGGAAAATAACACTTTTTTCTGAATAAAACCAAAATTCTTGTTGACTTACTTGTATTCGTAAACTTGAACTTTTTTTCATTTTTGTCAGTTATACGCATTTTTTAATAATTTCAAACGCAGTAATCAGACGTTCCACGCTACATTGCGATGCTCTTGTTCGTCACTCTTGGTTCCGACTACCGAGTGATATTAGTTTCATCTTAAAAGTTGAAATATAAATAGTCTTAAGTGTAAAAGTAGGTATTTGTTTTTTGACATTTTGACGGATCACTTTATTAGGTAAGTATAAATTTATTTTAACTATCTATACTACACACTCTCTACTACTATATTTTTTCTCTCTGCTATCTATCGATCTCTATAATATTTGTTTGTATATTTATACGTTTGGGGCGGGGTAATATTTGGAACTAAAAATACTATATTGATGAAATTTTGATAAGGAGATAATATAGATTCCTTACTTTTTAATGCGGGAAAAATCTCATTCCCACGAGAACGGTGAATAGATCGTGATTTTTTCGTCCAATTCAAGCATTATCACGATACACAAGCTTGTAAATAAAACATTTCACAAATATTCTGCTGCCATATCAATTTTACCTACATTTTTTGATCTTCCTTCCCGCTATCCCAAATATAATGATGTGCTCATGGAAGTGGTTAAAAGTAAAATATTATTGAGGAAAGAAGGTATATGAACTAATCAATTTCCCATCGTTTACAATTTCGCTATAATCGGTGGTAAATTCAAAGGATATAAATTAATTATTAAATCCAAATTTACAATTTACCCAATTCCTGATGACATAAAAAAATTACCTTTTTAAAATTATCTTTTTTTGTTTTTGTATTATTTTTATTATTAACATGCCAAACACGTTCCCAACATATGTACACGGTTTACATTTGTAACATGACGACTCGTTCTAGTGTTCAACAGCTCGGCTGTGGAACGATTTGCCGGTCTGTGTGTTTCCTCCTTCCTACAATATGGGTCTCTTCAAGACTAATGTTCATTTCTTCCTCTCCTCAAAGAGACCCTCCGCACAGCATCTCACATGACATAGGCCCGTGAGGGAAATTATTTTCCTCAGGGCCTCCTGTGTGGAGTTAATGTAAAAAAAGATATATAGGTGTATATATACATATTTTCTTATACTTTCTTTTACAATGTATTTCCTATTTTTATATTTTTTAGTTCAATATATTATGTGTATAATATGGGACTCGTGGGATTTTACCACCCTCCCCGAAATCTGGATAAAACAATAAAAAAATAAACAAATATATCCTCAATAAATTTCTTAATATTTTTCAGTTGAATTTTTCGTATTTTTGCTTATTCGTTTTTTGTTTATTTTATGTGTGTATTGTTATTTTGAAACTTTTTCTAAATATTTGTCTCATTTATTTTTTGTTCCCTATTCGAAATAGGGAATGCTTTGCATTGCACTATACCTGCATACATTCTGGAATTAACCTTTATAATTATAATGCTGTTTACAAAATACCTATGTTTAATGTATGTATGTTACTATGTGTCGGTTTATATTTATTACTTGCAGACCCAGTCACACGTTGCTGTGGCTAACGAAACCTTTATAACCAATGCCATCTGTTAAATCAAATCCACACCACGCTGCCCGCTGCTGCTTGGCCAGGTATATTATGTGTTTCAACCAATTTACTCAAAACGTTGACAAATTATAAACTTATAAACCTTTCTCATGAATCACTCCATCTATTTGTGAAAACCGCATTTAAATCCATTACTTAGTTTAAAAGTTAGTAAAAAAAAAGACTTCGTTTTATACTTAGTAAAGAGTAAAGATAAAGATACAACCTGTTAATATTTGCACTAACAACGATTGTCATTTTACGTAATTACCACGAACAACGATTAATCGTCAAAAAAAAATTCACACAGCATCCTCAAAGATGACACAGGTCGGGAGGTAAATTTTCCCTAGAGTAAATTTTTCGCTCTGATGTTTGTTTTAAAAAACCTCCGTCGAGAGGGTTAGGTACTATAATTGCTACTCACTAAAGGTCAAACACCGATAAAAATTTTCCAAAAATATATTTTTAATATATTCACGATAGCTGTGCTATTAGCAGCGTAGTTTGCTCAAACCAGAACTAAAGGTCAAATACTGATAAAGATTATCAATAAATACGAAACTTGAGCGCTTTGCTGCGCAGTTTGGTTTCAAACCAGAACTGGAGAATTTACTGTACTTTTTGTTTAAATTATGTGTTGCGAAAAATAAATCATAATGCGCTATCTCCTAGAGATTGTGTTCGCCGTGTCCATGTTAAGGTGTATTTTTGGAGAACTTGTGAAAGGTAAGAAAAAAAAAATATTTTCGTACTTTATATAGGCACTTACAGCTGTTTTAAATATAACGATATAATTTGGGTGATTTTTTTACAATAGCTCCACACTGGAGGCTCTGAGTAAAATATTTTCCCTTTGGGGATGCTGTGTGGAGGGTCTTTCGAAGAAAGGGAAGGAGAGTGGTAAGGAATAGGTGCGAGAGGTGGGTAGGAATCTGGGGGTCGGTCGGTCCAGCAGTGACCCACGTATGAATCCTTCCCATCCACTGCGGTGGAAGACGACGTTCCAAAAGAGTTCTGCTTGAGAGATCACAAGGTCTCCCTCAACCAGTCTCTCCTGATCCGGCCTGTCACGCATATTATGGGCAGATACATTTGCCGACAAGACCCGGATTTACCTTAGCCCGTGAACCCGAGCACCCCTGCTAAGTCACCAAACGAGCAAATCACTTGGGGTGACCTTCGGTAGAGATGTTGGTTATCTAATAAATGGTTCATTTTAATTCAAAATGAATAGAATACTTAACCCTTTAAAAATGAAAATAATTTTCTATCAACTTTTGCCTGTCAAGGTTTGCGTGCAAAATTCCTGGTTCTTCCCATGCATTTTAAATGTTCCTATTTATTGGTTTATTTTAAAGCTTTTGCAAAAACAAAAATTGTTTTAAAATCTAGATAAAACAATCTTTCCGATGTGTTTATTACAAGTCATTATTTTTGTTTCTAAATATTAAAATTTTAATGTTGGAAATGTAAATTGGCTAAAAAATGCATACCTGCGAATATTCGAATTACAGTAATCAAAATAGAATAAACTTCAATTTATAAATACAGATTCCTTTTCTAAACAAAATTTGTAATAAAACTGTCACCTCACTTTTTTACAATTTTATTTTAAAATTAAATGTGAGACTTGAGCTACTTTCTGATGCACAAAAGTTCTGTTAATTATACTATTGATAGTTAAGTATTCATAAGTTTAAGTATTGCATAGCTTTCCTATAAGTTCTTTATATAAATCTTAGTTCATAAGAAAGTTGTTTCTGTCTCTAACAAGGAAAGTACTGCTTTGGCATGCTTAACTAATAATTAATTCCTTTGGAATTATCGCTTTGCCTCTAATACAGGAAAGTGTGTTCTGTATAGTTTTAACTCTAAATAATATAAACATTAATGTCTTACTGTTAGTATCATTATTAAACTTTAAATTAGGTATTACTAGTGTCATTCATTAAAATTTTGAATTGATCACACCTCGAATAGTGTCAACTCACTGAAAGCCATAGTTGATCACACTTTTTGTTTTGTTTGTACAAGAAATGCTGACTTTTGTGCACACGTAGAGTGTTTTTTTAAGGGATGCCAGCTTGGGTATTACCGTGGTCTCATTTTTTTTACAAACAATGTCACTCTTTTGAGTTTTTGATGCAGGTTGTTTAATGGATTTTTGGATATCCTAAGCTGCGAGCTTAACTTTCTGTTTTGCTGTTAAGTACCAATTGACTTTTGTCATGATCTAATAGTTAGGTATTGTGTTATGTAAATCCTAATCTGACCACCTTGATTGGCAGGTATTTATTGTTTTATAAAACCTGACCTGATTTGATTTTTGAAAATTGGATAATTTAAATATTATTCTAGTTTGACGACCTTTTTACATATAGGTATTTCTTCGGAATTGTAAATCCTGGTTCAATAATGACAGTTAGATGATTCAATGTAAGATCCCTACTCTGCCCACGTCTGATAGACAGTTTGTATACTGATTCTATATTACTTATAACACAGAAAAGTATTTTCTTGTGTCCTAGTTTTGCCAACATTGAACTCCATTGTTCTGATTGAAAAATGTATATTTATATAGATATTTTCTTAATTTAGGCTTCTTTAATTTTAAGTATTTGTTTATTTTTAAGTTTTATCTTAAGAATGTTAAACCGGATGGACTTAGTTAGATAGGTTACTTTTTTTGCTATTCAAATATCGCGTAAATTCAGTGCGAGTGAGGGCTGTTTAACCCTAAAAAGTGAAGCCAAATTGGCCTTTATTTCCTGTATAAGGAAAAGTGATCAAATTTTTTTTCTTTTCTGCAATTTATTTGGTTGTGTTTTTTCTTAAAATATAAAATGTTGAGTATTTTATAAGTATAAATCTTGTTAAATTGACACGAAAACAACAGGTCTCCTTTTTTTTAAAATAAATTCAAAACTTTGTTTAATTTAGTAGATGATGGTTGACTCCTTGTTTTCGTGCCTTTCTTTTCTTGTTTGTTCTTTATTATTAAGAAATTTAATTTTAAGAGATTTACCTTTAAGAAATTTAGTTCTAAGTTGTTATTTTAATTACTAATTAATGTTTTGTTTTCATTTTTTAGATACCTGATGGACTCATAGTTAAGTTAGTTTGTGGACTTAATTTTTCATGTTTGAGGGCAAACATTTTCGTTGGAAGGGGGGAATTGTCACATAAATATTATGTGACTAGTGCAGTTCTTGCCTATTTGTTTTTTTTTTGTCTATGGTGTTTTTTTTGAGACTGGTAATTTTTTTTGAAAAGAGAGAAGCTCTTTTGTTTTTGGTCACTTCCTCCCGGGCAGCTATGGGCTAGCTGTGCGTGAATTGGTCACTCACTGGAAAAGTGTTTTATTGGATTTTATCATGAGAATCTAAGTCGATTTTTAAACTTAAAAGGACGCGGGGTGTTTTTACGTAACACGCGAGGTTCGTGTACGAGTTATTTATAGTGGATGACGTGAAAGTCCCACTTTTTTCCGATGTGGCTGGTTGGCCGTTTTGTGGAACTATTTCTGGAAAAAGAATCGTGAAGTGAATTGGTCCTGGTGTTGGCTACTATAATATGCCTTCACGACCCCGCGTCGCAAAGTCACGGTCTGCTAACCGTAATACGCCAGACTTGGATACTGTTGGGGGCCACGTGCCTTTTGATTGGAGTTCGTCGAGATGGCCCGTGGCTGAATGCGCTCCTTGGAGGTATAGCGGCCTCCTGCCCAATTAGAAGGACGACCTTGGTGCTCTGGATTCCGCGCCGTTCCCATATGGGAAGACTGGAGTTCCCGTCCCGTCTCGTGTTCTCTCATTGCGAAGCAAGATCGCGTTCGTCTACCGGGGTTATTTCCGTATAGTTAGTTTAGCGTGTCCATTAGGAGTCCATCTGGTATGTGTATTTTTTTTATATTTCCTTTTGTTACCTTGGTATGAAGTTTGTACACTTCCATGTTGCTTTTTGGTTTGGATTCAATACATTTTTATAAAGTTCATCTTCTTTTATTTGACTGAAAACCCTACCTACATGACAGATAACTACTTGGCCCACTATCCTGAGCCTTGGTCTTTGCTCTGCCGCAAAGTTACATTTTACCACTTTACACAAGATATGTTTCAGCGCATTTCCTTATATTCCGGCAATCTTTGCTTTTTTCATCATATTTGCAATACTAGCGAAATAATTAAGTACCTACCCCAAATGAATAACGTTTTAATTTGACCTGGCCAGCAAAATAAACATTTCCTATGGAATCTCTCAGCACGTGTTTTGGTGATTTTTTTTCGGAAAATGACGAGTTTTGTCAGCATCTCCTGAACTTTTTTATATGGGATGGGCATGTAATTTTGGTATTAAAAGTTGCGGAATTCTCTACTGTATTAGATTTTTGAAAAACATCCAAGCCGAGATCGGTTTCCGGGCCGCTATGCCGCGTACCGTAAAACCACTACCGAAAACTCTGAAAAGTCTGTTTTGTTAGGCTAAAAATTTGACGTCTAAGATTCCTGACCTGACTCAACGTTCCTAGCATTTTCATTTGCATTGAAACTGACGGGTAAAAAGACATGTTTCGTTTTTAAACGCGAACCTATCGGCGGGAAATATAACCGAGCCGAATTGATATAGGTTCTAGTTTCCGCCGCCGATTCACATCAGTTTTACTGCGAATCGCTAAAAAATCGCTAGCAAAAATAAATTTTGTCGACAAAAACAAACTAACAAAATTCAAAGTACTGAGACGTGCGCACTGAATTTTTTCCTCAAGCGAAAGTGAACCTTCAGGTGGGTGAAACGCAAAAGGCGGTGCGGTCGATTTTCGCGTGCGGGAAAAAATTCACATCAAGCGAAAGAGACCCTTGAGGTGGTCGAAACTAAAGGAGGGAGCGGTCGATTTTCGCATCAAAAATCAAAAGTGAGGTTTTCCCAAACCAAGCATTAATATATATACTAGCTGGGCCCGTTGCATAAGCAACTAATGGGTTAAAACACTATGCGATTTGACGTGTGAACGTGGATGAAGCGAGGAGGAGTGGGTGTTAAATTAAATATATGAAGAAACCTGAGGTAACAGTGACCTTGCAACGCATGCCGGGTACCCGTTGTATAAAATGTTATGTAGTGCAGCGCTTGCATTAAAATGAAATTTCCCAGGAATTGGAATGGAACCATTACAGTTAAGTTGACCCCGAGGTTACAGTGACCTTGCAACGCATGCCCACTAACCGTTGTATATCATTATATATATTGCAGGCACTTGCTTTAAAATGTTATTTCCCGGGAATTGGGATGGAACCAATACAGTTAAGTTGACCCCGAGGTTACAGTGGCCTTGCAACGCATGCCGGGTACCCGTTGTATATAATGTTATATAGTACAAGCGCTTGCATTATAATGTAGTTTCCCGGAATTTGGGATGGAACCATTACAGTTTAATTGACCCCGAGGTTAAAGTGGATTTGCAACGCATGCCGGGTACCCGCTGTATATAATTTATTTATTTACGGACAAAAAGTCCATTAACAATATAAAATACGTCACTAACTTATATCTCCCTCTTATCCTTTCCCTCCTTATCCCCTTCCCCATCCTTCTTTTATATCCATATCTTCCATATTTTCCAGGGCCTCCTGTGTGGAGAACATTTAAAAAAAAAACTTCTTCTCCTTCCTTTCCCTTTAAAAACCCTCCGCACAGCATCCTCAAAGATGACATAGGCCCCTAGGATTCAGAACGGGTATTTTCTCGCGTAATTTCGTGATGCCTGGGCTCATTTTTTAATTCAAAAACTGTATGTATTTGTCTAGGTCTTGGTGACGGATACGTTTGCCCAACCACTGCGTGGCGGGCTGGATCAGAGGAGACTGATTGAGGGAGGATTTTGACCACTCCAGCCGGATTCTCCCAACCCTTCGCCTTCACCGCAGTGTGAGGAATAGATTCATACGTCCGTTACTCCTGGCCACACTGACCCCCAGATTCCTACCCACCCCTCATACTCTTTTCCTTCCCAGAACTCTCATCTCCTTCCTTTCCTAAAAAAAATCCTCCACACAGCATCCCAAAAGATGACATAGGCCCTGACGGAAATTATTTTCCCCACGGCCTCCTGTGTAGAGTTCCTGGGTGTGGAAGATGCTGGGTGGAGGTTTTTTAAGGCAAAGAAGGAGAGGAGAGTTCTGGGAAGGAAAAGGGTTTCAGGGTGGGTAGGAATCTGGGGTTCAGTGAGTCCTGGTCATCCGCCTCCAAGACCTAGATAAACCTCACCCCATGAACCCGGGCACCCCTACTATATCACCAAACGTAGCGAACCACTTGGGGTGACCTGCGGCAGTGGTGTTGGTTATCCAATAAAAGTTCCCGGGGAGGTGCGGCGGTACCCATTCCCGCCTCCCAGTTTATAATTTAGTGGTCTGATAGTCATCAAATCGATAGGTACATTTGTCACATTTATTTAGAAACAATAACTAAGGTTTATTACAGTAAAAAAATACAAAAAAAAATTGATTTCATAGTACGCAGGTAGGTAATTAATAGACTTATACTATCTTTTTCCAAAACGGCGCTACAAAAATGTATTGTTCTGAATTTTTTAGAAACAAAAATTTAGTTTTATTCGAAAAAAAAAAACAGAAAAAATATTCTTTCATAGCGTACTCTACTCCCACCCCTTCCTCCATCCCGCAAACCCCACTCCCGAGTTCCCCTCCCCCTTCCCAGGTTACCCTCCCCCCTCACTGATTTTCCTCCCCCCCTCCCGCGCTTCCTTTATTCATTGCCGGTACATTTAGTTTTCAAACAGCTCGCGTGCCACCTTTTGAAATATTTTTATGCAAATTTCGTTATGCCAGAGCTCACCAGTAGTGTTATACAAATCTTGTCCTAAAAATAACAAAAAATAAATTAAAAATCTTCAATTTTTCAAGTTAATTTTAAGGTTCTGTGAATGTTCTGTATAAATTCTATTAAAGTTCCGTAATTATTTCATTTTTAACATAATAAGTATTAGTAAATAATAATAAATATAATAAGTTTTGAAGATAATTGAATAAATAAAACTCGCACATTACGTGAAAATGAACTTAACTAATTTAAAAATAACGTTCCTACCAACAGTGGTTGTCCAGAAGCAACCTCTGTGTTCCTACATATTTCAAAAAGTGACCATCTTGAGTGATTTTTTTCATTTAAAAATAACGTTCCTTCCAACAGTGGTTGTCCAGAAGCAACGTCCGTGTTCCTACATATTTCAAAAAGTGACCATCTTGAGTGATTTTTTTCATTATCATTGATTTTCGATTTAACATTTAAAGGAAAGAATATCATTCTAAAGCCGGTACCTACCTAGTACATACTGTGAAAAATAATATTGGTGTAGGTACCTACGTATTTTCTCAATAAAAATTGCGTCATCATTACGTATTTTGTTACTTTTCTTTAACACATTTGCAATAATTCGATGGAGCGGTAGGTACCTGCCCCGTTATAAATTGCGTTTTTTTCATATGGCCAGTAATTACATACTCTCGGATAATTTAAGAACGCATTTTTGACACGAATTTTTCAGGAAATGTGTGATATTTGTCAGCTTCTACTGACATATTTTATATGAGAATCGTATGTATTATTGATATCAAAAGTTGCAAAATTCTCTACTGTAAAATATATTTTTAAAACATCCAAGCGATAATGTTTAAGATTTTCACGGCCAAAAGCATTTTCGTTATTTGTTTTTGGGGTGTTATGCCGTGTTGCGCTACCTCCTTCTTTAGCCAACGTTTCGGACATCGTTGCAGTGTCCATCATCAGGGCAGATCCGGCAGATCCGGTAGATTGATTGTCACCTTTAAGTTAACCTTTGTAATTTCATTTATTTACGCACCAGATTTAAATGTCCGGGTTTAATTTTCCCCACAGGAAAAACTAAACCCTTTCACACACTTCCCAAATGATCATCTGGTCAATGCACGTTATGCAATTGCACTATATGTATTATAATTAGAAAACAATACAAGAACAACATGTCAACCTACCAGAGACCAGATGGTAAAATAATTCACCGACTCCAGATATTTTCATATCAGAGGGTTCAGCTCTGTGGAATTCCTAATTGAACCTATAAATCCTACTGATCCCTCAATATAAATATTTAAAAAATCTTTTGTAATCCTACATGTATTTAAAATTACCGATTTTTGCATTTTTATATATAAATTCTTTGACAAATCTAATACGCCTAAATTTTGAATCAGAGACCTAGGTATAATGCCAGTAGCCGAAATAACAAATGGTAATATTTTTATAGTCCGAGAATGCCAAATTCTTTTAATCTCATTTCCTAAATCTGTGTATTTTCTAATTTTTTCAGAAACAGTTTTTTGAATATTACAGGAATTTGGAATAGCTACATCAATGATATAAGTTATTTTTTTAATTTTGTTATGTAAAACTATATCAGGTCTGTTATGACTAATTGTTCTGTCTGTTAGTATAGTTTTATCATAATATATTTTATAAAATTCATTTTCTAAAAATGAATTTGGTTCATATTCATAATATGCTACTATATTACGGCAGTCAATCAAGTTATGTTTAATTACCAAACTTTGGTGGATTATTTTTAAAACCTGATTGTGCCTAAATGTATACTCGGACGGCGCTAATATAGAACATCCCGATATAACATGTTCTATAGTTTCCGGAAAAGCCAAACATTTTCTACATAAATCATCAATTTTATTTATATCTTTGATTATATGCTTCCTATAATTTTTAGTATTGATGACTCTACCTTGAATGGCAAGCATAAATCCTTCTATTTCTGCGCTCAACTCTCCAATACTCAACCATTTGTTTGACGAAAGTTTGTCAACATACGTTTGGTTGAGATAATTGAAGTGTTTTGCATGAATAATTTTATTTGACCAGTAATCTAATAATTCCTGGTTAGTATTTATAAGAATGTTGGCATTCTCGTCATATAAATTTAAAGGTGTAATGTTTCTATCTGCCTTGCAAATTATTTTGTGCATTTCTGAGCTATTAGCTTTCCTATGGAAAAAATTTCTAAGCATTTCTACCTGATTGTGTTTCAAAGATGTTATTTTGACTACACCTCTACCTCCTAAATTTCTAGGTAAATTAATTCGTTCTATAGCTGAATTTGGATGATGGCAATTAAACTTTGTTAACGTAGTTCTAATTAATCGTTATAAACTATCTAAATCTGTATTGGACCATTTAATTATGCCAAATGAGTACGTTAATAAAGGTATTGCCCAAGCATTTATTGCTTTTACTAAATTTTTATTAGATAGATTGCATTTTAAAAATTTTCTGATCCTAGTTTGAAATTTAATCCTAATATCATTTTTAATAATAGTGTGATCTAATCTATTCGATTGCGGGTATCCTAAATATTTATAAACCTCATCCCCTTTCATACTTTTAATTTTGAAATTTCTAAATATACCCTCGTCTCCATCTACAATTTTGCCTTTCTCTATATGGATCGTTTTACATTTATCTAAACCAAAAGTCATTTTAATATCATCTGAAAAAATTTTAACTACCTTAAACATTTTCTCTAATTATAATTATTATTATTATTTATTTTTTTATAATTATTTTTTTTTTAATTCTTACCATTGCGATTTCTAATTTTAGAATTCATTAAGAGATGGAGCCACTTCCGTCGGCATCTCGCAAACGGACTTGCCCCTGGCTAGCATAAATACCACGTTTTAATGAACTTTCTATTCCGTTCCGCGGCGATGACGCCACTGCTTGTCACGAGTATTTTGTACTGGTGAAAGTTAGTGGTGCTGGCGACACGGTATCGCTTCGAAGTAAATAAGCACACACTTCACGACTAAAAATTTCCCATCTACCAGATCTGCCGGATCTGCCCTGATGATGGACACTGCAACGATGTCCGAAACGTTGGCTAAAGAAGGAGGTAGCGCAACATGGCATAACACCCCAAAAACAAATAACGAAAATATCCAAGCGATGATCGGTTTTCGGGTCGTTATGCCGTTTCTCCCATATTGACGACGGAAACCGCCGAGAGGTCCGTTTTGACTCTGACATTCTAATCCATGCTCAGTATTGCAAGGTTGCAGAAAATTAAATAAACATTTCAAATATCTACCGATTTTACAGGCTGAGAACAATGTACATTATCGATGTTATTGGATATTTCGCAAATGTCAAATATAATTGCAAAGTTTGACGCGACATTGCGAAATATTTAAAATGGGAAGCTACACATATTTTGGATACATGATTTTGAAATTTTTTGGATTTTAAAATTTTTTCGATTTTAAAATTTATTGGATTTTGAAATTTTTTGGATTTTAAAATTTTTTTCGATTTGTAAATTTTTTGGATTTTAATTTTTTTTTATTTTAAAACTTAAAATTTTTCGGATTTTTAAATTTTTTGTAATTTGAAATTAAAATTATTTTGAAATTGGTTATCAAAATAACGTAATATAATTTAATTTAACTTTGAATGCACAAAAAACCAAATTTATCACTTTAAGCATTTCAAGTAAAAGTCAGCCTTCTGAAACTCACAACTTGATTATTCACAATTGTTTTCAAACATGTAACTGCAACCCTTTAGAAAATGTAGTCAGCATCAAATACCTTGGTGTAAAAATAGATAAATTTTTGAGATGGAATGATCATATTAATATGTTAGTAAATAATACTAGGAGACTTACCTATATCTTTAAAGAACTGAGACATATACTAGACAAAGAAAAATTAAAAATTGTTTATTTTGCAACAATCCAGTCTCTGCTTTCTTATAATATTGTGTGCTGGGGATCCTGCCCAAAGACTTATATAGAACCACTTAATATTGCCCAAAAAATGATTCTTAAAGTTATGTTCAAGAAAGAAATTAAATATCCAACTCATTTACTTTTTAAGGAATGTAATGTAATGAACGTAAAACAGTTATATATTACACAAACGCTTTGTAGATTTTTTAATAATATTAATTTTGCAGAAAGAACACAGCAAATTCGTACTACGAGAATTGGCTCTGGTCTGAACTTTATGGCAATTCAAACAAAATCTTCTTTTGGTCAAAGAAATTATTTTTATCAAGCTCCACTCATATTTAATAGCCTTCCAGAATATATAAAGTCATATAATTCCTTGTACACTTTTAAGAAGGATCTTAAATTATTTGTGTTAGTCGAGGATTGCCAATTGATTTTCTCTACTTTGTCCTTTCTAAATTATTAGCTAAATGAGTATGTTTATAATAATAAGCTAAAATAATATTTTTTTTGTTTGAACCGTTTTTGTTCATCTTTCTCTTGCCAAATCTATAGCATGTTAAATTATATACATATATTTATTATTCACAACTTAATCCTTAAAAAAAAAAACTTTATTTTATTTTATTTTAAATCAGATCTCAAAACTATGGTCACCCTAAAAGTCTACATTAATGTAGTACCTAGCGCCATCAGTTTAGTAGGAACCAGTAGGTACCCATAATCTAATCTCAATCTGTAAGAAATACAACAATATTGTTCTTTCAAAATCTGTATAATTTTGTGTTATTTTGTTAACTTGTACCTATAATTATTGTTAACCTCAACACAGGCTTGTCCTAGTGAGGTAACAAATTGTATTGTAAACATTTTTACCTGCAGTTTAAAGAAACAATAAATAAATAACAAAAAAAAATGTTCGATGATAATGATTTTTCAAGACGCATTTCCTTATTAAGGAGTTTGATATCGATTCGTCTTGAAACTTGTGACTCGATGCAGAGTTACGTCATGCAAATTATTGAAACTGGCCAGAAATTATCCGGAACTGGATTTAATGTGAACAATGAATGGATAGGCTGTTTAATGCTTGCTGGTCTACCAGAAAAATTCTACCCCATGATATTAGCAATCGAGCATAGTGCAATAATAATAACTGCAGATGCAATAATAGCAAAATTGCTTGATATGGCAGTAAATGACACGGAGTCAGTTGGGGCATTTTCCGCCAGAGTGCGCCCGCACCGCAATGTTGATGGAAATACATCGAAGGTCAAAACCGTAATGAAATCTATCAGATGTTATAGATGTAAAAAAGAAGGGCATTTTAAAAATCAATATCCTGTTGGGCAATCAGAGTGAATGAAGAAGTCAAATGCATTTTCTGTTGTGTTTTTGAACGGGAATTACAACAAAATGGATTGGTTTATAGACTCGGGCTCTTGTTTTCACATGACACCGAATGTAAACATTATGTGTAATGCGTCGAATTGGACGAGTGTGAAGGAAATGATTGCAGCTAATAGAAGTGCTATGCCTGTTTTATGCTCTGGAGAAGCTAAAATTATTACTTTAACCCCGAAAAGTAAATATGAAGTTATATTAAAAGATATTTTATGTGTGCCAAAACTTACTGCAAACTTGATATCTGTCAGTCAGTTAATCAAAAATGGAAATAAAGTGGACTTCAAAAGAAAATGCTGCTATGTTTATAATAAACAGAACGAGTTAGTTGCTATAGCAGATTTGACAGATGGTGTTTGTTAGGTTCACTTCAATCTCATCAAGGGTGGTGGACTTTTTATTTGTAAAACACTTTTTTATTGAAGAGTCGTTTTATTTACAAACACTTTTTGAGCAATAATGAAATCAACACTTTTAGAACTAAATTCAGCCCGGACCCCGCCTCAAGCGGTACGGCGTCTATACTCTAGGTAAGGGTTAATGGAAGAGAACAAATTTCTTGAGTATAGCCCTTTTTATACTACTAAAAACTATAAAAATACCGTCTTTCAGACTGTTTTAAAATACAATAATAACAATACAAGTAGCAAATATCCACTGAGGTCACGTGCCCTAAATTTGTTGGCTGATAACACTAGCTTCTATAAAATTCCCACAGAGGTCTCTAATATGCACACTTTTCTAATAAACTAAGAATAATTAACCAAATGGAATTAATTACAATATTTATCTCATAGATGTCACTAACTATTCTTAACAGACCCCCGGGAAAGGGGTTAATTTTAAATAAAATTAAACCATTTCTAAATCTAACCCTAATGGTAAATTTAAACATAATATTCAGACAGATTAATAAACAAAATATATGAACTGAAAAAATATAGAACTAATCTAAAAGCTAAATAATTCATTATGTATAATGTAGAGCACTACTTAAGTATTCCACATTTACCTTAACATTTACATTTTCTACGTTTTTTTTTTTAATCTACTAAATAAATGCTAATACTGACACTATAATTAAAGAATACTCCACATTATCAAAAAAAAAAAAAACAAAAATAAATTCATAGATAAAAATATCGTAGAATTGATAACCTGCACCTAAAATAAACTTATTAATAAAATTGAACCCTTATAAATTATTCAACAAAAATAACATACAAATAATAATTTCATAATAACGACTCTTAACAACACAAACACTCAAGTCTTGAGGTCCTAGATTAGTCATCTGCTTGATCCATTCATGAGATGCTGCACCGTGGGCTTCCCATTTTCCCTTTCATCATTGGGGAGAGGGGAGAATCATCTAGCTGGTCAAAGGTAGAGACCAAGGAGAGCATCACAAATCCCAAGGTTGCCGTGTCGAGTCATTATGTTTCTTCCTTTTGTAGTGATTCTTTTTCATCTTCTTCTGGGAATTTCTTTCTTCTTTGGAATTTTTTTTTACTTTTATTTCGGAGATCTTCCTTCATCTTCTGGGGGCGGGGTCCGGGCTCGTTCTAGGTTGTCCTCCAGGGGCATTAAACAGATTTTGGTTATGGGACGTACGAACGTCCCCTGTGATGTCCGGAGGGTGACCACCCTGACCACGCCATCAGAACCGGGATGAGAGGATAGAACGCGTGCCATCCGCCACATTGCAGGCGGCAGATTGTCTTCTTTTAAGATTACTAAGTCATCCTTCTGTAAAGATCGCTGATTGCTGGTTTGCCATTTGTATCTTCTCTGAAGCTCACCGAGATAGTCTTTTTTCCACCTGGACCAAAAACACTGAATTAGTTCTATCATTTTTTGATATTGATCCAGTCGGTTGTACGGTATTTTCTGAACATCCAGTTCAGGAATAATAGAAGCGCTAGTGCCCATAAGGAAATGATTAGGAGTTAAAGGATTTAGGTCGTTTGGATCATTAGATAGCGGAGTCAAAGGTCTGGAATTCAAACAAGTCTCAATTTGACATATTATAGTGTACAATGATTCAAATGTTAAAACTGAACGATCGGTGATCCTGTATAAATGACATTTGGCAGATTTAACAGCAGCCTCCCACAACCCGCCCTGGTTAGGGGCTTGTGGAGGTATGAAACTCCAATCAATACCTATATTTGCTAAATATTTTTGAATCTGGTCACCATTTTCCTTCAAACTGTCATATAATACCTTCAATCTATTACAAGTTCCCCTGAAATTAGTTGCATTATCAGAGTATATTTTCCTTGGCTGACCCCTGCGAGCTATAAAACGTTTTAAACAATTTAAAAATCCATCACTGGACAAATCTGATACCAGTTCTAGATGGACCGCCTTCGTGGCTAGACAAACAAAGATGCATAAATACGCCTTAGTGATCGGAGCCCTTTTTTGGACTCCAACCTTGATTGACAGTGGTCCGGAATAGTCGACCCCGACTATGCTGAATGGTCGATTTGGATGGATCCGATCAGCTGGTAAATTGCCCATCAGCTGTTGGCCAATGACTGGGCGTAATCTAAAACATATAATACATTTATGTAATACTTGTTTAATTGTATTTTTTCCATAGATGGGCCAGAATTTCAATCTTATTTCAGCGAGCAAGGCCTGGGTTCCTGCATGTAAATTTGTATAATGATAATGTCGTATTATTAATTCGGTCAATCTATGCCTTGCAGGTAATATTATTGGGTGTTTTTGCTGAAATGTTAAATCCCCTGAGTGAGATAACCTACCTCCCACACATAACAAACCCTCATGCAAAAACGGGTTAAGTGATTTTAAAGGGCTGTTTTTGTTTACATTTTTATTTTTTAATAAAGCTTCCCTTTCTAGAAAAAAAGCAGTTATTTTGAGCCGATTCAATCAATCGTTTTAACGCTAATTCTAATTCTTCAGCCTTCAAATTACCAGTACGCTTGAGTTGTGGCTTACTACAGTTATGTTTAAATCTAAGTAGGTAAGCAATTACACGCTTTAATTTAGTTAGAGATGAGAATTTTTCAAATATGTCCCAATCACTTGCGCTAGTTACCAACATAACGTTTTTTGCCTTTGCCTCAGGTGGGTTTAAGCACTCCATTTTGGGTATTGGCCAGTTGCTAGGCTCTTCAATCAGCCACCCTGGTCCATGCCACCAAGTGGTGGTGCTCAATAACTTCTCTGCCGGGGAACCCCTAGATAATATATCGGCGGCGTTGTCACTTGAGTTCACGTGACGCCAATCTTGATGGTTACTAAGTTCTTGTATCTCTGCTACTAGGTTAGCAACGAAGGTGTTCCAACGGGCAGGCTGGCCTTTCAACCAGCACAAGGCGATAGTTGCATCACTCCAGTAGTAGGTGTCCGCTTCCATTATATCTAATGCTTGTTTGACAGTCCTCATTAACTTGGCTAGTAATACTGCGCTACAAAGTTCTGGTTTTGGCAATGATATGCATTTCAGGGGCGCTACCCTAGATTTGGAAGTGATTAATTGAGAATGTCTCTCACCATTTGGGTCCACTGTTACGGCGTAGATACAAGCTCCATATGCTCTATCTGAAGCGTCGCAAAATCCATGTATTTTGAGGTCATTATAGTCTCTGCGCATTACGTTTCGATCGATTTTTAATTCGTTTAAATTGGATAAATCCTCTAAGTAATTCCTCCATGGTACTAGTATTTCATTAGGCAATGCTTCATCCCATGATGCTTTTGATTGCCATAAGTTTTGCATTATCAACTTTGCTACTACAATAATTGGGCCAAGTAGCCCTAATGGATCGAACGTAGATGCTATGCATGACAATATATTACGTTTACTTGCAGTTTGGTTCGTTGGTTTTGTTATTTTATATGAGAAGCAATCCGAGGAGCTGTTCCAAATTAGTCCCAAAATTTTCTCATTGTTGGATTTGTCAGAGGTCGTTTTCTCAAAATTGCCTATTTCGGCAATTCTAGCTTGGCCCGCCTCGGATGACAAATCCTGCACATTCGACCTCCACTTTCGCAAGGTCATACCGGCAGATTGCAGCAAGCTTATCAGCTGAAGCTTTAAGTTTTTACAAGCTTGGATGTCATCGTCTCCCGTCAACAGGTCGTCCATGTAGAAATCCTCCTATATGACTTGACTAGCCTTAGGAAATATATTTTGATTATCCATACCAATCTGACGCAGACACCTTGTAGCCAGGAAAGATGAAGGTCCCAAACCATAGGTGACAGTCTTCAGCTGGTAGTGACGCAGTTCATCTTCCGGCTCCTCCCGCCATACTATTTTTTGCAGCTTGCGGTCGGTTGCACTCAAATTTATCTGTCGATACATCTTTTCAATATCCGCCGTGATAACGTAGCGATGTTTCCTGAAACGTAATAGTTGTGTGTATAAATCTCTTTGAATGACTGGTCCTACCATCAAGGCATTATTCAAAGATATTCCACTTGAAGTTTTCGCCGACCCATCGAAAACAACCCTTAGTTTGGTCGTCGTGCTAGACTCCTTCCGGACGGCATGATGAGGTAAAAAATAAGAGTTAAGGTCTCCTTCTAGCTTATCGCATTCCTCCATGTGACCTAGTTCCTTATACTCTTTCATAAATTGAACATATTGTGATTTCAACTCTTTATCGGAAGACAATTTTCTCTCCAAGTTTTTAAATCTTTTCTCCGCCATGGCCAACGAATTTCCTAATTGATTGATACATGGGCGGGTAGGTAGAGTCACCAAGAATCTACCCCTTTCATCTCTAGTATGGGTTGCCAGGAAGCTAGCTTCACAGGCCTTTTCCTCATGATTTTGAAATTTGGATGTACCTATTTCCTCTATTTTCCAAAATTTTTCCATTTGATTGCTTATTTTATTCAAGGACAAATTACAAGTTTCTAATACTGGCCTTTTCCTGTGGTTCGTAGCGGTGGGTCCAGCTATATAATCCACCCTAGCAGAGTGTGTTGTAACGTGGGTCCGGTATCCAACTTTATCCTATCATTTGTCAGGATGCTCCAGAATTCCTCCGCCCCGAGTAGTATGTCAATAGGAGCGGCGATGTTAAACTTAGAATCGGCTAGTTCCAACCCTGCAGGTAGCCTGAACTCGCTCCTAGGTATATTGGTTTGCGGTATATTTGAGGTTATGTCCTGTAAGATTAAGCAAGAAATATTTTTTTTATAATCAGATTTCAAAGAATTCAATTTTACACACACTCTATTTTTTATATGGGTAACATTCTTGTGAATTCCTGATACTGGCTTGTTTATTTTCTCAAATTCCAACTTCAATCTTTCGGCGAAATCTTTCCGGATAAAGTTGGACTGGGATCCCGAATCTAGCAGGACTCGGGCTTTATGTATCCTGTTATCCACCCCAGCAATGCCAACCA
The DNA here is from genome assembly GCA_929108145.2 of Limnephilus rhombicus. Lineage (NCBI taxonomy): Eukaryota > Metazoa > Arthropoda > Insecta > Trichoptera > Limnephilidae > Limnephilus > Limnephilus rhombicus. Next base: position 19,404,206 of record OV815289.1, on the reverse strand, counting down.
TTGCCGTGGACAACAATACTATTTTTTCGGTTCTGCCTATTGCAGAGTGATTGTTGACGGACACCTCTCCAGCATCCGTCCCCATGTTTGAGGATTCCGCCTCAATCTCCTTTTTATGTAACAGCGTATTATGCCTTTCACTGTTACACAATCTGCATTTAAAGGTTACCTTGCAATCATCAGCTAGATGGCCCGGTTTTAAACATTTAAAGCATGCTTGGCGCTCTTTTATTGCATTAACTCGACCCTGTACCTTTAAATTTAAGAATTTTTTGCAATAATATACTAAGTGATCTTTATCGCAAAAAATACATTTTCCGTTTTTAACTGTCAAAAATGCTACAGATTCCCTTTTTGGGTTATTAAATCCTATCTGAGGTTTGATCCCAACAGAAGACTTTTTCTCCGTTGTTTGCATTAATTCCAAAGTTTGTGCTCGTAACGATAAACATTTTAGAAATTCCTTTAGAGTAGGTAGTTTTCCCTCAATGGGCGATTGCTCCCAAAATTTTCTCGTATTGGAATCTAATTTATTAGAAATCACGTAAATTATTATCGCGTCCCATTGTTCTACCGGAACTGCAAGATTTTGTAATGCCTTCAGATTGAAGTTGGTAGCGTCGATTAATTTTCGTAATCCGACCTGATCTTCCATCTTCATTTCTTTTAACTGAAACAATGTTTGGATATGTTTGTGTACCGTCGTTCTGAGATTAGTAAAGCGTACATGCAACAATTCCCAAGACGTTTGATAGCTTAACTCTGATATTTCCAAATTAGCTATTATCCTGGCCGCGTCACCCTTTAAGCACGATTGCAAATAATAGTATTTCTGAATGTTATTCAGCGACTGGTTATTGTGAACTAATGCCTTGAAAGTTTCTACAAAGTTATTCCAACCCCTAGGGTCCCCGTGGAACTCCTGAAGCTTCAAATTGGGCAATTTAACACTCCCGGATCCACGATGCGATTATAGTTTACAACGCTCTTTAAAACATCAATTACTCCTCAAATGCTTCAATAATTAAATCAACATTTCAGGTATTCCTAAAAAATATATTTTTGCATCCGTAAAAAATATTAAAAAAATTATGACGATTCTGTATAAAATAATAAAAAATGTTTTCCTAAAAGTCGACACATTTCTATGTCAGATGAGACAACAAATTTTAAATCTCTATGGGAATAACAGAGAAGACAAAACATTAATTCATTCCAACCTCATTAACCTACGTTCAATATTACGATCTCCTTTTAGTTATGTATGACAAAAAGAGATGTAAAATAAAACGTTAAAACCTTTTGCCTATCTGTAGAGACTATTTTACTTCTCAAAGTTGACATCATAATACGTTTGCCGTCGCTTTCTAGTGCAATAATTTGAAATGTCTGAAAACAGAGATGACAATATTAATTATCTTGCTGCAAAAAAACTTGGGTTGCTTGACATTCCGTTTTCATTAAAAAAGAGCCACAAAAAAAATAAGGAACCACATCGGAAGGTTCGGCCGACCGACCACCTGATCCTTAAACCAGAGTCATTTTTTAATCCCTTTCTGCGTATTTCCTTAAAATTAACGACAAAATGTTACGATTGTAGACAATCAGATGACGGGAGATGTTTTTTGTTTAGTTTTATGGGTTTTGGGTTATTTGCAGGGTCATGCCACATTTGTTCAGAAGTAATAAATATTTATTTATTTTCATTTTATTGTTATCAAATAATTTCTTCGTGGAAGACTTGATTAAGACAATGACAATGCAGTACTTTTTTATAAAAGCTCCACACAGGAGGCCCTGAGGAAAATAATTCCCCTCAGGGCCTATGTCATCCTTGAGGATGATGTGTGGAGGGTCTTTTTAGGAAAGGAAGGTAAGGAAGTTCTGAGAAGGAAAAGGATATAAGGGGTGGGTAGGAATCTGGGTGTCATTGTGTCCAGGAGTGACGGACGTATGAATCCATCTCTTCCACTGCGGTGTAAGGCGATGTTCCGAGAGAGTACAGCTGGAGAAGTCAAAGGGACTCCCTCAACCATTCCCTTCCGATCAGGCTTGCCATGCAGTTGGAAGGCAGATGCACCCGCCGCCAAAACCTGGACAAATCTTTACCCACGAACCCGGGCACCCCTACTAAGTCACGAAACGTAGCTAACTACTTGGGTTGACCTTTGGCAGAAGTGTTGGTTATTCAATAAATGGTTCCCGGGGCGGCGGCACCCATACTCGCCTCCCAAATTGAAAAGTAAGGCATTGAACTGGCAAAGGAAGGATAATTGTTGACATGCTCTATAAATGAAATTCCTGATATGTATGTGTTATAAAACCATAAAGTTACATTGTAGGTAGAGCCATGTTAATTTGTGAAGATCTGGAAGAGATACAAGGCCCATAAAAATTATAATAATTTCCACCTTTTTATAGCGCCGTTTAGTGATAAAGTCACGTCAAGTGTACTTGATGGATGGGATTAAAAGGTACGCTTATTTAGTTAGGGCATTCAAAAAGGAAGATATGACGCGAAGTGAATAATAGCCAAGCAAGTCATGGCATGTTCAAGTGAATCACATACTTTCAGTCGGACCACGCCAAGAGACAGAATAATAGAAATATACAGATAAATCATTTTAAAAATAGCATGTTTGAATGTATCTCTTACCTCGCGGTAGTCCTCCGATAGAGTGCACCGTAACGCAACCAAGCATCTATTTATTCAGATTTATCTGGACGAGTATTAGACGATTTAAGAATTCGAATGAAGCAAGGAGTATTTGTCGAGGTAGAGGGTTTTGGTGGTATATCCTCTCTGCTGCATGATGTACTTTCGGTATCGAAGACAATACTTCATCCAAAATACGATTGTAAACATTACTGCACCACCATAAAACTCTTTTGTGAGGGTTGGGTACAATATGTAGATTCTTACCTACCTATGCTATTCCTAAACTACCCCCATAAAATAATTATTTTAAAAAGGGACTTTCTTTCCATTGAAACAGTAGCAAAGTGACGTCTTTACAAATGATTATTACATGGAAGGAAGTAGCAATAAATATAAATGGTTAGGTTTCAGTAAATTAAAGGTACACTTTGCAATGAATGTTATGATTTTTAGAATATTTTTTTATAGAATAATTTTTTTTTACTATTTTATAACGCTCACTGTCTTTGTTTTACTTGCTATTTCGATCATCTTCTAAAATGCATATTTTTAATAATAACGGCATGCCGCCGCCCCGGAAACCACAACCAACAACCAACACTTCTGCCATAAGTGAACTCAAGTAGTTTGTTACGTTTGATGACTTAGCAGGGGTGCCCAGGTTCATCGGGTAGGTTTGGTTCCGGATCTTGGCGGCGGGTACGTTTGCCTACCAATTGGCTCTGCGTGGCTGGCCGGGTCGGGAGAGACTGGTCGAGGAAGACTTTTTGACCTCTCCAGCAGGAAGACCTCACCCCCAAGACGACATAGGCCCTGAAGCGAATTATTTTCCTCAGGGCCTCATGTGTGAAGTTAATGTTAAAAACTGCATGTATGTATGCACTACAGTATCCACAGTTTAAGTTCTTATAGTTTCGTATAGTACTGCATGACGTGTGGTCGCCATTTTACGATTTAATCTAGATTTACTATAGACGAATGCATTACATAATATGTAGGTAAATATAATAACAAAGTCTTTGTTTTGCTTTTTTGTAAAAATCTTTTACATCTACATTTTAACCTATATTTTGTTATGATAAACACGTCGGATTAATGTTTAAATAAGAATTTACCTAATTGGTTTTTGTCGTTATGTTCCTGTGAAAAAAATATTTTTAATTTGCTATGTAAACTATTTCCACTCAAAAAAGTAAATTTATCCTAAAGGTTATCTCTAAATTTCGGAAAAATAGGAGTATTATAAAAAATACTAGTGTACAATTCACACCGGTAGAAGCGAAACCTTTAGAAAAAAGAGTCGGAAGGCTACGAAGCACCGCATAAAGAGGAGACCGATTATTCTAACCCATTCTCTATAAATGCTATAGATGCATGTGTTTGTCTCTTTTTAGTGTCGCTTTTCGTTTCATCCAGTTTCAAATCACAATGGTGCTAAAGAAGTTTTCACTTCAAAGTCATTATAAAATTATTTTTTTCGTGGTTTGCTTATTGTTTCTTTTTAGTGTCGCTTTTTAGTTTCAACTAGTTTCAAATCACAACGGTGCTAAAGAAGTTTTCACTTCTAAGTAATTATACCTAACATTATTTTTTTCTTGGTTTGCTTATTGTTTTTTTTGTGTCGCTTTTTCATTTCATCCAGTTTCAAATCACAACGGTGCTAAAGAAGTTTATCACTTCAAAGTAATTATAACATAATTTTGTTCATGGTTTGCTTTCGCGTAAAACTGTAAAAAAAAATAAAAATCGAGTGTTCTTTAAGTATTGTATTTTTCTTGTAATCTACTTCTCTACGCAACTAGTGTTAAAACCATTCAATCTGGTATTAACTTAGATCAGCAAACATAAAAAGCTCTTTACGATAAAGTATTTTTTGTAAATGTATTTAAAAAATGATAGTAGGTCGGTGTCAGCCCTAACTAGTACCTAGCGCATTCCACATGTGGCTTTCTGAAACAATGGTGGTATTCTAGAGGCTAACGTGACCCTAGGCGGTCGCTGTCACAGCCGCCCGCCTTGTTGGGCGTGTCAAATAATATTTGATTATTTATTATGAATGATTTTTTTTAATATTTCAGTTTTAGGGCACAAAATTGATATTTTTTTCTTACAATAAATTAATATAAGCCAAATAAAAAATATTCACAACAATATTTTTACAAAAATCCCGAAATAATTTCCAAATCCTATAGAGTAACGCTGTGTTACAAGACGGTTTGTCGAGGGTATTTTTAGCATGGTATGGGAAAGGTTAATGTCACATTTAGTTTGCTCCACAGAATCCATCGCCCCCCTGGCCGTTGCCAGGATTGTGAAGAACTGGTTCTCGAAAGTTTCACGTTGAATTTCATTCTCCGCTTCATTTGAGTCATCAATGCTTTCTATCTGGGACTGGATTATTTCAAATTCGTCTAATAAATCTTTAATTCTGTCGTATCTCAAATTAATCTCGTTTGCTGACAACGTATTTAGAGCCTGACTAAACTTTGTTAATTTCCCCTTTAAAACCGACCGTTTATTAATTAAGCCTTTTAATTTCTATATCTTAAATTCTTATCTGCCGCGACAATAATTCCAAAAACGAGAGATTAAAAAACAAACTATACCGTAGTTTATAAGTAATGGCGACAATACTATAAAAAACAAACAACAATGCAAAAAAATACGATGGTTACCTTGTTGTTCAGAGGAAATGACAGAATAAATGTCTAGTAATGCTATGCGCTGGCGATAATTATTATAGAAACATCAAGAACGTATATACTCCGATTTTTCTTTACTGCTATTGTTTTTTACTTGCAACGGGATTAAAAAATGACATATGACGACAGTTTTGCCGGTCGATGTTTAAAAGATTCAAATAATAATTCAACCTGATCAATGGTTTTTCATTACTTGTAAGTTGAGAATACAACTGTGATTTATTATAATTATACTATGACTTGCATTTTTGATTGTATTGAATATGAATGATAACAATAAACATATTCTGATAATAAACTGATTTTAGAAACTAATTATTGAGATTGTTCTTTAGGATTTAAAATCAGGAAATGGTAAGTCATAAGGATTATGGGCACTTAGCTCTGTTTCTTGTTGACTGGATCGCTCTGGAGTTGTTCTTCGGTTTTTTGGCCGCTGGTTTTTTTATATTTGGTGTTATTTTTTTAGTCCAATTTTGTATCCGGCTCGAAGGACCATGTTAGGATCACTTCAATCTCATCAAGGGTGGTGGACTTTTTATTTGTAAAACACTTTTTTATTGAAGAGTCGTTTTATTTACAAACACTTTTTGAGCAATAATGAAATCAACACTTTTAGAACTAAATTCAGCCCGGACCCCGCCTCAAGCGGTACGGCGTCTATACTCTAGGTAAGGGTTAATGGAAGAGAACAAATTTCTTGAGTATAGCCCTTTTTATACTACTAAAAACTATAAAAATACCGTCTTTCAGACTGTTTTAAAATACAATAATAACAATACAAGTAGCAAATATCCACTGAGGTCACGTGCCCTAAATTTGTTGGCTGATAACACTAGCTTCTATAAAATTCCCACAGAGGTCTCTAATATGCACACTTTTCTAATAAACTAAGAATAATTAACCAAATGGAATTAATTACAATATTTATCTCATAGATGTCACTAACTATTCTTAACAGTGTTTATAAACTAAGGATGGAATTCGAGTTAAAAGTTCCTGAAAGAATAATGTCTAATTTAGCGGTTTCAGGCAACACTTGGCACCGCAGATTGGGTCATGTCAATAGTAATTATCTGAATAAAATGACCAGTGCTGTAGAAGGAATGAATCTTCGAGAAAAAATTGATCTTGGCAAGACATCGTGTACAGTTTGTTGCGAGGGAAAGCAGTGTCGTCTTCCATTCTCAAAAACTGGTACAAGAAGCAAAGAATTACTTCATTTAGTTCATACTGACGTTTGCGGACCTATGGAGCATGGATCGCTTGCAGGTTCAAGATTCTTCATACTCTTCGTTGATGACTATAGTCGTATGACATTTGTATATTTTATCAAACATAAAAATGAAGCAAAATTTAAAGAATTTAAAAAGAATTTAAAGCAAAAGTTGAAATAATAAAATAAAGATATTGAGAAGCGATAATGGTGGTGAATACTGCAACAAAGAGTTTGATTCATATCTCAAGAAGGAAGGTATCACGCACCAAAAAAGTAACCCATATACCCCAGAGCAGAATGGCTTGTCAGAACGTAATAATCGAACGATTGTCGAGAAGGCTAGATGCTTATTGTTTGATGCGCATTTGGGTAAAGAATTCTGGGCTGAGGCGACAAATACAACAGTTTATTTACAAAATCGTACTGTACTTTCTAGTTTAAATAAAAAAAACTCCATATGAGATCTGGACTGGATGTAAACCAGACATAAGTCATTTAAGAATATTTAGTAGCAAGGTTATGGCTGATGTTGCTAAAGAGAAGCGTCAGAAATGGGACAAAAAGTCTGAACAGCACATACTTGTGGGCTATCCAGATGACATCAAAGGTTACCGAATATACAACCCTAGAACTAAATATATCACAACTAGTAGAGATGTCATTATCATGGAAGATGAAAACAACCCAGAGGTTAATATACCTATCACTGAGAGTGGAGAAAACTCATGTCCAGTGGGGGACACTAGTTGCAAAGATACGTCACATTCAGAAGATATAACCTTAGATGAGGATACATTAGTCGAAGATGCATCAGATGATACTTACACTCCTGATACTTAAACTTCTGATACTTACACCAGTGATTTTTAAGATGTTGAGGATTCACCTGAGCAGCGTGTTAGATCCAGCAGAATCATTAGGAAGCCAGAGCGGTATAGGATGACGAATATGTGCATTCCTGAGGGTGTGTTTGATGATGCTAATGTACTGTCTTTAGAAGAAGCATTACAGGGAAATGAAAAAAAGCAGTGGTTAAGTGTAGTAAAAGAAGAACTTCAGTGTTTTAAAGAAAATAATGCATGGGAGTTCGTTGATATGCCAAAGGATGGTAAAACTATAGTGGAATGCAAATGGGTGTTACGAAAAAAATTGATAATAGTAATAATGTTCAATACCGTGCACGTTTAGTAGCCAAGGGCTACATGCAGAAGAAAAATGTGGACTATTCAGACACTTTCTCGCCGGTTGTTAGGCACTCAACTTTGAGATTGTTATTCGCATTATCTGTAAAACTTGAATTAGATGTTACACATCTAGATGTTACTACTGCATTCTTGAACGGGGACCTTGAGGAAACAATTTATATGGAATTACCAGAATGTTTATTAGATTCTCAAAAAGACAATAATAAAGTACTTAAATTGAATTGAGCTATTTAAGCAATCCTCAAGGGCCTGGTACAAAAAGGTCGATGAATGTCTTGTTGGTATTGGTTATAAACGTAGTACGTTAGAACCATGTTTATACACAAAAAATAAGAATGATAAAAAGACAATAGTTACTTTGTATGTGGATGATTTTTTTATATTCACAATTTAAGTTAAAAGATTTAGGTCAGGTCAAAAATTTTTAGGGATGAGTGTTAATATTGGTAAAGTTAATGGTACAGTTACTCTAAGCCAGGAGAATTATGTTGATCAGTTGCTAAATAGATTTAACATGGCAGATTGTAAAGTAGCAGATACACCTTTAGAGGCTAAATTGAATATTAACAAAGAAAATAAAAATCCTGACCTTCAAATTCCTTATCAACAGCTTATTGGTGGACTTATGTATTTAGCAGTATTAACCAGACCTGATAAAGCCTTTACAGTAGGTTTTCTGTGTCAATTTAATAATTTCTATAACCAGGAAACTTGGTTATACGCTAAACGTATTTTAAGATATCTCAAGAAAACAAAGCATTTTGGATTAAAATATAGTCAATGTGGTAATTCAAAATTGGAGGGATTTGTTGATTCAGATTGGGGAAATAACATCATAGATCGCAAGTCCTATACAGGTTTGTGTTATATTTTAGCTGGATGTGTTATTTCTTGGGAGGCTAAGAAACAAAAAACAGTTGCTCTTTCGAGCACTGAAGCTGAATACATTGGTGTAGCCGAAGCTTGTAGGAAAGCTATTTATTTAAGTAATTTGTTAAAAGAAATAAACAATGAGTCGTACACCATATCCTTATTTATTGATAATCAGGGTGCACTTAAGTTGTCTTCAAATAATAGCTATAATAAAGAACTAAGCATATTGACATACGACACCACTTTTGTAAAGAATGTATTAATGATAAAATTGTAGAACTGAAATACTTGGAAACAGCTGAAATGCCAGCAGATCTATTTACAAAAGGTTTGGCTAGTACCAAGCATTTTTATTTTATGCAATTGTTGGGTATGCAGGATGTAAAGAATTAACATGGTTATATTATATACCTTTGTTGTAATATAAGTATTATGTACGTTATTTTGATAAGTGGGGGTGTTATTTAGTTATCAAAGTACCTACCACTAATGCCATCTATGTCTATGTTTCTAAGCTTAATAAATATCAGTTCTCGCTGTCTCCTGAATAAAACAACGTGTTTCGTTTAATAGTTTGAAGTAACTATTTAACTATCGAGGGGTCTCAAGCTCCTTGTTTATTTTAAATGTAAGCACATGTAAATTACCTACATTTAGAATGTTTGAAGTAACGATCTAACTATCGAGGGGTCTCAAGCTCCTTGTTTATTTTAAATGTAAGCACATGTAAATTACCTACATTTAGAATGTTTGAAGTAACGATCTAACTATCGAGGGGTCTCTAGCTCCTTGTTTATTTTAAATGTAAGCACATGTAAATTACCTACATTTAGAATGTTTGAAGTAACGATCTAACTATCGAGGGGTCTCTAGCTCCTTGTTTATTTTAAATGTAAGCACATGTAAATTACCTACATTTAGAATGTTTGAAGTAACGATCTAACTATCGAGGGGTCTCAAGCTCCTTGTTTATTTTAAATGTAAGCACATGTAAATTACCTACATTTAGAATGTTTGAAGTAACGATCTAACTATCGAGGGGTCTCTAGCTCCTTGTTTATTTTAAATGTAAGCACATGTAAATTACCTACATTTAGAATGTTTGAAGTAACGATCTAACTATCGAGGGGTCTCTAGCTCCTTGTTTATTTTAAATGTAAGCACATGTAAATTACCTACATTTAGAATGTTTGAAGTAACGATCTAACTATCGAGGGGTCTCTAGCTCCTTGTTTATTTTAAATGTAAGCACATGTAAATTACCTACATTTAGAATGTTTGAAGTAACGATCTAACTATCGAGGGGTCTCTAGCTCCTTGTTTATTTTAAATGTAAGCACATGTAAATTACCTACATTTAGAATGTTTGAAGTAACGATCTAACTATCGAGGGGTCTCTAGCTCCTTGTTTATTTTAAATGTAAGCACATGTAAATTACCTACATTTAGAATGTTTGAAGTAACGATCTAACTATTGATGGCTCAATCAATTTATACTTTTTTTAACTTGTGTTTGTATCACTTTCAAATTATTAGTGTAAGTGCGCTGAATACAAGTCACGTAAATTTTATATAAAATCAGATAAAATAATCTGAATGGAATACAGTTGTAGAATGCGTTGGATTGCCTTAGGCTACGTCTAGGCTAGGCAGGCGGCTTGCTTAGCGCCTAGAGCCTAGATAGGTAGTAGATAGCCGCTTAGCGTGTATCCAGGTAAACCAACGTGTTGGTTTTTTGCCACTAGGCTCTAGGCGCTAAGCCAGCCGCCTGCCTGTGCGGACGTAGCCTAACGCAGTCGATTTTCGAAAGAACGATGCAAATTTAAACGATCTGGTTCAGGAGCATCAAATCAAAAAGAATGGCCATTAATGAAGAACTTATCATTCTTACACGAATGTGTAAAACGACAAAAGACATTTGGAAACGTTGAGTTACCTGAAGATGATTCTCAAGATTTGAGTATAACTCTAGATTCTGCTGAAGAATTTCTGACCTATGATGACGTTCAGTTCCTTGATGGAACATCAAAAGAATGTGTGGAAAATCTGGACGAACAAACTGGTTTGTGATTTTATTTAATTTTTTTTATAATGGCTTTATAATGTTGTAGCAATTGTGTTTATGTTGGAACGTATAAAGTAAAATTGAGAATAATTTTATACAGCTGATGATTGATTCTTACATATATAATGAATTGCTCGGTTATAAACACAGTAATAATCCTAATTAAATTTTCAGATACGCACGGGGATTTTGGTGTTGTTTCAATGGACGAGACAGCAGAATCTGTAGGCTGTACTCCAAGAACAGCAAAACGCCCGCGCTCCGGATCCACGCCTGAACAAAATCCCAAGGAAGCTTCCGTCCAAGCCCAAATGGATGAAGCAATAGATGTGTTCAAGAAGTTTGTAACGGACAAAAATACATTGACAGTGGAAGAGAATTCATTACAAAACTTTTGCAGTTCACTGTATGCAGATTTAAAAAATATAGAGAAAAATAAATTAATAAAATACAAAATAGAAATTATGCAAGTTATTTCCAAATATTCTGAGTAATGCATAATATGTAACATCTGTGGCTAAATAATAAGACTCGGCGTTCTAATATGCGTTTCTCAGAATTATTGGAAATTATATATTTTATATAATTTAACATAAATTGTATTTTTTTCCTTAACATGTTTTGTACAATTTTTCTTTTTGCTTTAGACAATAAACAATTGATATTTTTTAATCAACATTTTTTTTTATTTTAATGATAAATTACATTACAATAACAATGCAAAGGCAATGTCTGGATTTACAGGATAAATTGAATTTCCATTTCTTTTGTCAATAATTCAATCATTCCTTCCTCTCATAAAATATAAGACATAAACGATTTTAGTAGAAATAAATGAAGGTGGTTAATATAAATTATATAAAAAAAGATGCCTTAAATATTTACATTACTTAAATGAAACAATCGCAGTTCAAACAGATTGAGAGGTCAACACATAAAAAAGGTTTTATTGTGACTTTAATTTACTAGTGTAAACGCATTAAAAAATCTAAATTCTTCTCGATATCACTGGGGTCTGAATCCTCTTGAAATATGTGCCCACTGCCAAGGAACTGCCCCTTCATGCAAAAGATAATGTGCCGTGCTGTCACCTAGAGCGATTATTCGCACCCATGCATCCTATCCTTTGAAAGCCAGCCACTATCACTTTGTTCTCCTCGAAATAAGCCTTCCGAAATTTGACCATTATCTCCAACAGTGTCACAAAAATTTGAAGGGCAATACACTAGTTGTTTGGCATTTCTTTCAGAAAGTCGCAGAAAATTTTGTAAACATATTGTGGCAGCGGTAATCCTTTCTACATTATCAACTTCGGCAATGATACTATTTCGCACGATTCTCCACCTAGATGCTAAAATGCCAAAAGAATTTTCCATTGTTCGCCTTGCGCTTGATAATCGGTAATTAAAGATTCGTTTTCCTTCATTTAAAATCCTTCCCGGAAAAGGTCTTAAAATTGATGGTTTTAGAGGAAAGGCCTCGTCTCCAACAAAGTAATATGGAAAATCAATATTTGTGTTTGGTAATGGTGTGCCTGCTGGTAATTTTATTTTACCAGATTCCAAACCTCGACCGAAGGCTGACTCCGAGAATACTCCACCATCACTTTGCGAGCCATATGCTCCGATGTCTACAAGTGTGAATATGTAGTCAGCATCACAAACAGCCAAGAGGACTATGCTGAATGTTTTTTTATAATTAAAAAAAGGCAGTTCCTGATTTTTTAGATGCCTGAATTGTAATAAGTTTACCATCGATTGCACCGCAACAGTTAGGCAGATTCCATTGCCTGTAAAATTCATTGACTTTTTCTCTCCATTCTTCGACTGTCGGTTGTTTGCAATGTATGGGACTAAGAACATCCCATGTTGCCTGGCAAATTTCCTTTATTATTACATGTGCAGTGGTTTTTCCAATCATAAAGGACCATACAACTACTTGGAGACTGCAGCCTTGAGACAAATGGCTAAAATAATAAAAAATACCTACATTATTTTTTTGCCTCAAAATATTTAAATGGAATTATTTACAAGTCATTATAAATATTAAAAGATTTTATCACTTACAATAATGTGATACCTAGCCTATGTTCCGGACTTAAAGGCTCACGTCTGCTCCGCTTTACTAATTAATGTTGTAGAAGTCCTAACAATTTATAGAAATTGGTCTGCGACATTCTTGTATACTTCTTGAATTGTTCGTTGTCTACTGCCGCCATGTCTTGAAACAAATTATGGAAATGCCCCGTGTTCTTCCTTTTTTGATTAATTGGACGCACACTCCAACGACGTTTTTTCTTTATTTTTTTCGTCAAATGTGCGTCTCCATATGCAGCGTATGCAAGGCCCAAAATTGATAAAAACATTCCACATGCAACAATGTCTGACGAATCCATCTGAATCTATCGTTTCAATATTTATTTAAATAAAACAATATGAATTCGAATATACTCTAATACTCTCGGTTGACATTTGACACAGACAAGTGACAGCGGCATAGTCATTTCTATGGACGTATTCTATTCTATTTCTATTCCAATATAAAGGACGTTCTAAAATATTACGGATTACAGATTACGGCACCGGCCTGTTCTTATCGCTTATTCCTATTATAAACGGGGCTTTAAGCAAATAGATATTCTAATTTTAATAACTAATTAATTGTGTAGTTTGAACACTAACACTAAGTTAACAATTAACACCTGCCTTTTGTATTAGAATAAATCCATAACTCGTAACATAGCTTTTTCCATTTGTTCCCTACTTAATTTTAGGTTCATAGTTTAAGTTAGAACCCGCCATATAAGGCGCGGGCATATCAACTTGTGCTAAGTACCTACTCAAAGGTAGTGATGATAATTGTCTATGACTACTCCATTGTCTATGTTTAACCTATAAATATTGTTGAAGGGCGCTTTCATCATTGCTAATCATTTCATCTCGTTTCTTACGTCTAATTATTCTACATAATATCCTTCACATTGTTCGCAACACGGTTAATCACCCCATACTCCTGATAGTTATTGGTAAGTTCTAATGCTGATATTTTCTTGCCAACTATTAATCACGGTATTCATTTTGTTAGCAGCCATTATTCCAAATCATACTTAGCGGTCACTGTTTTTTTTTTTTTTAATTTGTGCTACAGAATGCATAAATGCACTGTGTCTAACGCTAACCAGCGTAACTAACGCCAATCGGTAGACTTAAGTTAGGGAATCCATTTGGCGTTTGCTTGAGAACTGTCAATTTAACGTCTACCTATTGTAAGGTAAGTATTTTGAAGACGCTGAATAAAATGGCCGCGCTCAATGCAAATACGTCACACAAGAAAACTATCGGGATTGGGCAATATTAAAGTCAAGTTAGATTTCATTCAAAATAAAGGATTACTTTTACTAAACCAAAATACACTGCATATTATTTGACAGTTAACAGGAAGGAACAGTAGCGCCACTTACGGCCAAGAAACAGAACAAAAATTATAATGCATTTATAAACCCACCTTTTGAATTTATTACTCATAATTATTATAGAGTAATACGAAAATTGATGACGATTATCTTAACCGTTTTGAAATGTCTTCAATTTATAATGTATTATATCACTTTTTCTTTATTTGTGTTATGCAAACGAATATTTTCGTTTTGACAGAATATTCGAAACAAAGTATTCAAAGGTCTTACAAATTTGGGGTCCGTTATAACAATGTTCTGTTTCAGATATATATATTTTTTGTTTTTAAACCACAGCAGTGTCATGGATCTAATAAAAGAGACTGTTTCAATCAAGACGGAACCAGAGTCCCAAGAAGAAGGTGGAGGTGAAATGCCGTATACTGATATGGACTTTGAACTCCCAGATGTAAAGAAGGAATGTTTGCAGTATGTGGAGAGTACTCCGATAGCCAGTAAGTTGTATTGCACGTGTGGAAAATGTAAAATTAAGATTTCGAAATATATGTTCGTTTTAAAATGTTGTGCAGATAGGACATGTGCTTGCTCATAATGTCTACAAGTTACCTACTTTGTTACTTACCAAAATGTATCTTTACAGGAAGCGGCCAAACTACGATCTTCTTTTAACTTATAGTGCTCGCAGAAGGTTCCCCATTCCTCGTATTTTCATGTATTCTTATTTGGGGCATAATTTATAAAAGCTGCATGTAGCATTTAAAATAAGTATACTATTTGAAGCTAGATAACACTTTTTTTAAACAACAAAACTCCGAATTGGAGGTGTTCAAGAGTGTTTGTACTTATTATCTAAAATCTTAGGAGGATTAACACGATTAGCCAGATCTTAGGATTAGCGCGCGCAACACGGTATTACTTCTACATAACTAAAAAGGCACTTCACCACAATGTACACATCTGCCTGATGACGGACACTTAACGCTGTTCGAAACATTTTCTGAAAAAGTAGGAGACATGGCATAAAATAAAAACACGACACAACATAAAAATCGATCAAGATAATTCTTAAAACCTCCGCGACAATCTCCGGTATTGTCTATCTTTTTGTGACATGTTTTATGTTACTCCTGTTTGCGGGATATATACTAATTTACCTGTGTCCAGGCTGACATAATAGTAGGAGGTACATAATTGCGTATACACATACATTTATGAACACAAAGAAACTTGAGAATTTTTTTTTTAATTCAATTTTGATTTAATTTTTAAATCACATTTTTTTATATATTTTTAATTTTATTTTTTAAATTAATTCTAGACTTTTCACTAGGAACACCTATGTTGAGAGCAGGCACTTCAAAAACTAAGCATTTTATAATAAACATACAAATATTAATCCAATATTAAATTCAACGTAACATTCAAACATCGTACCATTAAACAAATACATGCTTGAGTACAAGCTGGTTTTGACAATATTTTTGATGTTTGATCAGTCAAGATAGCTTTGCTGGTAATTTTCAGATAAAAATAAAAGAGAAATACGAAGTGTAGGTTAATTCTATAAAGAGAGTAATAAGACAAATTTAGAAAGAAAAGATCAAGTAAAATAAATTTGGTAATAATAGTTTTGCATAAAATTCAATTTTGAAATGCAAGATTGTACCTAACGCTTTGCGGAGGTCGAGAAATACCGATAAATAAATCGTGCCCTTATGTATGTGGCCAGAGAAGTGGTCAGTGTTCGTGACTGTGGACTTGTTGGTAGGTATATGTTTCCTGAAGCCTAACTGATAGTGCGATAGCAGTTTGTTGGTTACTACCATAAGACTGTTATTAACGATCTTTCAAGTACTTCGGAAAGGGGCATCAAAATAGGTCGATAATTATTGATAAGTTTGGAGCTTGTTTTAAAAATAGGTGTAAGATCCCTTGTTTTAGAATAGTGCGAAATAGGCCTCGACGGATGCTAATATTGAGTTATAGGCGGATTATACTGGGGAGGAATTTTTTTAAGAACAGTGATGGGTATTGTTGTTTTGTTTTTCCAGGCGGCTTTAATGTTGAGACTCTTATCATCAAGACGGAACCAGGATCTCGAGGAAAAGATGAAGGGGACATTCCTTATGTGGAAATGGATATAGACCTGCCGGATGTTAAAAAAGAATGCTTAGAACGATTTGACAGAATAACACAGACGGCAGGTAAAACCGTTTTTCTTTTTTTTTTAATTTAAATAGCCTGTCCTATTATTATTTAATCTTCTTCTTTGTGTGCCGTATCAGGTCCCCCCGACGTTGGCGATCACTCTTGATAATGTCTCTCTGTCTTGCGCTGCCCGGAATAGCTCCTCCACACTTCTAATGCCGGTCCACTCTCGTATATTACGCAGCCAAGACATTTGTCTTCTACCAGGCCCTCGGCGACCCTCTATCTTGCCTTTCAATATCAAATGGAGCAAGTGATACTTCTCCCCTCGAAGTATATGACCCAGATATGAAATTTTCCTGATTTTTATTAATGTAAGCAGTTCTCTATCTGCTCTAGCCCGCCTGAGAATTTCTGTGTTGGTGATCATGTCGGTCCATGGGACCTTGAGCATTCTCCAGTGAAGCCACATTTCAAAAGCCTCTAACCTGTTATTTAATATTTGCGAATTTTCTGTGCTTACTTACAGACTTTTAGCTTTCTTAATCTGTATTCTTTTTCATACTTTTTAACAGATCTGAAGATGTATTCGGTGGAAAAGCGATTTTCTTGTCCCCATTGTAACTACACCTGCCCTCATAAATCAAAGTTCGAAAAGCGTATGCCCATACACACGAAGAAATCATTTTCATGTCCTTACTGCAGCCACTCTTGTCCTCGTAAGAAAGATATGACAAGACACATGCGGACTAACAGTGGAGAAAAACTTTCATGTTTCGAATGCGACTATTCATGTTCTCAAAAGAGCCAGCTGACTACCCACATGCGGACTCATAGTGGAGAAAAACCTTATTCCTGTTCCGAGTGCGGTTATTCATGTTCTAGAAAGGATCACCTGACTACCCACATGCGGACTCATAGTGGAGAAAAACCTTATTCCTGTTCCGAGTGCGACTATTCATCTTCTCACAAATGCAGTTTGACGAACCACATGTTCACTCACAGTGGAAAAAAACCATTTTCTTGTTCCGAGTGCAACTATTCTTGTTATCAAAAGAGCCATCTGATTACTCACATGCGGACTCATAGTGGAGAAAAACCTTATTCCTGTTCCGAGTGCGATTATTCATATTCTAACAAAAGAAGTTTGGCGAACCACATGCTGACTCACAGTGGAGATTATCCTTATTCATGTTCCGAGTGCGACTATTTATGTTCTCGCAAAAGCAGTTTGGCGAACCATATGTTCATTCACAGTGGAGAAAAACCTTTTTCGTGTTCCCAGTGCAACCATTCATATTCTCAAAAGCATAACCTGACTACACACATTCTGACTCACAGTGGAGAAAAACCTTTTTCATGTTTCGAGTGCAACTATTCATGTTCTCAAAAGAGCCATCTGACTATCCACATGCGGACTCATAGTGGAGAAAAACCTTATTCCTGTTCCGAGTGCGACTATTCATGTTCTCAAAAAAACCATCTGACTATCCACATGCGGACTCATAGTGGAGAAAAACCTTATTCCTGTTCTGAGTGTGATTATTCATGTTCTAGAAAGAACTACCTGACTAGGCACATGCTGACTCATTGTGGAGAAAAACTCTTTTCATGTTTCCAGTGCAACTATTCATGTTCTCAAAAGCACTACCTGACTAACCACATGCTGACTCATAGTGGAGAAAAACCTTTTTCATGTTTCGAGTGCAACTATTCATGTTCTCAAAAGAGCCATCTGACTATCCACATGCGGACTCATAGTGGAGAAAAACCTTACTCCTGTTCCGAGTGCGACTATTCATGTTCTCAAAAAAACAATCTGACTACCCACATGCGGACTCATAGTGGAGAAAAACCTTATTTCTGTTCCGAGTGCGATTATTTATGTTCTAGAAAGAACTACCTGACTAGGCACATGCTGACTCATTGTGGAGAAAAACCTTGTTCAAGTTTCTAGTGCAACTATTCATGTTCTCAAAAGAGCAATCTGACTATCCACATGCGGGACTCCTAGTAGAGTAAACTTTATTCCTGTTCCGAGTGCGACTATTCATGTTCTCGCAAAAGCAGTTTGGCGAATGAATCACACGATGACTCACAGCGGAAAAACAAACCTTATTCCTGTTCCGACTGCAACTTTTTATGTTCTCACAAAAGCAGTTTGGCGAACCACATGCTCACTCATAGTGGAGAAAAATGTGACAATTCATGTTCTCAAAAGGGAAATCTGACTTGCCAAATGGGAGACTCCAACTTCCGATTTGTGGAAAATGCAAAATACCTAGGCGTTATCTTGGATCGCTCTTCATCTTTCCTGGCGCATGTCAAGGGTGTATCAAGCAGGGCCCAGGCCCTGTTCATGAAACTGAGAAGAATCTCAACTGTGGGGTGGGGATTACGCTCTCCGGCACTTCGCCTACTGTTTAGGGGAGCGTATGTGGCACAAATCATGTACGTTGCCTCTGCATGGGAGCATCGCCTAGATAACGTACTGACCACTCGGCACTTAAGCGGGGCCAGCGAACTCCCCTGCTGGCGCTGTCGGGTGCATATAGAACTGTAGCTTCGGACGCATTGCCGGTTCTGGCTGGTATTTCGCCCATTGATCTAGATGTAAGGGAAGTGTTAACTAAGAAAAAACTAATTAGAGGAAATTTAGCCGTCCATCGAGTTGAACTAACACAAGGTGGGGCAGTACCTCTCCTTCGACGGCTGAAAGAGATGCGTGAACTCACTCTTAATGAATGGCAAAAACGTTGGGGTATATCGAATACGGGCAGATGGAATTTCTCCTACTTCCCGTCAGTTAAAGCCAGAATGGAAGGGGCGTTCATCAAATTGGATCATCACTTAACACAAATACTTTCAGGTCATGGTGAATTCAGGGGAAGACTGCACAGCCTGACCCTGTCTCTCCATCCAAACTATGCGTGTGGTGACACAAACCAAACAGCCGAGCACATTCTGTGGCACTGTGAGATTTTGACGGACGCAAGGGACGAAATGTTGGAAGGTCTGAAAGTAACTACGAGACCAGCATGGAATGCCGATCTCGAATGCCTGAGGAAATTTACAAGGATTTGGGTTGAGAGATGGCCTGAACTTAGAGTCGATGATTAAATTTAACTTCATTATGTGTTTAGGATCCAGGTGTGATTGCTCCTGGCACCCCTCTTCTATCCCTAGTGTCTTCAGGTCTTTCCGTCTTTAATCCCAATACTTCGAGGGCCTACCGGGAAGCCGGCTTAGGGGCGCGAACACCGAGTCTCGTTTGCGACTAGTCTGATGGCTCCGCTTATCCTCGGTGGGACTGCCGGATGACTGTAGCTCAGCTGCTTTGGTTAAGTCAAACAATCTCATCATAATATGTATTTTTTTAATTCTATTAACTTTCCTTCCTACATATTAACAACCTTTTATTTCAGCTACATCAGGTGGCGGAGATGAGACGTGATACTGTGAAATAAATAAATAACAACATGTACGCACTCGCATACTTCCTGCTAACAAATTATGCCTGGACATTGGGGTCTAGAGTCATTTTAAATAAAAAGTAGCTTCTTTATAAATAAAAAATTATACTCCTGATGAGTACGGTGAAGGAGGAAACCATCTGTTTCCTTAGAACGCCGTGGGAAAGTGGTGGGCAATCTCCAATTGTCAGATGCGGACTCACAGTGAAAAAAAAACCTTTTTCGTGATCCGAATGCAACTATTCATGTTCTCAAACGAGCAGTCTGACTAGCCACATGCTGACTCACAATTGAAAAAAATATCCTTTTCTTGTTCCGAGTGCAAATACTCATGTTCTTGAAAGGGAGTTTTAATGGATCACATGTTTACACACAGTGCAGACAAATCTTTTTCATGGTTGGAGTGCAACTATTCTTGTTCTAAAAAGGGCAAACTGACTAGACATATGCTGACTCACGGTGAAGAAAATCTTTTTTCATGTTCTGAGTGCAACTATTCACGTTCTCAAAGGGCAATCTAATAAGCCACCTGCTCACTCATGTGAGAAAAAACCTTTTTGATGAACCGAGCCCATCTATTCGTTATCTTAAATGATAGATTTATTTATTTGATTATTTAGACATATACAGTACCTTACGACTCTGGTAACAGTTTCTATTACGTAAGTCCGTAGAATATCATTTAGTTAGATACGTTTTAAGATTTTCACGGTCAAAACTATTTGCGTTATTTGTTTTTGGGGTGTTATGCCGTGTTGCGCTTCCTCCTTCTTTAGCCTACGTTTCGGACAGCATTTCAGTGTCCATCCTCGGGGCAGATCCGGCAAATGTCACACATCTATCGGATCTGCCCTGATTATGGACACTGTAACGCAGTCAGAAACGTTGGCTAAAGAAGCAGGTAGCGCAACATGGCATAACACCCCAAAAACAAATAACGCAAATCATTTAGTTATATCGCGTAATAATAAGAACTATATGTATTGAGAAGTGAAATTTTCAAATCAAGAATTATATTTATATGCTCACAGATTGTAATTAATAAAATTTTCATGAAAATTAAAGTGTCAGTAATTTTTAAATAATTTATATCTTGCCAACAAATTTAATTAATAATGCTTGTGTAGTCGCAAGGAATTTTGAAAAATTTCTCTTAATAATTATTGTCTTATATGCTGCATTAGGGTTGTTGGCTCCTATATGAAAAAGCGAATTGCGCCTGGTATGCCTCATTGGAACAACAAAAGTAACGACAGGTAGCATTTCGACATTTTTTTATTATTTAGCAGATTAAATAGAATTAACGAATCTTACAATGTACACCCCTTTTCGGACTGGCTGGGTTAAAATTTCAAAAAAGCTTTCATGCTTACATAAATTGCTAACTGCAAGGTACATGTTACACATCAAGTGGTATTGAATACACAAATAAATGATCTTACTACTAGCGCTGCATCACAGACGCGTTGAATACCAATTTCGACTGTTCGTGACAGCGTTAAAAGGAATATGACTGTAAAGAGTGTTACCCTTGAAAGACCAATTTATTTATTTGAGTCTGATAAAAAGAATCTATACTTACAATATACAGGAATACGTTGTGAGTATTAACATATACAGAGTGTCCGGGGGTAAAGTGCATTAACTTCGGGAGATGATCCTACATGATGGTAGGAGTAGAAGTAGTTTAAGATTAACAACTTTTTTCGAAATTCCAACATTTTTTCATACATAACATACCTACTAAAAATCCTTAGTGTGAGGTACGACCTTACTTGCCAGGCACGATCGTGGCAACATTGCATGGTGGTACTTGGCCCGTATCGTTACAGCTGTAAATAATAAAGCTGGACGCGCACGCCGGTCTAATTTTATCTTTTTACCACAAAAGATAACTTAATAAACTAATAAAACCTGTATGTAATTTTTTTTTATAAACTGATAAAACATTTTGCATGTTAAACGCAGTTGAGTTGATCGAATAATTTTTTTTTCCAAATCAAATTCATAAATAATATTTTATGCTTGCAATTGATAATAATTTTTTTTTCGTTCCACACATTTTTTGTATTAAAGAAAGAATAAAGTGAAAAAAATGAATGAAAAATTAGCGTTTTTCCGTTGCGACCAATTTTGTTGTAATTCTCATTTCAATTTTTTAGAAAATTGGACGGTTTTTTCGTGATAGAACCTGGTGCAGAGAGGCATTGGGGAAACACAAGTCTAAATCGAACGTTTGTATTAAATTCATGCCGTAATACACACAAAACACCCATTCCTTCCAAATTGATGATCCCACAAATCACCCCACACTAAACTCCCCTTCCCCCGAAATCCGCCACTACTCAAATACCCCTACCCACAATAATACTAATTTTCAAAATCAACATCTCATATCTCCTCAAATTCATCTTTCCCAAAAATTCTCCTTCCCCCCCCCCCCCCCCCCCCCAATCCTACCTACCTATACCCCTAATTTCTCCCCTCTCTACATAACCCCACCATAAAATCCACCCTTCTCCCAAATCCAACATCCCACAAATCACCCTACCTATAATATAATAATATTAACCTTGAGGAAACCTCAAATATCTCATTAAATGCTCCCAAAAATGTTAACTTTATCATACACGATAATACTAAAATTCATAGACAAAATTATTGTAAATCAAGCTGTACAATATTAAAAACAACAAATAAAATTAAATCTCGGAGTAATTATCGACAAAAATCTGAAATGGAAGGAACAAATATGTCAAGTAGTAAACAAAATCAGAAAATTAATATATATATTTTTAAGAATAGAAATTTTCTCTCGATAAAAAATCTATATTTAATCTACTATGCCTTAGTTTAATCCACTTTACAATAATACGCTATTATCAGTTGGGGATCCGCGAATAAAAGTAACCTTCTTCCAATTGAAATTGTACAAAAAACAATTAATAAAATTATATTAAAAAAATCGTTGGACTATCCAATAGAACGCCTGTTTGAAGAATTTCAGGTGCCCACATTTAAATATTTAAATATTAAAAATTCATTAATTCAAATTATAAAAGAAAAAGATAAATATCCATTATGAAAACAGAACTCGACTTAAACATGTTTTTCTATGCCCAAAACTAAACACGTCTTTTACACAACATCATTACACTTACCAGGGAAGAACTTTTCCAATGGTCTACCAGAAGAAATTAGAGGTATTAATGATAAAACACGAATACTGCTCTCTGTCAAGAGACATTTTTAAAATATTCTTAAGAAAAAAACTACTATCATTTAATTAATCTTACAAATATCCTCAGTTTTCCATAACATTCTTTCTTTTTTAAATACACACTATTATCAAAATAAATTCTGCAGCACACATATATTGATGTACAATGAATTATTTAATTACTAACTAATAACGTTTGTGTACACTCGCCTTCCATACACAAGCAAATGCTTTCAATGGAAGGGTAGTAAGAAACCTGAGATGTAAAATTATCAGGTAAAACCATGTTAAACATATTATTAAAAAATATATATATATAAAAAAAAAGTCTCTCCTCAAAATTACCCATCCCCTAAAACTTCTTCCCCCTTTCCTCTTTATAGAGAACTCCAGTCCGATTTTTTTAATTTTTTTAATGAATAAAGACCTTCCAACTTAAATAACTGCATTTTTATTTTTATAGTTAGTTTTAATAGTTAAAATAATTGTCAAAGTTTTAATTTTTAAAGACTCCCAGAAACGCACCGTATCTATGGTGGTCTTCACCCACCGATAGTTTTTTTACTTTTTAAGTTGTCATTTTGAATCAGTGATGTTATGTCGAGGGAAATTTCCCTAGATCTAGGGGAGAAAAATATTTTTTAGGGATAAGGGAAATCATGACAAAATCTAGGGAAATTTCGAACTCTGGCAAATTTTTTATTACATATGACAATATTACTGGTATTATTTTTATATATATATACATATATATTATATAAATATATATTTTTTGGAATTCCCATGAATGTTAATTATTGTTGTCCTTACCATGCAATGTTATTTTTAACACTGACAACTCAAAATGATATTATATGTATCTAAAAAGATAAATGGGACCTCTGGAAAAAAATTTAAATTATGTTTTAAGTTCTATTTTTTCGGTGATTGCGGTTGATTTTTATTTAGCAAAGTGTTTTTTTTTATTTGGAATTAGGTTTCTAATTCAGTGGTGAGTGTATTCGTACTTTTAAATTATTACTTCACGAAGCAAAAAGTGTTTTATTTGGAAAAGCACAGTATTATTAGTATATTTACCAAGTTCCGATATCTTTCCAATTAATTAATCATATTAATTAACATATAACAGGATTAGTGTTACACAATCAGGTGGCTACTTAGGTAATTGCGTAAATGTGAAATTCTAGGGAAATTTCACTTCGAAATCTAGGGAAATAATTTTTTTGGGCAGAGCATCCCTGATTTTGAATTTAAGAAAATGGCGGAATAAAAGGAATATAGGATGACTCAATGACTTTTGTGTGAGAAATTGAGGCGTTTTTTTATTTAAGATTAACTGCTTTTAATATAGAAAAACATTGGTAAAATGTCCGCATTTATTATTGTTATTGTATTTTAACAAAGTGCAATATAAAAATAATAAATTATCTTTTTCATTGCAAATACAAGTGACTAAACTAACTAACCATCACGCCGTTTCCCCGCAGGGGTAGGCAGAGAGGACGGACCGCCAAACAACTCGGTCTTGGCACACACTCTTTGCCTCAAGTGACATCGTTCTTCAATTTTGTGTTCAGGCGTGATTTTGTACATTGTTTTATGTATAACACATACAGAAACACTGGTATTTATAATACACTGATCATGACGATTGTGTAGTAACTTGTATAAAAAGCCCTATACTAAAAACAATTTGTAAATACAATGTCAAATATGACACGACTTTAACCTCAAATAGACAAAATTTATTGCAGATTGTCCGCAAATGTAGCCCTTTTCGTAAATTGTTGAGGGCCTAAATTATGTTTCAATAAACACAATAACTATTATTTATCTAAATCTCTATAAACAGTATGAAAATAAACCAAAAACACGAAATGTTGAATTGCATACGTGTCAATTTTCAAATGTCAATACAACATTCAACACGGACGCTATTACCAGGTGACAGGTTAACAGTGACGTCATCGTTAACCATTTCAGTAATGCCAACTTGACGCTGTATTTTGAGGAGAGGTTTAAAAATGCACTTTTTAATAATTTTTTAAAAACTCTGCGTTTAATATTATGAAATAAAACTTATATATTCAGAATCAGCGTTTCTTGGTCTGTATGAACATATTTTTTTAAAGCCATAATATTTTTCACTGGAGTTCCTTATTTCCCCAAACATCCACCATCCCCCATCCCACTCTCTCCTATAATTCGGTTAGATTAAGTTTTCTATCTTATGTTGGATCTTTGTCATTTTTCGTCGCTTCCTAAATTAATTACAAAGTAATTAATATGATTGATATCAATTAAAAATTTAGTTAGTTAGAAAATGTTGTACTTAACATTTTTGTTCGAAGTAAGGAAAAGGTGAGTTACTTCGGGCGCACGGATACACCGAGTGTCACCCACAATAATAAACTCTCATGGTCGTCATTAGTATCATTTTTTTCAACAACTGTAAAGAATTTATTGTTTGCATACATATGTCTTAAAATCGTGATGCTTTCGGAGACCTTGCAAATATTGAAACCAGTTTTGTAAGTTTTAAATAGTATGTCTGGTTTAATATACCGGTTATCAGAAGTGTAAAAATAATACTTAATTATTTTTTTCATTTATTAACAATCAATATAAAAAATGAATGTCACCTAAACACTTGGACCTAGTTTATTCCCAGAGACATCAGACAACAATGACAAAGACAGCAAACGGCTATTTAGCCCCATTGTATGTTTTTCTAACATTAGAAGGTTCCCGTTTCAGCTTTTTAACTTGAACAAATAGTGATCAGCTTGTGTTGGCGCCGCATCCGCACTCAAAAAGAAGAAGATGGAGAGATATGTAATTACTAGTGTTAGAGGAGCGCGCTAATATTTAATGCGATAAAATCGACGCGAAAATTGTGAAAGTGTTTAATAAAACAGGAGTCGTTTAAAATAGAGCAAAAATCTCGTGAAAGGCATCTTAAGTATCATTTAAAGAAATCTTTTGATTTTTTTTCACAACTATAACTTAAAGAGAAAACTTAAAAAAACGTAATTATAATAATTTTCGGAGCATACTTTACGATTTTTTTCTATGGAGGGAATTTTATATAATTTGCATTTCGGCGTGTAACGCGTCTAGATATTATCTTAATAAATAACATAAATTTTTTAGAGCTTAAAAACTTCAAATGTTGTAACAGTAATCATCAATATGGACCTTCTGATTATTCTGTTTAATGGTAGAGTGAGAGAATCTCTTCAGGATTGTGGGAATAAACGAATACAGGTTCCAACTTGTGAGGTTTGATTGGTT
This sequence comes from Limnephilus rhombicus, assembly GCA_929108145.2. NCBI lineage: Eukaryota > Metazoa > Arthropoda > Insecta > Trichoptera > Limnephilidae > Limnephilus > Limnephilus rhombicus. Next base: position 19,377,933 of record OV815289.1, on the reverse strand, counting down.
TAAGAAATAAAAGAGTTCATTTCCAAAACAACCAAATCCCAGTATATTTTTATAAAGAACATAACAATGTTGCCGTTTTGAGGGGCCTGGTTTCACATCCCCAAAAACATAACATATTCTGAAAATTTGACAGGAACATAATTAAGCAGAAAGAAATATCGCACCTGCGGACCATGGATCTAAATACTTCTACACTGACGCGAATTCTTAATTTACTTGAAGATAGCGCGTTGATGAACCGCGGGCCATATTCTCACGCAATCTCCAGGATGGGAACCAGGAAAGACTCCCCAGGAAGGCCAGAGAATGAGGACTCCCCGCCAGGGAGTAGGGTCCAAGATCAGCACCAGTGCTCTGGTTGAGCCCCACGGATAACCACGATTTCCGTCAGCACGCCTCATCAGGAAATGAACGCCAAGTAAACATCCGTCACAAATATGAGCAGCAATGACCGTACCAGGTCATAAGAACTCTCCCTCGCGACGCTCCTCAATATGCCAGTCGCGATTATATAGGTAATTTACAACATCGTTATGCCGCGGACAAATATCGGTCCCAATGGCGGCGACCGAACACGTTAGAAACAGCGTTCCGATCACATCAGAAAGAAGCGTTCGCAAAATGTGCATCGCGATTAAAATCGTTTTAAAAAAACAATTTGTAACAAAGGGATTATCCCATTTTTAAATCCAGAACTATCACTAAAGTGACTAGTCGAATTTGCACCGGCTTCCTGTACGGTGCGAATCCAAAAAGTACCACCGGAAGTTTAATGCTACGTCCAGACTGAAGCCAACCTTCCAACTCCGAACTTAGTTCGGAGTTGGAAGGTTGGCAGATCGTGTGGTCGCTGCGGCCAACCCTCCAAACCCGAATTCCGTACTCCAAAATGGCGGACATGAAACAGCTGTAGCTACGCTGTATCTTTTACAGTTGCCTACAATTATTACGTACGTATAATCATATACTTATATACACGACATGTTTTCAAACAATTGTTATACCACTTTCCGTAATAATATAGTCATTTTAATAGTACGCGGCACGGTGTGGACAGCTCCAACCGTCCAACTCGAACTTCCAACGCACGAACACCCCTCCACACGATCGTCCAAACGTTTGAAGTTGGAACGTTGGCCGCAGTGTGGGCTTACCATAACAATCACGTTGCCAATCGAAAAAATCCAAAATACGGCGATTCAACAATTAAAGTAAGCGGCCAGGTGAAGGTTTACAAAGTCAGGAAAATAATTATCATGAAGTAATAATTATTATCGTGACAATGTTTAAGGGAGATATGTAAGAAATCGGTAGAAGTTCGGGTAGCGGTGGCTAAGCTTATCAACATACTGCAATTTGATAGAAGACTGAAACGTACCTACATATAATCGGTGTTTAACAAGAACCTTTCCATACCGAAAAAAATACCTCACAAGAGTCCCAGCTGTTCCCGTCTCAAGCAAATTCCAAGCAAAGTTTCAATTCTGAATGGTAGAATTACACCAGGGTTGATACTAAGAGTATCTTCCACTCTGGAACGTGCTGCAAATATACCTACTATAGATACCTATATTATTTTAAATTAACTAATTGGGAAATAACACAAATTAATCAAATAAAATTTATTTGCCCTTGCCGGGATTCAATCCCACGACCTTCGTATTGCGAGTCAAAAGCCTTACCGCTAGACCACGACGGCCGTCGTAATAACGATGATTTGATAACAATGTTGCATTTGAATTTCTGCGAAGTTGTATTGTTCAGAGTTGTATTGTTTAAAAAACCAAGATATTTAATAATTTCGTATTTATTTCTGTTGCTGTCAATTTGACTGTTCGTCCCCCGAACACTGAGCGAACCGGATAATTGCGCCTTAGCTGATAATACCTAAATAAAATTGTCCAAATCGAAGTTATGTACACATTCGTTTGTGTCGCACTCTGTCGCAAGTTTTGAAAAAAAAAATAGATTTCGTGATTTGAAAAAAAAATAAGACAAAGGGTTCATATTTTACATTTTGTACCAAACATATTTTTCATTCCATAACCGCAGTACACAGAACCAATTTTTTTTTAAACATATGTTATGTGTTGGTTAAAAATATAAAATGGGGAAAATAACACTTTTTTCTGAATAAAACCAAAATTCTTGTTGACTTACTTGTATTCGTAAACTTGAACTTTTTTTCATTTTTGTCAGTTATACGCATTTTTTAATAATTTCAAACGCAGTAATCAGACGTTCCACGCTACATTGCGATGCTCTTGTTCGTCACTCTTGGTTCCGACTACCGAGTGATATTAGTTTCATCTTAAAAGTTGAAATATAAATAGTCTTAAGTGTAAAAGTAGGTATTTGTTTTTTGACATTTTGACGGATCACTTTATTAGGTAAGTATAAATTTATTTTAACTATCTATACTACACACTCTCTACTACTATATTTTTTCTCTCTGCTATCTATCGATCTCTATAATATTTGTTTGTATATTTATACGTTTGGGGCGGGGTAATATTTGGAACTAAAAATACTATATTGATGAAATTTTGATAAGGAGATAATATAGATTCCTTACTTTTTAATGCGGGAAAAATCTCATTCCCACGAGAACGGTGAATAGATCGTGATTTTTTCGTCCAATTCAAGCATTATCACGATACACAAGCTTGTAAATAAAACATTTCACAAATATTCTGCTGCCATATCAATTTTACCTACATTTTTTGATCTTCCTTCCCGCTATCCCAAATATAATGATGTGCTCATGGAAGTGGTTAAAAGTAAAATATTATTGAGGAAAGAAGGTATATGAACTAATCAATTTCCCATCGTTTACAATTTCGCTATAATCGGTGGTAAATTCAAAGGATATAAATTAATTATTAAATCCAAATTTACAATTTACCCAATTCCTGATGACATAAAAAATTACCTTTTTAAAATTATCTTTTTTTGTTTTTGTATTATTTTTATTATTAACATGCCAAACACGTTCCCAACATATGTACACGGTTTACATTTGTAACATGACGACTCGTTCTAGTGTTCAACAGCTCGGCTGTGGAACGATTTGCCGGTCTGTGTGTTTCCTCCTTCCTACAATATGGGTCTCTTCAAGACTAATGTTCATTTCTTCCTCTCCTCAAAGAGACCCTCCGCACAGCATCTCACATGACATAGGCCCGTGAGGGAAATTATTTTCCTCAGGGCCTCCTGTGTGGAGTTAATGTAAAAAAAGATATATAGGTGTATATATACATATTTTCTTATACTTTCTTTTACAATGTATTTCCTATTTTTATATTTTTTAGTTCAATTTATTATGTGTATAATATGGGACTCGTGGGATTTTACCACCCTCCCCGAAATCTGGATAAAACAATAAAAAAATAAACAAATATATCCTCAATAAATTTCTTAATATTTTTCAGTTGAATTTTTCGTATTTTTGCTTATTCGTTTTTTGTTTATTTTATGTGTGTATTGTTATTTTGTAACTTTTTCTAAATATTTGTCTCATTTATTTTTTGTTCCCTATTCGAAATAGGGAATGCATTGCATTGCACTATACCTGCATACATTCTGGAATTAACCTTTATAATTATAATGCTGTTTACAAAATACCTATGTGTAATGTATGTATGTTACTATGTGTCGGTTTATATTTATTACTTGCAGACCCAGTCACACGTTGCTGTGGCTAACGAAACCTTTATAACCAATGCCATCTGTTAAATCAAATCCACACCACGCTGCCCGCTGCTGCTTGGCCAGGTATATTATGTGTTTCAACCAATTTACTCAAAACGTTGACAAATTATAAACTTATAAACCTTTCTCATGAATCACTCCATCTATTTGTGAAAACCGCATTTAAATCCATTGCCTAGTTTAAAAGTTAGTAAAAAAAAAACTTCGTTTTATACTTAGTAAAGAGTAAAGATAAAGATACAACCTGTTAATATTTGCACTAACAACGATTGTCATTTTACGTAATTACCACGAACAACGATTAATCGTCAAAAAAAAAATTCACACAGCATCCTCAAAGATGACACAGGTCGGGAGGTAAATTTTCCCTAGAGTAAATTTTTCGCTCTGATGTTTGTTTTAAAAAACCTCCGTCGAGAGGGTTAGGTACTATAATTGCTACTCACTAAAGGTCAAACACCGATAAAAATTTTCCAAAAATATATTTTTAATATATTCACGATAGCTGTGCTATTAGGAGCGTAGTTTGCTCAAACCAGAACTAAAGGTCAAATACTGATAAAGATTATCAATAAATACGAAACTTGAGCGCTTTGCTGCGCAGTTTGGTTTCAAACCAGAACTGGAGAATTTACTGTACTTTTTGTTTAAATTCTGTGTTGCGAAAAATAAATCATAATGCGCTATCTCCTAGAGATTCTGTTCGCCGTGTCCATGTTAAGGTGTATTTTTGGAGAACTTGTGAAAGGTAAGAAAACAAAAAATATTTTCGTACTTTATATAGGCACTTACAGCTGTTTTAAATATAACGATATAATTTGTGTGATTTTTTTAACAATAGCTCCACACTGGAGGCTCTGAGTAAAATATTTTCCCTTTGAGGATGCTGTGTGGAGGGTCTTTTGAAGAAAGGGAAGGAGAGTGGTAAGGAATAGGTGCGAGAGGTGGGTAGGAATCTGGGGGTCGGTCGGTCCAGCAGTGACCCACATATGAATCCTTCCCATCCACTGCGGTGGAAGACGATGTTCCAAAAGAGTTCTGCTTGAGAGATCACAAGGTCTCCCTCAACCAGTATCTCCTGATCCGGCCTGTCACGCATATTATGGGCAGATACATCTGCCGCCAAGACCCGGATTAACCTTAGCCCGTGAACCCGAGCACCCCTGCTAAGTCACCAAACGAGCAAATCACTTGGGGTGACCTTCGGTAGAGATGTTGGTTATCTAATAAATGGTTCATTTTAATTCAAAATGAATAGAATACTTAACCCTTTGGATAATAATAAAATAATTTTCTGTCAACTTTTGCCTGTCAAGGTTTGCGTGCAAAATTCCTGGTTCTTCCCATGCATTTTAAATGTTCCTATTTATTGGTTTATTTTAAAGCTTTTGCAAAAACAAAAATTGTTTTAAAATCTAGATAAAACAATCTTTCCGATGTGTTTATTACAAGTCATTATTTTTGTTTCTAAATATTAAAATTTTAGTGTTGGAAATGTAAATTGGCTAAAAAATGCATACCTGCGAATATTCGAATTACAGTAATTAAAATAGAATAAACTTCAATTTTTAAATACAGATTCGTTTTCTAAACAAAATTTGTAATAAAACTGTCACCTCACTTTTTTACAATTTTATTTTAAAATTAAATGTGTGTTACGTCACAAATTGGCGCAAAATGAAACCGTCACTTTTGATCGGGTTTGTAAAATATTTGATCAAGCTAGCTCATTTAATTCTAACACAATGAGAAGCATTATTTCTTTCCGTTTCTAACATAAAAGAAATCACCAATATTCGCATGACAGGAAGAGATATATCTAACTTTTAATAATGCACGGTTGCTCTGGGACACTCTGGGTCTCCTGTTATTATAACGGCACATGATGTTGTGGGACAACTTGGGTCTCCTGTGATTAGACGGGTTAAGCACTTTCCAGTTTTAGCGGAAAAGAGTTAAGCCGAGCGGGGTTGGACAAGGGCGAAATAACTTGGATCTTCCGCCAAGAAAGAGTCGCTAAGAAGATAGGTGTTAACCTTCTGTCCATACGAACATTGAGCCTAGCGAGGTCAACAAGAAATAAATTAATTCAAAACAAGTCAATGACCCTCCGCCTCGAAGTGAACAGAGTGATTTTTGCAGTGTCGAGTACTGATTCTAGTGAGGACGATTTCCGATTGCGCATATGCAATGAAGAAATATTTGCCAAAATACGTTTATAAAAAGAAGCGTGCACAACCAAGATTTTTGGATAAGTAACAAAACTTTATATCATTGAAGAAGAAGATAAAAATCTAATCGAAAATATGAAAAAGAATAGGACACATTTTCTGTGTCTTGTTATTTTTGATATTTTCGTTTCAGCGTTATCTTATTTTTCAATGATACGAGTATAGTTAATTGATAAGAAAAACCTTCAAAAGTTGTAAAAAGTGCGTTGTTCTAATAAAAATTGGTCCGCTCGCATTACTCGTTCGAACATAATTTAACTCGTTCGCTCCGCTCAGCTCGTTCTCAACAGTTTACTATAGTCATATTGAGAAGGTGGAAAAGAATCTCAAATACCATCTCATTTCAATAAATATTTAATGAATCTCAATATTTAATGGTACGTTGAAAGGAGAAATCGACCAAAAAACGTCAAAAACTTTTGTAATGAAATTTCAAATCAACCTGGGTTAGTGTATTCATGTGATGGCAAGTTTTTGAACTATCAATTGTCATCAAGCAAGGTCTAAAGTGATCTATGGTGAGGTTGTATTTGAAAATATGATTGGAATTATGAAATGGCAGCTTATCAAAGATGACTAATTTTGGGGCTCATATGAGTATCTCGTGTTCGAGAGGGTTAACCTTTAGATTGTTTGGAATGTTTGTATAGCGGACGGGCTGACATTTTGCTGCAAGGATGATGAAGAAGTAATCACTACTCCTAAATCATTACAACCTCTCCAAATCCCTAATGGCAATAATGGAGTAAGGATTAGTGAACAAAGTACGTATTTACACATTTTTCATTCATTAATAAACAACATCTACAAAAATAAATGAAACAGTATTCCTTTGTTGGACCACTATATTTTTTAATATACCTACACCGACTGGTTTCGGAACAACTGTTCCGTCCTCAGGGCAAAATATACTTAACATTAGGTACTATGTATTGAGGTGAGGACGAGGACGTTTCTAAGGATTAGTGAAAATTGTAGGGGGGGGGGGTAGAACTGACAGGGAAAGGAAACATGTCTAATATGAACTTATTTTTTTTTTATTTAAAAAAATACATACGTATACAGATTCATAGTAAAACATTTGATTCTTAAAACTAATAACAATATGTAAATTTCTTTTTAATGAAACTACCCAATTCAAAAGAGAAAACATATAATATACATTTTCTTTTTGTGGATAAATGAATCTTTTTCATTGGATTTCTTTATATCTACGGTTTCTAAGTTATCAAAGCGATTTCCTTTATTATTATTATAAATAATGTATTTTCATATTTGTAATGTGGTTCAAACAAAGACATTGTTTCATTTACTTTTAAAGGATAACCACAATAGCAATATTCAAAAGTACAATATCTACTTTATACAAGGTGTTCGGAAATTAGTGTTGGCATGCCTTTAAGCGGAAAAGAGGTGAATCTACATCCTAGATATCTATTAGTCCTGGGTCGATCGATCATTTTACACGACCCGGTTCGCTCACTACACACTGACGTCACGAGCGGGTCGCGAAGACCCGCTCTTTTCGCGACACAAAATACGAAACTCGATAATCGAGTTTCTCGCACCAGTTGCCGCCCAGGCCGATCAAGTCATAAGCGACCCGAAAAACCCACAATAAAACAATAAAATTGCTTTAAAAGTTGGCCAAAAATGGCACATCAATAAATTTACAACTCAAACCTTGGGGATTAACAAATATTGCGAATTTTATGATTATAGGAGTTCCTCTTAGGTTGGGTTATAAAACGCTGACAGTAAAAACTTTACATTTTTGGAACTTACTTAATAATAATAATAATAATAACGTAGTATTTATATAGCGCAGTTTTGTGATGTTTCACTTCAAGTGCGCTTAATTATAATAAACTTAAAATTAACCTACAGTGTTCCTTACGAGTCCTTAAAATATTAATTAAATAATGTGAAATAACGAATATACAAAAATATACAAAAATATGAAGTAACCGTGGGATAATTTTATTTGCAAAGGAGAAACTACGTGTAACTAAAATAACATGAATATTACTAATAATTATTTTACTTACTAAATAGAAAAAATCGCATTCTAGAACGAACAAATACCAACATACGCTCTAATTAAAAACGACTCCGTGTCTAGTTGAATATTCAAAAATCGAATATACTAAACAATCCCACGATGACGTGACACATATAGAGCAGGATACTATTACGTCACGCACGTGTGTGTTGATCGGCAAGCGGCGACCGAATGTGTCCCAGTTCGCAGTTCTCGCTATCTCACCACTCGCCACATAGGCAACCGGCGACCGGTCGTGAGTGTCGTGAGTCTTGGGGTGCGGGAATGAGTTGTAGTTCGCGGGTCTTGAGACCCGGGTGCTGATGAATAAATAACCCACTCGATCTTTGGCGGCTCGTGAGCGGGTTTCGACGATCAGGTCATTCACGATCGACCCAGGACTAATACCTATTGATAAAACTAAAAAAACAAGATTTAGATTTTTTAATACCTAATAACTATTATTATTATTGGATGATTTTTATAGCGCCATTTTCGGGAGAAAATCACCTCAAAGGCGCTATACGATTGATAGCTAAGAATTATATAACTAACTAGTGACTTAAAACTATATTTATTTTCTTATTATTTTTAATTGATAAACTAACGTTTAAGACAAGATTTGTATGCCTAGCACAAAGGGTTGCAATTATTATAAGCAATAATTATCAGCCTGAAATACTCATCTACAATGAAACAATCTTCCGAGAAAAGATACATGTCCTCCTGATTGCCGGTCAGAAGGACACGGGTTCAAGTCCCGTTGGCGGCATGTATCTTTTCTCGGAAGATTTTTTCAATGTGGATGAGTGTTTCAGGCTGATAGTTATTGCTTATAATAATTGTTATACATGATTTTATTCGGCAACTAAAACAATCTTTTTGAGCTGGATCTGCACTTTGACGCATTTTAAAAGCTATAGGTAAAGCTGCTATTCCTTTTCGTACGATTTTTTGTGTGCCACTGGGCGATAGCCTGGACGAGTAATAATATTAATATGTAATTTGATGTTTTGAAGAATGTTTGGAGTACTCAAGAAGATTTTGCAATTCAGCTTGCGCTCAGGTCGGAATTCCCGTCATAACTCCAGGGAAATACCCCCACATGGTAAGTTCAACATTCTTCCCTTTTCCCATTTGGGTGAACCTGCACAAATAAATAAGTACCTACATCTGGAATTGTTTAAACTCTCCTATTATGTTTTGCTCACAGGCAGCTGTAGGTTGGAGGAATAGGGAGGAACCAGGCTTCAGCTGGCTGTGCGGTGGTTCCCTGCTAAGTGAGAACTATGTGCTAACTGCGGCGCATTGTACCTTCTCTAGAGATAATGCACTTCTTAGGTGACTTCAAATTATATTACTACCTACTTTTATTTACACAATTGTTCCATTCTTTTTGTTTTTTTTTTATTATTTCTTTTCCCCTTTTCCAGGCATTCCTTTCACTTGTTTGTCTTTTTCTGCTTTTTTCTTCTTATTTCTACTTACTTTTATTTTACTATTCCTTAGAACTTTTTAAATTTTGTACCGAAAAGTACGTTTATTAACTGAAATCAAAATATTCAAACAAACTTCTGTCGTATCGTTTTGAAAATTATCAATGCAACCCGATTGCTCTTTACAAACGGAGAAAAAAACAAATTCTGTTTCTGCTTAAAATTGTTGACTGCCCTACGAGATATTGACATTTTCCCCTGTAACTTCGTAACTCTATCAAATTTACCTTTCAGTATGCTGTAAACCGAGGTTACTTTGCATCTTACGGGGAATTTTGAATAAAAAAAAGAGTTTCGAATCAATCTGTGCTCGGGTTGATTCCTTTAATATTCGGTATCCAACCACTATCCTTTAATGCGAAGTTTGAATCAGAATCCCATTTCACTATTGAATTATCAAAGGTTAGGTTAAGGACGGACCATTTTACAACATTTAATTGTGAAAATAATTTGTTTGATTAAAATTAATGTCGTAGCTGGAAAAAGTGTGGCCCATGAAGAATCCTTGGAAGAAAAGCAAACAATAGAAACAGCAATAGTCTATAATCTAGAGCAAGTCAGAGTGACTCAAGTGAAAAAGAAATCATATTGGAAATGATATAGCAAGATTCCACAGATGAAAACCAAGGAACTTATATTAGAATGCTGTCCCAGAAAAACCTGACGAGGAAACGAGGAGCAGTTACCCGTTGAGTACTCCTTTAAGCCCATTAATCAGCAGATTGGTTCATTTGAAGGATTGGGTCAGAAGATTTTTATGTATCGGCATATTATTTTGAAGGTAGATTTAAATACAATTAAATTAAAATGATTAAATTAAAACAATCAACGTTCCCCCCTTAGCGGGCCGCAGCGTCAGTCAAACATTTACCGGTCCGCACTGATTAAAAGGTTGGGGACCACGTGGCTTGGTTAAACCACTATCTAGGATATCATCGCATTCCAAAATGGAAAAAATCACAGCTGAAACACAAAAAAGCATAGAATTTATAAGCAATCAATATGACGAGCTAATAAAAAAGATAGACCTAACTCTTAGTCAAAACAAAAAAATTGAAGATGAAATAGCAATCATCAAAAAAGATCAACAAGACAAAAATACCACTATAAAACATCTGGAAATAAAACTTTCTGAAATTGAAACAAAATTCCGCTCAAATTACTTGGAAATAGCCGGGATTAAACATTCAAGTGGCGAAGAGGCGGCTGAAATAGTTATAAGAGTTGCTGCAGCGGCTGGCGTAGAAATCAAATATAATGAAATAACCGAAGCTAAAAGAATACCGGACCGACGTACTGATGCCCCCCCCAAACTAATGGTTCAGTTCAAGAACAAAACTGCACGTGACAACCTCATCGCCGCGAAAAGAAACATAAACTACGCTTCCATCAAAGGACTTACAGACTACAAGATTTACATTGGAGAAGAACTCTCCCCATATCACAAAGAACTTCTATGGCATACAAAAAAATTTGCTAAAGAAAAAAACTATGCCTATGTCTGGTACAAAGAAGGGAGAATCATGATGAGGCGCATCACGAACGATAAAATTATTTATATTAAACATGTAGATGATTTAAAAAAAATTACATAAAATATCGGGTAATTACCCTTACATATTTCCACACAATCTACACATCATTCAAAATGGATAATACTACCACAACATCTAACAAAACAAACTTATCAATATACCATCAAAATATTAGATCTATAAACAAAAACTTTGACCAATTCCTCATCGAACTCGACCTTACTAAAATCAAATATGACATAATTATCCTGACAGAATGTTGGCTAACACCTTACTATACTCCTAAAAACATCCCCAACTATACCCACCATCAAACCTCAAATCACTACAGACAAAACGATGGCATAGTAGCATATACATTAAACAACACTCTTAACTCATTTAATGTCAAAGAAATTTATATTACTAACTCAAACTGTCTTCAAATAACGTACAATGTCAACACATGTATCATTGCACTTTACCGCTCTCCTTCTCAACCTAACATCTCCTCATTTTTGCGCGACATAAACTGCTATCTCACGGATCTACACAAAATAAAGAAGTTAATTCTAATGGGGGATCTTAACATTAACATTTTAAAAAACAACGAACATCCCCAATGCCAAGACTATCTAAACACACTGATGTTCCACGGAATGGAAAGCACAATAAATTCAGCAACACGATGTACGCCAAACTCCTCCTCCTGCATCGACCATATTATGGTTAAATCAACCAACCAATACACCTCCAAAATCCACATGTCATCAGTCACAGATCACTACGCTACCTCTTTCACAATGAGTTCCAAACACAACGTACAAAGCAAACCTCCAACTAAAACAACGAAGAAAACAATTAACTATGACAATCTTAACAAAACGATTAACTCCAAATCGTGGGACACACTCTATAACAAAACTAACATAGAGGAGGCCTGGAACTACTTCTCTACCTACCTACAAGATATCCTTGTCCAAAACACCAAAATCACCACAAACACCATTCCTAAAGCGATCAAACCTCTCAAACCTTGGATAAACCATACTATAATCAACTGCATTCGGAAACGCAATTCCATACACAAAAAATGTGCCACAAACCCATATGATATCACACTCCATAATTTCTACAAAAGATACCGTAATATCTGCACACAAGTCATTAGGAAAGCCAAAAATCTATATTACAACAAAAAAATTTCCGAATGCAACAATGACCCTAAAAAAATATGGAAAGTCCTCAAGGAAGCTACCAATTCAAATAAAGCCACCGACACCTTAAACTCTCTCAATATCAAAGATATCACTGTAGACTTTACATCGAACCCCAACACAATTGTCAATTACATAAACCAGTACTTCACAAACATAGGTCCGGAACTAGCAAAAAAAATCCAAATAAATAACGATACGCTTGGTCCAAATGACCACGCGACCAATGATGATTTCCCAACCCGCTTTGTTCTTAAAACGATTACAGAGAAAGAAGTTTCTAGAGTAATAAACTCGCTCAAAAACTCTTCATCAACCGGCATTGATGAAATATCTAACAATGTTCTTAAAAAAATTGCCCCTGGTATACTTCAACCATTAACGCATCTACTTAATATTAGCATCCGCCAAGGGGTATTTCCCACCATTCTAAAACAAGGTCTCATTATCCCTATTTTTAAAACTGGCTCCAAACTTGATATTAGTAATTATCGTCCTATTACGTTGCTAAATTCCCTCTCAAAAGTATTCGAAAAGATCGTCAATAATATCTGGAAACCAATAACTTAATATCGCCGCGGCAATTTGGATTCAGAAAACATAAAAGCACCAATGATGCTATAGCCACGGTCACTGACCATATTTCTGGCCACCTGGATAAGGGCTTGAAATGTCTATCGGTATTTCTCGACCTATGTAAAGCATTTGATACAATCTCACACAGCAAACTAAAACGCAAAATGTTTAATATAGGTATTAGGAACAAAGAATTAGGCCTCCTCTCCAGCTTCTTATCTGACAGATCCCAATGCGTTAAACTCAATACCACAAAGAGCCAGAATTTGCCCATTAGTTACGGGGTCCCTCAAGGCAGTGTTATAGGTCCAACGCTCTTCCTAATATATATTAACGAGTTATGCAACCTAGATATCGATGCCACTATTGTCAGTTTCGCCGATGACACTGTCCTACTCTTCCAAGCAAAAGATTGGCTTACCGCATATTCCAAAGCGGAGGAAGGAATTCAACAGGTAAAATATTGGCTTGACTCGAACATATTAACTCTAAATGTACAGAAAACCAAATACTTACTGTCTAGTCTCACCAATATCCCAAAGACAAACCCAGCCCCGCCATTAAAAATACACAAATGTAAAAATTCATCTCTAAACCGAAACTGTGACTGCCCATGCCTAGAGCAAGTAAACATTATCAAATATTTAGGAGTAACCTTCGATACACACCTGAATTGGAAGCAACATATACATAATACTACAAACAAAATCCGAAAATCTATATACTTTTTCAAACAAACACGCAATTTCCTTCACCTAAAACTTTTAAAAACAGTATATTACTCATTGTGCCAATCTCACATCGAATACGGAATTCTAGCCTGGGGTAATGCATATTCCAATGCCCTTGATCCCATCATGAAAGCACAAAAACTAATCATAAAAATAATTCTTAAAATGCCGCTTACTACCAGCACTGATACTATCTTCAATTCCTTCAACGTTATGGACATAAAACAGCTCTACTCAAGATCCATATTACTTAATTTACACAAAAACAACAAAACACCATACAAAGCTACACAAACAATACACAATACCCGAGCCAAAAACAACGAACTTCTCCAAACTCCTTTTTTCAAAACCACCTTCGGGCAAAGACACTCTAAATACATAGCTTGCAAACTATACAATACACTACCAACTACGATCAGACAAAGTGACTCCTTTACAAAATTCAAACAAGATATTAAAAAATGGATTTTAAGTATTGGACGCCACACTATCACAAATATCTGTAAAATAAATCACACATAGACATAAATAACTATTCACATACAACCTAACACATATAAAACAAATGAAAATAATGGAATCCTGTCAAATTTAACCTATAAATAGACTAGGCAGAATTGATTTCATTACTCCATCTCCAACATTTATAAAATAACTCTCTTTAAAAGATTTATTACCCTTCCAATCACCCTTCTGTTTTAATTCTATTCATAATATGTATTTTACCTGAAATATCCTTGTAATTACTATATTCATTTATATACCTGTACGCCTGTCTCGATACAGGTATACCCTAGTGAGACAGGCATACAAATAAAACCATTGTAAACATATTTTATTATAGATAAATAAATAAAAAAAAAGAAAAAAAAAGTTAGTTTCGCTGTTTGTTTGTTGTTATTCTAACATTTGGTAATAACAATTTTATGTTCCAGCCGGAGACCTGATACAGTGCGCCTTGGAGAGTTAGATTTCTCCATAGACAATACGAAACTCCAAGACATTCGCATTGAATCTATCATCACGCACCCTGAACACCAATCTCCTAGCAAATATCACGACTTGGCCCTGCTGAAGCTAGCTACTCCTGCTAGGTGAATTACTTATTTCACCATGTTGATTAATAATTTCATCAACCGCTTTCATTACTTTCACTAATATTTTCATCACACCCCATCAAGTCAATTCAGAGAATTTATTAGTAATTTCATCACGTTGAAATAAATTCAATGTCCGCTTTCGACGATTGATTAATATTTTCATCACTCACTTAAATCAAGTTGATTTGTTATTTCACTATCCCTTTCATCATGCTTATCAGCTTTTAATCACTCAATTTTATCAAGTCACTCGTGCTCGTGCAGGCCCGCTGCTAGGCCCTGCGGCAGGGATGTTAAAAAAAAATTATTTCCCTAGATTTCAAGGTGAAATTTTCCTAGAATTTCCCTAGATTTCGAGGGTACCACCTCGGCAAGTCAAAAATCGTGTCGGGGGGGGGAGTATGTATACTATACACTAGGGTGGGACACTTTTATGTGTTTTTTTTTTTTTTTTGGAATTTCGAATTGGAATACGAGGTGAAGGTTACCTAATGTAATTGTAAATAACATTCCAAAATTTGGAAGTTCTACCTCGACAGCTTGAGCTCCCGCCATAGACTTGAAATTTTATTTTTTAAGTTTTATAGACGTTTTGTATTATCCACCCTATAAACAAAATGCATTAAATGATAAAATAAAAGTAGATTTTAACTAATAAAATCATTTATTTCAAAAGTAAGCACGGGTTCAGAAAGTTATCTAGGTATGAATAACATCAGTTTTTATGACAAAAATCCTTTTTCGTCTCAAACCTTGGCATGAGCTTTCGAGATGCTAATTTAGATTTTATGAATCCCTCTTGTCTTGTCTTGTCACATACTCTTAGAGCTGCTTTTGTCACAACTTTTACAGATCTTTTCACAGCCTGGGTGTGGCAAGGCAGTCTCATAAACTCCAACACTGTATCTTCTCCATTTTCAATAAGATCTTGCTTATCGGAAATATTCAACAGTATTGGGGGTTTGTATATATTTTGTTGCCAGTCAATCATGTCTATGTAAGAACGTGCATTTAAGTCCACTTTTGGCACCTCAAACATGCGCCAAACAGAATTTTTATTTACTTGACAAGCCTTCAAAATGCGTCTTGCAGCGAGTTCTCTAATGTACTTACGTGAATCATACTCAACAACAAGTTTTCTGGATGAGCAAAGTAAGTGTTTCGAATTATAACAGGGTCCACTATCGCTAACAACTCGTTGGACAAATATCGAGTGCTGTTAATGAGCTTCCATAAATGATTTGAACCATCTTTGCAGGATGAATGTGTTTTGATAGCAAAGCAGTCAGGAGCGTATGATTTGCTAAAGTCACAAGATTTTGTTGTGGATTTTCCGTAGAAATATTCAAACGCAGTATGCGATTAGCTCTTGTCAACTAGCGGGCATGGGATAGATTACCTGGGCTTCTCTGTAATAAATTAGGAGAACAGGATTCAACTATGACAGCAGTAGTAATTTCTTGTAAATATTTCTGGTCTGTACTGAGATCGGTGGATATTTGTGGAGGTAGTTCACCTTCTATCTTCTCAAAGTTGGTCAACGGCAGCGTCTCGCATATCTCTAATGCCTTACCAATTTGACCTGCAAATGATTGACAAATTATCCATTGCAGATAGTCTGTTTTCCAAAATACGAATCACGCCTCTCACTTTCCCTGCATTTGTGTTTGTTCCATCACAGCCAACAACCATTAAGCCCTCTAGTGATATCTTTTCAGTCGTTAAAAAGCTGTTGATAGCTCTTTCAATATTTCTTGCACTGCCCGATGTTGGAACCACATACCCAACATAAATAGAACCTGGTTCTTTTATAATCGAAATATGTTCCTCTTGTACAATCACTCTAAACCTCTTCGATCCTTTTAAAACAGTTTTAGTCTGTTAGTGCGTTGGTCTTCTAAAAACATTTGTTCCTCTTTTGGCACTTTTTCCCTCAAACAAGTACAGCTTACAAACTTTTTGCATTAACATGCAGCTATGTCGAAAAGCTTTCTACTTTGTGCTCTGAAATGTGAGATTTTGAAAGAAGGGTAAATGCAGGTAACTCTGTATTTATGGAGGACTGAACGCCGTTTGCGCTAACAAAATACTGTCGAAAGAAGCGAAGCTAGCAGTCCACCATGGAGTGCTGGTACCAACCATATGTATCCGCCACTGATATATTGTGGGCTGTGTTTGAATTCATGTTATCGTGTTGTCGTTTAAAGTGTTTGTGTACTTGTTTCTGTGTTTGTATGTACGACTTTATTGTTTATTTTGTCTATAAGGAGACGTGTATTGTATTCATATAGTTTTCTCAATGTTAATATTTTTATTTCCATTTATAATTTCTCTGTGAATGTTTTATCTTAACAAACCGATTGCAATCTTTAGAGCACAGTACATGCTGTCATTGTTCTATGGAAAATGCTCGGAGGAACTAGCGTCCTTGATTCTTTCGGCCTGAGTGTACAGTCGCGAATCACTCCAAACGCGCACCCAATATTTTTTGTACACGGTTGAAACGTGTCATATGAGAACAGGACTAGTTTTTTTTACTAGATTAGGTTGTACAGCTAATACACTGGAATCTACCTTACATACAGATATTTTATTTATTTATTTATCTATAAAAAGTATATGTACGTTGGGTAGATGTACTAGATTTAGGTAGGTAGGTAGATGTGCATTAGATTATGGTGCTGTAAAATACAATTTTATACTGTTAACATTATCATCAAAAATGTCACATCGAGGGTGCTGTTGCTGTTATTAACATCTTGTGTGTATTTTAATATTAACATTAATTTATATGCTGAACAAAATGGTTATTTCTTATTGAAATTAAGTTGAAACGAAGTGTTATTTCAATGATCTAAAGAATAATTCTGAATAGTAAAATTATATTTGTTTACAGGTTTACAAATTTGATTCGTCCAGTTTGTTTGTGGCAAAACGAAACTATAACACGCACGACTGGCCAGGCCTTGGGATGGGGAAAAACTACACGACGTATGTTTTAATACTATTTTGAAATTCATTCCAATATTTTTATTTTTTTTTTGAATTTCTTGAATTCCTTATTTTTTTATTAAAAATCTCGATTATTTTCTTGATAATTTTCTTAATTTTGATGATTTAATTGATTTTCTTAATTCACTTAATCTTTTTGACGTTCTCGGTATTTTTGATTATTTTAAAATATTAACCCATCTGCTCGCTTGTTTAGGAATAAATACATACCAAAACATGTAATCGCGTTATACTTTCATTAGAACAAAAACGTCCCAAGCGACCGTACATTTTAAAAGCTATATATCTGTCTTCTTCCCATGCAAACATACGTATTTTTCTTTTAACCAGGAAGAGAACGAAATAATGCTTCTTATTGTCTTGGAAATATGAATGTTATCTTGCATATTATATATTTTACAATCTCGATCCAAAGTGACAGTTTCTGATTGAGGTTTCCAGATTGTGAGGTGCGAATATATTGAACAAAGCAGACGGGTTAAGAAAATAATCAATTTTCTTGATTGTATCGATATCATTGATAATTCACTTATTTGAATTTTCCCGATTTTATGAATTTGCTTAGGACTGGTTGTTTCACAGAAGTTGTATACTAATTGATAGAAAAATTTATAAATTAAAAATCAAATTCTGTTTAAGTTCTATTCACGTTTCCTTGTTATTTTATTATAAGCCGTTAATTCACACTACTTGGAAAGTAAATTGAACTTGAATAGGACTTTCACAAAACTTTTTTTAAAATTTATCATGTAACTTTTTATACCTATAGTTTTTACAGGTTATTCGACTATCACGGCACATGCCCGTATTATGGTAGTCGAATTATGAATACATAATTACGTAAATGAAAGAATTGTTTTTTGTTCACATACAGTTTTGTTAAGTACAGTGTTTTCGTATAAAGAGGAGTTCTTGAAGTGGTTTCTCAATTAAGTATATAGCGTAAGCAAAAAAAACAATCTTATTGTAGGCTGTTGTTTTGCGTAAATAAAATAATTAAAAATAGGTAAAAAATAAATGACTGATTAGACTTGTGGAGATATTGAAAATAAGGCATCCAAATATTATAACTATTATGATAATTAATGAGAGACAGTTTTTTTTTTACTTAGAAAGTAAAATAAACAATAATAATAATAAAGCAACATAACTTAATTTGTTGACTTCAAACATTCTTTAAAATAGTCCCTTCCCTTTGTAAATAACCAATACTGAACACTTATGATACAAAGATTATCAGTTTTCGATTTCCTAGTATCAATTCTCAGGGAGTTTAACATTTTGGGAGCAATGTAGGAAAACTGCAGCTTTGCGAGAGCTGTTTTGGAGGAATTATGCATTTTATGTGGGATTTTTTGTGTTTTTTTTTTCATCGAATCATTTTTCCATATGAAAATGAGAATTGTCTTTATGTATAATTGTAGAATGTCTAATACTGTGATTTTTTTTAAAAGCGGCTCTGATGGGTGTGATGGATAACATGTGAATATTATCCTTAGCAATAATTTTTGAATTAATACAAATTCTGTGAAACAACTCGTCCTTAATTTTCGTGATATTATTAAATTTGTAATTGTACTTCCTTATTCTTGGGTTTTCGATTTTCACGTTATTCTCGAATTAAACGATTATTGTCTCGATTGTTTAGCCAATGTTTGTCCGATAAAATGATTTACCCACCTATTATAGAATCAAGTATATTTCAGTTGGCAATATATCAGAAGTACTGCAGGAAGTAGAATTAACATTCTTCACCAACGAAAAGTGCTTGGAGAGCTATGGGCAGTCGAGGACCATGAAGCGAGGAATGATCCCGGAACAACTGTGCGCCGGAAATTCCACAGACGGGAGAGATACTTGCGAAGTTAGTCACTACTATTTAATTCATCCATGTTCTCTTCGGCTTTAAAATGTTTTCAAAAAGGCTCCGTCCCACCAGAATTAGCCCCATCCCACCAGAGTTAGCTCCGTCCCACCAGAGTTAGCGATGAAACGTTTTTGTTGTCGCTAAATCTTCACCTTAGTGGGGACGCGGATCCATTTTTTTAAATGACATTTGAATGCAATACCATTTCTTTTGGTCATTTCTATTGAATATAAAATAATTGGTATTGTACAAAGATATTGAAATATAAGTAGATGTGCTATCTGCTGTTTTTACTATGTGGGTCTGCGCTTCCGGGTGTCGCCGATATGGTTTACCAATTAACAAATAAACTAAAAGAACAAATAATTAACTTATAAACTAAACGAACGTTAAACTAAATGAACGAATTCCTTCCTTATTCAAAATATATTGTTAACCAATATTAATGCACATTTGCAAATAATCAACGAAATGAACAAATTCTTTTTGTATGAAAACTACGCTAATTAGCGCGTAGCCCGGCGACAGTTGCGCGGACACCATAGCATATCTCTTCTGTATTTGAATATCTTTGGTATTGTATATTCCCAGGTACTTGTATGACGAAGTTCTAACATCGACCTTTTTTAGCTTCTATTTATTTTCGAAGGTTAAATTTCAATACTTTGATGTTTTAACAATCGGCATTTTGTTTGAATATGACAGTTGATCGTTGTTGCGGGGCACGGAGTAGTTGGTCCCTTTGATTTTATTTGTGGTTCTAATTTCGCCTTTATTACAGTAATTTGAAGTGTCAACATTTGCAAAGAAAGATCTCGTACTTAATCTATTTACCAATTTCTGATTTTAAGGTTGTCTTGTACGAAGCATTTTAGTTATACTTAAATTATGTTATTAATTCATAATTAGGTACTCAGTTTAATTATTCTTATATTTTGGCATAAATAAAATTATCACAAAAAAGGAATTGTCTCTTTGCATGTGGACGCCCATGGCAGCGATAAATTGTTGCTAAAATAATTTAGCAGTAATAAAGATACACAGCAATGCCGCTAAATGGCAGAGTTCCTTCAGTTTGAGATTTTAACTGATATTCCTTGTTATTCCCGCTTGGTCCTCATATTTCTGTGAAGTTTTGTTTTTGAAAAAAATTTTTTAAAGGAGAAAATACAGACCCAGATGTCAATTGACAAGACAACACACAGATACAAAACCACAACTAGACAACTCACCTGCATCCACGCCATTTCTCACGAATTGACTTAAACAGCAAATAAAAACATGTACAAATATTTTTATTTTAAATAGGGAAAAAAATATATACATAAGAATATTATTATACAAATAGAGAAATGAGAGAAATGCGCAAAATACTTAAAAATATTAACAAATGTAACATTAAATAACTTGGTGTGCAGGAAAGTGTCAAATAATATTCTGTAATCTGTATATCACGGTTTATTGATGATTTCAACACAATTTGACATAACTAGCGGTTCCGTTCTGTTTTACTCTCCCTCCATAAACGGAACTCAGCTTGCCGTCGCAACCGCAAACCCCTCCTCTTCTTCTATTTCTGCTAGGCTGCTAATTCCGTCCCATTGCTGGTCACATACACATAAATGGGTGTTACACAAATTATTTTTGGAAAAATTTGGAGGGTAAGACAAAAAAGTACATAATATATAAAAAAAAGCAATGTTAAACAGAAATTTAAAAAAAGGAAAAAGTACTTAAAATTATAAACGAAGTAAGTTATGTTTCTTTGTAGGAAAACTGCCTTCAATTTTCTACTAAAAGTGGGTACTGCATGTTTTAAAAAATAAGTCGGAAATCTTGAGCTTTTGATTTTGATTAAATGATTCGCATATTATTCTTCTTGCTACGGAGCCCAATAAATCAGCCAATAGAATCTGATAAAAATGCTTTGTTTTCCAGGGATTTGGTGGAGGACCACTCACTATCAGCGAGGAAAATGATTGTACTGTATGCGTCCACCATCAAGTTGGCATCACTTCTTTTGGTAGGGCCTGCGGAAGCACTTATCCAGGCGTTTACACCAGGATCAGTAGCTATTTGGACTGGATCGAGGGAGTGGTGTGGCCTGCTACACACGATCTGCTTTAATCGTACACTTGAAACTTGTCAATTTGGGAGGCGGATGTGGGCATCGCCGCCCCGGGAACCACTTATTAGATAACCAACACCCCTGTCATAAGTCACCCCAAGTGGCAATCTACGGCCCATGACTTATCAGGGGTGCCCGGGATCATGTGGCTAGGTTTGTCTAGGTCTAGATCGTGGCTAGAGAATGTGTCTGCCCACGTACTGTGTGGAGGGTCGGATCGAGAGAGACTAGTAGAGAGAGGTCTTACCTAAACCTCTCCAGATTGAACCCACTGACTTGCACCGCAGTAGGAGGGATGGATACATTCCTCCGTCACTCCTGGACATCCTGACCCAAAATTCCTACCCATCCCTCATACCTTCCCAGATAATTAACTCTCTTTCCTTTCCTTAAATAGAGCCTTCGGACCTCATCCCCAAATATGATATAGGTCCTGATCGAAATCATTTTTTTCAGTGCCTCCTGTATGGAGCTAATGTCAAAATAAAATAATCATCACCAATCATCACCGTTGCTTTCCTGTTCGGGAACTGTCGACTGATTTGTAGACTTGTAACACTGAAAGCAAATGTCAACGTTATTTCTCAAGCGTTGGTGTTAGTAGTAATGTCCTTAGAAGCCTTTCTGTCTCCCGTGAACATACTTACCTAAATACACAAACCCTTCCACTTGTTCCAAGTATTTCATCAAATCAGATTTTCACTATCCAAATCCTTGACCACAGTTGGAAGGTGTCATTAGTAAATAACACAAGAATATTTTTGTGTAAAACGATTTTTATTGAATATTATATTTTTTTCTTATTTGGTTCCCTGCGTTGTTTTATAAAACTAAAGGGAATTTAATCTTGTATGTCTTAGGTTAAGTACTATTCTTATTTTAAAAACTTTTGTTTATATACAAGGATACACAGCAATGTGTTTTATGTTATGACAATTAAATACATATAAATATAGCTTTTACATATTTGGAAAATGTAGTTTTTTTTTTTATTGTTAGCATGTAATGTAACCAAATATTTATTTATTTTTATTAATATACGAACTTTTACAAACATGTGATATACATAATCATTTTGTAGAACAGTAAATATTATGAATTAACATATGTTAATTAAATAATATAGAACCAACTGCATGCAACCTAGGTACAAGCGAGTATCTAAATGACTCAGTCCTGTAATTATTGTTGCAATTAAAAAGAGTTTTAGATCGAGTACTTCCTGTGGGTATGCTTAAGGTAACTACGCTTAGTAAATCAGGGCCGTCTTTAATACCATTAACAATTTTAAAACTAAAAGTCTAATCGAAAATAAGTCTGCTACCCTAGAGATTTAATGACTTATTTAAATAATATATTTGACATGATGGTTAAGTATGTTTTAAAGTTAATTAGGAGCAGTGGCGGACTAAGGGGGGCGGGTGGGGGCGGCCTTTTGGGGCCCCCGGTCCTGGGAGGGGCCCAAAAGCCTTCATATCCCTTTGATCAAATCATAAACAAGGCTTTAAGGCAACAGGACACTGTAATTTTTTTTTTGAAAGATGCACTTGTTAAGAATGCTCTCATCAATTTTTTTTGAGAAATTCGAAAAATTGACGGATATACAACATTTTACGTGAAACCGTTTGAAACAGTTTGTATGTTGAATTATCCTTCAGCGAAATTTTGAATGCGTTTTTCTCGAAACTTTTTAACACGTTTTTCATCTTGGTTGACAACATATTAAAAAAACTATACCCACTTTCGATTTGCATTTGCCAATTTTTAAACTGTTCGAAAATCCAGTGTCAATGGCATTGTACCCCTGAAATTTATAGGAATATTTTACTTAAATATGGTGACGTTTGGAACAGAGAGTCCTTCCCACCCCTTAAGCCCCTTTCCTTCCCAGAACTCTCCACTCCTTCCTTTTCTTAAAAATCCCTCCACACAGCATCCCCAAAGATGACATAGGCATAAGCTCCGAGGGATATTATTTTCCTCAGGGCCTTCTGTGTGGAACTCATGTAAAAAAAAAAACATGGACGAAACAAGACCGACTAAAGTAGGAGGCCTGCCCCTGCCCCTGCCCCTGGGCACCAAACGAATGTTGAGGTATTTAGTGATAACACTGACAACATATGATAGGGCTATGACAGTTTGCAAATTTGGTCCATTTTACCTACTGCTAATTCATTGTTACTGCTGATTTGTACTTATGTGTTTTACCTCAAACATATAAATAAACAGACTCATTATTTTTATCAATAAAGTTCACTTAGCGACAGCACGGACATCGTTATTTGGCTGTTTGCGAGCCCAGACCGCGTGCTTTAATTTTTCAAT
This sequence comes from Limnephilus rhombicus, assembly GCA_929108145.2. NCBI lineage: Eukaryota > Metazoa > Arthropoda > Insecta > Trichoptera > Limnephilidae > Limnephilus > Limnephilus rhombicus. Next base: position 19,353,981 of record OV815289.1, on the reverse strand, counting down.
TTACTTAGGGGTAGGACACGACCGAACGCGACGCATGGTAGTTTTGTACCTTAAATAAAACAATACACTCACTTTAGTACTAAAACTACGAAATCGAAGACAAATCAATTGCCTTGTTTTTCGGGACCGTCGATTTGTATGTGCGTTGGAGGCTGTTCTTTAACTCATTGGTGGTGCACGGTATTTTTTCTACTTTTTTTGTAAGTATATTTATCATAAATTTTTGGGGATCGCTGGCAACGGTTAATATGCACTTTTTTTTTTAAAAAACCTTTTGATTCACCGTAATTACATTAAAAGGCAACTATTTGCATTGGGGGAAGTGGAAAATATTTCATTCTAAATTTCATTACGTAAAATTAAAATTAGCTTTCCTCTTGTGAGATTGTACGCCAGAATCACAAACCATGTTACACAAACCTAGCGTAGCCGCTAAACTACTTGAAAACTGGGATGTTTTTCTTGCCTTGACGCGAGTAGGCGTTATAAAGGGGCACTTTCTTTTGTATCACAAACCATGTTACACAAAAATATTTTCCACTTCCCCCAATGCAAATAGTTGTCTTTTAATGTAATTAATGTGAATCAAAAGATTTTTTCAAAAAAAAGTGCGTATTAACCGTTGCCAGCGATCCCCAAAATTTACCTATTTATCTAATCACAACGTACTATTGCAGCAGATGCGGACCAAGTCTTAGTAGCCTTTTGTCGGCCATAGAAGAGCCCCATCAGTAAGAGGTGAGTCATGAAAATCGAAATGGTTTAAAAAACATCTATTTTGAGCTAAATCCTATTGCTAGTTTCTAAACACAGATAAGTAACTATTTTCTATTTGAAAATGGGATTTTACTTACCCAAGTCTCAAATAGGTCATAATACTGAATATTGTATTTACGTGGTGTGTAAACCCATATAAAACTGATTTTATTTTATTTGCTCCCTCGCATCTGTGATTCGGGCAATCCCACGAGTTAGCGAGAGTGAAACAAAAAACATGACACAAGATCATAAATAGGACACGCAGATCAGAGACGAAACGCCGACAATATTCAAGCGCGTCTTGCGATCTGCACTAATTTTGAAACAATATTTATCAATGTGATGCGCTTTAAATATTATAAAACAAGAAATGGCAAAATGTTTGCGAGTATTTTTGCAATTTTATTACAAAAATTATTAAAATTGTACTATTAATTATCGAATTATCTTGCGAAAAGTGGACCAAAGGGATTTTATACACCCCTTTTCGGGCAGGCCGGGTTAATCAAACCAATCTTCCGGGTTTGACCAATCTCAAGCTCCTGTAGGTATGTAGTAAATAGATCAAAATAATATATTTGGATAATTTGTACGCAATAAAAATATCAAAACAATAGGTAATGTTTTGACTAGCTTTTGCCCGTTGCAGGCAACTAACGGGTTAAAACACTAAATAATTTGACTTGTGAACGTGGAAGAAGCGAGGAGTGTGCGCCTACAAATGGCACAGGCAGTTGACTGCTCAATTTTGTACACCTGCTCTCGGGCCACCTCGGTCTCCCAGTTCAGTACGGGCCTTTTCTTGCAAAAAGGCGCCAAGCAGCTTCCTGCTCAATTTTTTACTGCACCATTCGGGTTGTGCAGGTCGATACGGGTAATTTAATACTCGTAACGCAAAATTTCCTGTTGCAAAGAAGACTCTTACCACCGAGGCACGTTGGTCGCCGACATTTTAAAAATGGCCCAGAGAACTTACTGCTCAATTCAGTACATCCGCTATTTATTGACATTTTTTGGATTTTGAATTTTTATATGATATATTATTTAATACAGCTAGTATTAAATAATATATCATATTGTTTTTTCCAGTTTAGTCCTTGGTCCATGGTGAGTCCTAGGTACTTTACATCGGATTTCCATTCGAGTTCTTTCCCACCCATGAGAATTTTTATTTGCGGATTTTTTCGTTGGCGTCGGCGCGTAAATGTTATTGCCTCCGTTTTGGCTTCATTGAGTTTTGACCTCCACATTTTGTAATATTTAGCGAGCGTATCGAGTCCTTGTTGTACGTATTTCGCTGCTAGGTTGGGGTTTCTTGAGGTGGCATATACCGCCGCATCGTCTGCGTAGAGTGCGTTTTTGCAATTCCCATTTAGAGGTGGGATGTCATGGGTATACAGGTTGAAAAAGTGTGGTCCGAGTAAGCTTCCCTGCGGGACTCCTTTAGGTATGTTCCTTTTTGTAGATAATGCTTCGCCCACTTTGACAGTGAATGTTCGGTTTTCCAAGTACGACTGCGCAATCCTGATGATGTAGATTGGCGTGTTGGTTATGTACAATTTGTAAATGAGACCTTCCATCCAAACTGTGTCAAATGCTTTTTCAAGGTCCAACAACGACATTACTGTGTAGCGATTAATGTTGAAGCCTCTGATAATGTGTTCTGTTACACGTGTGAGTTGGTGAATCGTGGAATGTTTTTTCCGAAAACCGAACTGTTCATCTGGTAGGGTCTTATGTAATTCATGATGCGGTAGATATCTGTTTAGGATCACTTGTTCGAGGACTTTGCTGAGCGTGGGCAATAAGCTTATTGGTCGGTAGTTTATCGGATTCGTTCGATCTTTATTAGGCTTGTGAAACGGCAGAACTATCGCATTTTTCCAAGATGCTGGGAAGTGGCCATTTAGTAAGCAGGCATTGTATATTTTAACGATGATTATTATCGCTCTCTGCAGAAGGTGTTTTAGCAGAATGTTGTTTATTTGATCTTCGCCTGGGGCCTTGTTTGATTTTAGGCACTTTATGATAAGGGCCACTTCCTTCGGGGTACATAGATTTATGTCCTCCGTATCTGTTTGCGTTCTTTGGTTTAATTCTTCAATCGTTTCCGCCACCAGATTATTTGTTTCCACGTCCTCCATTCCGTCTGTGGTCGCAAATGCTTTTTCGAATCCGTCTGCCAATGTGTTCGCTTTTTCTTCGTTTGTGAGTGCCAGGATTGTAGATTCTGGCCATTTGAGCGGCGGTATGCTATTGTCTTGATATCGAAGGGCTTTTGTCATTCTCCAAATTGAGTTATCTTTGGTACTTAGAGACTCCACTTTCTTTGACCATAGAGTATTTTTTAACTTCGCAATTTCTTCTTTTATTTCTCTACCTAGAGAATTTACCGCTATCTTGAAGCATCTCTCTCCGGTGTTATGGTGAATTCTGCGAAGTTTGTTTTTCTCTGTGATTAAGAATTTGATGTGTGGTGTGAGCTCCACTTGGAAGGGTTTAATTTTTTTATGTTTGATGAATTTATCTCTGGCTTGTTGTATGCTTTCAGTAAGTATCAACACTGCTTCCTCTATTTCCTCCCTAGTTGTGAGGGTCTCAGATGTTAGATAAATTTTTTCATTAATAAATTTCTTGAAACCCTTCCAATCGGCGTTTTTGTAGTCGAGTTGAGTCTTTATTATTCTGTCGTGTCTACCGCCTATTGAGAAGCTCACCGGTAGGTGGTCGGAAGAAAGTTTATCCTGCGTAATTAGGGGTGACACAGATGTTATGTTTTTTGCCAGTGCAATGTCGAGTGTGCTTGGGTATTTCGATCCCGGGGCATAGTGAGTCGGCCTGTCTGGTGCGAGTACGCTGTATTCGTGATTTTCCATGTGTTTGAATAGAATATTTCCGTTCTTGTTGGCTCTGAAATTATTCCAGTTTCTATGTTTGGAGTTTAAATCACCTCCTACGAGTACTCTTGTACCTAGCGCCAGTAGTTTGTTGAGGTCGCCTCTCGTTATGTTTTTAGCTCTGCTTGATGGGCAATACGCCGAGACAATCGTGTGCGTCTGGTTATTTAGCTCCACCCTGATTACGGTGGCTTCCATGTTCTCTAGTACCGGTGTGTGAACCCTGGTTGTTTGAAGGCCCTGTCGAGTGAGTATTGCAGTACCGCCTGCGCTACGATGTCCCCTGGCGTTGGCAGGGTTGGCTCTATCATTTCTGTGTACCTCGAATCCTGGCACTCGAAGTCGAATACCTTCATGAAGATGAATCTCACTGAGTAGAATGATGTCAATCTGTAGGCTGTTGGTAAGCTCTAGTAATTCCTCTGTTTTCGCCCGGATGCTGCGTGCATTCCAAATTAAGCAATTTACCTCTGCTGCCTCCTTATCCATTGATGGATTGTAGTAGTTCCATGAGAACGGCCAGCTTTTGTGCCTTGGTTGTGCAGGTGGCCAGTCTTTCGCGGACTCTGATGAGGCCGTGCAGTAAGGTCATTATGTCCTCGTCGTCAGAGGCATTTCCGGCGTTTGACGCTTGGCGCTGTTCCTGTCTGGGCTGTTCATATTCTCGCTGTTGTTGTTGCTGCTGCTGGTTTGTCCTATTTCCACCAGTTACGTCTGCCCATGAGCGGCCGTCTACATGGTTCGTGTTCCTGTTCCCTCGGGGCTCTTCTGCCCTACGCCTCTGGGTGTTTATGGCCTCCTGTTTGCGCTGGAGAGCAGCTACATATGCCACCCTGTTGGGGCACTCTCTGTAATTTGCAGGGTGGGCTCCGCCGCAGTTACAGCAGACGGCCGGTTCTTCCCTGTTTGTTTTGGGGCACTCCGGTGTTACGTGTGCTCCGTCACACTTCACACAGCGGGCTGCGTGGGCACAGTTTCTGGACCCATGTCCGAAATTTTGGCACCTATGGCACTGTGTGCCATGCTGCAGGTGATTGCTCTTGTATTTTCTCATGGTAATGCGGCAGTAGCACAGGTAAGCTACTGTGGCTCTCATCTGTCCCATGTTTGTTTCCTGGCCGAAGTGGGCCAGGTAGAGTGGGTATTCTTGTCCCGGGGCGGTCATCTCGACCACTGTTCTGGCTGGGAAACCTTGGTTAGCCAGGTCTGTCATGATGTCGTCTGTGGACATCTTCGGAAGCCCTCTGATGACGGTCTTCTTAGTCTTGTCACTCTCAGTGGTGTATGTGTGGAATGGTTTTTCCTCACCACGAAGCGCCGCTGTCAGCATTTTATGGGCTTCTACCGAGCTCACCATAACGCTAATTTTTCCGCCCCTAATGTAGCGGAAACTGAAGTTAGCACTTCCAATGTGCTTCTTGACTTCCTCTGTAATTTGTTCATGACTTGTATTTTTTATTGTCATTATGACGGGCGGCACTCTGTTGCCCTTTCTGGGCGCTCCCGCCGCCGCCGGTTCTTGCCTTGCCGGCATCGCCGCCTCCGCCTGTTGTCTGGCGTGTGCCGCTGGGCCGGCTGATTTTTTCTTGAGTGGCTGCGCTGTGCTTATGTGCGCGTCGCCAACTTCTCCTAGGGTTTCAAACCTGTTTGTTTTTTTCACGTTAAAATGTGTGTCTGATTTTGGTGGGGAGTACGGGCGCTTTGGAGCTCCCACCCAGGTCCAGCCAAAGTCCATAGGTTGTTGTGAGCTGCCGTGTGGTATGGGCTCCTTTACTTCGGCGCTTGGGCCGGGTTTTTGTGTCGTTGTGGAAAATACGAATTCCGGCTTTTTTGTAATCTGGTTGATCTTATATCCGGTGGCCCCTTCTGGGAATATCATCGGAACGTCATATATCCTGGTTTTTCGTGCTGCCGTCTTATGCAGGTATCCTTTATTTACAGCCCTGATTCGTCGCGTGTCCATTGTCTTGCTGGGGGGTCTTGCCGGTGGGAAGGGGGGGGGGAAGACGTGGTTGCTGCCAAATAAATATGGTTAGTATTGATGCTTTTGGGCCGATCTGAATGTCGGCGGGTGGACCGTTTGCCCCTAGCGCCTTTCGGCACCAGTTAGCGTCGGTCTGCCACCATTCAGGTCTTCCTTTAGGATTTGCCTATTCTCTGTGTTGGCAGTGTCCCAATCCGCCGTGGAACCAAACTTGCCAAGCCGCCAGAGAATCAGGCTAATCGCAAATGCTTCTCAGAGGTCTCAGAATTCAGAAAAATCGCAAGTCGGGTTTTTGGGCCGACCTGAATTTCGGGCGGCCGATTGCCTCAGGCGCCTTGCGGCACCGGATAGCGTCGGTCTACCACCATTCAAGTCTTCCTTTATGATCAGTCTATTCTCTGTGCTGACAGTGTCCCAATCCGCCGTGGAACCAAACTTGCCAGGCCGCCAGAAAATCCAGACTGGTCGCAAAAAACAAACTATCTCTTTCTCCGAAGGAAATGTTCCGCTATTTACATGTCCCCCACCACGCGACTTGCTGAGCTCTAATTGGTCAACGCTGAACAAATGGAATCTCCAAATCGTAAATAATTACGTAACCAAATTCATCTTCTCGAAAACGACGAACTAAATTACGAGAAATTGGTCACATTTACGATCAATACATAAATTTTAGCTCCAAAAAATAAGTATGTGCTAAAATAATAACCTGAAAACTGAAACCTATCTGTGTTTTCCGCACTTTGAAAAAATGTTATTCCAAAATATTGTGATTTGGTTCTAATATGTAAACATAGTACATTTTCCATTGACGTATGATGTATGATGTACCTAGACAGGCCTTATAAAAATCATCATGGCTCCTAAAACTCTCGAAACCAGAATAAAATTGGCTCACGGCCCATTTATGAAAAAGTATATGCATCGTATTGTAGCGTTTAGATCGCACAGTTCTTAAGTGTTGTATCTTTTATCGAACTGTAAGGTCTACACTGAAACTAATTTGCATTGCCAGCCGTCCAGACGAGGGTAAATTTTTTCAAACACAAAAATATACCACTACCGAATATTTTACAAGGTACACGCCGCGGACTTTATTTTTTTAAACGCAGTCAGCTATCAGAATACAGAAGAAAATATATGTGTTACAGATCGCATTTACACACCGCATTCATATAAGTGAATAAAATGATAGTTTTTAAAATTTGTCAAGCAATATTTCTGACGTCATTCGCGCTTCGGTTCGTTCACTAATACATTGACATACACGGACAAAACAACAACAGTTCACAATATTGACACACGTGTTGGTATGGGCCACGGCCTGCCTTCGTGTTACTTCTGAGCAAGTGTGCGTTTTTTCGGCTGACTTTGGCTGATTCGCTAAACAGGGTTGTATTATGTCGATATTGCCCAGTTGGAATCGTTTAGATCATTTTAGATCATTTTTGAAATCAATAATTATGAATGAAAATATTAAAATTACATATTAGTACGATAATCACAATCAGAATAATAATCTTAAAATCTTCTAAACGTTTTTAACGGTATTCATAGTTTGCGAAAACCCCATTGTGATTACTATTGCTATAGCGGACATGCTGTATATGAAAAGGTAAGTTCAAGTAGGTTTACAATATTTTTAATGCAATAAGTTAGGTATAGGGATAAATATTTTCTGTATACATCCTGATAATTGTTCATAAAATGACTTATTTTTTCTTAGGTTTCCCAAAAAAACTGAAAAATTGGAGAAATGGATAAAAGCAATTCGAATTCAACAGTGTGATAGCGAGTGGATACCGTCAGCATGAAACCGTGTGTGTTCCAATCATTTCCATCCTAAACACATACACATTACTACAAGCAATTCGAATTCAACAGTGTGATAGCAAGTGGATACCGTCAGCAGGAAACCGTGTGTGTTCCAATCATTTCCATCCTAAACACATACACATTACTACAAGCAATTCGAATTCAACAGTGTGATAGCAAGTGGATACCGTCAGCAGGAAACCGTGTGTGTTCCAATCATTTCCATCCTAAACACATACACATTACTACAAGCAATTCGAATTCAACAGTGTGATAGCAAGTGGATACCGTCAGCAGGAAACCGTGTGTGTTCCAATCATTTCCATCCTAAACACATACACATTACTACAAGCAATTCGAATTCAACAGTGTGATAGCAAGTGGATACCGTCAGCAGGAAACCGTGTGTGTTCCAATCATTTCCATCCTAAACACATACACATTACTACAAGCAATTCGAATTCAACAGTGTGATAGCAAGTGGATACCGTCAGCAGGAAACCGTGTGTGTTCCAATCATTTCCATCCTAAACACATACACATTACTACAAGCAATTCGAATTCAACAGTGTGATAGCAAGTGGATACCGTCAGCAGGAAACCGTGTGTGTTCCAATCATTTCCATCCTAAACACATACACATTACTACAAGCGGCCTTCGACGATTAGATTGCAAAGCTTTGCCTGTTTATCCGGTAATTATTTTGTTTGTTTTTTTATGTGAAAACTTAAGCAAGTTTATCGAGGGTTGGTCAAGTGTTGATTGATAATGTTGTTTTCAGGCTGATTTCGGGCGATCGTTATCCGCCACGGCCACAGAGCATGCGAAGAGAACTACTGTAATTGTTTCTCCTCCAAAAAATTCTTCGGAAATTGAATTCCTTGCAGAAATTCTGACGATAAAGTAATTGGTCAAAATGCAATTGTTTTGTATATTAATTTTAGTGCGGTGCAAGTCGGTAGTATGTATTTTTGTTTAAAATCAACTTCGCTATGTATTCAACACATAAATTGCACATATATTAAAAACTCACCATTATTATTATTTGTTATATACGTATATACATATAAAACTGATTTTTTTCTCTTTATTGTATAATGCTATACTTTTTACTTACCAGCTTTATTTATATGTACCATGTGTAAAAACTATTCATGTTTTCTTTGTATTCTAAACACACCTGTATGCACTAAAACATAAAAATGTAAATGTATGTAAAAGCCCATAAGGGCGTTAATGATTAATAAATAAATAAATAAATAAATAAAAATAGTGGTTCACGATCCTGCTGAAACTTCCACCGTAATCGACGACCCGGCTCCAATACCAGAATTGCAAGAACCGATGTGCGTAAGTGATTCTTTTTCTCATTTTTCTTGTGTACCTTTCATTCAAGCTCATAGATCAGATTTAAAACAAGCAAAAGGAGAATCCGATAATGTCAACGAATCAATTATTTCTACACCACCATTAATTGAAACACTAAGAGAAAAACAACTCGCATATAAGTTGGAAAGAAAGTGTGTTTTATTAAAAAAAAAGCCCAATGTAAAATAAAATTATTGCAGCGACAAAACGCAAGATTAAAAAAAAAAGTATCATCATTTAAAAACATTGTCTTGGAAAAAGGGTTAGTCCTTCTAAAGAAATAATATCACAAATATCACCAAATACTGAAACTGCTGAAGTATTTCAGAGCTTATACCTAAAAAACTTAAAAATAAAATCAAACCATTTAAACAATACCCTCCTGCACTCCGTAAGCTGGCATTAACACTTAATTTTTATTCCCCTGCTGCGTACAAATACACGCGAAAAGTGTTTGATTCATGTCTTCCCCATCCTCGGACACTTTCTAAATGGTACGGAAACTTCAACGGTAATCCCGGTTTTACAGCTGAAGCATTTAGTGCACTTAAAAAAAAAACAGATAATACAGATTTAAAATTAATATGTAATTTAACGGTTGATTAAATGGCTATCAGGCACCAAAAAATATGGGACGGTAAAAAGTATCAAGGTTTTCTAGACATGGGAATGGGAGTAAACGATAAAGAGAAAGTCTTGGCTAAGGAGGCACATGTCCTGCTGTTAGTGTGCATTAATCAAAATTGGAAACTTCCTCTAGGTTATTTTCTTATAAATGGATTAGTTGCAAAGCAAAGAGCACGCATAATTAGACTATGTTTGCAAAAATGTCACGAGGTAGGAATCGAAACCGTTTCCGTGACTTTTGATGGGTGTAGAGCCAATATTTTGACAATGAAAGTGCTTGGTTGTAAAATTGATGATACCAAAAATTTTAAAACTACCTTCCCCCACCCATCTACTGGAAAAGAGGTTGCTGTATTTTTAGATGCTTGCCATATGATAAAGTTAGTCAGAAATACATTTGAAAAAAAAATTAATTATTGACAAAGAGGGCAAGGAGGCGCGATGGGAATTTTTCGTAAAACTTAATGGGACCCCTAGAGGAGCAAGGCCTTCATTTCGCCACTAAAATAACTTACCAACACATTTTTTTCAAAAGTCAAATAATGAAAGTCAAACTGGCAACTCAATTATTAAGCCGAAGTGTTGCCAAAGCAATAGAATTTTGTAGAGAAGATTTAAAAATGCCGTCTTACAAAGATTCAGAAGCCACATGCAAATTTGTTAAAATCTTTAATGACCTCTTCGACGTTTTAAACTCACGAAATCTTAAAAAATTTAGATTCCAGCAACCTCTGTCTCCCTTAAATAAAGAAACTGTATTTAATTTTTTAGATGAAGCCACTGATTATCTTAACACTTTAAAAATCATTGTAGTAACTAAAAGGATGAATAAACAAAGTAAAACATTTGAAATAACAAAAACCGAAAAACTCCTCGTAGACAGTTTAAACAAAACCGGCTTCTTAGGATTTGTGGTATGCATACAAAGTCTGAAACATTTATATAAAAATTTAATTGAGGAACATTATTTAAAATTTTTACCTTCTTACAAATTAAGCCAAGATCATATAGAGTTATTATTCGGCAATATAAGATCACATGGAGGCCACAACAATAACCCGAATGCTCGACAGTTTAAAAGCATTTATAAAAAACTCCTCGGCCATCTTGAGCTAACATCAGCATTTAGGGGGAATTGCATTCCCCTTGAAAATATAACCCTATTAAACTGTTCAAGTAGTACACCCATTCAAAATATAAACGTAACAACAACCGGTATGTCTTCCGATGAAGAATTTATTGAAAACTTAGATGTGATATTGATTTAGATGAAACCGTTTTGAGATTACCTGGCAATAGTCGCCAAATAGTAGGTTATATTTCGGGATTTGTGGCGAGAGGATTAACAAAAAAAAATAAAATGTAAAGAATGCATCGATAGTCTCACTGCCAAAACCAAGATGTGGTTTCACAAATTTATAATAGTCCGAGACAAAGGAGGGTTATGCTATCCATCTTTGGATGTGTTTGAAACCTGCCTTAAATGTGAATCGGTAATTAGGAAACTTCTAAATGAAAACGATGGAAAAACTATAATGCCTAAATATACAAGTTCTTATATAGTAACCAAAATTTTACAAAATTTCTTAGAGTCAAACATTTTTGATTCCCTCAATATTCATTCAATGGACCAACCCGCTACACATAATCATAGATTGCATTTAATACGAGCAATAATTGAAAGATATGTCAATATTAGACTTCATTATATAGCCAAAATGAGCAACATTGCCAACAAGCTTGCTAGCAAAAGGCAATTGTTCAATAAGACTATACTTTTTCAAGGCGGGTAATTAAAATTTACGTTAAAGGTGATATTCCAAAGAATTAGAAATTTACTCTTTCACAGTATAAACAACACGGGAAAACCGAAAAACAACACAAACACCATAAAAATACACGAATGTTTAAATAACAACATCTGCAATTGCCCTTCTCTAGAAAAAACAGAACAAATAAAGTATCTAGGAATCGTAATTGACCATAACCTAAAATGGACCCATCATATCAAACAAATCACAAATAAACTCCCCAAAACAATACACATTTTCCTAAACATAAGGAACATACATATATAAAATAAAACAAATGAAAATAATATATTTTGCACTTTGTCAATCACGTCCATTTGCGTATATATATTATTTTTCCACTTTAAGTCTGGTTTTTTTTTTCAATTTTTTTGTTTTTTTTTTTGTTTTATAAATATTTTTTTTATTTAAATAGACATAAAACTGGCACACATTTTACTATTGTTTTGTGAGTACTATCACTTTACTTTTATCTTACTTTCACTTGTTTTTTTTTTCTTAATGTACATATTATTTCTCGATCCTACATCTAGTGCTTTTCAGTTTTCATCATTATTATTATATATTTATTTTTTCTATTTTCATTGTTTTTTTATCTTATCTTATCTGTATCTTTTATGTATCACACAGTATTAGACAGTATATATAGACTATGTTTAGATTGTTTATCTAGTTCCTATCTCTGTAATATTAGGCAAAAAAAGTTAATAATTATTGACTTTTTATTTATTATTTGGGCATGATGTGAACATTTGTTTTTGGGTTGTAACCTAATTATTATAATTTATTGTTTTGTTTAATACATGTAATGTTATAAACCTGTAAATGTTCCTAGTAAAATAAAAAATAAAATAAAATTCTACTAAACTACATTTTCGACCAAAAAAACAAATTTCAACAATCTCAAAATATCACTAACAGACCAGTAAGACAATCGTACGAAAATAAAATAAAAACTCCGACAGTAAATACAAGCTTTGGAAAAAGGCACTATAAATATCATGCTATAAAAGCATTCAACAGTCTTACCCTTGAAAATAAAATTGAAGAAAACAAAAATAAATTCATACTCAAAATTAAAAATTGGATTAAAGAACAAAAAAGACAATATTTCCAAAATCTCATTACATAATAAGAATAAAACACAATCACGTAACACACAAAAATAAATATAAAACACATCATTAAAAAAATACATTTTACCTAAATTATATTTTTAGTTTAATTTTAGCTTTTTTTATGCAGCATTATTTTTATATTATTTTTAATGTAATATGTATAATTTTTTGTTTTATAAAATGGAGGCCTCAGCGCAGGTGAGCTACCCAGTGAGGCCGACATAGCTGAATTGTATTTAAAAATGTTAGATATTATGTCAAATAAATAAATTATCGGAAAGTAGTGTTAAGAAACGAATTTTGTCATTTGATGCTTGTGGTTCATTGATCACTGTTTATTTTTCCTTAGCCGACTTAACAGCCTAATGAATCCCTTTTATTTGTACTTTTTTAAACTTCTATTATTTTGCTTTCATGTTGTCGCTCCTCTCGAGTCGTTTGCCGGGGACCCCCACTCCAAATGCCCCGACGAACAAGGGTCATCTCTCCTCGCACTTCTTTACGGCTGAGAAAACCAACATTCCGGGTGCCTTGGCGGTGTATTGGCGTTGTTGCTGATGCTTCTGTTAAGATTATGTTTATGCACTGTATTTTTGTAAACTATAAACTTTTGTGTGAACTGCGTAACTTTTGCCTAGGTTTTTAATGTTTAATCTCTATGCGGACGACGTTTTTTTTGTAGATTTAAAGAAGATGTGCTTTGAAGAATGTTGATCCTAAAAAACCTACATTGCCATGGCTGTTTCAATGTATTTTAAAAAAGGATCAAAGTCAAATTTCGCCGTCCCTTGCCCAGGCTGCGATGCAACAACGCGATGGGTAACGTAAATTTAATTCTTGTTACAAGCTTTGGTTTGTTCAAAAATCTGCTTCCGATAAACCAAATTTTAAAATCAGTAAATAAGCTTCCAGATCCGTCCATAAAGAGATTAAAACTTTTCCTAGAAGCGTCAGAAAATCATTTGCTGCAATGTCTCTAAAGGGGCATTTGTATATCAAAAGACATGGTTTTATTAATAAACATTTCTTTATTTTATGTACCAATCTTTTCATTTTCCAACCTTGTTTGGTGGTTTCCCTAATCGATCATCAACAAACTGAAAACACCGCAAATAACTCTCCGATTGAGCTAGTGGGAGAAGACTAAGTATCAACTATTTTTTAGCTGAAAACTTACTTTGAAAAAAAAAAAGGTTTCTGGTAGATTTCTGCCTCAAAGTTTCGAAGGAATATCCCACAATTAGTCCAGTCAATGAAAGGTCCAAAAGGTGTTGTAGAGTGCGTGAGCAGGAACCTAAGCGATTACTACAGAAACTTCACGCTCCACAAATGTAGACATTTTCGAAAAAAATCATTTTACCTCACATTTTGAATCAAACATTCCTTCATATCGTCTAAAATATTCATCAATGAAAGAAATTTATTTGAAAGAAGTTGTAAAGAATTTAATTCCCTTTTAGAATAAACATATGCAAATAATCTCTAACCAGTAAATATTTACAGCAATTTTAAGTTTTTTAGTAAAATGTCGTCATTTTCAGAAAAAAGCTGTTTTTATCTTATAACTGACACATCACTTTTGTTTGTAACAGATTGTGGGACTTAGACTTGGATTTAATTTATTTTCAGCTTGGATTTAGAAAATTACGTACAGGATAAAAGTTGTACATAATTTTATGAGCTTTTACTTATTATAAGAAAATTGTCCTCTGCGACGCACCGTTTTCGAGATACAAGCGCACATCCGAAAGTTGGGACCTTCCCCCCCCCCCCCCCTTCCTCCCCTAGCTCACCGATAAGCTCGGTGGGAGTCTAGTCCATCTGGTATTTTGGATGTCATTAAATTAAGTGGGGCTATTGTGTGAGGTGTGTCTAGAATCGATAAGGTATAAAAATTAGGTAAGCTGAAAGGGACTCATTCTCGCATTTCGATTTCAGTGAGTATTATTATATGTAGCTGGAAAGATAAAGAATTGAGAATGATACATAAGTCATCAAAATGTTTTCGGATACTTCTCATGTTCATGTTGAGCATGGTGACATTAGAAATAATAAAAAAATAATAACAATTAATTGTGGCATTTTATTGTGAAATTACGTCAGGGATATAAGGGATATAAACATATAAGTAAGATATACAAGTCCGTACAAATTAGGTAGACTTAGGTTAAATTAATATTGATTGAAAATATCTAATAGCATAGCCCCCTTGTACCTACCTTACGTGCAGTTAAATACATGCGCCACATCTGCGTATCTATTTTAACTTCATGCAACTTACGTAAAAGCGAGTCCTGGTATTGTTACATTTAAACGGGATTTTGGTACGAGTAGCTCTCGTGGGAATATGAAAATCAATAAGGTTAATTAAATCAGGACTGTCTTTCCTACCATTTACAATTTTGAACTTAAATATTAAGGCGGATATAATTTTTTGATCTGAAAGTCTTAATAAATTTAATTATTTCATAAAGGAATAATTATAGTTTATGTTTTCAATGGGAATACCGAATTTATAATTTCTTTCAATTGAATCTGAAGGTTTTTTAAATTAATTGACTAGTTTGAGGAGTTATATTCGACTTGACTACGAACTAAGGATGTATGATATATACAAATGTTTAATGTTGTAATATTCCTAAAACCTCTGGAATTTCAAAGAATGAAACCAAGCACTTTCATTCCTTTATTATTGATTTATTATTATTTTTGTATGGGGTACAAAGATCAATATCCTTCATACCTGCCAACCGCTCAGAGTATTCCTGGCTTCCTTCTTTATATCCTGTAGGTCTATATCAATATCCTTCATATCTGCCAACCGCTCAGAGAATTCTTGACATTCCTTCTTAATATCCTGTAGGTCTATGTCAATATCCTTTATACCTGCTAACCGCTCAGAGTATTCCTGGCATTCCTCCTCTATATCCTGTAGGTCTATATCAATATCCTTCATACCTGCTAACCGCTCAGAGTAATCCTGGCATTCCTTCTTTATATCCTGTAGGTCTGTATCAATATCCTTCATACCTGCTAACCGCTCAAAGTATTCCTTCTTTATATCCTGTAGGTCTATATCAATATCCTTCATACCTGCTAACCGCTCAGAGTATTCCTTCTTTATATCCTTAAAGGATGACACGATATAGAAAAATATTTCAGAATATATTTATCAGCCAGAAATTGTCTTCTCAAAATTAAGGGAGGCTCAACACATTCTACCTGAAGAGAATTAATTGGAGAAGATTTCATCGCTCCAATAATCATTCTGAGAGCTTTGGATTGAATTCTTTCGAGTTTTTTATTCAAATATTTAGGAAGAGGATCGAAAAGAAATGTACCATAATTCAAATGGCTTCGCACTAAGGCACTATACATTAATTTAAGTGTAGTAGGATGAGATCCCCACCACACTCTCGAAACAGCACGCATCATATTAAGCCCCTTTTCACACTTAGACGAAATGTTTTGAATATGCGGGAGCCAGGAAAGTTTATGATCCAAAAGTAGCCCAAGAAATTTAATTTGCTTAACGATTTGGAGAGGGACATTATCAAAAGAGGGACATTATTTTGCGTGTAAAAGCCACGACCTTGGTTTTAGAAGTAGCTAAATTCATCCCATTTGTCAACAACCACTCTTTAATATTATATAAAGCCAGATTTAATTCCTTCGCAGCGTGGGATAGATTTTTGTGAGATAAGTACATAAGGAAATCATCAGCAAAATAAAGTCTCTTGATAGATGAAGGAATTGCAATTTCTAAGTCACTTATATAAATATTAAACAACAATGGACTGATTACGGACCCCTTTCCATAGTTTGCGATTTATCGTTTTTGAGGAAAAGTGCAAAATAATGGATCTGTCTGTTAGCAAATTAATAATAAATTGAACTAATTTTAAGGGTATTTTTAAATTTAATAATTTTTCTTTCAATACGTTAATTAGTACATCGTCGTAAGCTGACGAAAGATCAAGAAATGTGGCCAATGTTGAAGAATTAAGTGACTGAGAGATACGGATGTCTGTTGTCAACACACTTAAATTATACATGGTTGATTTCTTTTTCCGAAAGCCATACTGATTTGGAGAGATAGTTCTGTGATTTTCAACAAACCATTCCAGTCTGTTCTTTATCAAATGTTCTGCTACTTTCATTAAACATGACGAAAGAGCAATAGGACGATAGGAAGAGATATCAGATGGGTTTTTCCCTGTGAACTTTCCAGACTTCCGGGATAAATCCTGTTTCGAACATGTAATTAATTAGGGATAAGAAATATTCAACCGACATGTCCGAGAATGCTTTAATGAAACTATATAATATCCCATCGGGGCCTGGAGAAGAGTCTGGTAGGTAATGAATTACTCGTTTCAATTCACTAACTGAAAAAGGAGAGTCCATCCAGTTGGAATGAGTTGGATAAGAAATAAAGGAAGGCATTTTTTATAATCTGGCAACTGATGGCGGCGCTATCTTATCCGCAAAACCTATAATAATTTCTTCTGGAATATGTTTGGAACGCTGCGGAGCATAAGAAGAACTGAATTTTTTAAAATTGGACCAAACAGAAGACTGAGGAGATTCCGGAGACAGGCTTTCACAGAATTTTCGCCATCCAGACCGCTTTTTATTTTTCAAAATACGTTTAGCTTCTGCCTGAGCGCGTTTCACAGAAAGGTAATTTTCAAAAGACATACATTTCCGGAAAATAGAAATTGCATTTTTTCTGGAGTTAACGACATCAGTGCATTCTTTATCCCACCGCGGAGTGGAACGTTTTATTTTAATGTTAACATTACTTTTTTGAAGAGTTTTTTCTGCGGCTTTTATTACCATATTAGGAAATAATTCACATTGAGATCTGATGTTCACCAGAGAAGAATTAGTTGAAAGAATAATGGAGTCCAATTCCTAAGAAAAAGTTCTCCAATACGCATCTTTAGTTTTAAATTTAAAACTATTGTTTGTCGAAAAGGACTGAGAGGATGTTAGATGGTGGAAGGAGATTATTATAGGAAAATGGTCACTGGAAAGGGGATCTGTGAGAATGTCCCAAGAACATATGGGTATCAACGAAGATGAGCAAAGAGACAAATCAACCGCACTTTTTCTATGTTGAGGAGCAGTGAAACGAGTAGGGGATCCGTCATTTAATAAACATAGATTATATGTATCCATAAAATCTAACAGATTACGGCCAGAACGGTTTGTTAATTCACTACCCCAAGAGGAAGAATGAGCATTAAAGTCACCGAGTAACATATACGGGGGACGAATCTGAGATATAAATGAAGCCCATTCATTTTCAACAAAAATAGTAGAGGGAGGAATGTATATTGATAATATTGTAAAATCAGATATAATAGCTGCTACTATCTGAAAACTATTGGGGAGAGAATGAAAAAAGATTTCTTTAAAAGGAATAGAGTTGTGAATGATAAGAGCAGAGCCACCCTTACCATCAGGTCTATCATGTCTAAGACAATGATAACCAGGGATCTTAAAATGATACGAGGTTTTTAACCATGTTTCAGAAATGGCAGCAACTGAAATGTTATGTTAAGTTCAATTTTGTTAGAGAATAGACTTCTACTATTCCATTGAAGAATTTTGCTCAGTTTCGGATACATTGGGGAGACAGGACGTCGCCAGAGTTCTTAATTGTGCAAACTACCATTTTATCGAAAATGAGTTTTAAATGCAATCATGTTAAGGATAAAATTTCGCATCGTTAGATCAATAAAAAATAGTTTTACGAGCCATATACAATTAATTACAAGCTTTTTAAAATGTCAATGTCCACAACAATATTCTAAAAGTGAGTTCTTAATTAGTTAAACTCCTTCTTAGTTCAATCTCAGTTGCCGCGAAATAAAATTTGCGGGCTAGATTAGTCAAACTCCACCAATCGACCAATCACAGCACGCCGATCCACGATACCGCGCCGCCATGTTGTTTGTTTACTTCACATTGTTTTTGTTATTGTGGTGTGTTACGAGGAAGCAAAAGGCATTTAATTGTATTACAAGTGAGTTTTTGAATAACGAAATTACAAAAAAATGTCTAAAACTATTGACAAAAGATCATACATACGCAGCAGTGCTGAAATAGAGCGGTTAGTATTAGTTTTAAGTATCTTTATCAATGACGTTTCAGTTTTGTTTTATAAATGGCAAGGAACTTTGTAATACAGCGTGTTCATTTTTCGGTTTTAACACAGTTCTCCTTTCCGAGAGTTTTTATTGTCGAAATCAGTTTTGTTGATTATCATTTCATATTAAAGTTAGAAGTTCGATTTGAAATTGTCAGTTTATCCGTATTTGTATGAAGCCTTTGTTTGACATTTAAGAATAAGTCCCGTCATTAGGCAGTTTGTTGATATAAATTCTGGTGCAGTTCTGATTTTTTCCTCATTTATGTGTTGTGGGGTGATCCGAGTTTCGCCAACAAAATATGGTTGGGATTTGAGTTTTAGCTAAAGAACATGAAAAAAAGAGTTTTTCCAGGATTTTAATTATAACTCAATAACTATTGACTCTGTGAAAAATATTTTATTATTTATGAATTACGCCGCTTTTTTTTACATGAATACCGCACAAGAGTCCCAACTGCTCCCGTCTGGAGCCAGTGGGAATATGGCATCCCCAATTGGGGTATGTTGTGAAGCTGTAGGTGTAGGTAGTGGGGAGGGGAAGGAGATAGGGAATAGGAAGGTGGGGAAGTACCTGGGTATTCAGATCTGGTCACCAAACACGGCAGAAGCCATTTCAAGCAACGTTTCAATTCTGAATGGTGGTCTTACACCAGGGCGATACTGAGAGTATCTTCCACTCTGGAACGTGCCGCAAATATACTATATATTATTTTAAATGAATAAATTGTGAATTACACAAATTAATCAAATAAAATTTATTTGCCACGCCGGGATTCGATCCCGCGACCTTCGGAATGCTAGTCAGGCGCCTTACCGCCGCACTACGCTGGCCGTCTGGTAATACGCAATATTTTTTATTCAAACAGTTAGATTTATCTTTATTATCACGCAAAGTGAGTATTTATGTCGGGGGAGACAAAAAACATTAAAAAAATAGGCATTCAACATATTATTAATTATGTTTAAATTAATTCATTTGCGCGGTAACGCCATTTTCATATGTATTCAAGATTAAGATTATTGAAATCGGTATAAAAATGTTTTAATTTATTATTCTCATATGGTTTTTATTTTCCTCACAAAAAAAATTCAAAAAATATTTTAATGTGTTTCAATTATAGTTTTATTATTTTTTTTTAATTATCTTTGCATGACCTTTTCAAAGCGTTCCCGTTCCCGCCCTGTTCCCCTCTGCCTTACACCCATATGTATAGTCGGTTCCTCGAGACCTCCTCCACTCTACCTTAGTCGAGGTCACCTCAAGGAAATCTTAAAAACTTCCTTGAAATCTGTATGTTCAGTTACGACTTCACCCTCCAGTGAGGAACCTCCAGTAAGTCGAGTCGAGGTTGAGTGAAGGAATGACGTCATTAAATTTCTTATTATTATGTTGGCAAACTGTAGAAAATATGTTTATGGTTCACTTTTTTCGTCTATGGGCTGTCTTCCTCTGAGATTGTGTTCTACTTCTGTGGCGCTATCTGTCAATTCTGTCATTCAACTCAACTGTCGAGTGCAAAGAGAATTTGGTTAATTTGATTTCGTTCGTTTTTCATTAAAATTATTATGGCCGGGAGGCAAGTTTTTAGTGAAATGGAAAAGGCGTGCTTGAGGGAATTAATTATTAAGTACAAATTAAACACCACGGGAACAATCGGGGCAGGAAACCCAAATGTAAACAAAATTGCATGGGCCCAGCTTACCGAAGAATTCAATTCTGTTGAAAATAACAGCAAAGTAAGTAGAATACTTTACAATTTTATTTAACTACTACCTATAATCTTATAGCCTAACCTAAAAATTTTTGTTTATATTAGAGAACAGAAGCCCAACTTAAAAAATGCTGGGATAATTTGAAGACAAGGAGGAAGCAAGCCCTAGCCCTAGAAAAAAGGGAACGAATGAAAACTGGAGGCGGGGCATACATACCTACACCGAGTTCCCAGGAGATTGACGATGCCCTACAAGACCAGACTGATGTAGAGATGCGGTTTGTCTGTGACAGTGACTCTGTGCTAGATGAAAGTCAATGTAAGTTGTGTTACTTTTCTCCCTGGAGAGTTATTAGTTCCCCTGAGATAAACAAATTTTAGCTTCAATACAATATCATTAAAATATTTCAGGTATTGAAGTGGTGGATGAAATAATTGTGCAAGATTTCCATCTTGGTCAAGCTGCAGGTCAAAGTCTTGAGCAAGAAAACATCGGACAAGAACTTGGTTTGTATATTTATGCTTATATTTATAATTAGTACCTAATACATATATTTTTAAACTTTTCGATAAACAGGAGATATATCTTTTAACAGGACGATCTCCTCCTCGGCGATCAGAGTCACAATTGCCTGACCATGGTGCTCGGGCAACTCAAAGTCAAGGTGAGGTTTTGGATTTTATTTTATATCATACAGTGAGTAAAAAAAGGTGTCACATTTGAGGGCATGATCCTGCTAGAGGCATATGTTTGTTTGATGAATACTGACATTTGTACCTGAGTCATGGATTTTTGTTATTAGTTTTTGGGGTATTATGCCGTGTTGCGCTATCTCCTTCTTTAGCCACGGATACCCCAAAAACTAATAACAAAAATACTTTTGGCCGTGAAAATCTAAAATCGTATCCGAGTCATGGATGTTTATATTTATAATGTGTTTATTTCAAAGAAAAAGTATTTATGTGGAAGGTATATTAACCACCCAGAATCTACAGAACAAGCATGTAGTTGTTACAGTAGAACTGATAGCGCTCTGTGTACAATTTTCAAAAAAATATTTATTATTATTTATTAATTTATTTATTAGTAATTAAGGGAAACTCGTTGGTACATGATCAATCTGCTACTGTGTATATACTCCTTTCAGGTGCAACAAATACACGTGCTCGTGTTATTACGGAAGAGTTCAACCTTAGAAAAGCGCAGTATGATCGAAATCAGCGAATGGATGAAGAATTACATGAATTGAAGGTTGTTGAACAAGAGTGGTTAGTAAAGGCAGCACAAGAAAAGTACAATAAGGCTCGCCTGGAGAGAGAATGTGCCGAAGAGCTTCTCCGTTTTAACCAGGTCCAACGGGAGGAGGAAGAACTTAGGTTACAAATGTTAAAAAACAAAAAAAATGATTTTTAAAATTTTGTATATTTTGTTGTTGTTGTGTTCTAGATTAACAAACTAAAATAAAAAAAATAAAAAACACAAACCATTGTTTTTAAGTTTTGAAATTTTATTTAATATAATTAAGTAAAATGTCTCATAATAAAGTTATTTCTAATAATGCTACCACGTTCATTTTCCTGTACCACAGGTAAGGCAATCTCTGGTTCCCTTAGTGGCTCTGGCAATTCTTCATTCGTTTGTATACTAATATTGTGCAAAATAGCACAAGAAACAATAATATTTGGCACAGTTGTGATTTTGTTTTGCAGTTTCCTACTTAGGCATGCAAATCGCCTTTTCAAAACACCATTAACTCTCTCTATGATGTTTCTTGTGCTGATATGTGATCTATTATAACGCTGTTGTGGTTGTGTTTGAGGATTGAGCATCGGGGTAAACATGTAAGATGTTTGGGCATATCCACTGTCACCCAACAGTATTCCACTATTTCTTAGGTCACCCTCTTCAAATCGCATCCTGCATCGACTGTTGGTAAATATACGCGAATCATGTACAGAACCTGGCCATCTTGCCACTATGTCATATATTTCCATATGTGGGCCGGACACAATCTGAACATTTAAAGAAAAAAATCCCTTTCTGTTCCGATAAACTTCTCCATTTTCCCTCCTTGGGTTCTTGATTGGTACATGTGTACAATCTATAGTACCAACAATGCCAGGAAATCCAGCCCGTTGATAAAATTTTCTTTCTTTTAACATCTGACCTCTCGTCTACATTGGGAAATTTAATGTAGTGGCCGATTTTCAATGCAAGTATTTTAGATATTTTAGCGACTATTCGAGATACCACAGCTTGACTCAGTTTGTGGAGATCTCCACATACAACCTGCAAACCAAACAAACAAAATCATATACATTGTTTCATTGTGATAAAAAAAGATTATTAATAGGTAGGTATACATATATTTGCATCACAATACCTAGGTAAATAAATAAAATTGTACCTAGCCATGTGTACTCACCTGAAAGTTCCCTGTGGCATAAAATCTCACTGCTATGAGAAGCTGCAACAGAGGCGGTATTGGGAGACCTCGGTTATTAGCACTCTGTGTTAAATTCAAAAGTGGCAAGAGGACATTTATTATTACATCTTTTCTAAATCGAAATCTTCTTCGGAATTCCACATCATCAAAATATTCCAGCGGATTTTCTGCATCCCGTAAATACCGCTTTATAGGACGATATTGGTACAAATCTTCATAAAGGTAGTCGATAAAATCATGGAAATTATTCATTATGCTAATAAAACTTGAAATAACCTCAGAAATAATATGGAAAGCACTGTTAACAAGCTTTGAGGAGACCTCAAGGTAGATCGCGACGTACCTTGAGTTTGACAGTTCATTACTCGACTCGACTGAGGAATTTCCTCAAGTCGAGGATAGTTTTTTCAGTTCTGCATACTGAATTTATCCTTGAGGTTGAGTCGAGTGGAGGAAATCTCGAGGAACCGACTGTGCATATGGGTGTTATTATTCTCAGATTGTTTGTATTTTTCTCACGAAAACGCATTTCATTAATTTTTAACAAATTTTAATGTGTTTCAATTATAGCTATGGTATTTTTTAAAATAATTATCGCTGCACGTCCATTCCCATGCGTTCCCGTTCCCGCCCCTTCCACGGTCCCTTTCGCGTTCCCCTTTCACCTTCCAACCCCTCCCCCCTCCCGCTTCCACTTTCCCCGTCGCCCCTCCCTTGTTTCACTCCCGCGACTCCCTCGGCTTCGTTCCTTCCTTCCTCCCTCCCAGATTCCCCACCCCCCCTTCCCCCCTACCGCTTAACTTTGTAAAATACACACATTTTTCAAACAACTCGCGAGCCGCCTAATGTATTTTTTAAAAACTAAATATCATTAAGTCAGAGCTCACCATTATACATAGAAACCTTCGCGGTTTCAGCACAACAACTGACAAGTTTCACCACAATCGGTTAAATTGTGTAGGAAATAATAACATAATTTTAAGCAAATTTCATAACCCCAGATCTGACCATTACATATGTTCAGGATCTCAACTTGCGCTCTCCTGACAGAGCAATCCGGCGTGACACCTGATTCCGAAAGGAAGTGTGGCTCGAGTAACTCTTCAATAATAACTCCAGCTCTTGAATATTGGTCTTTATTCAAACAATAAAAAGACCCGTAGGGTAGCTCATGTACGGTGAGCCCAATAATGCTATCTCTAATAAAAACGACCCGCCCAAGACGGATGGTAACAAGAGAAGAAATTAAAAAATCCGTGGCAATACGAAATCGCCCTGGCAATCGCCAACACAAAAAAAATGTTGCCACAACCATTAGGGTGACAATCACAAAATATTAATATTTCAGTACCTGAAATCTTAACAGAGACCTTCGCTGCCGTTCGTAAAAAAACTCATCAAAGTTTCACCGGAAGCGCAGAAAATAATAAGGTAATTTTTATGAAAATTACATAATGCCAGAGCTCATCATTATATATAGAAATTTTCGCAGGCGTGCGCACAATACCTCACCAAAGTTTCATCGCAATCGGATGAATAGTTTAGGAAATAATGAAGGAAAATTTAATAACACCAGAACTCACCATTATGTATTGAAACCTTCGGGGGCTTGCATAAAACATCTCACGAAAGTATCATCGGAATCGGATGAATGGTACACAAAATAATAAGGGAATATGTGTGCAAATTTCATAAAGTCAGAGCTCACCATTATACATAGAAGTTTTAGCGTGCAAGTGCACAATAACTACCTAAAGTTTCATCACAACCGGTTAAATGGAAGAGAAAATAATGACGGACAGACAAGCTACATAATTAATAAGTTTTTATATATATCCCACCACAATTGTCGATATCACAAAGAGATATATTGAAAATAACTCATCCTGTATATAACTTGAGATGGTCGTTTGCACAATTAAGCACGGAAAATATTTATGCAGAATTTGCTCTATCTCCATTTTAGTGTGGTCAATCTCCTTAAGAATAATTTTGATTTTGCATTCTTGCTCAATCTCCATTTTAAAATTAAAAATAAAGTATCAAAAACGATAATAAGTCACCTTATTAAGAATTATTTCAACTTATGAGACCTTTACCTTTACGTAAATAGCTTCGTTTTACACACCTATCATAATGTTTCATTGAAATAATCAAAGAAAACTTCCTCCTGTAAAATACGCAAATGGTAGTTTGGACAATTAAGAACTCGGGCGACGATGGAGAGTAAAGATTTAATATACTCAGCAGTCCTAAAATATCTATATGTCTTTTTATGTGGTACATTCTTATGTTGTCCATTCCCAAGGATTTTGTATTTTTCATTTTTTTAACAATATTTTTTATCTCAGTGAGAGTTGCCTTTGGTAAATACATACTATGAGGTAATTCTACTTGATTAACATTGGATGCTTCAAAATCACATCTGTGCAACATTTGGCCTATACTATCTGAGAAATAATTTACATATTGATTTGTTACACTCTCCACTGTCTGATCGTTTAACACATATCTTGAGATGACTTCATCACAATTACTTTTAGTTTTTCTTCCCAACATTTTATTTATTTCATCCCAGGTTTGTTTAGTATTATTAAAACTACATTTGAATTTATCTTTAAAAAAACAATTTTTTCTCTTAGTAATTAATTTGTTGACATAATAATAAGTTTATAAACAAATCCCTGTTTAAAATAATAACGCTGGTTATATGGACGCATAGATCAAACAATCGAATACAGAATTGAAGCACAAACAGAAGTAAGAACCCCCTCGGTACTCGGCCCTTGCTAATATTCAGTTACGTTTGATCTGCTCGGTGATATCCGTTTTGTTTATAAGAATATTGTCCCAAAATAATTATTTAGAGTTATTTATGAATACTTAAGATATGGTCATACCCTCCATTATGGCATGAAACAGGCCTTCTTGTCGTATTACATGGCCGATCCATCTTGCACGCCTTTCGGACAAGGTCCCGAGCAGATGCCTTCCTCTTTCGATTCTTTGGAGAACCTCCTCATTTGTAATGTGGTCTCTCCAGGAAATTCCTAATAGTCTTCTATAGGACCACATCTCAAAGCCTCTAGTCTCCGTTTTATCTCTTTCGGATAGGCACCATGTTTCGCAGCCGTACATCAAGATACTCCATACATAGGTCTTGATGAGGAGTATTCTCAGTTTTAGGTCTATATTATTCGAGTCTATTATTTTCGACCTTTTATTGAATGCAAGCCTAGCATGGTGTATACGGCTGTCGACCTCGCTCTTAGACCGACCGTCCCATGTTATTTTGCTCCCGAGGTAGACAAACTCCTTGGTGTTCTTCAGTGGAACTCCTGACATCTCTACTCCCATCTGATGTTGCGTTCGGCCTACAGTCAGCAGCTCTGTTTTGTCTTTATTTATCTTCATATTGTAATTGTTTTGAAGAATGCTTTGCACGGTTGTTAAGGCCTCTTGCAGTTCTTCTTCGCTTTCAGCAACCATAGCAATATCGTCAGCAAACCTTATCATATATACCTTTTGCCCGTGTATCTTTACACCTTTTCTTTGACTCATTCTCTCTCTCAAGTCATCAATCGCACTCTGTATATAAGTGTTAAAAAGAACAGGTGACAGAGAGCATCCCTATCTCACCCCTTGTCTTATACTGGCTTCTTTGTATCATTGTCACATTTAATTATAGCGGCCTCATTCTTGTATAGCGCCTGGATTATTCGTCTATCTCTATATTTGATGTCAATTCTCTTCAGAATCTGGAGGAGTCTTTTCCATTCTACTTTGTCGAGAGCCTTCTTCAGGTCTATGAATGCGATGAATATGTTTTGGTTTCTTTTTTTGGTGTGTATTATAGTGACAATAATACAAGCTTGTGTCTTGTGAGATACAATTCTGCTCTAAATAGATAACACTGTTGGTGCAGCATATGCTAATATAGTCATATGCCCTTGTTCGGGGCTGTGCTGAAATAACATACGGTTGTACTCCTGAAGCATAACAACGGTTTTGGAGACCTAACTTTTGCATAACTTCTGTTACTCTTCCTGTTTGTTGTTCTTTATATTATTAATATCATTTTTATTATACTTTAACCTCATTATTGATGTTTATAATAATTTGTTAACTGCCAATTATGATTTATTTTATAAAAAAGCGTTTTGTAAAATTTTGATGTCTTTCAAATAAATGAAAAGTGTCAGTGTTTCCATTGCATTCTTTTTTGAGTCTTAATTTATTTAACGATTGCCGTTCACTTTCGAGACTTTGATAACAACAGTAGACAGCTATGTTAACCCTGTGGATATTGGTTTGTGAACAATGTGGCCATGCTAGGGAACTGGAAAATGAATGATTTAACACGTTCCCGGACGAGCATGCTATAGCATTCGCATTGGGTAGTTTAACCTTTCCTGGTCTGTAATGCGTAAATACTACACATTGCTTCTAATAACTTTTATATCTCTATAAATATAATGAATTCTGGGTTCAGATTTTAGGTATTCCTCCGTTATACATTTACACACTGAATTAAAAAATAATATTTTAAATAATTAGCAAATTTAATTCAAAATCAGAGATATTTTGTTAAATATCGGGAATAAACCACAAATACAATCAACCGTGTGCCAGTGTGGACCGTGATACGTGAAGAGTGTGCCGGGGGAGATGACACGCTATGTGACGTCTCGCTCTACTTTGCTATACGGGAACACGAGAAACAGAGACCGCCGTGTTGTGTATCGACCGTCGATACCTACGACCGCGTAGTACCTAACATACATAGCTGTATATATGTATTGGGTAGTAGCCCAGCGCCCAGCGCCTCAGTCGTTCGCGGGCAATCCTTTGAGATGGTCTCCTCGCCCGTTTTTTGAGCAACGGACGATGGTTTTTTCATGTTTTCAGCAATTAAATTACAATTATTATCACTTGTAACACAAATTACGAAAAACAAAAGCGATTAGCTATGAATGTTCATATATTTCCGACATAAAATCGATGATTTTAACACGTGAATTGAATACACAGCACCGGAGCGCGCGTATTTTTTTAGCACAGTAAGGGAAAGGTTAATTATGTCGCGGATGCCATAGCATTCGAAGTTTATTGAGTTTTTTTGTCAGATATGCTTGAGCAGTTGCTTTATCCCTATAAAATATAGGTAGTCTATTTCTTACTGTCACTGCTGACACAACCACAGATCGCTTACTGTCACATGAGACCTTTTCTGCACACAAAGATAAAACAGTGTTGACCCCTTCCCCTACAGCTCGCCCGGCGTACCCCGCGTGGTGGCGTATGCTATAGCATGCGTCAAATGTATTGAGATTCGTCTGCTAGAGCATTCGCGTCGCACTTGATGGTGTTGGTTGGTACGTATCATGACGGAAATGCTAGAGCAATCGCAAAAATCTAATACAAAAAAATAGTGCCAAAGTAGGGTGACTCACTGCCCGTGAACGTGTTAAGAAGTTAGCTACCTCTCATGAGTAGCAAAAGTGACCAGTTTTGTGAGTCACCGGATATTATTATTTACTAGTTGAAAGAGAGAAAGAATTAAATTGTAAATAATTATTTTCTCATTTGTAAACATGTATTGTACTCTGTAAAACAATAAAAGTGTGCCTTGAAATATCTTGTTTTTTATTATATATATGTATTTGATGCAAGTTGTGTCTTTGTTATTCCTATTGTTTCAAAGTGTTCCAACAAAACTATCTGTCGTATAACTTACTACGGGCTCCATCGAAGCCGGGGCTAAGTTAGCATTTCAAAAGCTGGGCGTAATATACAGAACCTAATACTACAGTACACAACTGTGAACCCTGATTGCAAGTGCAAGTGCAACCCTACTGTGGAATTTGGCAGCCTCCTCTGGTCTGCAGCCCCAAAGTACCTGAAAAACCCTTAGCACTATGCAGAAACGGGCGGGCTGTTTGATAAGATGTATCTTCCCAAACGGATTGCAATCTTTAGAGCACATTTTTCTGGTGGGAAACCTTGGCCTTGGCCCCACACAGCATCCTCAAAGGCGACATACATATTTTATGGAGTTAAGTAATTTTAAAAACTTGGTAAGTATACGAGTACAATTTTTCATACTTGAAAAAATAGGACATGAAAATGTAGCTTGTGCAATGATGGAGGACTGAAGCTAAAATAGAGGTTTGAACCACAGCTTTGGACAACTTGGCTACTAACCCATTGATGACAAACATAATAAAATAAAACCCAAGTTCAAATGCTCTTTGTTTAATAATTATAGTATAACATAGAGATATAGTCATAATATTTCATATACATACATAAAGCAATAATAGTTTACAAAAACTAGAGATACATATAGTTTAATAGTACATACCGTTTTTGTTTTGTGTAAATGCAAACTATAATGTAAACTAAAATAAAGTTTTTTCTGTATAGAAACCCACTTTATACATTTATAAAAACTGTAGATAAAATTGCGAGAAACAATTTACAAAAAATTCTGCCTCAATACAGGTTCACCTAGTGAGTCAGGCTATGCACAACTAAAAATATTACATAAATATGCTACTTCTGTGTAACCGTTCTTACATTACCTTCTATTTGTTAATTTTTTTGTACTGATGTAATCTATTGAACATGTACTTTTTAGTTACAATTTTGCCAATTTCATTGAATAAAGATATTATTATTATTATTATACATTGCAGTAATATTGACATATTTCTCAATTGCGCCTCTTAAAAGGTAACTAAAGATGTAAGTATTTTAATATAATTTAATTCACAATATAGAAGAGATCAGAAAGTTAAAGCAAAGAATTAAACATTGAAGAAATACTGATTATCCAGCCATACACATTGTGCAGTAAACAGATATTGTCAGGAATTAGTACCTTGCACAGTGGAACATACTTACTCTCAGTATCGCCCTGCTGAGAGGTCACCAATCACAAGCGAAACATTGCTTGAAATGGCTTGAGCAACGTGGAAAGTGCATACATGTCAAGGTTTGAACTCAAGACCTGTGGGTTCAAGTCAAAGAGTTACAAAGGCCTAATTATTAATTCATATGAATTGATAATGAATTCACTCCCCGTATAATAATACATATCTCGTTGAGAAAACATTTTATTTTTTTATTGAAGAAGAAGATAACACTAATAATCTAAACGAACTCATCAAAGAGAACAAGACACAGAAAAATGAAAAAAGATAATGGTCACAACTGGGACTTGAACCTCTCGTCTAACCGGGACGGGCGCCTCTACCGATTCGGCCATTGCCACCTTCCATCAAATCGTAATATTTGTCAATCTCATATTTCAAGTCTTAGAATTGCATAACAATATTATCTTCAACTAATTTTTCCATATTTTATCGATCCATAATCGGCAGAACAGCGCAAGCGCCAAACAGTAAATTGTTCAGGAGAAGGTTTTTTTTAATCAACTTTCTTCAAAGTTAATTTAAAAAAAAAAAGATTTTTGTTAATTAGGATTATTAATCTTTGGTTGCTGCCTACAAAGCTGATAATACAATTATCTGAAAACCTCGAGTTGTTGAGATAGTGGCGGTAACGCTGTTTTGCCTATGACCCTGGCAGATTTTTTCCCTGGGAAATGTCGCGTACGCTGTTCAGAGTACATAATTATTTTTGAAATATTTATCACGCGATCTTGATAAATATCTAAATAAAATGATTCCATGACAGTTGATCCTGAAGTTGACTAAATACAATGATTTGCAAGTAAGTATGCAAAGAGGATATACGGCTGTATAACCAAAGTCGATATACTTGTATCGGCAGGCATCTTGATTGAAAATCCGTTGTAATAATATTTTTACAAACAATAATTTCGACTCTCCGAAAGAGCATGCGATAATAACAAAATACGACATACTTATACATGCAGTCGGCTTAGCGAAAAACCGCCGTATAATATTTTTTATCTGAATACAACACCAGAGGCCCACCTTCACCAACCGTCTGGAGCCAGTGAGACAATGGCCTTCCCAATTTTGGCATGTTATGAGGCTGAAGATAGTGGGGAGGGGAAGGAGATGTGCAAAATATAAGTGGCTATTCAGATCTAGTTACCAAACACTGCTAAAGCAATTTCAAGTAATAAGTCTAATACCTATATACTACACACCAGCGCACAAATACAAAAAAAAACATATAATATAACTTTTTATCCGAATACAACCTAAGAGTCCCAACTGCTCCCAACCGTCTAGAGCCAGTGAGACTATGGAATCCCCAATTTTAGTATGTTGTTAGGCTGAAGGTAGTGGGGAGGGGAAGGAGATGTTGAAAATGTACCTGGATATTCAGATCTAGACACCAAATACGGCCAAAGCCATTTCAAATAATAAGTCATAAATATTTATATACTCTACACAAGCGTAAAAATACAAAAATATCATATAACGCTACTTTTTTATCCATACACAACACGAGAGTCCCAACCGTCTGTAGCCAGTGAGACTATGGCATCCTCAAATTTTGTATATTATAAGGCTGAAGGTAGTGGAGGGGAAGGAGATTGGAAAATGTAACTGGCTATTCAGATCTAGTCACCAAATATGGCTAAATACGGTGACTAGATCTAAATAGTCTGGTACATTTTCCACATCTCCTTCCCCTCCCCACTACCTTCAGCCTAACAACATACTAAAATTGGGGATGCCGTAGTCTCACTGGCTCCAGACGGTTGGGGATGCCGTAGTCTCACTGGCTCCAGACGGTTGGGGATGCCGTAGTCTCACTGGCTCCAGACGGTTGGGGATGCCGTAGTCTCACTGGCTCCAGACGGTTGGGGATGCCGTAGTCTCACTGACTCCAGACGGTTGGGGATGCCGTAGTCTCACTGGCTCCAGACGGTTGGGGATGCCGTAGTCTCACTGGCTCCAGACGGTTGGGGATGCCGTAGTCTCACTGACTCCAGACGGTTGGGGATGCCGTAGTCTCACTGGCTCCAGACGGTTGGGGATGCCGTAGTCTCACTGGCTCCAGACGGTTGGGGATGCCGTAGTCTCACTGGCTCCAGACGGTTGGGAGAAGTTGGGCCTCTTGTGCTGTATTCGGATAAAAAAGTAACATCATATACTTTTCGTTACGTTTTTGCTTTGGTGTATTTACACTTATTACTTGAAATGGCTTTAGTCGTTATTGGTGACTAGATCTGAACAGCCAGTTACATTTTCCACATCCCATTCCCCTCCCCACTACCTTTAGCCTCACAACATACCAAAATTCAGAACGCCATAGTCTTAGTGGCTCCAGACGGTTGGGAAAAATGATATAAATTGCATTCATACTTTTTATACTAATATTCAAATACAAAACAATAAATTAAAAACTCTTAAGGTGAGACACAACCTCGTACGTCGAGGTTTTGCCCGAGGCTCACATTTTAATTTATTTCGGCGAAATTTTAATTTTTTTTAATTTTTTTTTTTATTATTTATTTAATTACAGAATACATTTTGTACAAAAAAATTTGAGTAGACCCACAAAGCTGTCATATGACAGCTTGTCTGCAGGTTCTAACAATTTAAACATTCTTAATATTATATCTAAGAAAATATTTGTAAATACATTTATAGTTTTAAGGAAACATTAGAATAGATCACATAGTAATATTGGATAATTTAACTTACAATCATAAATATATAAGATATTTCAATATACCTGCCTAATAACAAGATATGTAGGCAGCTATATTAAGATATTCAAAGATACATGGAGTTTTCACTCATTAACCATAGTTTTATCATTTTAGGACATAGTCTCTCATTTTTTTCAAGTTTTATGTTTTTATTGATTTTATTGAAAATCACTGGTATTAGATATTCAAGAGTACGGCTTCCATATTTATTTAATATTCGAGGAGTTTTTAGGCCCTTTCCTTCTCTAAATCTTGTGGTATGTTTGTGTACAAGTAGGTGTTTGTAAGGGCTTTCCCCCATATTATCCATAATAGTAGTGAACCAGTGGAGACCTTTTATTGTAAGGAAGCTCTCTGAGCCATACAGTAGTTTTAAGTTATGTCTCTGTTTGTAAATATTTGTTGTGACAATTTTTTTTATTATGGCAGTTTGTAAATTTTCAATATATTTAATGTAAGTAGTGCTTGCATGTCCCCAAGTTCGAATACCATATCTAAGGATGGATTCTACCATAGAAAAATATATGAGTTTAAGAGTACAATGAGGCAAAATAAATTTTAATTTGTAAAAGTTACTAGCTAAGGATCTGAGCTGGTTACAAATTTTAGCCACTTGTTTATCCCAAATTATTATCTACAATTATACCCAGATAAGTATATTCATTTGTGAAATCTATTTTTTCACAGAAAATTTTCAAATCTATTTTTTTTTTGAAAAAAAAATTCTCATGCCGCACAAGGAATGCGATTTTTTATATTTTAGATTAATAAAAACAGTATGTCGGCATCAGTTTTTTTTAACATACAACGCCTTTAAAAAAATGTAATACGTTGTACAACTACAACTTTTGCGTTAATATCAATTTTATTTTTCTATGCGATGAATTCATGTCTTCCCTAGTGTTTAATCTCAATACATCTTGGATTTTATTAATATGTTCATCAGAATAAATTAAGATCTACCACTTGGAAAAATCAAATTTCGGGCCTGATAAGAGATTCGCAACCTTCGTTACTTCAAAATACCGCAGTGCCCGCCATTATGTTTCTATGCAGGAAGAGATGCACTTAATCCATTACTATTCAGTTACCGATAGGGTATCGGTAAGTAAGGACGTATTCTTTCCGGCCGGTCTGTACAGTGATTTTTTTATTTAACCAGACGAATAATTTTTAATCTAAGAGAAATCTCTCGTTTTTTAGTACATTTACTTCTTCTACAAGTAAATAAAGGTTTATTTGTTACATCTCCCCAATTTAAAAGAATATGTATTTTTTTTAGTTTAAATTTGTGTTTTCAATATGCACGGTGGTAAATTTTCAGAGTAATATGAACATTGATATAAAATCTTTTTTTTTTGTTTTCTATACGTTTTAAAGTTTAGAACTCTTTGTTTAATTCTTAAGATTCTATGCGATATGGTGTGTTCATAAAAATAATTATATTGTAGAACCTTTTCATACAAAACATATTTAGAAAAAAGTACCAACGTAAATTATTGACTTCCAACACGAAACAAACACCTCAAAGCCAACCAAATGACTCTGAAATGTCAACCAAATGTCGACGTAGAACATTTATATTTATTATTTGTATGGCAGAACTTATAATAAAACCTTTTCAAATAAAAAAAAAATATTTTGTCTATTAAGAATACTCATTTTATTATATTTTTTTGGTTCCTACTGGATTTAAAAAAACAACATTTTCTCCACATAGGAGGCCCTGAAGAAAATAATTCCCCTCAGGGCCTGGGTCATCTTTGGAGAGCAAACCACTAATAGGAATACTTTCGTCAATCAAATATTTAAACATTTTAAAACTCATTTCTAACTACAAGTCGTACATTTCGGAAACGTTATGTATTTTGTCAAAATTTAACTCGGTTTGAAGGTGAAAATAACATTAAGGCGGCAATCCCTTCGACTTTACAACATACCTCAAACCATCTCATAATGTAGGTACATGGTATCAGGAAACTCATTGTACAAGCGGGAAACTAATGAATCTCCATCTTATTTCGAGTCGATTTTGTGGTATAATTTTTCTGATTTGGCGTTACGTTTTCTACGTAGAGAAAAAGAAACATTTTTTTAGATCTGAGCGCTTCGATTTTTTTTAATGCAATATTACTTTTGGACTCGGTTCTATGCTCAACGCACTTAACAGCTGATGGTAACATAACCCCGTCGCGACCGATTTTTTCAAATTTGACCTAAAAATTTTCATACAAAAGTTCATATCAAAAAGTTATCCTACAAAATCCACTCGAAATATGATGTAGATTCACCAGAATCCTATTTTTACCACGAATTTCAGGACACCACGTACATACATACAAATAATAAGTTATTTATGTTTAGCTGTGCGCCGCTACCGAACACAAACCTTGGGGTATGAACAGTTACTTAGGTGATTCTTCGTTAGGTTTCACAGAGGAACAGTAGGTACAAGTTGAAGGAGTTTTTACTAATAGTAGATTTACCAACATAACATTCAGAATGTTATGTTGGTAAAATGGCAGGAAAATTCTATTGATTGCATATTTATTAATTAAAGAAAACCCCAAATTCCTACACACCCTTCATACCTTTTTCCTTCCCAAAATTTCCTCTCCTTCCTTCCTTCTCCTAAAAAAATCCTCCACACAGCATCCCCAAAGATGAAATAGGCCTTGAAGAATTATTTTTCTTAGGGCCTCCTGTGTGGAGCTAATGCAAAAAAATATATAATGATAATTGCTTGTTGAATTAAGTTTTACACCAAACACACAAGCAATAATCTCTTTAAAACGGTTCACCTGTACCTACCTGTCTAAAAGTGATCATAACGTGATCGGTCTCCAAACTAAAGTGGAACGAAGTTAAAAATCGTTGTATTTTATTCCACCACGAAAAACCAGTTTGAAAAATAGGTAACCAAATATTTGCCGTAAATAAAAAAATAAATAATTAATTTGTTGTGAAAACATTTTTTTCTTGGGATTGTATTGGACATTATCTGAAATGTATACCAAACAAATATAAATAAACCCAGAAAGATTTAATAATTTGTTAGGATCTCTTATGTGCTGTAGATGCACGTACCACGATTTTCTGAACAACATGTAAGGTACGGTTTATTACTATTTCTAAAAATTATAATTATTATCACAAGCGTAGTAAAATATATCATTCTGAAATTTATGTAAATTTGTTCATATTAAATAAAGAAATGGTGCACTGTGCAGTATTATAAACCGGGGCGCTAAAACGAGGCCTGGCCCGAGGGATAATGCAGCCCCATATAACATAATAACACCCATTTCCTCTTCGGAAACGCCCGAAACCGATATTTTTTTAGGCTCCTGTGGCGACTTAAGAATTTCCGGTTAGTTTCCGATACTACTAGCCGCTGACACTTCTGCATTAGTCACTAGATGGACGCCAACCGACTAAACTGAAACATTCTTGACGTACAGCATGACTACAGCGTAACTGTCGCTTACGCAGAAAGCTAAAGCTACTAAAAAAAGTGTCGGGCATGTAAGATAGAGTTCCAATTATTTTTTCAATAATGTATTAGGCAACATTGAACAGTTTTTGTTAAAAATCGTAATTTGACAAAAATGTCATTTACGCTGTTCTGCCGATTATGGGTCGATATCATGGAACTATGATTCCAAGGAAGCGGCATAAACATTTCGGAACCTATTATACGGCCAACACCAGTGTAGCTCTCTCCATTTTTCGGCGGCGGGGAGTGGGGATAGAAACGGGGTTACCGCTCAGCGAGCGGGGGGAGGGTGAGCGCTCTACAGGGAAGGGCCGAACTGGTAATGGGCTCATTATTTAATTTATTTTTTAATTAAAAAACGTTTCTCGTTTTTTTTTCGTATTTTAAGCACAAAATATGTATAATAGCCCATTACGTATTATTTGCTGAACGAATTTCTTTTCATAATTAATAATTTTCTTAGTTTTAACCACGTTTATTGTTTATAAAAAACCGACATATTTCCTGAGCAATGCTCACTTCCTCAGCGTTTACTTAATTAAAAAAATATATATTAAATGAAGATAATATTAGCGAAACTCAATCAAAAATCTGAAAACAAAAAAAAAACAGAAAAATATATGGGCACATCTGGAAGGTTTTACTTATAATGTTAAATATAAAAATATATATACTAGACTTGCAGAAAAGTCAATAGATGTAGCAAATTAAAATAAAATGGATAAAAATTTATCCAGACACTTTATAGATAGCATTTAGTTCAGGTTTGAATCTTGCAATCATACAATCATGTAGATAGCAACCAAGAAAATATGCTTTAAGAAAATAAAGATAATGTCGGTAGTTCTTAGTCGAAGTAGTAATGAAGGTCAAAACCATTAAGCCGAAGTGCTACCACAGCCATAGAATTTTGTATAGAAGAGTTTAAAATGGCGTCTTTTTTTTTTGTTTTTACGTGAGCTCCACACAGGAGACCCTGAGGAAAATAATTTCCCTCAGAACCTATGTCATCTTTGGGGATGCTGTGTGGAGGGTTTTTTTAAGGAAAGGAAGGAGAGGAGAGTTCTGGGAAGGAAAAGGGTTTAAGGGGTGGGTAGGAATCTGGGGTTCAGTATGTCCTGGTCATCCGCCTCCAAGACCTAGACAAACCTCACCCCATGAACCCGGGCACCTATGCTAAATCACCAAACGTAGCGAACCACTTGGGGTGACCTATGGCAGAGGTGTTGGTTATCCAATAAAGGTTCCCGGGGCGGCGGTACCCATTCCCGCCTCCCAAATTGAAAGATTCTGAAGGCACCCGCAAGTTTGATAAAATCTTGAATGATCTCTTTGACATTTAAAACTCCTGAAATATTCGAAAATTTTATACATACACACGCATATGTTCTTAGGGAACGTACCCATACTACGTGACCAACTTTTTGCAATTTTTAACTCCCCCCCCCCCCCCCCCCCCCCCCCCCCCGGTGACCAAAAACCTAAGCAACTCGCCGCTCATTTGTACCAAGCGTAGTATTTTGGTAGTATGGGTACGTTCCCTTATACAGGGTGTAACAGGACGTACCCGAGGGATTTTAACCAGTGATTCCTGAGCATATTTGGAGTAAAAAATGTAAATGAAATTTTCGTCTCCGGTGAAATTTTTATTTCAAATAAAATCATTTTTTTGGTTTTTTTCCACACGCCGTCACTGATCTCATATTTCGAGTAAAGGATACGGCAACTCCGCGCAAACCCCTCCCCCATATCCGCTAGCCAACCCGAACCCCGTTGTTGGCAGCGTACTCTTTCACTCTCTACTGCGCGCCTCCTCGTAACGCGAATAAACATATTGCCAGGTGGTTTTTTAAATAGATATTTTTTTGGAGATAATATTTAACATAACTTTCGCATACAGTATTTTTAAATAGTGTAACAGGACGTACCCGAGGGATTTTAACCAGCGATTCCTGAGCTTATTTGGAGAAAAAAATTTGTATATCATTTTGCTGTACGGTGACATTTTTTTTCAATTAAAAACATTTTTTTTTGTTTTTTCTACACACCTTCACTGATCTCATATTTCGAGTAAAGGATATGGCAACCTCGCGATAACCCCTCCCCCTATCCGCTAGCCAACCCTACAGTTATCGGCAGCACGCTCCCTCACTCCCATACCGCGGCGAAGCTACCCCTTTCCGAATACCGCTCGGTCAGTTGTGTTTGGAGTTTGACGGTGAACGGGGTCGTGCGTAGTTGCTTTGAAATTTGTTTTTGTTTTACTGTTATTATAAGTGTTTATTCTAAAAGATGCCTCAAAATTATCCACCTGCCCATGAAGCAGATATAGTGTTTGTTTATGGAATTTGCCGAGGAAATTCAGTGGAAGCTGTAAGAGAGTATCGCAGAATATATCCAGAACGACGTCTACCACACCATACAACTTTCGTACAGGTTTGTACCTAACTACCTATTTATTATCGTAGAGCTAGACACACATTTAATGCCGCCATCTCATTGTAAAGGCTCCCAAAAATCCGCCTAATTGTGTCTTGTAATGTTACGGAAAAAGGTTATCACTACGTATGTTTATTTACAAAACTTTCCAAAATTTTATGTTTCACTCTCGGAAATCCAAGATAATACCTATCAAACGTGCCAAGTAAAAAAAATAGGGTAATGTTTCCCAACTTGGCTAATTCTTTAAGCTCAAATTATTTAAATAACACTTCATTTAACTTAATATCCTCCTCACAGCATCCCCGAAAATGTGTGGAGTTGATGTAAAAAATGAATAATAATACAACAGAAACAAGAATAATTTACGTAGGTTAATTGGTAAAAGATGCTTTAAAGTTCCATTTTCATTACAATTAAAGTTCGAAATTCTTGTGAAAAAAATATCAAGCCGTCGCGTCATTTTGAAATTGTTATTAACACTTATTTATAACCCAAATTAAGAACTAAATAATCATATTTTGTGCTTGTCCCCCAACGTAAATAGTTGCTAATCAAAATCGGTTCCAAGAAAGCTTGTTTTAAATAGTTTCACTCACAAAATAAATTAATTCGTACTTACGGAACGTTTTCTATGTTAATCAAATATTTCTATGTTCTCAGAAATAAACTGATATAAAACGCACCCGTCATTCATTTTTACTGATATTTTATAACAGAATAATGTTAGCAATTGTATTTTTGTTTGCAGATGTATCAACGCCTGCGCGACCATGGAATCGTACGGGTTCAGGGCGGAGGAAATAATGATGTTCCAGTTCGTGTTGAAGAGAGGATCCTCAACATGATGACAGAAGACCCGACGCTTTCCGTGCGTCGCGTCGCCATGATCGTTGGAGACATAACACACACGACGGTATGGAGAATCCTAAAAAAACATCGCCTGAAACCTTTCCACTACAGGCGCTGCCAAGGTCTACTGGAGAACGACCATTTCTCAAGACTAATTTACTGTAGACGGATGCTACGAAATGTGTTGAGAAATGGAGATTTCATGAAAAATATTCTATTCACAGACGAAGCCCAATTTACAAAAACAGGAATATTAAATATCCACAACCTGCATCATTGGGCCGAAGAAAATCCTAAGCTTGTCCGGGAATCGTCGAGCCAAGAGAGATTCTCAGTAAATATGTGGGCGGGTATTTTGGGTAACAAAATAATTGGTCCGATCGAGTTGCCTCCCAGGTTAAATGGACCGATGTATCTGGAGTTCCTGCAAGGGCAGCTGGGCGACATTCTGGACGAAGTAAACTTACAAGCACTGCGAAGGATGTGGTTCCAGCACGATGGAGCTCCACCCCATTATTCCGTTGCCGTGCGGAACTACCTGAATGTAGAGTTTCCTGGACGGTGGATAGGCCGAGGTAGTCCTAACATTGCATGGCCACCGAGATCACCCGACCTAACACCGTTGGATTACTACCTCTGGGGAACTCTGAAGGAAAAGGTATATTCGAAGCCGATAGCGACGAGAGAGCAATTGATCCAACTGATCATGGAGGCAGCAGACGAACTGAAGGCGAATCCTGCTAATTTAAGCATCCATAATGTGTTAAGATTGCATGCATGCATTGAAGCCGATGGCGGCCACTTCGAGCAACTTTTATAATAATAATAATAAAAATATTATAACCAAATGTCAGCATTTTTATTCTTACATGTCATTCATAATATTATGTTCGTATCTGTGACAGATGACAGACACAAACGCGAACAAAACATTGCCGGGTGGGTTTTTAAATTATTTTTAGAGGTATTATTTAATTATAACTTTCGCAAATAGTATTTTTAAGTATTGTAAGTTCAGTCAACATTACACTTAAACAGTAGATACTAAAATGTTTTCAAAGCTTATGATCGAACCACCACGATTAATTTATTTGAAACTTCTATAAGAACTCACATTTTGTGTCAAAATTATGAAACATTCCAATCCTTCATAATCGGACTGTTTGTGGTTAGTTTGTATTTTATTGGTAAGGCTGAATACAGTCAACTTATTGACTTGATTTTTTTTTCTTTAAATCGGCACCATTACCTTAGGGAACGTACTCATACTACGTAACCTCTTCGGGGGGGGGGGGGGTCTTCAAAATGTCACGCTTGGTACAAATGAGCGGCGATTTGCTTAGGATTTTGGTCACCGGGAGGGGAGGGGGGGGGGGGGGGGGGGGGTTAAAAATTGCAAAAAAAATTGGTCACGTAGTATGGGTACGTTCCCTTCTGTAAAATGATAATATTATTTGTATCGGTAAAACAGGTTATTATTGCAATCCTTATTCTGGATAGTTCCTTGTAATCCAAATGTATGCTATTACATTCAAAACATTGCTAGATCAACTTATTTTCTAAGAACTTTGTCAACATACTTATTGATGGGTTGGTAAAACCAATAGTTTATTGTTTCAAAACACTGGTTAGGCCACATTATAAGTCGAGAACTTTCTAAGAATTGTGTTAGGTATCCTGTTCTTCATAATACGTATTAATAGATCGGTAAAACCAATAGTTTATTGATTGTAACCCTTATTCTGAGTACCTACATAACTGAAAAATATTAGTACCTACATTGTGTAGTTAGGTAAAAATAAATGGGGAATTTGAATTGGAATTTGAATCATGACTAGGTACTTCCAAGAATACACAATTACCTACTACGTGGAATTGCGAGGAGTATGCTAAGACCGAGTTGTTTGGCAGTTCATCCTCTCTACCTACCGCGTGATGTTTAATAAATCTTTTGAACAAAATATTTCACACGGTTTTAAAATTGTTCCAATATGTAATTGATTTATTTTTAAATTCATTTATAAAATTAAATATTTTTCTTATTCAAATAATTCAGCACCTGGCAGCATTCTAATTTTAAAATAACATCGTATTCTACCTATACATGTATGTATTTCATATTATTTTAAATTCTGTGGGTCAAGGTCACGGTTACGCATTTGCAGCTGTTGACAAGTTCGTTTTATATGAGCATTGATTTTATTGACAATAATTTCGCGATGATAATGCGCGTTTCGTTTTGGTGATTCTGGATACCTACTTAAGCAAGTGCAAGGGAGATTGTTTTTCGCGATGATAATGCGCGTTTCGTTTTGGTGATTCTGGATACCTAATTAAGCAAGTGCAAGGGAGATTGTGTTTTTAAAGGTGGTTAAATATTTATCTTATCTTATTTCTTAATATTTATGATAAAAGGACCATTGGAAATTATTCTCAATTATTGTCAACAAATAAGTTATTTAATTACTGTTTTTGTGTTTAATTCGTAGAACTACATTTTTTTTTTGTTTAAAAGTTATTTAATGGTGGGTTTCTTCATTTACCGAGAATGCTAAATGCAATGCTAATTGTAAAAGTAAACGGTCAAATGCATAGACATTTTTAAATTTCGATCGTTTACTTTTACAATTAGCATTCCATTTAGCATTCTCGGTAAATGAAGAAACCCACCCGTCTTCTAACCACAAATTATTTAAATTAGAATTCCATCAGGAATTTTCGGTACTTAAAGTCTTTACTTAAAGCTAGCAATAATATCTGAGTAAAATAAGCATAATAATTATTTACGCAATATTAAATATTACTTGTTTGGTATTGGAGCATATAATATGGTCCTGCCTTGAAGCGCGCTGGCCGTTGTCGCCTCCCTTCCACTGTGTGCACGTGTGAAATTGCGACGTTGTCTCCCGAGTAGACCAATGATCATGCCATTGGCGACGCGTGATTTAAAAACATAATTTTTGTTTTTAATAGAAAAAAAATATCACCGGAGAGCAAAATAAAATCTACATTTTTTACTCCAAATATGCTCAGGAACCGCTGGTTAAAATCCCTCGGGTACGTCCTGTTACACCCTGTATATAACATACTAGCTGGTACCCGGCATGCGTTGCTATGCCATTTAATAAAGTAAATTGTTTCTCCCTGCATGTCCTTTCCCATTCGTCTCGTTCCCCTTCCGCCCCCCCCCCCCATTCCTCTCCCGCCTCCTCTTTCCCTCTCGCGTTTCCACTCCGCCTCCTCCACCTTCCCTCTCCCTACTCCCCTCCCCCCGTTCCCCGTGATTTTAAAAAACAATACATTCATACGTTGAATTATCATTGTAAACATATGTTAAAGGAGTGTTAAATTAGTAGGAAAAGAAATAAAAATAGCAGTGGAAAAAAGACAAAGTAAAAATGTTTGAAAATGGATAAACTAAATGATGAAAAACACGCCCCCATATGACACGAGTAATCACTTAACTTTATATTTGTGCATAATGAGTAATAAAAAATAAAAGTTTTTTGATATTTTTGTAGCATTATAAATTAGGTTGACTGCTTCGGCCCATTGCCATTCAAGGTTCACGTGATAGCAAGGGGCCGTTGGCGGTGGCGGTTAAAATGAACACGTCGAAAATTATAAAATGTGTATTTAAGCGATATTTAAATACTTATATGTGTTAGGTAATATCGTCTTTCTATTTAAAGATCTTCATAGAACTACTTTTACACATTTTACGGCGCAGTTGAACATTTTTTTATGTTTTATGAACGTTTTACTGGGAGCTCTATACGCGCCCGAGGTGTAAAAGCCAATGTCAGCCGTCTAAAAACCGTGCGGTAAAATTTTTGAAAAGGCTCACTTTGAGAGCTGGGGCACACTTCACATGCCGTCTCTCTAATATCCATACTCTTAGGTCGATATATTGGATTGTGCCTTCAGTTTCCGCCTTCAACATCCTTGTCTCGAGTTCACTCCTTGAATCTGCCAATTACTTGCGCTGCGGTAAATTTGAATGGTATCTAGGTTTTAAACCACAGGATGCCTAGAAAGGTTATCCAGAAACCATTTTACGACATTTATTTATTTATTTTTACAGGTTAATAACATTTTACATGCATTAAACAAACAATAAATTATAATAATTAGGTTA
This sequence comes from Limnephilus rhombicus, assembly GCA_929108145.2. Lineage (NCBI taxonomy): Eukaryota > Metazoa > Arthropoda > Insecta > Trichoptera > Limnephilidae > Limnephilus > Limnephilus rhombicus. The sequence goes on along the minus strand of OV815289.1, from coordinate 19,310,696 downwards.
CAACCCAATGACAAATGTTCACATCATGCCCAAATAACAAATAAAAAGTCATTAATTATTAACTTTTTTTGCCTAATATTACAGAGATAGGAACTAGATAAATAATCTAAACACAGTCTTTATATATATATATATATATATATATATATATATATATATATATATATATATATATATATATATATATATATTTTTTTTTTTTAACTTTATTTATTCCCATTTCTTTGTACATATAATGTATAATAGCAAATATTGTATAATAACATAATATATAATAACAATTATGAACAAGAAATGAAAACCCACTAAGGCACTGCCTGGGTGTGGGTAATATTAAAACAAAATACTATATTTCCAAGTACCCAAAGTAAAAATTAGACTTAAAAAAACAAATTAAATATAAAGATAGTATAAAAAATAAGTATTACATAGGTAGAATAAGTGAAAAAGGTTTTTTCAGCTATTATAAAAATAAAATAAAAATATGGAGAAAAACATACAATTTTTTTTATTTTTTTATTTAGATATTATAAAAAAAAATTAAAATAATAAAATAAACAGAAAACATATTGTACTACAGTTTAGAAGTTACAGCAAATGAGTTGTAGAAGGATGGATAAATTTATAGAAAAAGTGTTTCAACATCTACATTATTCAACCATAATTTTACCTCTTTTACATATTTTATCATTTTATTTATCATTTGAATTTGTAGTGGTAGAAGGTTAAATGTACGAGGACCAATGAAACTGCTATGTGTCTGCAATAATTTAGTATTGGTTTGTGGGGTATAAAATATATTATTTATTCTTTTGCTCGTTCTGTTTTCATTTATTTCGAAATTATTTTTGTTTTTAAACACATATTTCAAAGTTTTTAATATAAATAATTTACGTATATTAAATATTTTAGTTTCTTTGTATAATAAGTTGGTCGAGAATGTTTTGTTTTTGTTATATATGACTTTAATTATGTGTTTTTGAATTATTTGTAGAGGCTTCATAAATGTATCAAGTGCACCACCCCATCCTATAATGCCATAAGTGATTGATGATTGCACCAGGGAAAAGTAGATCATTTTCAATTTTTCAATGTTTAGTACTTTCTTTAAGTCTATAAAATATGTAGGTCAGATATCTTAATTTAGAAGTGATTTGATTAATATGTGATTTCTAATTACGATTTATATCTATTGATACTCCTAAATATTTTATATTTTCGACATCAGTGAGTTCGTTGCACATGAAGCACATTTCTTGATTGCAACTAGTATTATGGATTCTAATTTTAAGGTTGTCTTTAGGTTTATTTTTAATGGTTTTATAAAAAGGTAAGTAAAATGTTTTGCTATAGTTTAAAACGAGTTTGTTGTATTTTAGCCATGTTGAAACCAATGAAATACAATCAGTTGCTTTCGAAAAAGTTTCTTTCCAATGATTACCATCCACTATTATTGCCGTGTCGTCTGCGTAAGAAACAATTTTACCAGGGATTACAAAATTACATAAATCATTAATATACATTAAGAATAAAATCGGGCCAAGCACAGTTCCCTGTGGAACCCCATTTTTTATCTTTGACTCTGAACTGTAATTATTCCCAATTTTTGTTTTTTGTGTTCTGTCTGTAAGATAGTAGTTTTAGTGGGTCTTTTTTGAAACCTAGTTGATTAATTTTTGTAATGAGTAAATTATGATTTACGGTGTCGAAAGCTTTTCTTAAATCTAGGAATATGGCAAGACATTTCTTTTTTTTATCGATAGATGAGTATATCTTTTTCGTCAGTTCATATATCGCATCCTCGGTGCTTAGGAATTTACGAAAGCCGTATTGGTTTTTCGATAGAATTTTATATTTTTCTAAGTGTTCAATGACTCTAAATTTGATGCATTTTTCGAATATTTTCGAGAGGTTTGAAACAAGAGATAATTGTCAAATTGTCTAATCTAATCTAATATTGTGTGATACATAAAAGATACAGATAAGATAAGATAAAAAACAATGAAATTAGAAAAAATAAATATATAAAAATAATGACGAAAACTGAAAAACACTAGATGTAGGATCGAGAAATAATATGTACATTAATAAAAAAAAACAAGTGAAAGTAAGATAAAAGTAAAGTGATAGTACTCACAAAAAAATTGTAAAATATAGAGTGCCAGTTTTATGGCTATTTAAAAAAATAAAAATAAAATATTTATAAAACAAAAAAAATAATTGAAAAAAAAAAACACTGGACTTAAAGTGGAAAAATAATATATATACGCACATGTACGTATAAATACATATAAGTACGTATTACATTATTTTTTAATAAAAAAAAAAATAAAAAGTAAGGTAATAATTATTAAGTTTTGTTAAAATTCTAACACTCTGCTATAATGCGATCAGCTACGCAGATGATACTGTACTGTACATCTGCAACCAGAGTTTTATAACTGCACTTTGAACACGAGAATGGTTTCCGTCAAAATGCATCAGCAGATAAAACCACAACTGAAATTTTTCGTTTTATTCTGAACACGGAGCTAGTTTCAATTTAGATTAAATTTGCATGCGGGGAATTAAAACTACACTTAGAACATGAAAACGGCTTTCCTCTAATTCTGGCAGCATAAACTATGAAACTAGAATTTTATAAATGCACTTCCAACATAAGAAATGCGTCAGCAAATGAAATCACAACTGATGCGTTTTCGTTGCATACACAGAACTGGTTTTAATTACAGGTTGTATCTGTACGTGGGGAATTTAAATTATACTCAGAACGTGAAATTGCTTTCCTCCAATATTGGCAGCACGATTGCAACTACAAATGTATAACTGCACTTCGCAAACGAGAATGGTTTCTTAGAAAACGCGTTAGCGAGATAAAACCCCAACTGGAATTTTTTCGTTGCATTCTTAACACAGAACAGGTTTAAATCATAATGTAAATAAATTAAAACTCCATTCAGAACGTGAAAATGGCTTTCCTCCAATTCTGGCAGAACTAAGTACGCAACTAGAATTTTATAAATAAATGCACTTCTAACACGAGGAATGCGTCAAAAAATGAAACCCAACCAGAAATGTTTTCGATGCATTCTTAACACAGAACTGGTTTCAGTTATAGGGTGAATCTGTACGCGCAGACTTAAAACTATTTTACTGAGTACATGAAAATGGCATTTCTCTAATGCTGGCAGCACAAAAGCAACTAGAATTTTATAAATGCACTTCAAAAACGAGAACGAGTTTCTACGAAAAGCGTTAACAGACGAAACCACACATGGAATTTTTTCATTGAATTTTGAACACAAAACTGATGGTGAGTCCCCAGCAAAAATTAATACTGCACCTAGAACACCAAAACGGTTTTACCTTCGAAATGCGTTAGGCTTAGCAGATGAATACGCAACAGGAATTTGCATTGTGAATACAAGATTGGTTTCACCTTCAGAATGAATTTGCATAGGAGTCCAATAGTCAATCAGCTTAAATTAAATTGTACTCTGATTATGTGAATGGTTTTTCTACATTTTGTAGCATACTTATTCTCCGCAATATAATTTTATATTTATTTAACTAATTAAAATAAATTACAGTTAATTAACATAAATTTAATTAATTAAAATAAGGTGTTGCAATTGTTATGGCATTAATGTTTGTACATATTATGTATAAAATGCAAAGGGACGTGCTTGAATTAATATAACCAGTGATTCCTGGCTTTATTTGGGGAGATTTTTATATCTAGCTTTTAGTTCATCATCGCTTTGTAATTGAATAATTTCGTTCTGCAGATTATCAGGCACATTCGATGGTTCGACGTTGAACGAAGTAGCAAATATTTTCAAATCCCTTTGCTCTCTTTTCGCGCCCTTAATCGTTCATTAAATTCCTCACTTAATTTCGCGCACTCACCAGCGTATTCAAAACGATGTAGAAGGCTTTTGTCCTTGCGGTGTTGGAAAATGCTTCGTGTTATTCATTTCGAGTTGCACTTTCTACAGCCTTTTTAGTTTCAAATGATTTCACGTTTCACTCAGATTCAACTTTTCTTTTCTTCGTAGTTACCATTAATATGATTTTATTGATTTACTATCTACTTTAATTCCGCAACCATGACTAGAAAATAATGTTTATGACAGACTGCCTAAGATTCGCCTCCGAATAGAGTTGCCAGCGATCCTGAAATATCGGGACCGTCCCGTGCAAGAAAATTAAAAGTTCCGATGGAATTTCACTATTGTTTCACAATAACAATTTAAAATAAAAGTAAAATGGGAGGTTTTATCACCTTTTTATTTGTATATAATTTTCTTGCGAGTAACGATTTTGTAATAACGTCGTAAAAATGCATCTGAAAGACCGTGAAAAAACTTTCCCGTTCTGTGTAATTTTTTGTGGTTCTTTCAGCAGGCCGCAACAAAAGTGCCCGCGGGCCCCACCAAAAGGCCTCGCGGGCCGCAGGTTCCCCACCCCTGCTTTAGAAGGTTAAATTCAATCCTGTGGCTCGTCAGATTGCCCCTTCGAGAACAAAAAATAAATGCCCTGGGGACATGAAAACGGTTTTCGTCAACTGTGAGTCAGCATTAGGCTAGTTATATTGCACTTTTGAGAACATGAATAGTTGAACCAGAAAAAGCTTTTTCTCCACAATGAATCAGCGTTTTCCGATTTATAAATTCTACTACAAATGTATATATAACTGCTCTCAGAAATCGAGAATGGTGTGCCTGTAATAGAATTTCGTATCTTCATCACACAAACATATGAAATTCAACTCAAATGCAAAGCTTCACTCAGTACACGATGAATCGGCAACTTATGGTTACATTACATACAACACAAACCTGGTTTAAATTAAACTAAATATGCGGAGTATCAAAACTGCACTCAGAACAAGAAAATGAATTTTCTTTGATTCTGCCGGCACTTACATTCTGAACACAAAACTGGTTTTAATTAAATCTGTATTTGGTGAATTAAAACTACACTCAGAACATGAAAATGGTTTTTTCATTAATTTTGCGGCAATTACATTCTGAACACAAAACTGGTTTTAATTAAATCTGTATGTGGTGTATTAACACTACAATCAGAATGCCGGGGCAGAAGAAAATTTCACCCCCCCCCCCTTATTTGGGTTCTTCAAGCGGTGGGGGAGGCGGGGGATTGTATAAAGAAATCCTATTTTTTTATTACGACCTTTTTATATACGAGCCGGATTTTTTAATAATCACATTTGACGAGTATTCTATGAACGAAAATCATATTTATAAATTCTCCTCCAAAGTTGATTGATTGATTCTGCGTTAGAGTCCCCAAATAATAGTTACACACGCAACAATCAATTTCTCAGAATTTTACAGCATTATATAACAGAAATGTAAAGCTTCGGCATTTAATTTATCGTTGTATTTTGAACACAATACCACTTTATATGCGGTGAATTAACTACACTCAGAACATGAAAATGGTTTTTCGTTAATTCTGGCAGCACATACATAGTATGCAAAGAGAATATTATGACTGAACTTCAAACATGTACTTCATGTTTGTTTTTCTGCTTTTTCTCCCATTTTAGACTTCGATGTGCCGAAAGGAGAGCGAAGGTCCAGGACTCCTTCGCTCAAAACAAATTGATACATTTCTGTTATTACTGACCAAATAAAAACATTGTATATAATATATTCTACTTGTAACCAACTGTTATTCTTCACTAAGTATTATGTTCTCTTATTTGTAGTTTTTATTTATTTTTTGCAATTTTTTCTCTGTTTTAGCGATTCAGCAATAAGCTCCGACCCTTGTGGCTGAAACTAAACTGTAAATGTTCTGTTATGTCAACTTCCCCATTTTGGGGGCGAGTTAGACCTCGCTTCTGCATACACTGGCGTAAAAATTTTTTTTTTCGGAATGGAATCCTCACAACTCATCTGCGCCTCCCCCAGCGACATGTGTGGGCCTGAGGTTTGGCTGGGCGAACTCGGCGTCCTTCTGCCCTGCCTCCGGCAACTCGACGCTTCCATCCTTAGGGTCTTCGGGTACGTTCACCTACTTCTCACTTACTATCGTCAAGGCACAACCGAGAAACCGGCTAAAGGGCGCGGACGTTGAGATTCATTCATGGCAGACCGACTAGCATACACATTCTGGCTGGTACTGCCAGATGACGAGAGAGGTATCCCACCCGACACAAGCGTTCTTCATATCACAATACTTGTTTTCATTATCTTTTCTTGCGGATGCTTGCAACATACGCAAGATGCCATTACCCTGCGAGCAACCGCCTTTTATGTTTTTCTGGTATTTTTTTAAATTAGTTTATCCCTGATTTACTTTATATTTTTCGCATTTTTTATATTATGTAAGCACTTGCATACTGCTTTCTAACACCGTATGCAGGGACACTGGAGGTCTTGATTTGTTCAAACTTAAATGTAGATTCGTTCTTTCAAAAAAATTAGAGTCCTTGCGAGAGCCTTGAAGGAGTAACCATTTGTTACTTATACCAGGGGGGGTAAGAGGTGGATTACCTCCACTGAACTTCAAATAAGATAATATTTTCCTTCGAAATGTGTCAACAGATGAATCTACAACTGGAAATTTACATTCTTTACACAAAATTGGTTTGTAATAAGTCTGTATGTGGCGAATTAAAAGTACACTCAGAACATGAAAATGTTTTTTCTTTGATTCTGGCAGCACATACAGAGTCCGCAACTAGAATTTTATAACTGAACTTCGAATAAAATAATGTTTTCCTTTGAATTATGTCAGCAGATGAATCCTTAAACGGTTTTTTTTTATTCTGAAAACTGGTTTAACCCTTCGAATAATAAGAAAAAAATATCTTTAAACTTTTGCCAGTCAATGTTTGCGCTCAAAATTTTCAGTTCTTTCCGTGCATTTTAAATGTTTCTTTTTAACGTTTTTTACCCTTTTGCAAAAATCAAAATTGTTCTAAAATCTAGAAAAAGCAATTTTTCCGACGTGCTTATTAGAACATTATTATCTCCAAGTATTAAAATTTTGATAAGTATTGGAAACGTTAGTTGGCTCAAAAATACACGTCTGTAAATATTTGAAGTAAAGTCCATAAAATAAAATAAACTTAAAATTTTAAATACAGATTCCCTTTATTAAAAAAAAAGTAATAAAATCACAAATTTATTTTTAAATTAAATTTGTCAGACATAATTTGACAATTTTATTTTAAAATTAAATGTGTGGGACAACTTGCGTCTCCGGTAATTAGACCGGTTAAATTAAATTTGTATTTGGCGAATTAAAACTACACTCAGAATATGAAAATGTATTCTCTTTGATTCTGGCAGCACATACATAGTCTGCAACTAGAATTTTATAACTGAACTTCGAATAAACTGCTGCCTAACAACGTATGCGAGGGCAATGGAAGTCTTGTATAGTTTAATTAAATGTAGAATCATCTATATACAAAAAAATTAGAGTCCTTGCAAGAGCCTTGAAGGGGTAACCATCTGTTACCTATACCAGGGCGGTTAAGTGGTGGGTCCTCCAATGCACTTCGAATAAAATAATGGTCTATTTCGAAATGTATCAGCAAATGAAATACACAACTGAAATTCATTCGTTAATACATTCTGAATACAATTCTGGTTTAAATTAAGAGTGAATCTGTTTGCGAGTTATCAGCTTCAATTAGTATTACTCTCATAATATACGCACGGTTTTCCTACGAATTGCGAAATTTGCAGCTTAAAAAATATAATTATTGATATTTTTAATAAATAATAAAAAAAAAGAGTTGGATTCTTAAACGAAAGTATCGTGGAACATTTTAAAATAATGATTTGAAATGGTTTAAATTTTTCTAAAATAATTTTATTATTTATTGTAAATATTTGCCGCCCCCTTTAAAAGTGCCGCCCGGGGCCCCTAATTTTTTTTCTCCATTGTGATTCAGCATGTGCCTTGTCAGACTGCTCTTTCGGAAACATGATAGTAGCAGTTGAAACATGAAAAAAGTCATTCTCCCCCGTGTGTTAGCAGCTGTTTAATCAAACATGTCTTTCGAAATCACGAATATCCGCACTCAGAATCTGCAAAAAGGTTTTTCTCCACTGTGAATCAGCATGTGTCTCGAGAGATTGCTCTTTTGAAAAGATGAATAGTGGCACTTGGAACATGAAAAAGCTTTTTCTCCACTGTGAGTCAGCATGTGGCTTGTCAAATCTCCTTTTCGAGAACATGAATAGTGGCAGTTGTAATTAGGTGTAACAGTTTGGAGGACGTTGCCCAATTTAACTGTTATTACTAGAATTGAATGGTGTTTTAATAATTAAATGTATGGCTAGCTACAACTGTACATATACATGTAATATCAAGTCAATCGGAATAAAATTATTTAACACAAAATGTGATTTATTGAATTTAAATTACAATGATATTGTGAAGTATTTATTAAAAGACTCATTCGAAAACAATATGATCTCAAAAGGGTGTTTGTAAATCTCTAAGAGATTTACAAAAATCAAACTATGATGCAAAATAATAAATTAAAGTTATGTGGAAGATAAAGAACATGTTGGACGCCAGAGTTTTTAAACTACAAAACTCAAGTATTTAAAATTGTATAACCAAATGGTAACCTTGATAATCTAATATCTAATATGAATAAATAGTTATGATGTGAAGTAACGTTACAAAATGGAGACGCCATACGCCATGATGTGTTAGTTTCGTCCGCCGCAGGTCCGTGCTCCTTTAGGGCCTGACTCTTCCAAACTGAAGGTAGGTACAGTTTCTTTCCGGAACGTCTATGCTCAAGCGATGTGGTCAACGCTTTCTGATATTGGTGATGTATTCAGGGTTGGAAGGTAACGATGTTAATTATCGGTTACAACGGAATATGAAAAAGGTTTTTCTCCACTGTGAGTCAGCACGTGTCTCGTCAAAGCACTCTTCCGAGAACATGAATAGTGGTATTCGGAACACGAAAAAGGTTTTTCTCCGCTGTGAGTCAGCACGTGAGTCGTCAGACGGTTTTTTTGTGAACATGAATAGTGACACTCGGAACATGAAAAAGGTTTTTCTACACTGTGAGTCAGCATGTGTCTCGTCAAAGCACTCTTCCGAGAACATGAATAGTGGCATTCAGTGCATGAAAAAGGTTTTTCTCCACTGTGAGTCATCATGTGGCTCGTCAAAGCACTCTTCCGAGAACATGAATAGTGGCATTCAGTGCATGAAAAAGGTTTTTCTCCACTGTGAGTCAGCATGTGGCTCGTCAGATTGCTCTTTCGAGGACATGAATAGTTACACTCAGAACATGAATAAGGTTTTTCTCCGCTGTGAATCAGTTTGTGAGTCCTGAGACGGCCCTTTTGTGAACATGAATAGTGGCATTCGGAACATGAAAAAGGTTTTTCTCCACTGTGAGTCAGCATGTGTCTCATCAAATCACTCTTTTTAGAACATGAATAGTGGCATTCGGAACAAGAAAAAGGTTTTTCTCCGCTGTGAGTCATCATGTGGCTCGTCAAAGCACTCTTCCGAGAACATGAATAGTGGCATTCAGTGCATGAAAAAGGTTTTTCTCCACTGTGAGTCAGCATGTGGCTCGTCAGATTGCTCTTTCGAGGACATGAATAGTTACACTCAGAACATGAATAAGGTTTTTCTCCGCTGTGAATCAGTTTGTGAGTCCTGAGACGGCCCTTTTGTGAACATGAATAGTGGCATTCGGAACATGAAAAAGGTTTTTCTCCACTGTGAGTCAGCATGTGTCTCATCAAATCTCTCTTTTTAGAACATGAATAGTGGCATTCGGAACAAGAAAAAGGTTTTTCTCCGCTGTGAGTCAGCATGTGAGTCGTCAGACTGCTCTTTTCGGAACATGAATAGTGACACTTGTAACATAAAAAAGGTTTTTCTGCATTGTGAGTTAGCATGTGTCTCGTCAAAGCACCCTTCCGAGAACATGAATAGTGGCATTCAGTGCATGAAAAAGGTTTATCTTCACTGTGAGTCAGCATGTGAGTCGTCAGACTGTTTTTTTGTGAAAATGAATAGTAACACTCGGAACATGAAAAAGGTTTTTCTACACTGTGAGTCAGCATGTGTCTCGTCAAACCACTCTTCCGAGAACATGAATAGTGGCATTCAGTGCATGAAAAAGGTTTTTCTCCACTGTGAGTAAGCATGTGGCTCATCAGATTGCTCTTTCGGGGACATGAATAGTCACACTCAGAACATGAATAAGGTTTTTCTCCGCTGTGAGTCAGTTTGTGAGCAGTCAGATTGCCCTTTTGTGAAGATGAATAGTGGCATTCAGAACATGAAAAAGGTTTTTCTTCACTGTGAGTCAGCATGTGCCTCGTCAAATATCCCTTTCGAGAGCATGAATAGTGACATTCGGAACATGAAAAAGGTTTTTTTCCACTGTGAATCAACATGTGGCTCGTCAGACTGTTCTTTCGTGAACAAGAATAGTTGCAGTTGGAACGAGAAAGGGGGTTTTTTCCAGTAGGTATGCGAAGGTGACTTTCGAAAGACGACTTTTGAGAGCCGTAGTAGTTACAATGAGGAAAAGAGAATCGTTTTTCAACAGGATGCGTTTCCCGATCTGTAAATAAATGAGAAAAATAATACGGATAAGGAAGAGTTAATAATACTTGTGACCTGCTCTAGTAGAAAATTAGTTAAATTATTACCTGTCATCTGGGTAATTCTTAAGTGTTCTAAGCATTTCATTTTAACATCGGGAACGTCTATGTCAATATCCATACAAGATAATCCCTCTTCATCTTCTTCTCGGTGTTCAAGTTCCGCTTTGATAGTTACTGTCTCCACATTGATGCTTTCTGGAAAAACAAAACAATTCGTTCATTGATATGTATATTATATTGTTAATTACCTGTTAACTAACGATTGCACAAGATTAGATGCAAGATTATAGGCGATAGATATATATTTTAGAAATTTTTGATTTGGTGGATTAAACTTATATTCAGTGGATCCTGCAGGCAAGCTGTCTTGTGACTTTGCGGGACTTGTAATCAAAAATTTCATGTATAAATAAATAAATATTAAAAAACAAATTTAAAAAAAATTAAAAGTAACTACAATAAAAACACTCTGGCAATAGGATTTTATTCTCCCTTCTTCTTATATCTCCTCTTTTATCTGTTGTATGTCTAATCTATTATTTATAAACATAAAAACCAAAAGATGTTTGTTTCTGGGTTTGTATATGCGTATGGGGTGTTTGCGTTGCTTATCCATTTATCCGATTGCTATGAAAATTTGGGGATTTCATGTACAAATGCCCGCGATGGTTTCGGTATAAAATAGTGAGCTCTAGCACCTTGAAATTATCCTTTGCTAAACCGTTCATCCGATTGCGATGAAACTCTTGGGATTTGATGTGCGCATGTCCGCATCGTTTCTGTATACAAAAGTGAGTCCTGATACCATGAAATTATGCATTGCTAAATCGTTAATCCGCTTGCGATGAAACTTTGGTGAGTTGTTGTGAGTGCGTACATGAAAGTTTCTGTATATTTATATTGGAGAGCTCTGGCATTATGAAACTTGTAAAAAAATGCAATAAGTGGCACGCGAGCTGCTTTAAAACTGAATGTACTGGAACTGAATGTGTGGAATGCAGTAGGGGAGAGGGGAAATCGGGCGGAGGATCCGTGGGACGGGAAAGCGGGAAAGGGGAGAGGGAAAGCGGAGAAGGAAGAGTGTGTGGCGGCCACTTTTGCCGAATTCATTGCGCCGCCACTGGCGCTGAAAGAACACGCGAGAAATACTAGAAATACCTACAGCGTAAGGCACCGCGCGCCAGTACATAGCTACCTACCTACGCCATAATTGACCGGCGCCTAGGTGAATAGTAATTCCGCCACTTACACGAAAGGCCTCGAACTAGTGGCTGCGCAATACAATGCCCGCAGAACGTTCGAGCAATTTCTCTCATTACCTGGCGCGCTAGCAAGCTACTCTGCCGATCGCGCTAGTATATAAAGCGACTCAACTCGGCGCTTGCTTAGTCAGTCAGTCCCTCCATTCATTGGTCGACACAATACACACCGGGAAGTGATACAAATAGTGCAGTGCCGTAACTCAGTGAGCATCAGGTGATTTGCAAGTTTATCCAGTGCGATTCTAGGAACATTTCCAACACCTTCGAGGACTCCTTCTCCAACTACCATCCGCTGTCCGGCCCGTTCGCGCCTCGACATGAAATGTCACCCGACCTATCAACTACCAAGCCTGCTCGCGCTTGCTGTTTATATAGGTGCAACCCGTTCTCCGTCAATTCGAAACCCATCGCGTTCCACTGCCAGAGATCATCCTCATCGACTCTCAAGGTTCCTTCCTGCGTAACGTGTGTGCGCTGACTCAAAGGACACACAGCCGCCATATCCCGTCAACACGACGACGATCAACCGCCTGGACCAAGGTCACTTCTACACCGCCACGGTGTAGGGCAACACGCCGGCTCCCTGAAGACCTGTGATCTTCACCGCCGAAGCTTTCTGACCATCATCACGCATCATCACGCATAAAGACAGCCCAATAAAGACTGACTCACTACAACGACTGACGACTTTTATTTCGTAACCCGTCTCTGCCCATCCGGCCCGCTCTCTCAAGTGGGAACGCGTGAGGGGAAGGGGATGCGGAAGAGGGATAGGAGGCGGAAGAAGAATGGGTCGAAGGGAAAGGACACGCAGGGAGAAATAATATCTTTATGACGTGGCATAGAAACGCACGCCGGGAAATACAAACCCAGAAGTTAGTATGTTTTGATATTTATATATATATATATATATATATATATATATATATATATATATATATATATATATATAGATTTCCCATAAAACCATGAGAGCGAAGCTGCGGGTAAAAGCTTTTTGACGTATCTATAAATAAATGTTTAAAAATTCTCAATCTTCTTACTCTATCTAAGAAAAAAAGTTTAATTGTTGTTTACATATGTTAATAAAATATGTAAAGAATTTAAAAAACAAAAAAAAAAACAAACTTTATTTAACATATAAAATATGTAATTGTTCCATCAAATTAAACAAATAAGTTAAAAAAAAAAAAAAAAAAAAACAGATTTGTAATAAAAAAAATATCGTAAAAGAAGGAGATAATGCTAATAATCTAAATGAAAATATGAGAAAAAATAAGACACAGTAAAATAAAAAATAACGGTCGCACAAGGGAATCAAACCCAGGATATTATATATTATGCAGACGACACTGCAGTTATCACTTAAGGGAAATCATGGGTGAAAACAGTGAGTAAAGCAAATATCTATAAAAACATACTCAAAACATGGTTTGACCTAAATTGTGTCACTAAATATACAGAAAACTTATTTTATTCAATTCTCTTTGAAAGAAAAAAACGTCGAGAACAATATAACTATTAAAATCCATTCATCACAGTGTGAAAATAAAAAGGAATGCAACGATTACAATTGCCTACCAATAACATGCCAAAATAGTATAATGAATCTGGGTGTCATTGTAGACAGAAAATCATAGTTTAAAATGGAACGAACAATTCGAAAATACGGTAACCAGAGTAAGATAACTTATTTACATACATTAATATAAAATAATTTCATGTCTATTATTTTAAATAGATACATAAACATAAAATCGTATTCGTGTTCAAATCCAATCTAATTGCATACGATAAGTATGCTACAAAATACAGAAAAACAATTTACGTAATCTGAGTACAAATTTAATTTAAGCCGGTGGACTAGTGGACTCCCATGCAGATTCATTCTAAAGGTAAAACCAATCATGTGTTCACAATGTAAATTCCTGCATCGAAATCATCTGCTAACGCATTTCGAAGGAAACCATTCGTCTGTTCCGACTGCAAAAAATCGGATGAAAACCATTTTGGTTTTCTAAGTGCAGAATTAATTAAAGTTTTGTGTGAAAAATGCAATGAAAAAATTCCAAGTGTGGTTTCGTCCGCTTACCTTACTTTCCGGGCATTTCGTAGAAACCGATTCTCGGTTTTGAATTGCATTTTTTAAATTGTAGTTGCTTTTGTGCAGCCAGTATTGGAGAAAATCCATTTTCATGTATTGAGTGTAGTTTTAGTTTCCCGCGTACAGATTCACCCTATAACTAAAACCAGTTCTGTGTTTAGAGTGCAATGAAAAAAATTCCTGGTGGGATTTCATTTTTTGACCTGGTGGAGTGGTATTTATAAAATTCTAGTTGCGTACTTTGTGCTGCCAGAATTTGAGGAAATCCATTTTCATGCTCTGATTGTAGTTTTAACTCCCCGCGTATAAACTTACTTTATAATAAAACCAGTTTTGTGTTTAGAATGCAAGGAAAAAATTCCAGGGGGGGTTTTATAACGCGTTTTGTAAGAAACCATTATCGTGTTCGAAGTGCTGTTTCACCCTGTAATTAAAACCAGTTCTGTGTTAAGAATGCAACGAAAACATGTCAGGTGTGATTTAATTTGCTGACCCATTTCTTGTATTGGAAGTGCATTTATAAAATTCCAGTTCCGTAGATTGTTCTGCCAAAATTAGAGGAAAGCCATTTTCATGTTCTGAGTGTAGTTTTAATTCCGCGCATGCAAATTCCATCTAAATTAAAACTAGTTCTGTGTTAAGAATGCAACGAAAAATTTCAGTTGTGGTTTCATCTTCTAACGAATTTTGACGGAAGCTATCCTCGTGTTCAAAGTGCAGTTATAAAATACTGGTTGCAGACTACGGGCAGCCAGAATTTTAGGAAAACCATTTGCATGTTCTGAGTGCAGCTAGTATGACTATTTTTTGTATTAGTTTTAGCAAAACCAGATCCGAATATGCCCCCCCCCCGTGACGGAAATCATCAGAGTGCTGCCTGCGGGTTAAAGTATAAACATAAAAATGGCCCGCGGCGCTAAAAAGGTTCCCCACCCCTGGTCTAAATGACTATTAATTTTTAATAGAACAACTTTTGTTTTATAACTTACCCAATATTGTAATATATCATTGAAGAAGAAGAAGAAAATACTAAAAATCTAAACAAAAATAAGAAAACAACAAGACACAGAAAAATAAAAAGATAACGGTCGCAACTGGGACTCGAACTCAGGATCTCTCGTTAAATACATTTTGTCTTATTTTTCAATGATATATTTCATCGATGGGAATAATCTTCAAAAGTTATAAAAAGTACTTACAAAAAATATTTATGATAGACAGATTCCAATGATTAATCACTTAGACACGAATAATTGGATAAGATAATTTAAAAGATTTATTTGAGAATTAAGAAATACCCAAGATGTCCGCTTTAGGGATAGATACTGTTGGAATCTCCAGGTTGGATTTAAAGGAAAACACGTTTAACATATTTAATCAGTGATATATTTATTCAACTACAATACAATGTTTATCCAACGGGATTCTATTAACTAGAAACACAACAAACGATGGTTGCTAGGAATCTAATTCCTCAAACCACATACTGGCGGCAGCACCATACGGTACAAATGTAATTTGAACACAACTTCCAACACGCCCCTTTACATTTGTACTTGTTATAATCATAAACATTTTTTTGTTATCCTTCCAATTTCAACAGTTTTCTTAACTTAACAAACTTTGGCTTGCTCAAGGATTTGGTTAATATATCAGCAATATTTTCATCAGTATCGATCTTTACAATATCAATATTTCCATTCTCATAACTCTCATGTACGTAGTGATACTGAACCTCTATGTATTTAGACTTTTTAGAAAAATTTCCGCTTTTAGCAATTGATACCGCTCCAGAATTATCCTCATACATTTTGACTGGATCATTCAATTTAATTTTGAACACTTCACTTACTAAACCCTTCACAAACTTCAATTCAGTCAAAGCGTCAGACAATGCTACGTACTCTGCTTCAGTGGACGACTTAGTTACAGATTTTTGTTTACGAGACTTCCAATAAACAGTATTACCAAACAATCTTATTAAATACTCCGATGTAGACTTTCTGTCATTAATATCACCAGCCCAGTCTGAGTCTACTAAATAATCTAGTTCATCATTTTTACTTGAGCTTGAGTACAGCAATTTCAATTTTCTTGTTAAGTATATATATTTTAGAATTCTCATCGCGTACTGGAAATGAGTCTCATTGTAACTACTCTGGAACCTACTTATATAATTTACGCTGAAGGCGATGTCTGGTCTCGTTCCAGTACTTATGTATAACAGTTCTCCAATCAAATTGCGATACTTGACTTGTTCATTTAATTCGTCAGCTGGCTCTAGTCTCAAGTTTGTTTCCATTGGTGTATTGTACAGTTTAGCATTTACTAAGTTATACTTTTTGGCTAAATAATTAATATACGTTTCTTGACTTAGACGCATTACATTTGACTCGAGATCATGCTTAATGTCAATTCCGATATAATTACTCACTGGACCCATGTCCTTCATTCTGAAACGTTTAGATAATTCATCTTTCACTCTTTGCACTCTCTTCAAGTCTTTGCCACATACCAACAAATCATCAACAAATATTCAAATATAAATCGGATCATTTCCCTCATTTCTCACGTACAAACAATAATCATGAGTGCTTCTACTAAACTTTGATTCAACCATGAAACTGTGAAAACATTCGTACCATGATCTCGGATTCTCTCTCAACCCAAGTGATTTTCGTAATTTATAAACTTTACCGGATCCATCATCATAACCAGGAGGTTGTTTGATGTATACTTCAGACATTATTTTTCCGTTTAAAAAAGCTGTTTCCACATCCATTTGTTCAACATACAATTTGTTTTGACAACTTTACGATAATAAAATCTCAAGAGTTTCCATTTTTGCAACTGGTGAATAAGTGTTTTCAACTTGCTCATTTTGTTGATATCCCCTTACAACCAATCTAGCTTTAAACAAATCATCAGACTTCTTTTTAAAGATCCATTTAACATCAATAGCTTTCTTACCATAAGGTTTTTCTACTAGACTCCATGTTTCATTCTTCTTAATACAATTAATTTCTCTATTCATTGCATTTACCCATTCACCGGACTCTTCATGTTCAATTGCCTTTTCAAACGTATTCGGTACATCTGCATTGCAACAATTTACGTACACACAGTAACTCACAAAATCGTCGTTCACATTTTTCTTATTCGGTTTTCTTTCTCGCATTGAACGTCTCACTGATACATCTTCACTTACTTTTTTGTCACTCTCATTCTCTCCACTTGACTCAGCAGACTCATAAATGTGTTCATTTTTATTTTCTTCCCCAACAATATCATCCACACTTTCATCAGGCTCATTTGCAATCATCTCATTCTCTTGATTTTCGAACCCAATGTATTTAATATCGTTTTGAACAATATCAACGTGTCGCGCTACGATTATTTTGTTGTTTATCAAGACACGATAGCCAACTTCGCAATACCCCAATAAAATTCCCAATTTCGCTTTATCATCCCACATTGATTTTCTCAATTGCTCTGGTGTTCGGACATAAACTCTACTCCCATACAAACGTAGATTGTTTACATTTGGTTTGACTTTAAAAAATATTTCATAAGGCGTTTTCATTTCAATGGTATTTGCAAGTGTCCTGTTTCTCAAATACGTTGCTGCTTTAATCACTTCGGGCCAATATCGAATATTTACTTTGGCTTCTTTTAACAAACATCTAGCATTGTCCATAATTGTACAATTGAATCTCTCAGCTACCCCATATAATTCGTGAACATATGGCGGACAAGGCATAACTCGAATTCCCCTTTTTCTCGCAAACTGATCAATTTTCCTGTTAATAAACTCGGTGCCATTGTCACATCTCAAAATTTTTATTCTTTTCCCTGTAATGTTCTCGACTTCATTTACATAACTCACAAAGCAATCATAGACTTGATCTTTGGATTTGATACAATAAACTCTCGCCAATTTACTGTAATCATCAATGAAACTCAAAAAATATTTTTCCCCACAATTTCCGACTGTTGGGTGAGGCCCATTAATATCTGTATGAACGATCTCTAGTACTTCAGTTGCTTGTTTTCTCTTGTTATCGAAAGGCAAATTATGCATCTTTGATTCAATACACGTAGCACATTTCAAAATCTCAGACTCTAGTTTTTCAATTACAAGTTCTTTTTCACTTAATGTTTTTAAATAATTGAAATTTACGTGACCCAATGTACGATGCCATTTTTCTTTCAAGGTCATTCCTCCATCATTACTACTAGACATTGTATTATTTACTTCACTCAATTTTCCGTCTCTCTTAATAAAGCTCGTCATGAAATACAAATTATTCTCTTTTACCGCAATTGCTATCAACTCATTATTTTGATTATACACTTCGGAAACATCATCGTACGAAATAATTGAATTGTTCATCGTGTCTTTTGCATAGCTCATTAGATTTGATCTCATGTCACGCACATAAAAAACATTCAACATAGTTACCATACTCTCTCTACCATTGACCACAAACAATGCTTTTACTTTACCAATTTTCGTCGCTTTCATTACTCTACCATCTCCTAATTTTACATCAATGGGATTTTTTTAAATTCTACATTCATCGAATAATTCATCGTCATTAATAATATGATCAGTACATCCACTATCCAGGATCCAGTTTATTTCATTTTCGTTTCTGTTCCTCTCATTCTTAATTTCCGTTTTATTCACTTGAGTCACAAAAACATTACCAGAGTTCCCAAATTATTTTGCTCACTACTCGACGTTGTGTTGACACTCCCATGGTATAAACCTCTGTTGCCTCTGAAGTCGCCTCTGCCTCTGTAATGACTGTTGCCTCTGTAGCTGTTGCTCCCTCGATAATTCTTACTGCCAGAGTAACTGTATCCTCCTCTGTTTGACCGACCTCCTCGATATGTTTGATTTGACTGTCCTCTGCTTCTGCATTCCCGCAATATGTGACCAGCTTTGCCGCAGTTGTAACACTTTTTCGTCTCTGTACTAAAAGCACTCGCTTTCACAGACTCATCACCATCTTTGTTCTTGTCTTTCACTTGACTTTGATTTTTTTCCCATTTTAACTTGATTTTGCTTTTTAGAAATTCCACTGTTCTATCCTCTGTCGGTAAAACATCAATCAAGTCCCCAATGTAACTATATGATTCTGGGAGAGACTTGATCAAATAATTTAATATTTCTTCGTCCTGAATTTTCGCCCCTGCGGCTTTCACTTCATTAACCGATTTTTCGAAGTCATCAAAAAATTTCTTGGTGTCTGAATAATTCACAAGTTTTATTTTTTCTAGTTCGTTTCTTTTCACAATTTGTAGGGCTGTCGATTCTTTTAAGTACTCTCTGTCAAATTTTTTTATTATTTCAAATGTGGACGGTAGGTGCTTCACATACTCTAACTGCTTGTTCGAAATGGCACTGTAAATGTAATTTGTTGCTTGTATGTCTTTATCATTCCACTCAGTTTCACTTTCAGTTGTTTGTCTTTCTCTTGTGGCCACAACATAGCACTTTTTATACTGAAGGAACTTCAAAATTCGGGTTTTCCAATTTGAATAGTCTTGTCCATCAAAAATTGGAATAAGCACATCATCTTGTTTCACGTACGCCATTTTTTTTTCGTTACAACGGTTCACCGCATTCACGTGTTCCACAATTTCACAACTTTATTCTATTTTCTTTATCTTTCTATTTTTCCGTATCAAACCATAGAACTGCTACCATGTTGGAATCTCCAGGTTGGATTTAAAGGAAAACACGTGTAACATATTTAATCAGTGATATATTTATTTAACTACAATACAATGTTTATCCAACGGGATTCTATTAACTAGTAACACAACAAACGATGGTTGCTAGGAATCTAATTCCTCAAACCACATACTGGCGGCAGCACCATACAGTACAAATGTAATTTGAACACAACTTCCAACAGATACATCAAGAAAGAAAAACCGTTCCTGCCCTTCCCCTTTCCTACGCTAATGATGGCTCAAGTATCTTAGTCTATAAATAGCACATTCCTAAGTTGGCTGGTCATATGTTTGATATTTATTTTTATTCTTTATAAGAAGCACCTACTAAACTCCCA
Organism: Limnephilus rhombicus; assembly: GCA_929108145.2. Taxonomy (NCBI): domain Eukaryota; kingdom Metazoa; phylum Arthropoda; class Insecta; order Trichoptera; family Limnephilidae; genus Limnephilus; species Limnephilus rhombicus. Next base: position 19,290,604 of record OV815289.1, on the reverse strand, counting down.
AAACAGTCTGTCAGCAGGTTAATTTCACAACTTTACCTCATGAAGTCTTAATTTTAAACCCCTGCAAGGTATTGGTCAAAGCTATAGCGTTATTTTTAGACCTTATCAAAATTCTCCGATACCGTTTGCCACAATTTGGTCCTTTTGATTTGGAAAAAAATATTACCCTTAGGGTGGGTTTTTTCATTTACCTTTACTTTTTGCTGTGCAGTTTACAGTTACTTTAGCAGTACAGTTGACATTTACGGCAAAACGGGTTTTTTCACAGCGCCGACTGTCAAAGTAAAGGCGAATGGGGATGACAGCATGATAACTGATCTAATTCCCACACTTTCGTACTGGGAACTGTTCATATATTTTTTTCATGTGGCAACTCACACAATAAACGTCAAACATTCTGTGAATTCTATGCGCATTGCGTTGTCTATGATTGCATCGTCTCGTGTAAATTTTGTGATTAATTTTAATAATAATGAGTTTTGCTGTCGAAACGTAAGTAAAAATTCAATTATATCAGTATTAATAGTTATTTTGAATATAGGAATGAATGATCGTCTATATCGTGAACTCACCATTAAATAAAGTACTTAATCCATACATAACCTATGTATACATATTTGCAGCGAACGTGGAAACAATTTTTCGGCGAAGGAGATTGACTTGCTAAAACAATTAATCCAAAAATACGGAAGTGTTATTTTGTGCAAGAGGACTGACGCATTGGGCTCACGTGATAAGGAAAAAGTCTGGACCATGTTGACAAGTGAGTTCAACGCGTCTACAAATGTACTCCGGACAATGAAGCAATTAAAATATAAGTGGGAGTATATAAAGCGAGTTGCTAGAAAGGTATTAAAATCCCTCCTCATTTTATGTTATCTCTCATATATTCATGATGATTTCATTTGATTATAATTGAAAAAATGTGTGTTTTGCATATTTTAGGAAGCTGGAAAGCAAAAACAATCGCAAAAAAAAACAGGTGGTGGGCCTCCCATTCCGCCAATGTCGGACACTTCGGAGTGGATTTCCAGCATCATGAAGGAATCCATTGCGGGGATTTCGTCGACATACGATGGAGATTGTAAGTTGTCATAGACACATTGCAATTACCAAGAAAATAAATGTATTTAGTATGATGTGTTCCGATGCAGTAATGTTGATTATCTCTTGGTGGTGGTGAATACTGTTGTCTCATTATTTCATCATATTTTGCAGGCAGTTCAGTAATATTATGTATTTTAAACTTTTAACAAAGGTTTGGTTTTTATATAAATGTTATTCATCTTTTCAGCCACCTCAAACACACATAATGAGACATTGAATGCTGAAAAATGATTAATTGTACAAGAGTTTATGGGTTCAGGTAAGACATTCTCTAACTTTATGAACGCAAATATGTAGGTATTATGGATATGTTCTATAGATGCTTGAGGTCCTTATGGTCTAGCAGATAAACATTTGATTTAGTTACCCACAAATCGCAATCTACAATTAGCAACTATCCCGTTAAAGACTTGTTCCCAATAACTGTCATCATTTCTTTTAGCAGGAAATTATTTGTCCGCAAGATTGCATAATATATGAGTTCATAGTTATTATTTGATTTCAGAAGTAAATCCTGCGATGGACACATTCATGCCAGCAGTTATCTGAAGGATCAGTGATAGATGACCAGACAGATACCATAAATCATGATGATTTTGTAGCAGAAACTCCTTTGAGAAGTAAGTGGAAATATTTTAATCAATAAAAATCTGAATTATTATTTTTTACATTAACTCCACACAGGAGGCCCTGAGGAAAATAATTTCCCTCAGGGCCTATGTCATCTGGGATGCTGTGTGGAGGGTCTTTTTGAGGAGAGGAAGGAATGAACATTGGTCCTGAAGAGACCCATGTTGTACGAAGGAGGAAACACAGAGGCCGGCAAATCATTCCATAGCCGAGCTGTTGAACACAAGAACGAGTCGAAGAAATGACCCGTTCTCATGTGACAAATGTCAATTGTGTACAAATGTTGGGCACGCGTTTGGCGTGTTTCCCGACTATGCACCGGTGCCGAAGGGATCAATGACGCTAGTTCCTCGGAGCATCTTCCATTGTAATACCGGTAGAACAAGGATAGCATTCCCACCCGACGCCTGTGCTCTAAATATTGCAATCCTTCTGTTAAGATGGGAGAATCTATCAAACGGACCGCCAGTGGCTCTGTGCAAAAGATGCTCAGTGGCGGTCCATCACTGAGCATCTTTTGCACAGAGCATCTTCTGCACAGAGTCAAGGGCATTTTTCAAGTATTTTGGAGCTCCACACCCAGAGGTGGCTGCCAAATTCATCCGTGGGGCGCACTTGTGATTTGTATAGGGTTAGCAGTTGTGTACTATTAAAGTATCTGCGGGCCATGTACAGTTTTATTGTATTTATTGATTTATGAAACCAATAAATAAGATAGGAACTTTTATACTTGTTTCAGATATTCGCAAAAGGTTTTCAAAAAACACACCTCCGAAACAGGCTAGGCTGTCTGTTTGCACAGATTTAATGAAATTGAAAGCAGAAAAAATAAAAATGGAGATTCAAGCGTTGAAGCGAAAAACTGAAAATGAAGACCACAAAAATGCTGCTGAATTGGAAAACTTGGAATATGAAAAAAAGAAAAGGATATTAGAAATACTTCTCCTAGAAATACTTCTCCTAGAAATACTTCTCCTAGAAATACTTCTCCTAGAAGAACAATTAAATAAATAATCCGAAGCATACTTTTTTCTAATTAAAAACTTTCCATTTCAGCAGATCGACGGAGAAGAACCGCTTTTCATATTTTCTATTATATTTTGTATTACTGGTTGGTTTATGTATAATAATAGTTATGCGTAATAAATGAAACAATATTACTTTGTTTGAACCATTTGTATAATCGTTAAACGCCGACTGGTTTCGGAACGACCATTCCTTCCTCAGGGCAAACATATAATTATGTGTAGTTATAAAATATGTACATATTAGTTATAACTACGTATATTTTTATTTGTAAAAGCGCCCTGAAAAGGGTGTTAATAAATCATGAACACAATTGTTATAACTAAACAAAGTCCTACAACTTCTTAAATAAAAAATAATATTTTTAAAAGAGTCCATCATTGCAAATCCTCGCCTCTTATTTCTTGTTATATATAATGTGCCCACTGCACAGTGCCCACTGTCACTGCACATGAGTAAGTTAATGAGTTTTCATATTGTGTCTCTGGCGGCCAACCTGAAAACAAATTATACATACATACACATTACATACCATCTCCCTATTGGGATAGGCAGAGAGGACAGCTCTACACTCATGCCCATATAAACCTTCCCTTATTTAATTACTTCTTGTCTAATTTCTAATGGATTTATGTAAATGAAAACCTGCAAAGGGTCAAGGGTGAAATACTGTAAGAAAGTGGTTATCCATGAACATAAATATTAAGAATACAAGGAACAAATGCTTACTGGTCAAAATAGGAATGAATAAGGGCTTCCCTAGCTATTCTTCCAGAGGTGGTCGGCGCACCAGTGCCACCGCCTTCATTGTTATCCATGCGGAATCTGTTGAGATCAACATTTATTTCCGGATCTACCTCCGGAATATTCTTCTTTAAGCATACATTATGCAAAACTGCGGTGGCAAGTATAACACTTTCAATTCTGTTCTGACTTAATCTAAGTTTGGTGGCAATGCAGGGAAAACGTCTCTTCCAGGCACCCTAAGAACGCTCTACCGGGTTTCTGGTTCGAATATGGCATCTATTGTACAGTTCCTCTCCTGGTGTCGTAGGATTTCTAAGAGGAGTAAAAAGGTAGCGCTGTACGCCATAACCGCCATCTCCCAAAATAACGTTACTGCCAATATCTCCATTCTCCAATCTGGCTTGTATGTTACTAGCATTAAAAATAGTGCTGTCGTGGCTAGCTCCTGGCCATATACATACAATATCCATAATTAAGAGATCAGCGTTACAAATTGTTTGTACATTGTACGAAAAATAACCTTTACGGTTTCTATATAACTCTGCAACTTGTCCAACTAAAATTACAAAATCTTTGTAGTATATTACAATTGCATAACAATATGAAAACCAATATTAGTGTTTTACGTTAAGAGATCTGTATAAAAGTTAATAATTATAAATTTCAAAATATTGAATTTGATATTTTTGTCGGATACAAATTGTATTATAATACAGATAAATAAAATAGATAAATCTTACTTACCGGGAGATGTTATTGGTATATGGGTACAATCAATAGCTCCTATGACGTTTGGAAATTTGGCCAATTTGATAAATTACACATTATTTTCAAACATTTCAGCGTCACTTCTAGGCATTGATATGAAATTTTTGTTTAGCGATGCTATGGCCTTTGATACCTTAAAAATTATTTTACACACTGTACTTTTGTGTGTATTTGCAACATCTCCAAGTACTCTTTGCATTGAACCAGTTGCATAAAACCTCAAAGCCAATAACAACTGCTCCGATGGTTTGACGGCATTATTCCTAACAGAAAGAAACAAATTTTAGAAGCTTCATTTTATTTACGTCATGTCATTTGAATAAATATTTGTAATTACACTTTATCAACCATTACTTACATGTCACTGGGAGAACATATCATATCTGCAATTAATGCAGTCAAAAGTCGAGCAGTTTCTTTATTAACGCGAAATCGGCAGACAAAATCTAGGTCTTCCATTAGATAGAAATTCCTGGGTATATTACGTCGCTTTACACGTTGAGTCATATAATTAATTATTAGTTCATCGTCGGAACTTGACGAACTATCACTTGTTGCGAACATAATGATAAAATACTAGCAAATACCGTAAAATAGATAGCAAGAAAATCTCTGAACTGTCACGAAAGTGACATTTCGACATCGGCCGCCATTTTGGTTACCTTTACTTTAGCATTTGCAGCACCATTATGGGCCTGTAAGATGTAAGGTGAAAGTAAATGGTAAATGTCAAATGAAAAAACCCATTTTTATGACTTTGACTGTTTACTTTTACAATTAGCGATGCATTTAGCATTCTCGGTAAATGAAGAAACCCACCCTTGACATTAACATAGCCAGCCCGAAAAGCGATGTACCCAATTCCCAAGGTCCACGTTATTAATGATATTTCGATAATTAATGATACAATTTCAATAATATTTTTGTAAGCCTTCAGAAAATACCAACGAAAATTTTGCCGTTTTTTATTTCGAATATTCATAGTCATATTGAGAAATATCGTTTTAATAAATTTTGATACAAATCGCATTGCCCGCTGGTGTTTTGCAAGCGTTCCGGTAACATTCTTCTGTCTTCTCTTTATGTTCCCGTACAACAGATATTAAGGAGCGAGACAATAGACAAATAGACAAAAAAATAGACAAATCTGTTTGCGCACTTTCCGCCAGTTATATTCCGCCATTTGTTGTTTGGAATTCCAATATTTCGACAGTCTCAGTCAGTTTCCATCTTTGTGCAGAGCACACGTGTAGAGTAACTGGGGTTCTTAAGTAAGTTCTTTTAAAAAAATATAAGATGTATTTATTGTTTTTAACCCCACCTTCTTCATTTCTTTTACACAATATCCATGTAGAGATTGAATAATCACGGTGACATTACGCAGCCTTGTTAAACACGTTTTTTGATATCCAATCATCCCGTATAACCACTGTTCACCCAAACATATGCCAAACTTCCCTCATACAGAAGCAATTGAATGGATGAGATATGTATTCACTCTTTACTTGGACAACACCTTCCATAGCTGTTTCCTGTCGACTCGGTCGTATGTAAGTAGCAATAATGTATCAATATTGTTCATTCAATACATTATTTTTTGTTATTTTTATAATATCATAAAATTATTAACATCAACACAGGCTTGTCCTGGCAAGGATAAAATTTGAAATGTAAACAATAATACAATGTGAAAAACAAAAAACCGTATGACATCACAAAAACACTGAGGAAAAAACCTGAGGATTCGGGAACTACCTGTGAGCAATATAATTAAGTTTTGTGCTTAATCTGGTACCTACTCGTAGTTTCTGGCAAAGACGCATTTAAAGGTAAATACTACTTGTTTCGAAACAAAGCTACGTACCATGAAGAATTTAACATCCTACATTTTATTTAATATATTCAAAGAAACTCACTGGCTGTCTGAGCACATTCCGCATATTGCAAGCATTCCTTTTTAACATCTGGGAGGCCGAGGTCTATATCCGTATACGGCATTTCATCTCCACCTTCCTCTTGGGACCCTGGTTCCGTCTTGATGCAAACAGTCTTAGGATTAAGTAGATCCATGGCACTGCTGTGGTATCATTTGAATAAGCCAAAACAAATATACCTGAAACAGAACATTGTTGTAACGGAACGAACTTTGTATAAGGTTTGAATATTTACATAGTTGTGCTAGAATATTCTGCAACACTATTTTTTTTTTATAAAAGATGCAATCAAAGATACAATTATTTTGTTTTGTAGCTTTTTATTATTATTTTCTAAACTTTGTTTTATTTTAGAGTCTTTTACAGTTATTTTATTTATTTATTTTATTTAACGCCCAAAGGGCTTTTACATTTTGGTAGTACAAATAATTCATGACAGATTATTTTTAAACATATACAGAAATAATAAAAATAAAATTTGATAAAAGAGCACATAAGTCATAAAAACACAAAAATGCACCGATTTCATAGGTTTTCTGAAAAAAAGAGCCAAGTTTATGTTAAATATGTCAATATCACCTAAGTACCGATTTTCCATAGTGTGAAATCGTTGTATCGGAGAGTGGGCAATGTAGTTCCGCCTATGAATGCTACAGTAGAATAGTGTATTTTGTCGTGTAGTTACTGTCGGTATTCGTAGGTTTATGAGTTGCAGTAGTTCGCAACAGTCAAATTTAGAGTTAAGTATTTTGAATAAAAATGTTAAGTCGTTTATTTTACGTCTGTCTTCTAGTGTGTGTATTCTTAAAATATTTAATATTAAATTATATTTCAAGTCTTCTAGTGGGATATTTAATTTAAAATTTATAAAACGCAATTTTTTTTTTTTGTATTCGCTCAATGTTATTAATGTGAATTATGAAAGAAGGAGACCAAACTACCGAGTTATATTCCATTAGGCTTCTAACTAGAGATACATATAATAATTTAATGACTTGTATGGAATTAAAGTTTTTGGTTGTTCTTAATACGAAGCCTAGTGTTTTCATACCGTTGTTTACAATTTGGTGGATATGATTGGCGAAACTTAGTTTTTCATCCAAAATAATTCCAAGATCTCTCATTTCCGTGACTCTTTCTAAAGCTGTGTTATTGATGGAATATTTGAATAAATCAGGATTTTTATTTCTGAAGAAAGTCAAGGTTTTGCACTTTTCTACATTTAAGAATACATTATTTTGAACGCACCAATCCTTAAACTTACTAATATTTGACTGAAGTATATGGCAATGATTTAGATCAGTTATTTTCTTGTATAGCTTGATATCATCAGCAAAAAGCAATACCTCGACATCGTTGAAGCAATTGGTTATATCATTGATGAAAATGAGGAACCAAACCGGGCCAAGGTGCTTTTACCTCGACATCGTTGAAGCAATTGGTTATATCATTGATGAAAATGAGGAACCAAACCGGTCCAAGGTGACTACCTTGTGGTAGGCCACTAGAAGCCCAGAAAGCTTTCGACATCCATGATTTTATTTTCACGAACAGTTTACGATTTAATAAATAGCTAGTAAACCATTTTAGCATGTTATCCCTTATTCCTAGAGCAAATAGTTTTTGGATTAGTAGTTTATGGGATACTTTGTCAAATGCCTTGTTGTCTTTGTCAAATGCAGTTGTTATTTCATTAATATCGAATCTTATGTCTTTTATAAATTCCTCCATATTTAGGTCCATTCACTCGTTCGAACGAGTGTTTATTGAATTTGCAAGGCTTATTAAAAGCAAAATACAAAGAAATAAAAATTAATCGCCGGTTTGAGGTTCGAGCCGAGGTGCGACAGCTATTCGTTTATTTGGTAACGACGACGCATTAGCCCACAAGGCCACGGGTCCTGTTTGCAGTCCCGTGAAATTACACCGTTATATATTTGTGTAACGGTTCATGCAGACACATCGCAACGTACTATTTATTGCCTTTATTGTCGCATTGGAATTCTTTCGTAATTTTTATTTTTTTTATTTCCACACGGAAACTGGATTGTTCACTTTATTTAATTTTTACTTCCTCAAGTCTATAAACAATAGCAGCGTTTGTTATTTTGAACGAGATGAACTGTGAATTTTGGGATGCCGTTTTATATATTTTTCAAAACCCTTTTTTGATACTTCCGGGTGGAAATTGGGAGGGGCAAAAACACCCGGCGATAGCGCGCGCAAAAATTCACAGGACTACACCAATTGTAATGACCCAGTTCACTTTTTTATCATACTTTTAGTCTGATTATTGTAGAGGCATTCCAAATACGTTTGACGTTTCATGAACCTATACATACACGACAATGAAGTCGATATACAAAATAACAACAGTCAACGTTTCAACCTTAACCGGAACGTACGCCTGCACCGCTGTATCGCGACAGTAATATTATTAATTCCGGGTTGGGTGCTGCTTGCCCTAACCCTTTGCGCTCGTAATAAGTGGGGTCTCCAATATGTCGCTAACCGAAATTTTGGAGACGTTAAAGAGTGATGTATATAAGAACATCAAAGAAATAAAAATCAAAAATTTGATTGAAAAACAATTCCTACAACTTGAAAATACAATCAACAAAGAAAAAATATCGGACCAACAGGAAATAATCAAATTAAAAGACCTACTGCTAACGAAAACTGAAGAATATGCCAAAGAACTAGAAAATAGAAACCGAAGTTATCCTGTAAGTAACGAAGCCAAAACAACAAATAATTTACCTCAAGATACAAATAAATTTTCAATTATTATTTTTTCTGATGATAAAAACAAATCATCAGAAGACATTGAAAAAATTATCACAAAAAAAAATTCTGCTGCAAAACTGAAAATTGCAGTAAACGGAGTTAAAAAAATAAGCAAAAATAGACTGATTATACACTGCCCCAAAAGAAATGATGCTTTAGTATTGTCAAAAGAGATTAACGAAAATCTTCGTAACATCCAAGCTGAAGAAGTAAAGAAGAGAAAACCTAGGATCATTCTAAAAGGACTACATGAAGATATTCAAGATGATGATATCGTACCAAACCTAATTTCACAGAACCCGGACCTGGAGGAAATGTTAAAAATGAATCCCGACTTAGACTCACTAAAAATGTTAAAAACATTTAAAACTACATATACAAAAAATTGTGTCCTGGAAACTAGTGGCAGTATGAGACAATTACTACTGTATAAACAAAAAGTTAACATCAGCTACCAGCGGGTTAAGGTGGAGGACAGCAAAGTATTGACGCAATGTTTCCATTGCCTTCGATTCGGTCACACTTCGCTCCGATGTCTGGATAAAACAATAAAGACTTCATTATTTATGCATTAAACCGCTTACTCGTAAACACGGAATATTTTTTATTCAAACAATTAGATATAGCTTTATTATTGCGAAAAGAGAGTATTTATGTCGGGGGAGACCAAAAAACATGCAAAAATATGCATTTAACATTTTAATTTTGTTTAAATTAATTCACTCTCACGGAAACGCCATTGTTTATCCATCGTTTTATTTTAACATTTTATAGACAATGCTGCCAATCATAGAAAAATATTTTTACGTAAAACAGAGTGAATGCATTATTGACAAGTATGTACCTGAATTTATAACAGTAGAACATGTAAAGAAATGTATTAGAATAATTACACAAACCAGCTAGACAAACCCTGCTTTGCCAAACAAACCATTCAAAACCTGGGATGTTTTTTAAAATTATGATGAAATGCGAGTTTATTTAAGAGAATTTATTTTAAAAGATTGGTACTTCCGACAAATGTCATATTTGATTGTCTATTAGTTAAAAAAGGAACGTTCCATATTATCCGTGCATCAAACTTCGACAAAACGAACGTTCCGTATTATCCGTGAGGTGTTAACTGCATATTTATAGATTTATTTAATGGTCACAGGCGTACTGATCGGCTAAAGATAAGCTAGGTCACATTAAACACAGTGCAGTTATGTATTTGAGCATGCCGTAGCTCAAATTACAGAACAATGGTCGCTCAGCGTCATTTGGAATGAGGAAGCTACTAAAATGAATGGCGTTGAATATACGCATTAGAACTTACCAATAACTACCTATGGGATGATAAATTTAACAGCGTGAGTTAAATAGAGTTTGGAAACAGGATTAAATGCATGAATAAACGAATAAACCACTTACTGATTAACGACTAACGGTGACGTGTCGACAAAATGCATAAGTTATGCATAGACATAGACAATAATTAAGTCATAGACAATTAAGACAATCTTTATGATTGATCTGCGTTTGTCGGGAAGTTACCATCGTATGGGATCAATTTAACCCTCCCTAATCGGCCATGTGATCATAATCTACAACGCTCTTTAAAACTTCAATAACTTCTTAAATGCTTTAATCATTAAATCAACATTTAAGGTATTCCTAAAAAATATATTTTTGCATCCGTAAAAAAATATTTTCAAAAATTGTGACGATTCTGTATAAAATAATTTAAAAAAAATCCTAAAAGTCAACACATTTATATGTCAGATGAGGAAACAAAGTTTAAATTTCTATGGGAATAACAGAGAAGACAAAACATCCATTCATTCCAACCTCATTAACCTACGTGCAATATTACGATCTCATTTTAGTTATATATTTATGACAAAAAGAGATCTAAAATAAAACGTTAAGTTAAATAAAAAAATTATAAATCTGTCTTTTTTACATGAACAACCGCACAAGAGTCCCAACTGCTCCCGTCTGGAGCCAGTGGGACTATGGCGTCCCGAATTGGGGTATGGGGTAGGTAGTAGGGTGGATCGCCATTGTATGGAATTTTTTATATTTTATAAATCAGTTTTCGCGGGGTGCGGAATAGGTGCTTTAGGTTCATCCAATTAAGCATACAAAATATCAATTTAAAATTTTGATGACAAGTACTGCCCCAAAGCAGTTGAATTATTTAAAATCTGGTAAAAAAATGTCCCTTTATAAAAGAGTTTTGTGTCAATACTAATACTTTTATTTTACTTTTACATTTAAAATGAATAAAAATTGCCGCGCCTTAAATAATAATATTTAAAAAAATGTGATGATATTTATTTTCCCGCGAAAATTTGACAAATTGCCGAGTCCATTTTCACGCCTCGCTCGCGCACCGCGCATTCCCGCGCACAGGGACGCGGGGCCGCGGGGGTTTTGCATGCGTTATTGCAATCATCAGTAAATAATTGTAGTAAGCTTCGCAAGCACGTCCATTTGAGCAATTACAGTTTACAATTATTATTTGGAGTTCAGGTTAAACAAAATAACAATGAGTTTACGCAGCGGTGACAAAAACTGTCCATTGTTTGGTTGTGGTGCGGAATTACCAGCTAGTGAAGTAATGAAGATACGATGAAATATTTTATTCACGTCTCGCAAAGCGCAGAAAAACGATTCCAGGATTTGGTAAGAGATACTAGTTAAATTGTTGCTACTAAAATAGAAAATATTTGGAAACGAGCATCTCTACCGATCGTGGAACATCGCACAATATTGAGGACTACCTACCATGAAAAATATCGCCCGATTCCATACAAAGGTAGAAAGCATAGTGAGAGTTACCTTAAAAAACTGGATGATTTCAACGCAGCCAGACGGTATTTGATATCGCTGCTTGCAAAAGTACTTCGTTCGAAAATTATTTTTGTGCGCAAGATCGAAAAGTACCTATTAAAGAAAGACATTTTTTAATAGATCAAAGAGGCGACTTAGATAGAAAAACTACTAGGCGAAATGAGAGCAATATGTTAAGAAAAATAAAGCGCAAACTATGTATACCAAGAAACACAACAAACATCTTTAGATCAACCGTCCACATCTCGCAGTACAGTTTCATGTTTTACTAACGTTGATCTTCCAACTCACAAACAATACTTAATAGGAAAGTTACTCAAGAACTATGAACATCTTCCTGTGATAGAATTTCAAGCAGTAGAGTCCAACTTACCAGACGTTACAAAATCCGGTGACGACCTTAGCACAGACCAGCTTTATTTATTGGAAATGTGCCGAGCAATCGCCGAAGGACAATGTAACGAAAACTTAGCGAAAAGAAACCCGGGTAAAATCTGTCATTCGCGTTCGTTAACAACAGCCAATACTATTCTTCGACTTTAAATTTCAACAAAGAATTCGAGAGAAAATCAGGTGATATTGGCTGAATTTGTGCTAAGAGTGTATGCTCCGATGTGGTTTAAAATAAAAACACAACCTTCGTGTATTTACGGGGCGAGACACCTCCACGAAACCATAAAATTGTCTCGTTACCTTCCAGAGCATTTGAAAAATGTGGTAGATCCCGTAATTCAACGCAACGGGTATTTTGGCCACAGCGAAAATATACTAATTAGTATGCTAAACGACGAACTAAGAAAAATTAGAGAGTTGGCTCTGAGGCGGATTCTAAGTATACGAGAACGTACTTCAGGGTTCTCTCCAATAAGAGCATTTAAGCTACCTACTTTTAATTTCAACGCAGCAGACTATATTGACCTGATCTACTTGAAAAAATTATCAAAACCACCTCTTATAAAACTGATATCTAGCGAGACAATATTTGATGCCATTGCAGACCATGAAATTATCGAATCCAACATTTTGTGTGAGTTCCGATTGACGCCCTGTCACACGCAAGCCACGGAAAGATGCATCAAAGTGGTAACGGCATCATGCTCTGCTGTTTGCGGCCCTGAAAGACGTGAAGGGTGGATATAAAACAAGCTAGAGTCTTGTCGTATAATGCCAGTATTCAATTCGAAGAAGGACTATAAAACACAATAACTTTTATGAGTTTTTACTTTATTTTAACATTGTTTGTGATTTTTTGTATGGCGATGGTACTTTTATTGTTTCATGATTAGTAGATAATATTATTAGTAAATGAAAAGTTTATTTTTTTTTATATTTTAACTACTTTTATTGAGCAAAGATGAAACTCTTCTTTTTCTAGTTTCTCGCTTTTTTAAAAAAAATTTGAATTGACATGTGGCAGTACTTGCACTCGAAATATCTTAAAGATGTCATAAAGACTTTTAAAAGTATCCCCATAGAGCATCCATTCCACACGCCGCTGCTAAGAAAAACAAAAAAAAAAAAAAAATCGAACCACGCTAGTAGGTAGGGCTGATAATAATAATAATCTGAGGAAAGTTTTGTTCCTTTCACAGTACTAATGGCAGAGAGGGACAGGGTGATGACTCTTTTACATACAGCTGCTGGGCGGGATGGACTGGATATGGTCAAGTACTTGGTGGAGGAAACCGGTGCTAACATTAATACACTCCGTGAGAGAGGCGTGTCTCTTCTGTTGTGTGCGGCCCAGGGTGGAGAGTTGCTAACTGTAAGGTGTCTTGTTGAAAGAGGTGCTGATATCCACGCTACAGATGTGTTAGGCAGACTGTGCTACATCACGCGGCACTAGAGGGATATCTCCCGCTAGTAGAATACTTCCTGCAGCAGGGAGTGGACCCTGACAGGGTAGACAGGAGGGGAGAGACCGCACTAACTGAGGCATCATAGTTTGAGAGGTGGGATGTGGTGCGGCTGCTGCTGAGAGGGGAGTGGATGTTAAAACGGAAGAGGTGCATCTCTTAGTAATGCTATATAGGGCGGTGAATGGTCTATAGTGGAGGCTTTAGTAAATAAAGGAGTAGTCATTAAAGAAAGTCGACCATATGATAGATTATCCGAATTTTATGAAAAATATCCCAATTACCAATTTGAAAAATAATCAGTTTAACCCCTCAAGTCTAGACACTGCAATATCATGATAGTTATAAAATCAGTCACTTTTATATTAATCCCTACAGCACAAGAGTCCCAACTGCTCCCGTTTGGAGCCAGTACGACTATTAAATTCCCAACTGGGGTATGTTGTGAAGCTGAAGGTAGTGGGGATGGGAAGGGATAGGGAAGAGAAAACACATTAGAGCTGTTAACAGAAACTAAGAACTTACACATACATGCCTTCAGAATATATTGAATAATTATACGGACAACTGCAATTCACCTAAATGCTCAAAAATCTCAAAAAAGGTAATATTAAATATTAAGGCATAATTATAGATCAACATGTTGAATGGACAGAACATATTGCCAAACTGTAAACATAATTTCGTAAACTTTATTACGTATTCCTCAAATTAAGAAATATTCTGCATAAATCTATGCTACTAAAGGTTTACTATGCATTAGTCCACTCAGTTCTACAATACGGAATAATAGGCTGGGGAGGAGCATATAAAACCAACTTAACCCCACTCGAAATAGTACATAGAAGACTCATCAAAATTATTCTAATGAAACAATAAGCCACTTGCATGGATTTCAGGACGAATTGGAAAAAACCGTGTGGATAGATTTTTTTTACTAAGATTACGAAATGTTAGTAAAAACTTTCAGAAATGTACAGTTTTTTTTATTTTTAAATAAATAAATCCATTATTTGGGCCCGTGACGTAACTACATGAAAATGTCCCATCTCCGAAAATGTTCCTATTAATTTCGTAAATTCCACACTAATTTATTGTTTTAATATGGCAGCACTTTGATTTCAGGCGAATTTTTTAATTCGTTTAACTAGATTTATTGTTTGTTCTCTGCGAATTTATCATTTGGTTTGACTTTTTGACAGATGTTGTGAAGAGAACCCCGTTTACAATTTACGCTGTCTGTACGTGTTTTAGAGGTATAATGGTAGTGGTGCTGATTTTAACAAAATCAATTTTTATAATATTCTTATTATCATTATAATTTACTAGTACAAGTATATTACATTGGATCAAAATGATGGATCAAGGAAAAAAATATTTATGAGATGTATGAGATGCATGGAAGGCAAAGAGTACTAATATTCTGCGTATGCAGGTAAATAATTGGCTTCTGGTCTTGGGGAGAGCTGAATGCGAGAATATGCTAAACAACATTAATTGAATTGTAATTTTTGTTTTTCTTTACATTTTAATTTATATTGGTATTATATTAGCATTAAAGTAACTGTATTTTTACATAAAGTTCGAAAATTGCTCAATTCTTCGTGATATTTTTCCTTAAAGGAAAATTTCCTTCTTTACTTTCAGTTTTTATTTTTCATTTTCTTGTTTTATCTATTAACATTTCTTTAGTTTATTATGTCAACTAAACAATAGTAAAAAAATGTCGTGGTATAACTGAAAGTATACTAGTTTTATGAATATATATATATATATATATATATATATATATATATATATATATATATATATATATATATATATATATATATATGTATTATTTTACCAACCGAATTTCTTCATTCATTTTCATTTTCAAAATAATTTTTCTTGTTTTATCTATTAATATTACTTTAGTTTATTATGTCAGCTAAACAATAGTAAAAAATGTCATGGTATAACTGAAAATATTCTAGAATATGAATTTACATATGTATTATTTTACCAACAGAATAGTCAACACTATAACTTACTAAAATTTACTATTATTTACATGTAAAAACATTATCATATTGGAATGTCCTAAAACGGGCAATTGCCTAGTTGGACATTTTAAGTTCATTATATTGTATAATGTAATATTTACAAACAAACAATAAATAAATAAATAAATAAATTATGTATTAAAAAAAAGTAGTTCTACATACATCCAAATTGTAACAACTGTTAAGCATGTATAGTACTGTCAATCTGATAGTGCTCCCTCTCTAAACACGAGAATTTCTCAATTAGGGAGGTATTGTTACCACTAATATTATATATTAAGCACTTAAATGTCTCGGTTTTGTGTTAAGATCGTCCAAAGATCTAATGCATACAAATACACTCAAAACGCTATACATAACATTAGTCAGAAGTATTCTTGAGTATAATTCCTCTCTCTGGTCGCCATTATACAATGTACATTCACAAAAAAATTGAAAGAGTACAACATAAATTTTTAAGGCATATAAATTACAAATTAAAAATTCCAATAGAAAATTTAAATTATAATTATTTAATGCAATTGCTTAAATTACCCGAATTGTCACAGCGAAGAAAAATCTCTGATGTTTTATTATTATTTAAAATTATCAAAGAATATTTGGATAGCCCTGAACATGATAAATTATCAAGAACCTAACAATTACAACACCAGACTCCATGCTCCATTTAACGTAGTTGCTTCTCGCACTAATTTTATGTTTAACTCTTGTCTTCAGAGATTGCATCGTGTGGGGAATGAAACTTGCTCTGTCGATATATTTTTTTATAAAAACATCGCTTCCTTCAAAAAGCGTATATGTATGCAGATGCAAAAATCCTTAAATGTTCCAGATTGTTAACAGTAACAAATTTAATACCCATTGCTCTGTAACTACTTTCATAGTACCTACTTAC
The DNA here is from genome assembly GCA_929108145.2 of Limnephilus rhombicus. NCBI lineage: Eukaryota > Metazoa > Arthropoda > Insecta > Trichoptera > Limnephilidae > Limnephilus > Limnephilus rhombicus. The sequence goes on along the minus strand of OV815289.1, from coordinate 19,273,971 downwards.
TTCTTTACACATATATGTTTAAAGAAGTAAGTAGGTACTATGAAATGTTTTATTTTCCTGATAATAACAAACTAACGTAAAAATCCTTAAATGTTTCACTTTGTTAACAGTAACAAACTTAATACCCACTGCTCTGTAACTACATTCATAGTACCTACTTACTTATTTATAAATGTAATTACTGTGTACCTTTTATTTTTTTTCCTTTTTCATAATAATAACAAACATACGTACATTTATGAAAGCAAAAAAAAAAAATAATAATAATAATTAATTACAAGAAAATTACCTACTTTTATATTACTCGTTAAAAATGTTTTACACCACTGCAATACCAGTATGCTTCGAGTATATTTGGAATCACATTTTGTGTGATATTGTGACAATAATTATTGAATCTAATGTAGCGTGAGCCCAAATACTAATCCGCAGGTTGAACACCTTTGTAAACAATTACTCGAATACTGATACCTACTTATGTTAGGCCTACTTATACCTATATAGCTCTGTTTATCATTTTATGTACTATATACTTATGATACTGCATACTTGTTATAATGCTCCTGTACAATTTATTTTATACGTAAATATTTTATGTATTGGTTAATAAATAAAAAATGATGAAAATCCTCGTAGACTAAGAACTATTTGTACCAGTCTGAAGATGCACTAACGAGCTGAAACCGGTTACGGTCAATAAAATTAAGTGGAATAAGTTTTAAATTTGTTTTATTATAATATACTAGCTGACCCGGCCCCCCGTTGCTGCGGCTAACTAAGGCCGGTTACAGTACACGACCGACGGTCGGTCCTGACGATACGCATGCGTATGGTCAATCCTGACGATCGCATACCACCGACCGACCGTCGGTGCGTACCGTCAGTTCACGCTTGACCAACAAGCTGACCGTACGTCGTACGCGAAATGGACGCGTTTACGAATAGTTTAATTGCTGCTTATTATCTTCGTAGACGTATTAGGAATGGAAGATGTAGATATCACGTACATCCGATCGTCGCCCAAAGAGCATTTCAAGGGGAATTCACTCGTCGGTTGACCGACGGTCCGCATGCGAACGCGCTCGACCGACGATTCTCGTACTCACTGCGTAGCGATATACGCATGAGTACGGTCGGTCCTACACTGAACGATTTATGAATTTTTATACAAATGACAAGCGCGACCGACGTACGCACCGACCGTCGGTCGTGCACTGTAACCGGCCTTACCAGCCTAAACACAACGCCATCTACAGGATGCTTATCCAACCTTTACAACCACCGCCATCTTTGAGTTTATCGTGAAGAGACAGACAGACGCCGCGGAGGACTTTAATTTATAATATCTAGAGATTTTAGCACTGTACATTGCACATTGTGTGCCTCGTCTGTGGACGCCGTAGAGATGGTCGATATTCGGAATGGGCTAAAAGTACCTACGGTTCCAGCTTACGGTTTCAGTTTCAAGTGGCCTGTTTCTATTAATAAGACACAGGCACAAACTCACAGGGGAGAAAAAATCATTCTCTTTTTTAAGATAAAAATAGGGAAAATAATTTCCTTCAGGGCCAATGTCATATTTGGGTGTACTGTGTGGAGGATCTTTTTAAGGAGAGGAAGGAGTGAACATGAATCTTGAAGAGACCCCTTTTGTAGGAGGGAGGAATCACAGAAACCGGCAAATCATTCCACAGCCGAGCTGTTGAACCCAAGAACTAGTCGTAGAAGCAACCGGTTCTCATTTGACAAATGTCAATGGTGTACAAATGTTGGGCACGCGTTTGGCATGTTTTGTAAACTGATGCAATGCTTTTGGAATTGTTTATTTTTTAAGTGTTTTCATTTTGTTGCAAAAAGGAAGTGATTTTTGCACATTACTTTCATACTATGAGGTTGGGTTGGACCCATATGGCATACCTAATGCTTTCCATTTACATCTTTAAATTCAATGTATAATGTTCATTGTACATGTTGAAACAAAAATATTGTGCGCCTTTGTGGATGGGGACCTCCAGTCTGTCTTACAGTGCTTGTGTGTCTCACCCTGTCAGGCACAGTAAATATTAAGCAAAATGGCAACATTTGTGGCAATAAATTATAATTTAAGTAATTTTTTTAGGTAATTATGGTATTTTAGGTAATTAAATACTTATTTAATTATCTTGCGAGTTCTCGGCTTGCATTGCAATGCCATTTAAATAAAGGAATTGTTCCCTTGACCCCTTCTCCTCCCGCGTTTTACCTTCACGTTCCCCGCCTTCCCCCTCCACTCTACCATATAAATTCCCCTCCCGCATTCCCTCTCTTGCACCTCCCGTGTTCACTTTTGTTTCCCTCCGGCCCTCCCGGATCTCTATCCCCTCCCGCCTTCCCTTTCTGCAGCGAAACTAGGTGAAATCCACTCATTTTTAAACAACTTGCGCGTCACCTATTTCTAAATTTTTATACAAATTTCATAACGCCAGAGATTACCAGTTTATATTATTTGGAGTGAAAAATGCAAACAAAATTTTGGTCTGACCAAAATTTCATTTACATTTTTTACTCCAAATGTCAGGAAACCTTGGTTAAAGTAAGTCAAGTACTTCCCTTAACACCCTGTACCCTTTACACATAAACATATTTTAGGTAAGTATACAGTTTTTCAGGTTTTTCGAGCGTCACACCACCCCAGACACATGCCCGTATTATGGTAGTCAAAGTATTTATATATAATTATTATAGAATGAAATGAATGCTAGTTCGTTTTAATATTAATTTAATTATTTTCTCTGCTTACTTAAGTTAATTTTTTGTATCCAGATGGGTTTTAACGAGATAAGTGTGTTAAAAATTGAGACACTACCAGCACCTATGGGTTGCTTGAGGAAACTCCCAGGCTTTAGTATTTCAAACAAATGGTGCGAAGCTTGGCTAGTCGCTGAGTGTTCGGTAGATCGGTAGCAACCTGTTTTAACTACGAAGTACGTACTACAGAAGAAACCATTTTTTTTGTAAATACTTCCAAATGTCAAATGTATAATAGTTAATTCTTTAAATGTGTGCAGGTTTTTACATTATAAAAATGCTAGCATCTCATTATTATTGCTTCTTCCTAACGCAAGTTTTAACAGTAAAACAACTGCCAGTGTTTGGCCCGGTGTGTTGTCACCGTAAAATAATACATTTATAACATGTCCATTGGGAATTAAAAATTGAAGTTTTTTGCAAAAGGAATTATTTTATTTAAAAGGACCCTTACAATTTTAACATGGTCCTTCAAGCCGGATTGCAATCAGAGGACTGCAAAAATATAAAAACAAGAACCAGCTGCCAATTAATACAGATGACCAAAATTACAATTACCGGAATTACAAAGATGAACAAAGGAAGACTGGATTCACATCGGAAATGAGATAAGTTTTTAGTGCCTTCCCACCCGTACCCATATCCTTTAACATCCATTCAGAACTCATACGTAGTTTTTTTAACAAGATTAATCCCATAAATATTGTATTGTAAAAAATAAAATCACTACCCACGTAAAGATTTTATGCAACTCATGATTCTCAATTAATGATTGAACAATAGGTTCTCAATTAATAATTGCCAGGAATATTGTCGTTGTTGTCTTTCAGGCGGGTAGCTTCTCAAATAAATAAATACGCATTGTCGGAACACATTTTATCAGGGATTAAGCTACGAAAAGGTATTTGTACCCAAAATGGATAAGATCAAATCTTTAATAGCCAAGAGAGGCGTGATTAAGGGGAAATTGACGCGTTTCGCGGATTCTATAAAATCCTTGTCCGCGATTGAAATTAAACTGAGGTACGACCGAATTAAGCCATTGTTAGATCAATTCGAATCTATTCAGGACGAAATTGAAATTTTATCGGATGAGGAACTGGAAAATTCTATTCAGCGCGAGACGTTTGAAAATCAATATTTTTCTGTTTTAGCGACTGCCAAGGGGGCGATTGACTCAATTGACCAGGGTAGGGTCGACATCAAACTTCCAACTCTCCAATTGAGAGAATTCGATGGGAATCAAAAAGATTGGGTAAATTTCGTTGATACCTTTAAAACATTGGTTCATAATAACAGTTCCTTGAGCAACGTCCAAAAATTCTTTTACTTGTAATCTGCGCTGAAAGGGAACGCATTGAAAATAATTGCTAATCTAGAAGTTTCGGAATTAAACTACCTATCGGCTTGGGAATTGTTGCACGACAGATTTGCGAATCTCAGGGCTACCGTACATAAACATATCCAAACTCTATTTCAATTAAAGGATATGAAACATGAATAGCCTGTAGCATTAAGGTATTTAATTGATGAAACTAATGTCAATTTGAAAGCGTTACAAAACATCGGAGTTAAAGTAGATCAATGGGATCCTTTGATTTTTTACATAATTTCAAATAAATTGGATATAGCTACCCGGAAAAATTGGGAACAATATACATTGCAAGGTGAATTACCTACATTAAAGGAATTCATAAAATGTTTATCTGCAAGGGCACAAGTATTGGAGCTTATGAATGCTTCAGAGAAAATATCTTCTAACCTACATAAAATGCAAATAGGCAACAATAATAACAAAAAAGATTCATCGGTATTCTTGGCAATAAAGGCAAACAACTGCATTTATTGTAATGATAAAGGTCATCAAATTTATTTTTGCAAAAAATTTCTAAAATTAAAATTACAGGATAGGATTGATACTACGAAATCAATCCGGGCGTGTTTTAAATGTTTGAGGTTGGGTCATCAAGCACAGAGTTGCAAGACAAACCTAACCTGCAAAATTTGTGGCAAGTATAGCCACAATACTCTACTACACAAGGAGGTACCTCCGCCGGAGACCTCAAATATGGATGCTAATAACGAGGTTATAGTGTCGAATTTTTCTGCATCGGAAAAGGCAGAAAAAATAATATTATTGTCAACCGCCTACATAGGAATTGTGGGGGCCAACAATAAAATGTTTAAGGCTCGCGCCCTGATTGACTCTGGTGCGCAGAGTAATTTTATGAGAGCTGAATTTGCTAATAAATTAAATTTACCATGTGAATGGATAAAAAAACCCGTGTCTGGGATCCATAATAATATCACACACATAAAAAAGAGAATTTCAGTGGAGATGACTTCGCTTAATACGGATTATAAACGCGAAATATCATGTCTGATTTTACAGGAAATTACAACCAATTTACCACAAGTGACAATGGCGAAAAAAGAGTTCAAAATACCACCAGGACTGGAGCTGGCAGACCCGAACTTCAATATAGCTGCACCCATCGACGTCCTGTTGGGCGCGGAGAGCTTCTGGGAAATGCTAAACAACGATAGATTGAAACTCGAGTCAGGACCAACGCTTCAACGTACGCAACTGGGATGGATTGTGTCCGGTCCTATCAACGTGTACCCCAAACAAAGGCCTGTATCAGATTTTTGCAGTTTATCTATAAATAAGTTGAGTCATCAAATAGAAAAATTTTGGAAATTGGAAGAGATTAATTCCACTAAAATTCAAACTCAAGAAGAAAAGGCTTGCGAAGCCAGTTTTGTAAGTACTCATACTAGAGAAGATGACGGTAGATATGTAGTAAGTTTACCGCGTCGGGCATGCATTGATCAGTTGGGAAACTCATTGCTCACTGCCGAAAAAAGATTTAAAAATATAGAAAGAAAATTTGTGTCACATCCCGAGTTAAAGACACAATATGTAAAATTCATGCGTGAATATGAAGAACTGGGACACATGGAGATGTGTGACCAGTCAAAAGGGGATCGTGACTCCTATTTTTTACCGCATCACGCTGTAGTGAAAGAATCCAGCACTACTACTAAAGTGAGGGTCGTTTTTGACGGCTCCGCCAAAACCTCAAATGGAATTTCTCTCAATGAAGCCTTGATGACAGGACCTGTTATACAAAAGGATCTATATAACCAACTATTGCATTTCAGGAAACATCAAATAGTCATGACTGCCGACATCAAGAAGATGTACCGCCAGATTAACATGTGTGAAGATGACCTGGACCTACAGAAGATAGTATGGCGCGAGTCGCCACAGGATGTGCTCAAGCATTATCGTCTGAAGACTGTGACTTATGGACTGGCACCTTCCTCCTTCTTAGCCACAAGATGCTTAAAGCAAATTGGTATGGATAATAATTTAATTTTTCCTAGAGCTAGTCAGGTCATAGAAAATGACTTCTATATGGATGACTTGTTAACGGAAGCAGATAAGCTGGAATCCTTTAAAAAGTAAAAGAAGAATTAATCAGCATCTTGTCATCTGCGGGGATGACGTTGAGGAAGTGGAGGTCCAATGCGTTGGAATTGTCAGCCGAATCGGGCCAAGCTAAGTGTGCCGATTCAGGCGATTCCGACAAAATTATTACTGACAATCCAAAGACTGAGAAAATATTAGGATTAACATGGAACAATGAATCTGATTACTTTTCTTATGTAATAATGAAGCCATCAAGTCCAACCGAGAGCAAACGAGAGATATTGTCTTGCATCGCATCAACCTTCGATCCATTGGGACTCCTAGGGCCGATAATAGTCATAGCCAAATTGATAATGCAAAGGCTGTGGCAGTCCAAAGCAGCATGGGATGATCAATTACCTAATGAAATATTAGCACCCTGGAGGACCTACCTGCAAGATTTAATTCAGCTAAATGAGTTGAAAATACTAAGAAAAATTATTTGCAAGCAAGCAAAAGAGCTACAGCTACACGGTTTTTGCGATTCGTCTGAGAAGGCTTTCGGAGCCTGTATCTATATGGTGTCAATGGACCACAGCGGTAAGTGGCATTTTTTTTTATTTTTTTTTTTTTATTCCAGTTAAAAGAAAATTACATTTTCACTCATTTAACTAGAAATAATTATACAAATTAAAATAAAGTAAATATTTCAATACAGCGCCATTCAACATCATTATTTTGTTTTTCAAGAATAAATATTAATAATTTTTTTTTAAATTTACCCAGCTTCTTTTCGTTTTTAATGTCGTTTGGAAGGCAATTATATAAGTTGCCTCCCTCGTAACCAATGGATTGTTTGCCATAGTTAGTGTGGATGGTGTTTAAATGTATGTTATCGTGTTGTCTCGTAAAGTGTTTGTGTACTTGGGACGTTTTAATGAATTCTGTGTTTGTGTGTACGAGTTTATTGTTTATTTTGTATATAAGGAGACATGTATTGTATTCATATAGTTTTCTTAATGTTAGTAGTTTTGTTTCCATATATATTTTTTTTGTGGGTGTTCTGGGCTTGTAGTTAAATAGTTTTTTGATTACCTTGTTTTGTATTACCTGTAATTCATTTATGTATGTTTCACATGCGTTTCCCCAGATTTCAATCAAGTAATTTAAATGTGAGTGTACGAGACTATAATATAAACCTTTTTTAAATTTATTTGGCAACAGATATGATATCCGGCTAAATACGCTAATTAAAGGGATGATTTTATCTTTAATACCTTGTATATGTTGTTTAAATGTCAAATGCTGATCAATGCACAGCCCAAGATATTTTTCCTGGATCAGGATTTGAAGTTCATTGTTTTCAATTTTTAAGGGTACATGAGGAGGAACTATTTTACGGGGTGAGTTTAAGATCATGTATCCTGTTTTTTTAACATTCATTGTTAACATATTTGATTGGAGCCAACTGTTGATTTTTTCTAGATCTGTTTGTGCATTTTCTAGTAAAATATCTAAATCTTTACCCAAGTAAAAAATTGCTGTATCATCTGCATATAAAAAGATTTCACCATTTAAAATTAATTGCGAAATATCATTTATGTAAATTTGGAACAGTAGTGGACCTAGTATGGACCCCTGCGGAACTCCATAGTTTATTGGAACGTATTTGCTATTTTGATTGTTAATGCTAACAAATTGCTTTCTATTGCTAAGATATGATTTAAGTAGATTAAGAGCAGGACCAACTACACCAAGTTTCTTGAGAAGTATGTCGTGACTAACTGTATCAAAGGCTTTTTGAAGGTCAACTAATATAGATAAAATATAATTTCCACCATCAATGCCGCTTCTAAGTTTACTGATTAAGTCATTTATTGCTCCTAGTGTGTTCGATTTTTTCCTAAAGCCGTATTTTTTTTTATATAAGAATGATTTTTTGAGCAGAAAATTGTTTAATCTTTCGTAAATTACACGTTCAAAAATTTTAGATAAAATTGGTAAGATTGAGATGGGTCTGTAGTTTGAGGTATTTGTTTTGGACCCACCTTTGTGAATTGGTATCACCTTAGCAATTTTACAGCTATCGGGAAAAGTTCCTTCTTTGAAACATTGATTGATTAATTTTGTTAGAGTAGGAATCAATTCTGTGGAGATACTTAGCACTGTTTTATATGTGAGTGAATCGTAACCTGCACTTGCATTTGGTTTTAGAGATTTTAATATTTGACTTATTTCTAACTCCGTAGTGGGCTGAAGATATAAAGATTCAATGCTGTAGGAGGAGCCAATGTTGCAAAAGAAATTATTAAATTGGTCGCATATCTCTACATTGTTAGTGATTATTTCATCTTTTAGAATTTTATAAGAATATTATTAATTAAGTTCCAAGATTTTTTACTGTTATTTTCGCATTTTTTAAAGAGATTACTGTAGTGTGTTTGTTTTAAGTTTCGTTTTTTTGTAGTGATATTATTTCTTATTTTTAAAAATTCTGCTTTTAGTAATGTGTTATTTGGTTGTTTTTTTAGTTTCAGATGTAATTTATTTCTTTTATTGATTAATTTTATAAGGTCTTTGGTTATCCAGTTTGGGTTATTTATGTTTTTGGTTTTAATTTTTGTGGTACTATTAGAATTAATTTTTGTTGTCAGGTAATTTACAAGATTATCATAATTTAACATCGAGTTGTCATTCAAATTTAAATGAAAAGGATTTTGCATGACATCATTCTTTAGATTATCAAGATTAATATGTGTGTATTTTTGGGACGATTTTAAAGATGTGTTTTTAACATATGTGTGAATTACATCAAGGAGTAGTATATTGTGATCAGATATGGAATTATCACAATTCGTAAGTGAATATGATAGTTTTGTATTATTTTGTAATAATTCTGCTTTCAAAATAGACCAAAATTCAAATGAAATCAGCATTCTTAATTAATTTATTTTTATTTAAGTTTATTAAGAACATTAACAATAACAGTTTTAAGCAAGAATATACAAGTGGTTTTTTCTTTAAAAACTACTTGTATATTCTTAAAAGTTTTTTCACTTTTATAACGTTTGATATAAATTCTATGTATGTGTAATCCTCGATATCTTAAATATTATTTTATAATCTATGTAAAAACCCCTACAGGCGTATAAGAACAATAAATAAATAAATAAATAAATAAATAAATAAATAAATATTAAAACATGATACAAAAATAGTTTTCAACCAAATAAGCCATGTTAGCAAGATGCAAAAATAATGAAATGCATGAAAATATTCAATTAGAAACCCAACGGCAACTATTAATATCAACTTTTTTTTTTTTTTTTTGTACATTAACTCCACACAGGAGGCCCTGAGGTAAATAATTTCCCTCAGGGCCTATGTCATCTGGGATGCTGTGTGGAGGGTCTTTTTGAGGAGAGGAAGGAATGAACATTGGTCTTGAAGAGACCCATGTTGTAGGAAGGAGGAAACACAGAGGCCGGCAAATCATTCCACAGCCGAGCTGTTGAACACAAGAACGAGTCAAAGAAACGACCCGTTCTCATGTGACAAATGTCAACTGTGTACAAATGTTGGGCACGCGTTTGGCGTGTTTCCCGACTATGCACCGGTGCCGAAGGGATCAATGATGCTAGTTCCTCGGAGCATCTTCCATTGTAATACCGGTAGAACAAGGATAGCATTCCCACCCGACGCCTGTGCTCTAAAGATTGCAATCCGTCTGTTAAGATGGGAGAATCTATCAAACGGACCGCCCGTTTCTGCACAGAGTCGAGGGTATTTTTCAGGTATTTTGGAGCTCCAGACCAGAGGTGGCTGCCAAATTCAACCGTGGGGCGCACTTGCGATTTGAGCAGGGTTAGCAGTTGTGTACTATTAAAGTATCTGCGGGCCCTGTACAGTACGCCCAGTTTTTGGGAGGCTAACTTTACTCTGGCTTCGATGGAGCCCCCATACCTGAGCTGGTCACTTAGGGTTACACCAAGCATATCAATGGAGGGCCTGTTCGGAAGATTGCTTCCGTTGAAAGAGACTAGATTTTCATTGCGATCCCTTTTAGACGTAATCAGACAAGATTGGGTCTTTGAAACATTAAATTCAACGAGATTATTTTTACCCCAAGAGAAAACACTCTCGAGGTAACCGTCCATTCTTTGCTTCAAAGCCTTACGAGCTGTTGGAGTTTGTGAGCCCTTTGGGGGCTTGTCAAACAAAAAGCTATCATGAACTGTACTGTCATCCGCGTAACAGTGAATTGGTGCACATGACAAAAGGTCGTTGATGTGCAACAAAAACAGAGTTGGAGACAGAACCGATCCCTGCGGGACGCCAGCATTTATCGAGTGAGAGGAAGAGGTGAAACCATCGACTACCGTCTGAATCGACCTCTCCCTCAAGAAGTCGGCAATCCACATACACAAGGATGCGGGAAGTCCGTAAGAATGCAGTTTGTTGACAAGTCCTCGGTGACAAACCCGGTCAAAGGCCTTGGATATGTCCAGTGCAACCGTTTGGGTCTCACCGAAACGTTCCAGGCATCGCCCCCAAACATGCGTCACATACGCGAGAAGATCACCGCACGAGCGGTTCCGCCGGAATCCGTATTGACGGTCGTTAATAATTTTGTTCTTTTCGAGGTATGTGAGCAGTTTGTCGTTGATCACACGTTCCATCACCTTAGACAGAACTGATGTGATCGCTATGGGGCGGTAGTTGGCCGGGTTGGAGCGGTCACCCTTCTTTGGAATAGGATGGATAACCGCTTTTTTCCAACCAGAGGGCACAGAGCCAGTCTTCAGGGACAGTTTAAAAAGCTTCGTCAAAATTGGAGCTATTTCTGCAGCGCACCTTTGCAGTACCAGGGCAGGTATTCCGTCAGGCCCACTAGCTTTATTAACATCAAGCCCTCGTAAAACATGGAGTACTTCCCGATGCCGGATCCTCAGCTTTTTCATACGAAAACCGCAGTAAGGAACCGACGTCGGGACAGCACCTTGGTCATCGAGGGTTGAGTTATTCGCAAACATTTTACCTAGTAAGTTAGCCTTTTCGGTGGCGGTGTTTGCTAGTGAGCCGTCAGGTCTGGTAAGAGGTGGCAGACTGGATTTGCAGAAATTGCGACCTATTGAGCCCGCAAGCGACCAGAATTGCCTGCTGCCATGCGGGCATGCAGTCAGCTTTCTGCTGATCTGCTGGTCGTGCTCGAATTTTGACCTATTTATGATTCTCTTGGTTTCCTTTGCCATTTTGTTGTAAGCTGTTCTGTCTTCGGATGTTCTAGATGTGTTGTAGGCTCGGTAAGCCGCGTTTTTTCGTCGCACTGCTTCAGCGCATTGTCGACTGAACCACGGCTTTGAGCCTACACCAGTTTCCTTAACAGTAGATTGGATGAAGCCATCCATCGCGGATGTGATGACCTCACCAATTTCCTGGGCACATCTTGAGGGATCCGAAGTCCGAAAACAGACAGCTGACCACGGGAAAGCATTAAAATGTGCCCGCAGACCGAACCAATCTGCTGACCTAAAGTGCCTCACTTTTCTCTTCAGCCTCTCGTTTGGTGGTCTGAAGTTTACAGGGATTGATGTCGTCACCAGGCAGTGGTCGGACGATCCTAAAGGCGCTGTGACTTCAATACTGTAACCGTGTGGCACAGTAGTTAAAAATAGGTCTAACAGATTGGAACGGTGAGTCTGGACATCAGGAACCCTTGTAGGCTCCTGAACCATTTGCTCCAATCCGTAGCAAAGGGCAAAGGATTCCGCTTGGCGTCCAGCCGAGTCTGTTGATCCTGAGAACTTCAACCAAGGTTCGTTATGAACATTGAAGTCCCCCAGGACCACACACTCTGCGATAGGGTAGCGGGGCAAGAGGTCATCAATAGTGTCGCTTAAATGTTTGAAGAGCTCGGACGTGTCTGATTCGCTAAGGTTCGGTGAGCGGTATAAACACGCGTAGAATCTTACCGTACTGGCAAGATTGACGCGTACCCACATTACGTCGAATCTGGAGTTTTCCAGATTCAATAGTCGCACACAGTTGACGTCAGCTCGACTATAGAGACAGACACCTCCTTTAGGTCTGAACTTGCTTGCGAGGGTGAAGCCCGGGCAGTCCAGATAGGAGGCGTCTACAGGCTCGGCTATCTGCGTTTCAGACAGGAATAGTAGGTTGGGGCGTTGAGAAAAAAGGTGGTGGTGGACGGAGTTTAAATTGGTATGCAGGCCGCGAATGTTGGTGTAATTCACCAACATTTTTGGCCTGCGCCGGGGTCGCCTACTACTCGCCGCTGTAATGCTGTTAATTTTTGTTGTTTGTGTTGTCATGATTTTATTAAATATTTTTATGATGGGGTGTGGGGGGAGGGAGGTCTGGGAAGGAAAAGGTATGAGGGGTGGGTAGGAAGCTGGGGATCAGAGTGTCCAAGAGTGACGAACGAATTAATCCAATCCACCCACTGCGGTGCAAGGCGATGGATAGGGAGAGTCCGGCTGGAGAGGTCACCCGATGCGCCCCAAACGCTACTGCTGGGTCCCCTCCGGTCACGAACCGGCACAACAGCAGCGGCGGGGTTTTTACACTCGTTGATGGGGCAGCCCACCCTCAGTCGTGAGCCTGAGGGTCGGGCCCCTGTACTACCGAGCGGCCCGGACAGCGGTAACCGGTTGTAAAGGGTCTCCCTCAACCAGCATCTCCCAATCCGGCCCGCCACGCAGAAGGTGGGCCGACGCACCCGCCATCAAGACTTGAACAAACATTACCCCAAGAACCCGGGCACCCCTGCTAAGTCACCAAACGTAGCGAACCACTTGGGGTGACCTGTGGCAGAGGTGTTGGTCATCCAATAAATGGTTCCCAGGGCGGCGGTACCCATACCCGCCTACCAAACTGAAACTACGTGTCTTTTATAAACACTACATTAATAAGCTATTTACACTACATGAGACTTTTTTTAACCTTAAAGGATCCTAAAGTGTACGACAAATTATAATAACGATTGTTAAAGAGATAATAGTACATACAGGTGATATAAATAATTTTCCTACTTTTAATCACTTATTACTAAAACACGTAACATTTTTGGTTAACATTTTGTTTGAAGGATTAAACTTCAAACTTCAACGCTACAACAGTATCTGTGTGAAGGCGATTTCTATTTTCCAATTTATCAGCACACTGAATTTTCTCTCAACCGAAGCGTTGGAAAATAGTAACATGAGCAGTAGAGTGGAGTGAAAGAGGTCGAAAAAAAATTTTTTTTAGAATTTTGTAAACCCTATATTACTAAATGTTGCTATGGATAAAAAGCTGTGGAAAAATATTTTTTATTTTTTTCACGTATGATCCTCAGGTGGCGCAGAGGACTTGAAATTTTGAAAAAGTGATCGCTTCTGGAAAATTTTAAAAAATTTTGACGAAAATTTTTAACAACTTTCACTTTTTTATCTGCATTAAAATATAAAGAATAACAAGAATTTATATATATTTTTTTTAATAATTTCAGCCTCCAGTCGTGTCATCTGCATATGGGGTAGCTCCCTAAAATCAGAGGAAAAATGTGATTTTGTTTCAAATTTTGGCTTTTTTTTCTCGATTTTATTCTTGCTCGATTATATTCATCTCGTACTTTACTTCTGCAAACAGCCAAACTAGCTTCAGTGACCAGCTTCACACCTCTCTCCATAGCCTGGGAATGACAGGGAAAATTTTCAATATGGATATTTATATCTTCGCTCATGATTTTAGCATAATTCACTGTCACCGTATTTTTTGTGAATGGTGACTCGAATATTTGTTCTGTTTTCCAGTCTTTCAAATAATAATAATCGTTGACTTCGAGGTGTAATTTTGAAGTCACGAATGTTCTTATTTTCTTCCCCTTTGCATTTTCTCGGGCTTTCAAAAAATTGCAATAAGCAATTTTTTTTTTATATGTTGTCTTTTAACTTGCAGCATCGCAAATAAAATATTTTCAGAATGTGCGAAGATAGAGTTCCGCTCAATTATTCGACAAGCAATTGTTTTCAGCTCACATTTTAAATAGAAGCATATTTTTATCAACCTAAGGACACTTTTCGGACCATCTTTACATGAAAGTTTTGTTTTTATGGTAAACCATTTTGGCACGTACACTTTTATCACAAATCGATTAATTAGATCTTGATTGCTATCTGATAATTTACCTCTATCATTTGAGGTCTCTGCAGTCAATTTAGTATCTGGGTGAGGGGTTCGGAGGTTTCTTTACAGTCTGTTTTTGAAGTAATTTATTTTGCCTCATCAGTCGTTATTGCCCACGCTCCAAAGTCTTGGTTGCCACTATATATTTTGAGCCGATATACATTTTGTGGCTACCTCTCTGATCATGTCTGAATTCCAGCCCCTTCTTGTGTATTTTTTCTAAACATTTACAAAAATCGGCACAAATTTACCTGCAAACAGCAATATCAAAAAGTTTATTTGTTGCATCTTCATAAAATTCGGTTTCCTTAATAGAAATTCAACATTTCTTTGAGCGTTTTTACTTGTGATAATACCGGGTTAGTCTGTTTACAATTTGACGTTGAGTTGGAATAGGAATAGACGCTTAAGTCAATAACGTAATAAGATCAATTGCAATTATTTCACATGTCCTTCGCAGAAGGATCTTTTCGATTGTATAACCATTGCAAGTCATTTCTAATACCCAAACAATACTTTATTATATCGGATTAAGTTGGTAACATATTGTCTTTTATATTTCTAGGCCACCAAACACAGAACACGATGAATTTTGTATTGTTTTAGGCATTTTACGAACAAATCACAATCAAGTTTTCGTAACTATTCCAAAGAATGTGCGCTCCGCGCTGATATCTGTTTTTTTCTGATTGACTGCATCCTTTGTTTCGCAAAATAGCGTCAAAGAGTGGAGGGAACGAGGACGAAGTTAGATGGGAGAAAATAAAATCTATTTTGCGACGTTTAAACTGCATTAGATGAGTTGCTTGTTGCTAACAAAATCCGAAAAAACTCACTTTTTTGTAGAACTTTAGGGTCAGTGCGCCACTTGAAGACGAAGTAAGAATTTAATGATATTTTGTGTACTTTACAGGGTACTACCAAGGCACCCATTGCTAATACAGGAAACTCGAAATTTGAAAAAAAGTTTTTTCACTCAGCCCTAATGAGCAGTAATGACAGGAACGGGAAGTTGCGGATTCCAATAAGACACTTTTGGAGTTCGGGTCACGATTTTCAGGAATCTTCCCACTCCTATTGTTTAGAAATATATGCATATATTTTTTTCTATATGAATACCTCACAAGAGTACCAACTGCTCCCGTCTGGAGCCAGTTGAGACTATGGCATCCCGATATGGGTATGTTGTGAGGATGAAGATATTGGGGAGGGGAAGGAGATGAGAAGAAGAATAGGAAGGCGGGGAAGTACCTGGCTATTCGGATCTGGTCACCAAACACGGCTAAAGGTGAGGTTTGATCGTGGTTTCGAAGTCTCCGAACGCCGCCGCCGATACAGCGCTGTTACGGTAATAACATTTAAATAGCCACAATACTTCCAGAACTTAATTAAATTCGGTTTACAAAAGTATTATTTTTAAAATAACAATCGGAGTTCTACAAATTTAACCACAATAAAATTAAATAGCTTTTGTAGTATGTTTCATTTTTGAATTATTTTCATCTCCTCAGAATAATAATGTCGATGGTTCCAAACAGCGGGAGAGAAATATCGGCTAAAACGTCATTGAACAACAGGGTTGCTAACTCACGGGTTAATTCCCCAAATTGCGGGGATTTTTTAAGATTTGTCAAGAGTTGGGTCTTTTGCGGGGAGAACTTTTTTGCGAGGCATTTCTTGATTAACCATATTGATAAATATGAACACTTGGTGGAAGATTTCAGAGTTTATTTTATGGCAGCACTGTACCATTGACGGTACTGTATCATTGACGGCCGGCGTGGTATAGCGGTAAATAAATTTTATTAGATTAATTTGTGTTATTTCACAATTAATTTATTTAAAATAATATATAGTGTATTTGCGGCAAGTTCTTAAATGAAAGATACTTTTAGTATCACCCTGGTGTAAGACCACCATTCAGAATTGAAACGTTGCTTGAAAATGGTTTTAGCCGTGTTTGCTGACCAGATCTGAATAGCCAGGTACTTCCCAATCCTGCTCTTCCCCACCTCCTTCCCCTCCTCGCTACCTTCAGCCTCACAACATACCTCATTTGGGGATGCCATAGGCTCACTGGCTCCAGACGGGAGCAGTTGAGATTCTTGTGCCGTAGTCACTGTAAAAAAAAAATCTTTTCTTCAAGATCTTGTGATATATTTAGAAAATCAAAACCAAAACACATTGAAGCTGAATGCATCAGATATTCCCGGAAATTAAAAAATATATAAATTCTACAAGTTCAAG
Source organism: Limnephilus rhombicus (assembly GCA_929108145.2). NCBI lineage: Eukaryota > Metazoa > Arthropoda > Insecta > Trichoptera > Limnephilidae > Limnephilus > Limnephilus rhombicus. Next base: position 19,257,335 of record OV815289.1, on the reverse strand, counting down.
AGTCCACCAATTTTTTCGATTATGAAGGCACAACAAGTCGTTGCAGCCAGTTTTTGTACAATAAAAATAAATCCTTAAATAAGAAGTGTGTGAGTGCTCCGTGTATACGATGTAATAAAATTTTTAAAAAGTATATGGAATCACAAAACCCCCAAAAATACCCCTAAACATATTAAACCAGTAATAAAATCCCATCTCACTTATTTTCCCCCTAAGTTGGCAACCCTGAGCGAGAGGTGGCGAAAATCAAAATTACAAAGCTATCTTTACAGCTCCATCTATGAAACTTTATCTAGCCCCTGATGAGAACCATATGACAACACCTGTTGGATACAAATAAAATTTTGGTGGGTGATGACGTCACACGTTCTACCATGGATACAGTGGTTTTCGAGGGAACTTGTAAAATTAAAACTTTGATATTTTTTTACCTATTAAAACTAGCTTAAAAAAAATAAGCAGTAAATAAAGTTAGAAAATTAAAAATTTGGACTAGAGTTCTTTATTATATGTGTATATAGGTACCACGACTACCATAATACGGGTATGTGCTTAATGTGGTAGTAAAACCTTTAAAAACTGCATACACCTATGATATTTTTATGAACATAGAATAATTAAAAAAAAAACGTTCTTGAAAAAGTCTGCAATAAAACTATGTATGGTTGAATCGAACCCATACGATGGTAACTTCTTGAAAAACGATGGCTTTAATTGTCTATGACTGAATTATTGTCTATGCATAGCTCATGCATTTTGTCGACACGTCACCGTTAGTCGTTTATCAGTGAGTGGTTTATTTATTCGTTTAATCCTGTTTCCAAACTCTGTTTAACTCACGCTGTTAAATTTATCATCCCATAGATAGTTATTGGTAAGTTCTAATGCGTATATTCATCGCCATTCATTTTAGTAGATTTCTCATTCCAAATGACGTTGAGCGACCATTGTTCTGTAATTTGAGCTATGGCATGCTTATGCATAACTGCACCATGTCTAATATGACCTAGCTTATCTCACGCCGATTGGTACACCTGTGACCGTTAAATAAATCCATTTGGCGTTTTCTTCGATGAACGTTTTAACTACCAATTTGACATCTATTTTTAGATTTGTGTTTCGAAGACATTGATTAAAATATGGATTACCAATAGTTGTCGAAAAGCGCGATGGCGGATCCAATACACGGTAATACCGGTTTATCCTTATATTTAAAGTAGTCCATCGATTTTTCTCAAATGTTTTCTTAGGTCTTAACTTCAAGGTCAAGATACAATCACAATTATATACTTACTTGTTATGTTATTCCGATTATGCGTTATGATGTCTTTATTGTTATTTTGTTACATCGACTTCATTGTCGTGTCTGTATAGGTTCATGAAACGTCAAACTTATTTGGAATGCCGCTACAATAATCAAACTAAAAGTATGATAATAAAGTGAACTGGGTCATTACAATAGGCACATTTACATTTTGCCACCTCATAATTTCCACCCGGAAGTATCAAAAAAGTGTTTTGAAAAAATATAAAACGGCATGCCAAAGTTCACAGTTTATCTCTTCAAAGTAACAAACGCTGCTATTGTTTATAGACTTAAGGAAGTAAATATTAAATAAAGTGAATAAAAGAATCCACTTTCGGTGTTGTCATAAAAAAAGTAAAAATTACGAAAGAATTCCAGTGCGACAATAAAGGCAATAAATAGTACGTTGCGATGTGTCTGCATGAACCATTACACTATAATATATAACGGTGTAATTTCACGGGACTACAAACAGGACCCGTGGCCTTGTGGGCTAACGCGTCGTCGTTACCAAATATACGAATAAGGAACTCCAGTGAAAAATATTATGGCTTTAAAAAAATATGTTCATATAGACCAAGAAACGCTGATTCTGAATATATAAGTTTTATTTCATAATATTAAACGCAGAGTTTTTAAAAAAATATTAAAAAGTGCATTTTTAAACCTCTTCTCAAAACACAGCGTTAAGTTGGTTATGTATTTTCAAATTGTTTTTAGTATAGGGCTTTTTATACAAGTTGTTACACACTCGTCATGATCAGTGTATTATAAATACCAGTGTTTCTGTATGTATTATACATAAACCAATGTACCTACAAAGTAACGCCTGACACAAAACACGATGTCACATGTATTTGCAATGAAAGAGATGATTTATTGTTTTTATATTGCACTTTGATTAAATACAATAACAGTAGCGGTATAATGTGGACATTTTACCAATGTTTTTCTATATTAAAAGCAGTTAATCTTGAATAAAAAACACACCTCACACCTAAAAGTCATTACAAAGCATTCTGCCATGACCGCCATGATCAGTGTTGCCAGCCGTGTCTTGTAAAAAGTCACCTAAAATATATAAAAAAAGTAACCTTTTTGTGTGAAAAATAACCTTTCGTATTTTTTCCAGTGGAATGGTAAAAAGTTGATAGAATACATGAGGATATAAATAAACCAATCATCATGAGGAGCTCAGTATTAAAGTGGGACATAAGCCATTTGGATTATTTTTGAGTAGAGCGAGTTTTTTGTTTTGTATATACCGGTATGAAAAATCTGATATTTTTTCTAGCTGCATAACCTTGCCGGCGTAAATAGCGGGTACTCAAAATGCAAAAAGTCAGATTGAGCGATCAATCAGATTTGTCGAGTGAGCGAGAAGCTATGGTTAATTTGTAATTTACACATTTTTTTTTTTTTTTAGTTAATTGAGGTAACAAACAGTAATACATATTTTAATAATAAAGTAACATATTACATGGTTGCATTAACCAGCGAAGTTTCCGGTAAAATTTATAATATATATGTAAAAACATAGATTAAAACATTAAAGAAAACATAAAGTGATAGAAAAAAAAAAAAATATATATATATATATATATATACAACGGAAATGAAAAAAAAACATAAAAATTATAAAGCATATTATAGGATATATAAATAATCCAAATATTATTATTATAATAAAAAGAAGGAAAACAAACATAATGAGAATGAAAAAAAAAATAATAACATGCAGCAGGGGTGAAGAGTTCGTAATTAACAATTTGTTTAAATTTTTTCTATTACTGATTTAATAAATTGGCCTGAGGACAAATGAAAAATATCAGAGTCGTAAAAGATATCATTGAATTTTGTGCACGTCCTCCAGAGAAATGAATGTTGTGTGTAATTTGTTTTTGAGTGTGGGATGTGGAATAGTTGGTTTGATCTTGTGTTTCTTATTGGACAGTGGAAATTAATGTTTTCTAGAAGACAATTGTTGTCAACAACGTTGTTAATGATTTTGAATAAAAATTTTTGGTCGGATATATTTCTTCTATCTTCTAAAGTTGATAAATTATGGAATGTTAATGAGTCTTTTAGGTTTTCTGATGTTCGAAAGGATTTAAAGTCTAGGTGTTTCAATATCTTTTTTTGAATTCTTTCTAACCTTTCAATATTTACTTTGTATTGGGGATTCCATATGACTGATCCGAATTCTAATATTGAGCGAAACGTGTTCCTCTTTCACAATAGTGTGAAAGAGAAAGAAGTAAAGTTTTGCAATAAGTGTATAGTCCATGATTTAGCAAGCCGTTAGCCAACACGAAAAAAAAACAAAAGAGCATTCCGTTTGACGTTGGTTCTGAAAAATCACCTTAAAGTAACCTTTTGAGTAGTGTAACCTGAAAGAAACCTTTCAGAGTAAAAAATCACCTAAAAGGTTACAAAAGTAACCTTCTGGCAACGCTGGCCATGATTCTTCATTCAAACAGGGATGTTCTGCCCAAAAAAATTATTTCCCTAGATTTCGAAGTGAAATTTCCCTAGAATTTCACATTTACGCAATTACCTACGTAGCCACCCGATTGTGTAACACTAATCCTGTTATATGTTAATGAATATGATAATTAATTGGAAAGATATCGGAACTTGGTAAATATACTAATAATACCGTGATTTTCCAAATAAAACACTTTTTGCTACGTGAAGTAATAATTTAAAAGTACGAATACACTCACCACTGAATTAGAAACTGAATTCCAAATAAAAAAAAACACTTTGCAAAATAAAAATCATAAGCAACCCGCCGCTCATTTGTACCAAGCGTGGTATTTTGAAGACCCCCCCCCCGAACGTGTCACGTAGTATGGGTACGTTCCATAATATCATTTTGAGTTGTCAGTGTTAAAAATAACATTGCATGTAAGTACATGAACAATAATTAAGATTCATAGGAATTCCAAAAAATCTATATACGTATATATATATATATATAAATATTACCAGTAATATTGTCATATGTAATAAAATTTTTGCCAGAGTTCGAAATTTCCCTAGATTTTGTCCTGATTTCCCTTATCCCTAAAAAATATTTTTCTCCCCTAGATCTAGGGAAATTTCCCTCGACATGACAGCACTGATTCAAAATGACAACTTAAAAAGTAAAAAACTTACGGTGGGTGAAGGCCACCATAGATACGGTGCGTTTCTGGGAGTCTTTAAAAATTAAAACTTTGACAATTATTTTAACTATTAAAACTAACTATAAAAATAAAAATGCAGTTATTTAAGTTTGAAAGTCTTTATTCATTAAAAAAAAAATAAAAAAATTGGACTGGAGTTCTCTATTGCTCGGTTCGAACCTCAAGCCGGCGATTAATTTTTATTTTTATTGTATTTTGCTTGTAATAAGCCATGCAAATTCAATAACCGCTCGTCCGAACCGGTGAATGGACCTAAATATGGAGGAATTTATAGGAGACATAAGAATCGATAAATAAAACAAAGTTCAGAAAATAATAATAAAAAGCTTGAAGAAGCATTAAAATGCGAACATTTAAAACTACCAAACAAAATAATTGTATTTTTTATTAAAAAAAAATAGTGTGGCAGAATATTCTAAGCACAACTAAATATTCAAACCTTATACAAAGTTAGTTCCGTTACAACAATGTTCTGTTTCAGGTGTATTTGTTTTGGCTTATTCAAATGATACCACAGCAGTGCCATGGATCTATTTAATCCTAAGACTGTTTGCATTAAGACGGAACCAGGGTCCCAAGAGGAAGGTGGAGATGAAATGCCGTATTCGGATATAGACCTCGGCCTCCCAGATGTTAAAAAGGAATGCTTTCAATATGCGGAATGTGCTCAAACAGCCAGTGAGTTTCTTTGAATATATTAAATAAAATGTAGGATGTTGAATTCACCATGGTGACGTAGCCTTGTTTCGAAACAAGTATTATTGGGGTGAGGTTTGTCCAGGTCTTGGCGGCGGATGCGTCTGCCACCTGCTGCGTGGCAGGCTGGATCGAGAGAGACTTGTTGAGGGAGGCCTTTTGACCTTTCCAGCCGGACTTTCAACCCATCGCCTGGCACCACAGTGGGAGGGATGGATTCATTCGTCGGACCCCAGATTCCTACCCACCCCTCATACCTTTTTCCTTCCCACAACTTGCTGTCATTTCTTTCCCTTTAAAGACCCTCCACAAAGCATCCCCAAAGATGACATAGGCCCTGCGGGAAATTATTTTCCTCAAATCCTCCTGTGTGGAGCTAATGTAAAAAAAGTATTTACCTTTAAATCCGTCTTTGCCAGAAACTAGGTACCACATTACAATATTATGTAGCACGCTTTTAACTTAATTATATAGCTCTCAGTAAGTTCCCGATTCCTCACGTTTTTTCCTAAGTTTATTTGTGATGTCACACGGTTTTTTGTTTCTTTACATTGTATTATTGTTTACATTTCATATTTGAACCTTGCCAGGACAAGCCTGTATTGACGTTAATAATTTTATGATATAATAAAAATAACAGAAAATAATGTATTGAATGAACAATATTGATACATTATTGTTACTTACATACTACTGAGTCGACAGGAAACAGCTATGGAAAGTCCAAGAAAAGAGTGAATACATATCTCATGCAGGCAATTGCGTTTCTGTATGAGGGAAGTTTTGCATATGTTAAGGTGAACGGTGGTTTTACGGGATGATTGGATATCAAAAAAAAAAGTTAAGCAAGGCTGCGTAATGTCACCGTGATTATTCAATCTGTACAGCGAGTATTGTGTGAAAGAATTGAAGGAGGTGGGATTAAAAACAATAAATAAAATGTACATTTTTTTTAAAGAACTTAAGTACCTCAGAAACTCTACACGTTTGCTCTGCAAAAAGATGGAAACCGACCGAGACTGCCAAAAGATCGGAATTCCAAACAACAAATGTCGGAATATAACTGGCGGAAAGTGCGCAAACAGAATAATTGTCTCGCTCTTTAACATCTGTTGTACGGGAACAATAAAACGGGAAAACAATAAATTTCAATATTACTATGAATATTGGAAACAAAAAATGGCAAAATTTTCGTTGGTATGATGGTTTACAAAAATATTATTGAAATTGTACCATTAATTATCGAGATATCATTAATAAGGTGGACCTTGGGAATTGGGTACACCGCTTTTCGGGCTGGCTAGGTTAATGTCTAAGGGTAATATTTTTTCCAAATCAAAAGGACCAAATCGTGGCAAACGGTATCAGAGGATTTTGATAAGGTCTAAAAATAACGCTATAGCTTTGTTGCCATAGTCCAGCACACTTGTAACTTTGACCAATACCTTGCAGGGGTTTAAAATTAGGACTTCATGAGCTAAAGTTGTGAAATTAACCTGCTGACAGACCGCTTTGCAGTTTAGTGGGTGCTTCTAATGAAGAATAAAAATAAATATCAAACATATGACCAGCCAACTCAGGAACGTGCTGTTTAAAGACTAAGATACTTCAGCCATCATTAGCGTAGGAAAGGGGAAGGGCAGGAACGGTTTTTCTTTCTTGATGTATCGCTCCCTAAAGCGGACCTCTTGGGTTTTTCTTATTTCTCAAATAAACCTTTTAAATTATCTTATCCAATTTTTCGTGTCTAAGTGATTAATCATTGGAATCTGTCTATCGTAAATATTTTATTTTTTGTAAGTACAACTCTCTTTTTATAACTTTTGAAGATTATTCCCATCGATGAAATATATCATTGAAAAATAAGACAAAATGTATATTTTTATTTATTTATTTATAAGTACATGTTACATACATAATAAATTTACTTCAGGAGATACATTAGGTCACCATACTAGGCAGCTGCCTGTATCATGGTGACCAACGGAGGATAGTTGTTTGAATTGGAGTCTAGTACTCGTAAGTGTAAACATATCTAAGTATATCTAAGTAAAATAATAAAAAATAAAAAAATTATAAATTAATATCATTCATTTCTTATGAATTTTTTTTTTCTTTTTTTGGTATGCAGTATTATAAAAAGAAAGAAAAATAAGGTTTCTTTAAGTACCAACTAAATGTAACATGAGTAAGTATAAAGAGAGTATATGAGTGTAATTAATAGGTGAGAACTAGGTAAGTACTTATACTGGAGGGAACTGAATGCAATAAGTATTTTAAAACAAAAACAATCATTACAATATTATGATAAAAACCGAACTTGAGAATTTGCAGTATATTTTTTCCAAGTTTTATTAGTATTTTGATATATATATAGGTTTATGTTACGGAATTTAGTGGCTCCTTAATTACCGGAACTTCTTGATCATTTCGACTTACTGGCTCATTTGGGCACTTAGTGGCTTATCGTTTTTTTTTTTAAGTCCATCATATCAAACTCCATGAGACGAGTCGAACGGTGTAAAAAAATTTTTTGAGTGAATAAATGACATTTTTACGTGGACCGTTAATGCTCCGGAATGCGTTTTTTATCAGTAAATATTCATCCATACTTAGAACATCAATTGGGTACACTTTTTATCGCATCTATAACATCACGGCATGCGACGTTGCCGGATGTTCTCGTCATACAATATCATTCAAACTCCAAGTCGTTTATCAATGCTTTGCGATATTGAACTCAATGGTTAAATTCCTCAAAATCTATTATCGCATGACATTGCTATGTCAGATTGAATCTTTTTGCGATATGTTATATGTCTGCCGGAATGTTATAATATGTTGTATTCCTACATAGGTAGCCAGACTGTCAAGCGCTCGCGGTGGACTGTTAGAAGAACAGACATTATATTATAATATTTACCGGCTATTCGCGCCCTTTTTTAAAATTGAAGATTGATTTACGAATTGCTTTTATAATATCGTTATTAATTTTGTGTTAATTGTTTTTGTTTTTATTACAAGTTTTATATTATTTCGTATTTTAATACACATTTATGTAGTTTTTGTTTAATAAATAAAATATTTGCTACGTAATTATGTATTTGTCTTTTGCGTTCCGAAAGCATAGTCAGTTGTAAAGTGATGATATCTATACAGGGTTTTCTAAAAATTTCAGAAATATATTAGGTACTCATTTAATATGTTTTTTCATACAGTTATATTAATTTGTTTAAATGTTTTTTTAGTAGAACGTAATTTTTATAATGGATTATATAATCATATTTAAGAAATCTAACAAGTTTTTCATTTAAAAAAATGCTCTGTACCTAGGTAATTACTTTACGCGTGACTATTTTTCAAAAGCATTGTCTCTAGTTGTATTGTAGTAGATAATAAAAAGGTGTTTTATTGTTGTTTGGGTGTATTTTATAAAAAATATTATGAACAAAAATAAACAATAATTTAAAAATAAATTACAATATACGGCCTACATAGTCCAGGAGTAAGACCATTGACTCACAATCCGCAGGTCTCAAATTTTATTTGATTAATTTGTGTTATTTCACAATTAATTCATTTAAAATAATATATAGTATATTTGCGGCACGTTCCAGAGTGGAAGATACTCTCAGTATTGCCCTGGTGTAAGACCACCATTCAGAATTGAAACGTTGCTTGAAAATGGCTTTGGCCGTGTTTAGTGACCAGATCCGAATAGCCAGGTACTTCCCAACCTTCATCTTCCCCACCTCCTTCCCCTATCCATTACCTTCAGCCTCATAACATACTGGGAATGCCATAGTCTCACTGGCTCCAGACGGGAACAGTTGGGACTCATGTGCGGTAGTCACTGTAAAAAAATAATATTTAGGTATTAACTTACTGGCATAATACGGTGGTTTGAGGGATAGCCAAATTTAGTTGTTTTCTGATGGGTTACGGTAGTGAATTGGTCAAAATAAAGTTGGCAACACTGTCTCGGTGATTTAGTTGATATTTGCGCTAGATTGGTATTTGGTATATTTATGGCGCCGCCGATTCGTGTGTGGATGTGGATCATATGAATCCTTTCCTTTCGCATTTTATAAAATGTCGCGCTGGCGAAGGTACCATTATTGCAATATCAATGGATTCTTCAATTAACGGTAAGATTTTATCATATAACCTTAAATTTTGTGTTGCATAATGAATTATTACAATCAATGACATACCAAAAATGTTTGGTGATTATCGGTTCGGACTGACCACGCTTATTACGAATAATTTTTATTATATAATAAAAAGTTTCCTTTTTAAGTAATTAAGGCGAATCTAAAGTGTTTTTTCTAAAAATTATTCGTAATAATCGTGGCCAGTCCGAACCGATATTTACCAAATGTTTTTTTAGGTAAAATTACATTTTAGGTTATGATTTCTATAAAAACGCTTTTCACTGATATTTTAATAATAATTCTTGTTGATTTTCACATAAGTATGATAATTATGCTTATTGTTTTATTATGTTTATGATTTTTAATGTGTTTTGTTATTTTATAGATAAAAATATATGTAGTACAAGTGAAAGTTCGCCAATTTCAGAGGATAAAAGAGCCGTAATTAATGAAATGGAGGAAAAACTGGATGATCTATTTGCAAACTCTTCAGATTCAGGTAGCTATGTACATAATAATTTATTACTGATAATATACAATAATCTTAGGTATTTTTCATTACATACCAACATTACGTTACTTATTATTGTGAAATGTTTTAGCAATTAACGATAGTGATGCGGAATATTACGTTACGTACTATGAATTGTTTTATTTCGAATATTACATTATTATGCTTTATTTTAGAAGCAAGTGTGACGTCCGGCAGTGATGACTTATTCAAGTTACCCTCGAGAATTTCGTCTGATTCTGGTAGGTAAAACAAACCCCTTTATCTGACAAACGTTAACCAATGATTCCTGATCATATATGTGATATGCGCATGGTAAGCGCTCGTTTCAAATTTCCAACTTGGTAATGTAAACGCTATGCTGTAGCGCAGGGGTTCCCAACCTTTTTGTACTCTAGAGCACATTCTAAAATATCGGTAGGGTGGCGGGCACCACATATTTTTAATCGACAAACTCCTCCCATAACTTCTCATTTTCCCATAATTTATTAATAAATAATAAACAAAAATGTTTCAAAATAATAAAATTATTATTCAAATTGCATACACACAGAGAAATGTATTTAATGTATTATTACGTCTCGCAATCGCAATGAAAATCTCGTCTCCTTCAACGGAAGCAACCTTCCGAACAGGCCCTCCATTGATATGCTCGATGTAACTCTAAGTGACCAGCTCAGATTTGGGGGCTCTATCGAAGCCAGAGTAAAGCTAGCCTCTCAAAAACTGGGCGTACTGTACAAGGCCCGCAGATACTTTAATAGTACACAACTGCTAGCCTTGTACAAATTGCAAGTCCGCCCCACAGTTGAATTTGGCAGCCACCTCTGGTCTGGAGCTATATCTGAAAAATAACCTCGATTCTGTGCAGAAGCGGGCGATCCGTTTGATTGATAAATTCTCCCATTTTAATAGATGGATTGCAACCTTTAGGGCACAGGCGTCAGGTAGGAATGCTATCCTTGTTCTACCGGTATTTCAATGGAAGATGCTCCAAGAAACTAGCATCATTGATCCCTTCGGCACCGGTGCATAGTCGGGAAACACGCCAAACCCGTGCCCAACATATGTACACGGTTGACATTTGTCACATGAGAACTGGTCGCTTCTTCGACTCGTTCTTGTGCTCAACAGCTCGGCTATGGAACGATTTGCCGACCTCTGTTTCCCCTTCCTACAACATGGGTCTCTTCAAGACCAATGTTAACTCCCTCTTCTCCTCAAAAAGACCCTCCACACAGCATCTTAGATGACATAGGCCTTGAGGGAAATCGTTTTCTTAAGGGCCTCCTGTGTGGAGTTTTTTTTTACCGGGTATACCGCACAAAAATCTCAACTGCTCCCGTCTGGAGCCAGTGACACCATGGAATCCCCAATCGGGGTATGTTGTGAGGCTGAAGGTAGTGGGGAGGGGAAGGAGGTGGCGAATAGGAAGGTTGGGAAGTACCTGGCGATTCAGATCTGGTCACCAAACACGGATAAAGCCATTTTCAAGCATACCCGGCGATTCAGATCTAGTCACCAAACACGGATAAAGCCATTTTCAAGCAACGTTTCAATTATAAAAAAATATAATATCAATATGTCAATGTGATCTGAGGCAATGCATATCATTGGCCACTGCCTCATAATTAGGAGGGTATGACGATAATCCAGTTAGCAAACAATCATAAGGATGCTCATCGGTGAGTCGAGATCTATATCTTGATTTTATTAAGTTCATGTTTGAAAACAAGGATTCGCATAAATATGTCGAACTGAAAAATGATTCAATTTTTTATGCAGCTTTTTTCAAAAATGGGAACTTTTCTCTGTCCACTGTATTCCAAAAGTCCTCTGATATTAAGGATTTTAGCTAAATATCATTCTTAAGGTCCAAAATTTCTAACTCTAGTTCTTCTATCTTACCTTGAACAAAATCTGCAGTACAATGCGTGATGTGCAAATAGCACTTCCCGTTCCAGGCTAGCGTGAAGAGTACAGTCTGGCACGCCGCGGCCGCTAGACAAGTTGCGACAAGTACTGTCAGCAAGGGAACCACTCATACAAACAATATCGCAAACATACAAACGTATTTAATAAACCTACGCACTTAAAAACTTAAAACTCTAACAAATAAATAAAAATAATTCACATTTTTAATTAATGTTTATGAAAGAATTCTGTCTCTGTCGAATAGTGGTGGGCACATACGAACCGTTCACGGGGTCGGGAAACCCTGCTGTAGCGGGACAGCTTGCGTGAATACAGTTTAAGTTTATCGAACAAAGAAGTCATCCCATAATAAAATGACTGACACACCACATATGCTCAGGAATCGCTGGTTTAAGTTTGTGTGGTAACTTTGTATAATTCACTCTGTATAATTTTCCACACAAATTTAATTTATTAAATATGTTATAAAATGTTATTGCATTTTTAAATTTTAGATTCATATACCAGCGATCATCCAGGGAAGCAGGAGAAAACGGACTGCTATGTGTCATCAACTTCAAAACAATGTACATCTGATTTAGCTAGTAAAAAACCAAGAGTTTATGACCGTAAAAACTTCTGTCCATACTGCTTCAAGCTGATAACCAACTTTGTACGCCACATCACAATCCAACATCCCTTAGAGGCAGAAGTGATTGAATATAATAAAATTTTAGATCCCGATCTGCGCGAACGAAAAAAAAAGTGTGAATTAATTTCGAAGAAAATAAGAAATAGAGGCAATTATCTATATAAGCAGGACGCGATAAATAGAGTTGATGGAATAATACTACCGAATCGCCGCCCAAGAACGACTGCGACAGCTAAAGATTATGCGGTTTGTATAGAATGCTGTGGCACATTCAAAAGAAGTTTACTCTTTAGTCACCTGAAAAAATGTTCAAATAGAAAACAATCACATGAAGGAAATCCACTAAAACGCTGCAGAGTGTTAAAATCATCCGCTATTTTATTATCCCCAGACAATTCTGAGATCACTGAATCTTTAAGATCTCAGATATTTCCTGTATTCAAAAATGATCCTATTGCAAAGTCTGAGCCATTAAATTATGCATATGGTTCCCCACTATTAAGCAATCATAAAGAACATCATTTGAAAACACAAATTACATCCAAGATGAGAGATCTCGCTAGACTGTTCATGGTCATCAAAGAAAAAAATCCTGCAATATCCTCATTTGACCTTGCATTTGACCCTATACATTTTAATGTTTTTATAGACGCTGTCAAAATAAATAGTGGTTACGATGAAAGTACAGGTTCTGTAAAAATTCCTAGCATCCCTCAACGACTTTGTACAGCTATAAAAGATTGTGCTGATATTTTGATGCGTAAAACAATACAGAATCCTGTGCTGACCACTTCATCCAAAGATGTTATAAAAAACAAGTTGTCTGAATTTAAAATAATCTTTGGTCACGCTTGGAAATTTGAAATTTCTACTAACGCTGAAAAATCAAGGAAAACTCAAAAAATGCTGAAAACTGATGTCATGCCTTTAACTACTGATATAAAAAAAATATGCACGGAAGTTATGAAACTAGAAGTGAATATAGCTCAACGATTTGAATGTGAAAAGTCTTATATCGCCTATGAGGAGCTATGTAAAATAACAATTGCTCATATTATAATTTTTAATAGGAGGAGGGCAGGAGAAGTTGCAAGAGCTCCATTAGAAAATTATATAGCCAGCCAAAGTGAAAAACAAGACATTCCTAAAGAAATATTGGAAATCATGAGTTCTGAGGAGCAAAATGCTATGCATACATTATATTGCTTCCATATCCCAGGAAAAAGGGGGAGAACAGTTCCAATACTTCTTCGAAATCAGATGAAAAAAAATGTAGACACTATATTTGCATACAGAAATTTAGTTGGAATTCCAAATGAAAACAAATATTTATTCCCAAAACTAGGAGGTGAACCTAATTTTTGTGGCACGCAAATTTTAAGGGAACTAAGACACAAGTTTTCCTTTGTGAATTCAGATCATATAACTTCAACTGGGCTGCGACACCATGTTGCAACCATGAGCCAAGTAGCTGGAAAGAATAATGCTTATGTAAACGCTTTGTCATTTATTTTAGTTTTTGTTAAATTTATGTGCAAGGTATAATTTGATATCCCTTGTTAAATAAAAAAAACGAAGGATTCTTCTGTAATGTACAACGCTAAATGTTTTGTGAACGATGTATAATAAAAAGTTATTTGGTTTTAATTATGATTTAATTTTTTATTATATTATGCTGTTTATACACGGTGTCCGGAAACTCGTAGTACAAGCGGAAAACTGGTGAACCTATATCACATAGAGAACCCAAATAAACATAAAGATTTTCAGTTTAAGCATTTTTAAATTTAAAATTAAGAAAAAAAAATTATTTTAAAAACATTTCGGCTTTTTAGGGTTAAAATTTTTGAAAAGCGGAAATGTCATGATGACAGATGGAAGATGTTATTCTAAAATTATTTATAAGTTGCTTAATCTCTTTTCGTGTCCATAGTTTATTTATTTTCATCTTAATAATTTATTCTCCCACCTCTTCTAGGCATTACAATATGGTTAATTAGCGGGTAAATATGCAGTTAGTCCACCTCACGGATAACACGGAACGTTCGTGTTGTCGCAGTTTGATGCACGGATAATAAGGAATGTTCCTTTTTTAACTAATAGACAATCAAATATGACATTTGTCGGAAGTACCAATCTTATAAAATAAATTCTCTAAAATAAATTCGCTTTTCATCATACTTTTAAAAAACATCCCAGGTTTTGAATGCTTTGTTTGGCTACGCAGGGTTTGTCTAGCGCATTGATTTTCAAAGTGGGGGGCGCGCCCCACTAGGGGGGCGCGAAGACATGTACAGGGGGGCGCGGGCGCGGGCGGCGGTATCACTACGATCGCCGTATACCCGCGCTACCGCACGAATCTGTGGAGTAAACCCTTTTTCATGTTCCGAATGCAGTTATACAAGTTCTCAAAGGGAAGATTTAAAAATCCACAGTATGATTCACAAAAGAGAAAAACCATTTTCATGTCCTGACTGCAACTATTCGTGTCCTCAAAAGAGATATCTAAGAAGTCAATTGCTGACTCATAGTGCAATTATTTATGTACTACGAAGAGAAATAAAAAAAATCACATGTTTACCCACAGTGAAGAAAAACCTTATTCATGTTGTGACTGCAACTATTCCTCTTCTAGAAAAAAATAGCTAAAACGGCACTTGCTAACTCACAGTGAGAAAAAACCTTTTTCATTTTCCGACTGCAACTCTTCATATTATTACTATTCATATTCATGTTCTATTAAAAAAAACAAAAAATCACATGTTTACCCACAGTGGTAAAAAAACTCATTTCAAGCCCTGACTGCAACTTCTCTTCTTCTCGAAAAAAAAATAAAACTTTGATGAAAAACCTTTTTATTGTCCCGACTGCAACTATTCAGGCGCTACAAAACGTTATTTAAAAAGTCACATGTTTACCCATACTGGACAAAAACCCTTTTCATGTCCCGACTGCAATTATCCATGTTGTACAAAGGAACTTTTTAGACATCATTCGCTGACTCACAGTGCTATAAAACCACTTACATGTTTCTACTGCGACTATTCGTGTTCTACAAAGAGGCACAAAAATCACATGCTTACCTTCAGGAGACAAAACCATTTTTGTCCCGAACGTGTTTATTGAAGTTCTCGAAAGGGAGATTTAAAAATCCACAGTGCGATTCAATGTGGAGAAAACCTTTTTCATGTTCTGAGTGTAACTATGCATGTACTACGAAACCAATATTTAGGTAATATTATTATATTTTAGCAGTAAACTAACCTGTGTGTAATGACTAAAAAGCGTTGTTCCAACTAAAAACTCTCATATAACATCATTCATATGTGCCATAAATTTTTCATTATTTTTTTTATTTTTTCTTTTGCTGTCTTCCAAATATGGTTGGCATTTTTTGGTTGCTCTGCGCTGGCAAGTCAGCATGAGAGTTTTTATAGGCCAATAACAGCTGATGACATTATAATTCCTACAAACTCAAATTAATTGTGTTTATGCGTATTTCGTGTTTAAAACACTAACGAATACTGACAACGAAAATAAAATAAAAATTACGCACAATACAGTCGAGGAATTCCCCGTACAACATAAACTAAAAGAGTTGCCAACTTGGAAGATTTTAATTCCCTGTTTTTTTTTTATTTAAATGAAGAAAAACATGTTACCCCCCCCCCCCCTCCCCAAGTGCATTACGTAATACTTGAACGGCCCCTTGCTGGGCCCTGGGCTGAGGGGAGGCGTGGGCATATTCATTTGAAGCAGTAGGGAGGCGTGATACTAATAAGTTTGGGAACCCCTGGTCTAGCGGGTTTGTGTAATTATTTTAATACATTTCTTTCAATTTTCGTTATTTGTTTGCAACACGGCATAACACCCCAAAAACAAATAACGAAAATGCTTTTGGCCGTGAAAATCTTAAAACTTATCATTTCTTTCAATGTTCTACTGTTATAAATACAGGTACAAACTTGTCAATGATGCATTCACTTTGTTTTACGCAAAAATATTTTTCTATGATTGGCAGCATTGATGAAATGTTAAAATAAAAACAATGAATAAACATGGCGTTACCGCGCAAGTGAAATTTTAACAAAATTAAAATGTTAAATGCATATTTTTGCATGTTTTTTGGTCTCCCCCGACATAAATACTCACTTTTCGTAATAATAAAGCTAAATCTAACTGTTTGGATCCGTATTAACGAGTAAGCGGTTTAATGCATAAATAATAATTAGCGTACCAATTTATTTTATTGTGTGGCAGCTCCGCATCTGGTTGCAATGTTTTCAAATCCAAAAACACATCACAAACATTTGTCACCAATTGTTCAACTTATCACAACTACATAGGAGGGTACACACCGCTTTCCCGCCGTATAAATAACAGATTACTCACTAAGTAATAATTCAATTAATTTCATTCACAATTAATCACACAAAGAAAATAACTTAAAGAGTCACAATGTTACGCTATAATTAATAACGCACTATTATTAACGTTTCAAATAAAACACAAGAAACATCCCACGTCAAAGCGTAAATACAAACTGATACAAACTAATTGGGCGGTCCAAAACACGGAACTGTTTGCATACAACTCGAGTGAAATAGCGCTGTTTCGTTTTTTAAAACGGTGCTAAAGGGAGACGCATGGGGGAACTCTCGAGCGCATTCCTTGTATTTTTGAATGAATTCGACGCGATCCCGAGGATAAAACGGTCCAAGTCCGAAATTTGAAGAAATGAGTTTTTGATGATAATTTACTTGAAGTAAATACGTTTTACGTGAAGTAAAACATGATAATTTACTTGAAGTAAATACGTTTTACGTGAAGTAAAACATGATAATTTACTTGGAGTAAATTATCATGTTTATCAGTGGCAGAAAAATGGAAGTCCCATTATGAAGAAAAAATACGATTTTCAAAATTGCATGTGGATGCAAGTACCATGATGCAACAACTATCTTAGAAGCAGAAGGGTGTACGATGGACTTTATTCCTTTTATAATACACCACATGTCATAACAAAATAGTCCACTTCATTTAGAGGCAGTAGGACTCAAGTCCATGTTTTTGTTTTTTTTTACATGAGCTCCACACAAGAGGCCCTGAGGAAAATAATTTGTCGGGGCCTATGTCATCTTTGGGGATGCTGTGTGGAGGGTTTTTTAAGGAAGGGAAGGAGAGGAGAGTTCTGGGAAGGAAAAGGGTTTAAGGGGTGGTTAGAAATCTAGGGTTCAGCATGTCCTGGTCATCCGCCTGCAAGACCTAGACAAACCTCACCCCATGAACCCGGCACCCCTGCTAAATCACCAAACGTAGCGAACCACTTGGGGTGACCTATGGCAGAGGTGTTGGTTATCCAATAAAGGTTCCCGGGGCGGCGGTACCCATTCCCGCCTCCCAAATTGAAAAGTTGACTCAAGTCAGCGTTTTTTTTTAAACAATTATTTTTAATGGCTTTACTATAAAAAATTCGTTTCATTTGCTCCTTCTTAAAACAAAACTAATTGAGTTAATAATTAGTTTTTTTGTTATCTATCATACAACATCTCCTGAACATTTACCTTTTTGGACTTGCTTCCGTACAGAATTTGGTTCGCAAGTTCACAGTTCAAGGCCAAGCCATTAGTAGCTTACCCCTTCTATTGTGTTGATCGAACCGAGCGCAGAAAGGGACAGCAAATTTCGCATTGCACTTTGACTTCGAAGCGCGAAAATAATGAACAGCTGTTTTTAACCGTGAAACGACCGTACTACACGGAATAAAATTATGAATAATTTCAAAATAATGCTTTAAATCCGGATTTCTTTGTTTGTTTTCTTTTAATTAGTTTTTATTAGTTAGGTACTATGAACGTCAGTAATAATTTATAAGAATTTGACCAAAAAAAAAATCTACTTCTGACTCGATTTACTCGAAAACGAAAGCTCAAATCAAAAAAAATTATACCACAAAATCGACTCCAAATGTGATGAGGATTCCCCAGTTTCCCGCTTGTACTACGAGTTTTCGGACACCTTGTATAATGATTGGGAATACAAAGTTATTAGGCTATAATTATTTTTTTATTGTATTATGTTATTTTTCAAATGATTACACACTTTTTTTAGTATGTATAGTAATATTTTTTGTTTTTAAAAATTCAAATTAAAGAGTTTTTTTTCAAAATGATCGTTTTTATTTTATCACCCTTGAAATGTTGAAAGGTACGTTTGAGACCCGTATTGTAGGAGGGAGGACACACAGAGGCAGGCAAAAATGAGTCGTAGAAATGACCCGTTCTCATGTGACAAATGTCAACCGCCTACAAATGTTGGGCACACGTTTGACGTGTTACCCGACTAAAGGGACCGGTGCCAAAGGGATCAATGACGCTAGTTCCTCGGAGCATCTTCCATTGAAATACCAGTAGAACAAGGACAGCTTTCAAACCAGACGCCTGTGCTCTAATACACACACACACTGACACTAATCTTGGGATTGGTGTGTCGGTAACGGGCATATGGGTCTATCCCTTCTACTGCGGTGCAAGGTGATGAGTCGAGAGAGCCAGGCTGAAGAGGTTAAAAGGTCTCCCTCAACCACCCTCTCCCAGATGCGACACCTAGTCAAACCATTTGGGGCGGCCTATTGTAGAGACGTTGGTTGTACAATGTATACTATAGAAAATAATAAAATTAGAATACGTGTATAAAATTGGTGGAAGGTAGGTACCTACCTATGTGTCATACAACTGGAGACAATGCTTACACGTGTAAAAATAATTATAGGGTAAGATAAGATAAGTAGGTATAACATGATAATATAAAACATTATATAAAAATTACATTTTACACACATTTTAATAAAACTGTATGTAAACATGAAATTAATAAGAATATTAAAAATTATAATTTGCAAACCAACCTACAACTTAAAGAAGCGTACGAATCAATGAACAAAGTAAATTATGTAATATATTTCTAATAAGTGAATGATGTATACTTGGAGCAGGTGGATGAGTTTGTGTATCTGGGTAGTATGTTTACGAGAGATGGGGAGGCTGAAAGAGATATTGAAAGAAGGGTGAATGCCGGTAACTCCATTAATGGTGGACTGAATGCCGTTGGCGCTAATAAAAATCTGTCAAAAAAAGCGAAGCTAGCAGTCCACAACGGAGTCCTGGTACCTACCCTGATGTATGGCAGTGAAGCATGGAACTGGCAGAGGAAGGATGAAAGTAAACTGAATGCTGTTGAAATGAGATCCCTGAGACGTATGTGTGGTAAAACAATGTATGATCGTGTGAGAAATGTGGATATCCGCAAAGAATGTAAGGCTGATGAGTAAGATTAAGAAAGGGACCCTCAGATGGTTTGGGCATGTAGAGCGAATGAACGAAGGAAGTAGTGTAAGAAGAATATACGACGCGAATGTGAATGGTAGAAGAAGTCGGGGACGCCCGAGGAAGACATGGCACGATCAAGTGAATCAGATACTTGAGTCGGGTCATGTCAAAAGCCAGAATAATAGAAGAGAATGTATGAGACGATGTATGAATGTGAGTGAGGCAAAGAGTGTGTGCCAAGACCGAGTTGTTTGGCGGTCCGTCCTCTCTGCCTACCCCTACGGGGAAACGGCGTGATGGTTAGTTAGTTAGTTTATTTCTAATAAGTTTATTCATAATTTTTCGAAAACACTAATAAAACTAAGATAAAATAATTATGTAGCAAATAAAAGAAACTACACCAATATGTATTTAAATACCTAATTTTATTTATGATAATAATAAAATAAACCTTAACACAAAAAAAAACAACCGTAAACACCAAATAAATAACAATATTAACTAGCAAATCATACTCCAATTTTAAAAAAACGCGCCAATAATCAAAAACGGCCGCTAGAAATAATAAATGTGTGAATAAGCAACATCCGACCTGTTCTGTCAACCTACCTTCATATGAACTATATTGGTATGTATATGTAGCATTAAACTTGGCAACGTAGCGTGATGCGGTAAGTGTGTTCTTACAATAGATCAACGAATGCACGTTATTATTAGATATTTTTTTTAATAAATAAACAGAATTTTTGATTACATATTATAGCTGACCATATTTTAAACAAAATTTAAAAGACAGAATGTTGGTACTTCATTTACGTAAGTATATATTACATGCGAAAGAATGAGCTACTTAAGTGGCTTCTTCTAAGATGAGCCACAAAATGTGGTATGACATAAATATATATAAATATATATATATATATATATATATATATATATATATATATATATATATATATATATATATATATATATATATATATATATATATATATATATATATATATATATATATATATCTATCAAGTGTTACAATGAAAATATTACTGTAAATTTGCACGTCTCGGTTTAAATAAAGTAAAAAAGAATAAGGAAGAATAAATAATAAATTTATATCACTATCTGAGTATGTGAAACAAGTTGTAAACACTATCATAGTCACTCATCAGAAGGTCAGCAAGCGCCTTTCTGAAAGTGAGATATTTGGCTTTAGATTTTATTTCAATTGATAAGTTATTAAAAATTTTAGGTGCAAGAAAGTTGAACTGGGACTGTGCCATTGAAGTTTTTGTTGTTGGAATAATATAATTGAATTGGTTAGAATATCTTGTGTTATATTTTGAATCTATAATTTTTTTTTTTGTTAATATAAATTTGAAATAAGAGGTAATATTTTTTAAGTATATGGATTTTATATTAAAAACTCTGAAGTCTTTAAATAGGTCTTTCGTGGGATGTATATAATGTGCTTTGTAAATAGTCCGTATAATTAATTTTTGGGCTTTAATTAATGGGTCTAATACAGTTTTAGAGCATCCTCCCCAGACAATTATACCGTACGATAAAATTGATTGACACAGGGAAAAGTATACTGTTCTCAGTACATTTTTTTAAGTATATTGCGCAATGATCTGAAGATATATGCCAGTTTACGTATACGGCTTGTGACATTAATTACATGCTCTTCCCATCGGAGTTTATTGTCTATTATAACGCCTAAGTATCTAATGGAATCTAGTCGTTCCAGTGGATTGCATAGACAGCTGGATATAAGAATGTATTTTTAGTACATGATTACTTGAGGGTTGACTTGGATTGTTTGTACTGAAAGTTAGGTATTTTGTTTTAGTTATATTTAGCGTGAGTAAATTATCATCCAGCCATTGTTTAATATTTTGCAAAATTAGTTCCGCTCTATGAAAAGTTTCTACCCATGTTTTACCTTTTAGTACCAGGGCAGTATCATCGGCAAAAGTGATTATGTTGCCATCAATTTGTAGTCTACATAAATCATTAATATATAGGAGAAAAAGTACTGGACCGAGTACACTGCCCTGTGGTACACCAAAATTGATTCTCATAGGTTGAGACGATTTGTGTGATGGTAACTTAATAACTTGCTTTCTGTCTGTTAGGTAAGATTTGAACCAATCAATTGCCTTATTCTTTATTCCGATTTTCTGTAGCTTAGCTAGGAGGATTGGACGAGAGACTGTGTCAAATGCCTTAGCCAAGTCCAGAAATATTGCCAAACATTTTTCACCTTTGTCTAGGGCTTCTGTTATGTGTGATGTTAATTCTAGAATAGCTGAATCTGTGCTTAGCCCTTCTCTGAACCCATGCTGATTTGGCGAGAGAATATTGTATTTTGTAAGATGGTCGATAAGTCTTTTTTTTACGATTTTTTCTATAATTTTGGAAAGTGATGATAAAATGGAGATAGGTCTATAGTTTGAAATCTTCGTAGGAGTTCCAGCCTTAAATATTGGTTGAACCAAAGCAAGTTTGAGTTTATTCGGAAATATACCTTTATTGAGACTGAGATTAATGATATGTACTAGTGGTTGGTTTATAAAAGGTTCAATAATTTTGAGTATGTTTGAGGATATTTTATCATGATTACATGAATGGGATGGCTTTAATTGTTTAATAGTTTGTGAAATTTCGGCAGAGTTGGTGGGGTTGAGTGTGAATGAATTGTTTGTTTCACAAGCAGAGTTAATGATATTGTTGGCAAGAGAATTTTCATCTGTTGATGTTTTATTTAAAATTTGTGATGCTAATTTTTTTCCGATATTACAAAAATATTCATTTATGTGATTGGTCACAGTGTCAGGGTGGTCATTTAGTGAGGTGTCTAGTCCGTTGATGTTTAATTTATTGATTGGTGGTATTGAATGGTCAGTGTCAGATATTTCTTTAATAATTTGCCAAATTTTTTTATTGTTATTACCGGCTCTGGACAATTTCTGTTTATAGTAGTTTTCTTTAGTGATTCTGATGAGATTGTTACATATATTTCTGTATTTTTTATAAAATATTTGGGCTTGTGAGTTTGGATTGTTAATTAAGTTTTTGTGGAGTTTGTCCCGTTTTTTAATACAAAAAATTAAGCCATCTGTTATCCATGGTTTTAGTTTCCTATTTTTTGAGTTATTCAAAGGGGATTCAACGGTAACAGCCTCAATATGTTTCAATAGAATTTCAGAAAATTTATTAAATGCAACATCTATATCTGAAGAATGTAGAGTAGAGAGCCAATTTTCCAATTTAATTTTGGAGGTGAGTTCCTCAAAATTGATCTTAGTCTTTAATATATTTTTACAAGAGGTAATGGGAATGGATTTTTTATTCATGAGGCCAATTACTATTGAGAAATGATCAGTTATGGTTGATTGATATACAATTCCTTTCGAATTTTTTTTTGTTCTTAGGAATATGTGATCAATACATGATTTGGTAATGTCGGTTACTCTAGTTGGGACATTAATGTGAGAAACAAGCCCGTATTGAATAATTAAGTTTTTATAATCGAGTGTTTGTGTTTGCATGGGTTTAAGTAAATCTATGTTAATGTCACCGATTACTATTAGTTCTTCATTTGATCTACAGTTCAATAAGGCCACGTCTAAAGATTTAAGGAAGGGTGAAACATTTTGTTGTTTAGGTGACCTGTATAGTGCAAGAATAGTGGTCTTGTTTATTTTAATTTTAAGGCAGTTGGCATTATCGATGGATAGTTCAGAAATAATCGGGTGTAGCTCGGATTTTACATAGACGATTACTCCATCTGACTGTGTCTTGTTATTCAATGTATTGAAAACAGTAAATCCTGTAATTTTTTTGTGAGTGTAATTTGATTTGATCCAACATTCAGTTAAGATTATTATATCAAATATATTATTCAAACCGGCAAGCGTTACTAGTAGATTGTTAAAGTTCTTATCTATGCTGCGAATATTTCTAGAGAATAATTTTAATCGTGAAAATGGCTTAAGTATATCTATACAATTTGATGCAACATTAGTTTCAGAGGTTATTATATTACCATGATTTTCTATTTGTACATTAATATCATTCATTTCTTGTGACAAAAATTTTCTTTTTTGGAATTCAGTATTATAAAAAGAAAACAAAGTTTCTTTAAGTACGAACTAAATGTAACGTAAGTAAATATAACGAGAGTATGTGAGTGTGATAAATAGGCGACAACTAGGTAAGTACTTATACTGAAGTGAACTAAATGCAATAAATATTTTAAAACAAAAACAATCATTACAATATTATGATAAAAGCCGAACTTGAGAATTTGCAGTATATTTTTTCCAAGTTTTGTTAGTATTGTGATATATATATCAAGTGTTACAATGAAGATTTTACTGTAAATGTTGTTGCTAGTAGATAGTATATACGAGTGTAGTATAATTGATTCCTGTTTACAATGTAAGAATATTGGGCAATACAATATGAAATAGCACATTTTAAGGTTATTATGATAGAAACAGAGGAATCTGATAAGGAATATAAGAATGTATATTGAGTACCTACACATATAATTATTATTGCTAAGACTCGTATAAAAATTTGTTAGGAAAATATTGATAGTTGGATTATATACTTGTATCACAAAAGATATTAGAAGACTTGAGATTGGAATAAGGATGGCGGTAATTGTGTATATTTCAATGTTAGAATGATTTATCTGTAAGATAAGATATTTAATACATCTATTAGTTGTGTTTATGATTGTACTAAGAAAGCAATAATTAGAGAAGTTGATAATATATTGATGGAAATATTTAAAGTAAATATATTTCAGTTTCTTCTTGTTCAAGTTACTAAAAAAATTTAAATCAATAATAATTACAACATAAATAAGATGCATGATAATGTGCATTATATTCATTCCATATAGATTTGCTGTAAATATAAGATGACATAATATATTCTCACTAATTGTGTTAAAAACAGATAAGCTTGGTAGATGAGAGAAGAATACATAATATCTCGTGTAAAATATCATGGTGGTGGTGTGACTAATAAGACAAAAACAAAAAACAATCGTTCTAAATAATAATAATAAGAAGAAGGATAGTACATTATTTTGAGTATATGTTATCTTGTCGAAAATCGTGGTATGAATCATGAAAAAACCAGGGGGAAAAGTTATGATTATAGAATTAACAATATTAAAGTATATTAAAACAATATAATGGATAATAGCAAGGTAAGTATATCTGTGGGGAATAGTTTGGTGAGATAAATAAGTTAACATCAAGGATGCAACTAGATTAACAAGCGAAACATACCATAATGTGAATGGAAAGGTGCAAATGATTTTGTAATGAGTTTGTTTAGCAGTTTTAAGCAGGAGTACACATTGAGTATAATAGAATAACGGATAAGAGCATATTATGATACAGACATTAGTATATAGTATAGTGTGGTGATGTAGCAGCACAGTACTTTGTATCGTCAGTCACAGTAATTGACGTTTTTCACGGTCCAGGTCAGCAATATTATTTATTGAAATTATCTTGGAGGTACCAGTTTGTCTCAAAAGTATGCGCCCTCCGGTGGACCAATAGTGTTTATAATTATTGTCTCTAGCAAATTTTTTTGTTTGAGATAACAAAAATTTCCCTTTTTGAGTTAATTGATCTGATACGTAAATGTGTTTGGCGGCTTGCGATAATCCTAGGTCCCTTGTATTTATTTTATTTGTCATACTGGTTGTGGATTTCCTGTAGGTTTTGAATTTGGATAGAAAGTCATCCCGCGATGTTATGGAATTGAACGTCGCTACGATAGGTCTTGGATTTTTGTCGGAGAATTTCGGTCCCATCCTTTAGATTTTTGTTATTACAGAATGCACGTCGGTATTTTCGTAGTTGATAATTTTAGAGATTTTTTCGACAACTTCTGTATTATTTTCAATGTCGGACTCCGGAACACCTCTAATCTCGATGTTGCAAATTTGGCTTAGATACTCCAATTTATCAATTTTTTCATCTTGTTTAGAAATAGTATTTAGTAGTATATTATTGTGATTTTTTTGTGCAGTTAATTCTTCGTTGACTGTTTCTTGTGCCTTTTCCATAATATTTATCCGTTTTCTTAGGTCTTCTTGTTGATCTGCCATAAATTGGATAGATTTTATTATTTCGTTATTTTGTGAGATCAGAGCTTCATATTTATTTACATACGAAACAAACTTTTCTTCCACGAATTTCATTATGGATGTTTTAAAATCTGTTAACTCTTTTATAAATAATTGGGAGGTTAAGAGACTATTGGCGCCATCTATATTTTCAGATGGTAAGTTTTCTGTGTCAATTGATTGATTTGATAGTTCAGGTTTCTGCGGTAGAGTAATGTGTTTCGCTTGCTTGATAATAGATGGCGGTTCTTGTTCGTTGTTCGATAATATGTCGTTGCTCGTATGCTTTGGTTTGTTATTTTTAGCATTTTTTATACACTTTTTGCACTTCCATTGCAAACTCCTGGCACTGTGGCGTGTCATTTCAGAAATATCTGCACATATAAGGTGGTAGTTTTTTTCACAAACACCACAGCATATAAGTTCTGATGGGTTGTCAATGTTTTTTTCGCAAACAATGCACTTTGTATTCATGATAATATTGTTTTACACGATCTTTACGTAAAAAAAGTGATTTGTAAATGGATAATTTATTATGAGATAGTAATCGGTATCACTTTAGCGTAACCTAGATTTCTTCGAATGAGGCACTAATTGTATTTTACAACAGTTTATTTTTTTCCAGTGGGTAGAGTTTGACACTTCGTGGCAGTTTTTAAAATGTAGGTAAAAAACACTAAAGCAGGCCACTTCACACGATAAAAATTCGTTGTTATGACGCGCGGTCTACAGTTTATAAAATTTGAGCACTTTAGACTTAGCTCACTATTGTTTTGTTAGATCATTTTTAATAATTTTACGTAGACAAAAATATGACAACACTAGACTTGCTTGAGGTAGTTATTATAAAATGATAACAGTTATTATAAAATGATAACAGTTATTATAAAATGATAATGTAGTTATTATAAAATGATAATTATTATAGAATGATATAACGAGAGATCCTGAGTTCGAGTCCCAGTTGCGACCGTTATCTTTTTATTTTTCTGTGTCATGTTGTTTTCTAATTTTTGTTTAGATTTTTAGTATTCTCTTCTTCTTCTTCAATGATATATTACAATATTGGGTAAGTGATAAAACAAAAGTTATTCTATTAAAATTCCGTCGCGGGCCATTTTTATGTTTATACTTTAACCCGCGGGCAGCACTCCGATGATTTCCGCCACGGGGGGGGGGGCATATTCGGATCTGGTTTTGCTAAAACTAGTACAAAAAATAGTCATACTAGCTACACTCAGAACATGCAAATGGTTTTCCTAAAAATCTGGCTGGCCGTAGTCTGCAACCAGAATTTTATAACTGCACTTTGAATACGATAATAGCTTCCGTCACAATGCATTAGAAGATGAAACCTCAACTGAAATTTTTCGTTGCATTCTTAACACAGAACTAGTTTTAATTTAGATGGAATTTGCATGCGCGGAATTAAAACATCATTCAGAACATGACAATGGATTTCCTCTAATTTTGGCAGAACAATCTACGGAACTAGAATTTTATAAATCCACTTCCAACACAAGAAATGGGTCAGCAAATTAAATCACACCTGACATGTTTTCTTTTCATTCTTAACACAGAACTGGTTTTAATTACAGGGTGAAACTGTACTCAGGGAAAACTACAATCAGAACATGAAATTGCTTTCTTTCAAAACTCGCTGCACAAATTCAACTACAAATTTATAACAGCACTTCGAACACGAGAATGGTTTCTTACGAAACGCGTTATAAAACCCCCCCTGGAATTTTTTACTTGCATTCTAAACACAATTATGAAGTAAGTTTATACGCGGGGTGTTAAAACTACACTCAGAGCATGAAAATGGATTTCCTTAAATTCTGGCAGCACAAAGTACGCAACTATAATTTTATAAATTCCACCCCACCTGGTCAAAAAATAAAACCCCACCAGGAATTTTTTTCATTGCACTCTAAACATGTTCATGAGGTGAGGTTTGTCTAGGTCTTGGAGGCGGATGTCCAGAACATACTGAACCCCAGATTCCTACCCACCCCTTAAACCGTTTTCCTTCCCAGAACTCTCCTCTCCTTCCTTTCCTTAAAAAAGCCTCCACACAGCATCCCCAAAGATGTAATAGGCCCTGAGAGAAATTATTTTCCTCAGGGCCTCCTGTGTGGAGCTCATGTAAAAAAAAAAACACAACTGGTTTAAGTTATAGGGTGAATCTGTACGCGGGAAACTAAAACTACACTCAATAAATGAAAATGGCTTTTCTCCAATACTGGCTGCACAAAAGCAACTAGAATTTAAAAAATGCAATTTAAAAACGAGAATGGGTTTCTACGTAATGCCCGAAAAGTAAGGTAAGCAGACGAAACCACACTTGGTATTTTTTCATTGCATTTTTCACACAAAACTTTAATTAATTCTTCACTTAGAACACCAAAATGGTTTTCTTCCGATTTTTTGCAGTCGGAACAGACGAACGGTTTCCTTCGAAATGCATTAGCAGATGATTTCTCGATGCAGGAATTTACATTGTGAACACAAGATTGGTTTTACCTTTAGAATGAATCTGCATGGGAGTCCACTATTCCACCGGCTTAAATTAAATTTGTACTCAGATTACGTAAATGGTTTTTCTGTATTTTGTAGCATACTTATCGTTTGCAATTAGATTGGATTAGAACACGAATACGATTTTATGTTTATGTATCTATTTAAAATAATAGAGATGAAATTATTTTATATTAATTTAACTACATGGTAGAAGTTTGGCAATATTTTAAAAAACTCAGATAATACAACGCACTTTTTCCTTCGTGTTTAACGTGGTACGAGTTTTTACAAACCTACACAAATCATTCTCAAATCAGAGCAATAACATAAAAACACTCAAACAGTATTATCAATATAGTACCTATAAAGGATGTAACAGAACGTACCCTAGGGATTTTTTTGATGTTTTTTTTATTTATTTTTTCTACAAAAACATAAAAAAATGGTAGGTGTCGGACAGGTGGAGGCGGGTTGAGGGGTTGGTCGGTTAATCGGCTGAGTGACCAATGACAACAAGCGGAAGAATTTTTTTTGTTTGAATTTGAAGAAAAAAATAAAATAAAAAATATATATGTCACAAAAAAGTCACCGGATACCAAAATTTCATTTACATTTTTTAATCCAAATATGCTCAGGAATCGCTGGTTAAAATCCCTCGGGTACATCCTGTTATAAACTGTGTATAAACAATATAGTACCTATTTAGGTCATTCTTAATATGATGGCTGGAACGCTTCTCTTTGGCAAGGCATGCGATATTAGCTGGCATTGATGATGTTGCTACTCGCAACTGATTTTCCAGATTTGCATCGGTTTTTTTTTTTTTTTAATGAGCTCCACACAGGAGGCCCTGAGGAAAATAATTTCCCTCAGAGCCTATGTCATCTTTGGGGATGCTCTGGGGAGGGTTTTTTTTAAGGAAAGGAAGGAGAGGAGAGTTCTGGGAAGGAAAAGGGTTTAAGGGGTGGGTAGGAATCTGGGGTTCAGTGTGTCTTGGTCATCCGCCTCCAATGATGATGTCATCGCTGCGATAAGGACTCGCCGCGGCCTCACAACGGACCAACTAGGACTTGGAGCTCCCACCACTAATTTCTACGTAAATGAGCACCTGACACTAAAAAATAAAATACTCTTTGCCAAAACACGTGCCACCGGAAAAGAAAACGGCTATAAATACATATGGGTGAGGAATGGCAGTATCCTGGCGAAGAGGAATGATCTCTCTCGAGTCGTCACCATTCGTTGCGAGGGAGACCTTAAAAAAATCAGCACTCATGGTCAACAAAATATGTGACTGCTAGAACAAACTCGTTACTGCTGCTATCGATGCCAGCTTTCTATCACTATCCTGTACTCTTGGTCATTAATTTTTTTCTTGCAAAATTACTCAATATATTTGTTTATAGCGCAATACCTCCATAATAATATGGCACTATCATATTTCCTGCATATTCATTCATATTTTACACTAAGTAATCAATGTTTTATATATAATTTTGATGCAT
This sequence comes from Limnephilus rhombicus, assembly GCA_929108145.2. NCBI lineage: Eukaryota > Metazoa > Arthropoda > Insecta > Trichoptera > Limnephilidae > Limnephilus > Limnephilus rhombicus. The sequence goes on along the minus strand of OV815289.1, from coordinate 19,227,395 downwards.
CATACGTCCTAATTAATTTATCACTCCCGCAAATGTGGAATAAGTCGAATAACACTCTGACCATGACTCATGACCTCATCATCTATATCTGTTTATTACCAGAACTGTGGTGGTATTAAGACCAAAACTCAGGAGCTTCTTATTAATATTTCATCGAATAACTATGATGTTATAGTTCTAGTTGAAACGTGGCTTGTAGCAAGTGTAAATACGGCCGAATTCATAGATTCGCGTTACACGGTATTCCGACGAGATAGGAACCGTATAATTACCGGTAAGATGGACGGAGGTGGTGTGTTAGTGGCAGTGCGCAAGGAACTCGCAGCTTCCCGTCTCGACGATTGGGAAAAAAATCAAATTGAACAAATCTTTATATCAATTCCGTTAAGGTCTCTAAATCTCATCATATGTGCTGTATATATACCTCCTGTCTCGCCAGTAATGCTTTATGATATTTTCTCCAAAAACCTGGAATCCGTCTTTTCATCAGAACCAAATAATACGTTTTGTGTTCTTGGAGATCTGAATCTACCTACTCTTACATGGACATTTTCCGAAGGCTGCAATCATGGTATTGCCTCCTCAAACACGGCTGCATCGCAAACTTTTCTTCAAACAATGGCATTGATGAGCTTATTTCAATATAATTGTATACCTAACCACAACGATAAATTCTTAGACCTTATATTTTACAGTCGCGAAACAAAAGTTACACATAGCGACGACCCTCTCCTTTCAGAGGACAGACACCATCCAGCCCTGGAATTTAAAATATCATCCGCGATTCAACCAAAAATTAAAAACAACAAAGAGCGTAGGCACAATTTCAGGAAAGCTGATTATACTCAAATTAATAATGACATTAATTGTATTGATTGGAAGTCTGAAATCGCGAATTTATCAGCAGAAGAAGCAGTAGAACGATTCTATGTAATAATAAACAATATAATTGATGAGTTTATTCCAGTATTGGCACGACGAAATGACAAATTCCCCATATGGTTTACTCCCGAACTTATTAGCTTATCACGGAAAAAAGATAAAGTTTGGCTCAAATGGAAGACATATAAAGGTCTTTCTGACTATCGTAAATTTTCCTTCTTACGTGCTACATACAAAAAATTGGCTAGTGAATCTCGAAAGTTATTTTTTGAAAACATCGAAAGTTCATTGCAAAATAATATTAAATGCTTTTGGTCATACATATCCTCATTAAAATCATATGATGGATATCCTGCTACTATGTCCTTCGAAGGGCGCAAATCTAACGATGCCCAAGAAATCTGTAATATGTTCTCTGAGTTCTTCAAGTCAATATTTGAACCCTCCTCTATCAATGACTCAATTAACATTGACCAACTTGAGGCCGTTCGGGACTCTGGACTTACGCACATTCACACCATTGAACTAACGGAACAAGAAGTGCAATCAAGTTTAAAGGCGTTAGATATAAACAAAGGTGCGGGTCACGATGGAATACCGGCGTTTTTCCTCAGATCTGCTGGGTCGTCATTGTATGTTCCACTTACCATAATATTTAATAAATGCCTGAGTGACGGGGTTTTCACTGATAGGTGGAAGTTGGCTTATATTATACCAGTCCATAAGGGTGACTCACGTCAAAAAGTCGAAAACTATAGGCCAATATCCATTCTCTCGGCGATCCCTAAACTCTTGGAAAGACTTGTCCATGATAATTTATATCCCCAGCTTGCCGCCAAAATTACAGAACAACAACACGGGTTTGTAAAAGGCAAATCTACCATGAGTAATTTACTAGTTTACTCAAATTTCTTATTCACTAGCATGGATCGAGGCCAACAGGTAGATGCAATATACTGCGATTTCAAAAAAGCTTTCGACAAGGTTGACCACCTTATTCTTATTAAAAAAAATAATGTTCAACGGAATTAGGGGAAACTTATTACGTTGGTTTGTCTCATATTTGACAAAAAGACAGCAAGCTGTATCATTACGAGGACATACTTCTACGTGGGAACCAGTTACCTCTGGCGTACCACAGGAGTCAATCCTGGGTCCGCTGTTATTTATACTTTTTATTAACACTGTTACTAAATGTTTCATGCATTGTATATTTCTTTTGTACGCCGATGATATAAAAATATTTGCCATTGTTAGGAATTTAAACGATTGTCTGCTCATCCAAAGCGACTTAGTAAGGTTCGAAGCATTTTGCAATGAAAACAAAATTTATCTAAGTTACAACAAATGTAAACAAATAAGCTTCACTAAAAATCACAACGCTATTATACACAATTATTGTATTGGTAACTATTTACTCGAGCGCGTTTACTGTATAAAAGATCTAGGCGTACTTTTTGATTCTAAACTCCATTTCGATGCGCACATTGAGATCATTGTGAATAAAGCTTACCGCGTGCTAGGATTTGTCATCAGAAACAGCCGCGAATTTCGAAAACCTGAAACTTATCTTCTACTTTACTACACGCTGGTCCGTTCTCAACTTGAATACTGCACCTCCATATGGACACCACTTTACGGTGTCTATAAAGTCAACATTGAAAGTATTCAAAAGAAATTTCTGCAATACCTCAATTACAGAATGAGCGCACCTAAACGGGGGTACATAAATATGCTCTCGAATTATAACGTCACCACTCTAACTAACCGGCGAACATACCTTGACCTCATGACGCTTTTTAAAATCTGCAATAACTTTATCGACTGTCCTGACCTACTGAAACTAATAACTTCAAAATACCACCCAGAGTAACAAGGCTTAACGACTTAATCCATAATTATTATTTTTTAATTTATAAACTAACGTTTAGACAAGATTTTTATGCATAGCACAAAGGGTAACAATTATTACAAGCAATAATTGTCAGCCTGAAACACTCATTTACATTGAAAAATCTTCCGAGAAAAGATACTTGCCGCCAACGGGACTTGAACCCGTGTCCTTCCGATTGCCGGTCGAATGCTCTGACCACTGAGCTATGGGGGCTTATCAAATACCCGCCAAATAATTCAATATATGCATAAAAATCTTGTCTAAACATTAGTTTATAAATTAAAAAATAATAATTAATATTTAACAAGTTTAAGTATTTCCCCAATAAATGCAGACATAATTTGTCTCGAACAATGTCTTTCTCGCAAAAATAAAGTTGGTTGTTTTCAGGTGGGAAAAAATATAACAAGCAGTAATTGTTGAATGAAACACTAGTATATATTGAATTATTTGGCGGGTATTTGATAAGCCCCCATAGCTCAGTGGTCAGAGCATTCGACCGGCAATCGGAAGGACACGGGTTCAAGTCCCGTTGGCGGCAAGTATCTTTTCTCGGAAGATTTTTCAATGTAAATGAGTGTTTCAGGCTGACTTATTCCACATTAGCCGGACGCGTACAAATGCTGGTGTCAGGGATCCAATCAGAAGAATGTGCGAATCGTTTAATCAAAATCAAAACATCAAGGATTCCGACTTATTTTTTGATACACGCAGTACTTTTAGTAGAAAATTGAAGGACGTTTTCCTACAAAGTACAATACCTTAGACATTGCTTGGTTTATAATTTTAACTACCTTTCTTTTTTTAAATTTCTGTATGACATTATTTTTATCTATATATATATTTGGTCTTACCATCAAAATTTTTCCAAAAACAATTTGTAAACTTTTATAAGGATATTGCGCATTTTTTTTCATCTCTCTGTAAAATAATATTTACTTATGTATATACATACGTCTTTTCGTATTTAACAGTAAAAATATTTGTATATGTTTTTATCTGCTGTCAATGTTAATTCGTGAGAAATAGTTTGGATGCAGGCGAATTCTCTATTAATTGTTTTGTATATTCTTGTCAATTGACGTCTGTATCTGTATTTTCTCCTTAATAAAAAAAAAATAAATAAAAAAAAAAAATACTTAGAGAAACATGAATCCATGAATCCGGGCACCCCTGCTAAATCACCAAACGTAGCTAACCACTTGGGGTGACCTATGGCAGAGGTGTTGGTTATCCAATAAAGGTTCCCGTGGCGGCGGTATCTATTCCCGCCTCCCAAGGTTAGTCTGGAGCGCAGATGATTTTTTACGATGGATAGTTTTGAAAGAACTGCTCACAATTGTTTCGAAAAAAGACACATATTTAAGGGCATGCCTTCTTTAATTTGGAAACTCATAATTTTTTATGCAGTGTTTATAGAACTCAAGCAGCGGAAGATTGTTATATCTGGCTTTTAGTTCATCATCGCTTTGTAATTAAATAATTTCGTGTTGCAGATTATCAGGCACATTCGATGGTTCCACGTTGAACGGTGTAGCAAATATGTTCAAAATCGTTTGCTTGCTTTTCACCTCCTTATCGTTCAGCAAATGCCTCACTTAATTTTGCGCACTCACCAGCGAATTCAAACGATGAAGAAGGCTTTTTTTTGTCCTTGTAGTGTTGGAAAATGCGTCGTAGTATGCATTTTGAGTTGCACTTTCCACAGCCTTAATTTGGTTTCAAATGATTTCACGTTTCACTCAGCTTCACCTTTTCTTTTCTTCTTAATTGCCATTTATAGGATGTTATTGATTTATTATTCACTTTACTTCCGCAACGATGACTAGAAAATATTGTTTTTGACAGACTGCCTAAAATTCCCCTCCGAATAGAGTTGCCATCAATCCTGAAATATCGCGACTGTCCCGTACAAGAAAGTTAAAAGTATCGATGGAATTTCAGTATCGTTTTACAATAACAAATTAAAATAAAAGTTAAAGGGGATGTTTTACCACGTTTTTATGAGTTTCTAAACTACTTGCTAGTAACGATTTTGTAATAACGACTTAAAAATGCATCTGAAACACCGTGAAAAAACCGTCCTATTCTGTGTGATTTTTTGTGGTTCTTTCATCAGGCCCGGCGCAGCCGCACCAAAAGTGCCCGCGGGCCGCAGGTTTCCCACCCCTGCTTTAGTTAAAGGTCAATAAGTTACAAAATAAAATGTGTGTACTTATTACTTATCCGAAACAAAATCTAGGTTAAATACCATTTCTTCGAACAATTGTTTTCAAATAAAAAAGTAGCTGCCAATAATACGCGAAAAAATCGGTCGAATATAATATTGTTGATTATAAAATTTTAAATATGCGATTGAAAAAAATTACATTTAAATAAGAGGTCTCAGTAGCCTAATCGGTAAGGCATTTATCTAGGTACAACGAGGGATTTCTTATTTTATTTTATTTTTTTATTTGAAATATGCATACATACAACAGATTTACATAAGGAAAATATATGGTTCTTAAAAATAATTACACATAAAGTAATTTAATCTACTCAATTTAGAGAGAAAACATTTCTCGTGTTTCAATTGAGGAGTCGTGTCATTACAGAAAAAGATAAAGAAATAATATATATATATTTTTTTTTTGAATTAAGAAACAAATAAACTTATGAATGATAACAAATATTGATAAAGAAATTTACTAACATAGCAGTTACTAAATTAGATATACATATAATATTAATTTATTTATTTTGTGGGTAATATATAATAAATTAAAATACAAGTATAAATATCCCTAGACTAATATCCCTAGACTAATAATCCCTAGACTAGTGTATGCATTAATCACATACGCAAACTCATGAAAAAAAAAAATTATTTATACATAACTTGAAAACTTAAATACAAAATTGAAATACATGTCATAATAATAATAACAACTATTTAATGAAGTATTAACTGAAAAGTAATAAAACAACAAATTTTTTGTTTGTTTTTAAGTGCACAAATCGTGGAGATATTTTTTGAAACGTGTTATATTATTTTAAAAAATATCTATGAAACTGTGTATTTTAACAAGATCGTTGTATGATCGAGACATTCTAGACATAGGATTAAAATATCCAGTATTATTCGTAAAAAAATCGGTTCAAAATATGTTAAGGGTTCTTGTAGATTTGGGCCTGGCGTATAACTTGATTTGGTTGACTAAGTTACTGTCTACACGATTATTCACAATTTTATAGCATTAGCTGGGTTACCCGGTTTCGCTCAGGACAACATTCGAGAGTGTTCTGGAATATATCACATTGATGTTCCCAATTCCCTATTCCCGAACATTCCATAATTTTCCAGAATGTTCCTGGATGTTCTGGAACGTTGTGGAATGCTCCCAAGTACTGTGACTGGGGTGTCCGGCTTCGCTCAGTAAGTTTATGTAAGATTGAATTGACGTTCTAATCCACGACGGATCTTGCCTTATATACCCCATATGGATAGCCCCATACAAAAAATACTTCAAATGTTCCAGATCATTGCACAACATTCAGGAGTGTTCTGGAATGTTCCACAATGATCGTGGATGCTTCGGTATGTTCCTGAACGTCCCATCCTATTCCCGAACATTCCACAATATTCCAGAATGTTTCGGGATGTTCTGTAATGTGGTGGAATGCTCAAGTATACTCTGGAAAGTTTTGAACTGTTCTAGTAATTTCAAGGGGACGAAACTTCCAGCCCTTATATCTTTAAAAGCAAGCTCCTCAGGTAAAAATACGAACTTTCTTTATAGATGGGGGAAAGAGGGCTACCATACAATATAACTCCCATTATCGTACCGGGACTCGTCTTTGAGTCTTAGCGGCATGCAAATTTTACACTTTTTTAATAATGTATATTGAAGATAAAGATTATCCAAACTTCTAGAACTTTCCAGAACCTTCTAGACTCACCGAGACTCTCTGCCACTCATTTCTGAAAGCTTCTTGAATTTTCTCCTTCCATAACATCCTAGAGTCCTAGAGCATTAGGGAACCTTCCAGAACTACCTAGTACACCGATACACTCCATCGCTCCTTCCAGAACTTTCTAGAGCTTAATCAAGCTTCTAGAACATTCCGGAACCTCGAAACCTTCTAGACTCACTGTCATACCCGCCACTCCTTCCAGAACTTTCTACAGCTTTATCAAACCTTATAGAACTTTCCGGAACCTTCTAAACTCACCGAATTACTCCGCTACTCCTTCCAGAACTTTTTACAGCTTGATCGAACCTTCTATACTTTTTCGGAACGTTTCAGACTCACCGACATACTCCGCCACTCCTTCCGGAATTTTTTACAGCTTTATCGAACCTTCTTAAACTTATCGGAACCTTCTGGGCTCACCGACATACTCCACCACTCCTTTCAGAACTTTGTACAGCTTTATCGAACCTTCTAGAACATTTCAAAACCTTCTGGACTAATGGTCAAACTCCGCCACCCTTCCAAAACTTTCTACAGCTTTATCAAACCTTATAGAACTTTTCGGAACCTTCTAGACTCGCTGACATACTCCGCCACAACTTTCTACATATCTTTCTACTATCAAACTTTATAGAACATTCCGGAACCTCCTAGACTCACCGACATACTCCGCTACTCCTTCCAGAATTTTCTACAACTTTATCAAACCTTCTAGAGTTTTTCAAAACCTTCTAGACTCACTGTCATACCCGCCACTCCTTCCAGAACTTTCTACAGCTTTATCAAACCTTATAGAACTTTCCGGAACCTTCTAGACTCGCTGACATACTCCTCCACTTCCTCCAGAACATTCCAGAGTTTTATCGAATTTTCAAGAAGTTTCCGGAAACTTCTAGACTCTTCTTGAATTTTCTAGAGCCTTCTTAGAACTTTCAGCCCTTATATCTTCAAAAGCAAGCCATTCAGGTAAAAACGAATACCCTTATTCCCTAGGAGGGATACATATAAACTCTCTTGATCGTACCGGTACTCGTTTCTGAGTTTTTGCGTTCCGCACGTTTTTTTTGGACTTTCTTTTGTAATAAATATTGATTAAGAGGTAATTTATGTTTCGTCTTTTAACTAGAATCTCTAATTTTAAATGAAGTATTTGTTCGTACCCGTCTAGAAGATGTTAGAAACCTGATCGGTCAGACAAAACCCTTATAAAATAGTATAAATATTTGAAAGTAATAATATACTTTTTTTTTTTACTTGAACTCCACACAGGAGGTCCTGAGGAAAATAATTTCCCTCAGGGCCTATGTCATCTTTGGGGATGCTGTGTGGAGGGTTTTTTTTAAGGAAAGGAAGGAGAGGAGAGTTCTGGGAAGGTAAAGGGTTTAAGGGGTGGGTAGGAATCTGCGGTTCAGTGTGTCCTGGTCTTCCGCCTCCAAAACCTAGACAAACCTCACCCCATGAACCCGGGCACCCCTGCTAAATCGCCAAACGTAGCGAACCACTTGGGGTGACCTATGGCAGAGGTGTTGGTTATCCAATAAAGGTTCCCGGGGCGGCGGTACCCATTCCCGCCTCCCAAATTGAGACATAGTCTTAATATGTAGGTGTTCGATGGTATGTACAAATACTTGATTCTAACAATTGGATTAGCTGATAATATTGCAAGAGTCACTATTGACAACAATCGCTTCATTTCAGTTCAAATGCTGATGAAATATTTTAAGAGGATATATGAAATCAATAAGAGTACACGAATTTATAATTTATTTTTTTATTAATTAATGTTGTTCAAAATGAATAATTATATACGATATAAATACAATATATGCGATATGTACGTATATATATCGCATACATCGTATTTATATCGTATATATATATTTCGCCTACAATCTTGCATCCAATCTAGTCCAATCGTTAGTTAACAGGTAATTGGCAATATAATTAACTTATCAATGAACGTATTGTTTTGTTTTTCCAGAAAGCATCAATCTGGAGACAGTTACCATCAAAGCGGAACTTGAACACCGAGAAGAAGATGAAGAGGGATTTTCTTGTATGGAAATTGACATAGACGTTCCGGATGTTAAAATGGAATGCTTAGAACACTTAAGAATTACCCAGATGGCAGGTAATAATTTAACTAATTTACTCTGCTTTTCTACTAGCGCAGGTTACAAGCATTATTAATTCTTCCTTATCCGTATTGTTTTTCAAATTTGTTTACAGATCGGGAGACGCATCCTGTTGAAAGACGATTCTCTTTTCCCCATTGTAACTACTTAGGCCCTCAAAAGTCGTCTTTCGAAAGTCACCTTCGCACACCTACTGGAGAAAACCCCCTTTCTGGTTCCAACTGCAACTATTCATGTTCACGAAAGAGCAGTCTGACGAGCCACATGTTGACTCACAGTGGAGAAAAACCTTTTTCATGTTCCGAATGCCACTATTCATGTTCTCGAAAGAGCAGTCTGACGGCCCACATGCTGACTCACAGTGGAGAAAAACCTTTTTCTTGTTCTGAATGCCCCTCTTCATGTTCTCGAAAGGCAGATTTGATGAGACACATGCTGACTCACACTGGAGAAAAACTTTTTTCATGTTCCGAATGCCACTATTCATGTTCTCGAAAGGGAGATTTGACGATACACATGCTGACTCACAGCGGAGAAAAACCTTTTTCATGTTCCGAGTGCCACTATTCATGTTCACAAAGGCGCAGTCTGACGACTCACATGCTGACTCACAGCGGAAAAAAACCCCTTTTTTGTTCCGAATGCCAATATTCATGTTCTCAAAAGAGAGATTTAACGAGACACATGCTGACTCACACTGGAGAGAAACCTTTTTCATGTTTTGAATGCCACTATTCATGTTCACGAAAGAGCAGTCTGACGAGCCATATGCTGACTCACAGTGGAGAAAAACCTTTTTCTTGTTCCGAATGCCACTATTCATGTTCTCGAAAGGGAGATTTGACGAGACACATGCGGACTCACACTGGAGAGAAACCTTTTTCATGTTTCGAATGCCCCTATTCATGTTCTCGAACGTGTGATTTGACGAGACACATGCTGACTCACAGTGGAGAGAAAGCTTTTTCATGTTCCGAGTGCCACTATTCATGTTTTCAAAAGAGCAATCTCACGAGACACATGCTGACTCACAGTGGAGAAAACCTTTCTTAGATTCTGAGTGCGACTTTTTGTGATCTCGAAAGACATGTTTGATGAAACATTTGCTAACACACGGGGGAAAATGACTCCATACATGTTTCAACTGCTATTTTTCCGAAAGAGACAAGGCACATGCTGAATCACAGTGGAGAAAAAAAATCAATATTATTGTAGAAAGCAATCACTTTGTGGTTTGACATATTTAATAAAATAAAATACTTTTTTGTTTAAAACCACGATATTTTAACCGATCGGTTTCGCTTAACTTAAGCATCTTCAGGGTACAAATTAATACTAAACCAAAAGTACATAATGTGTGCTTATATATAACAAAATATAGAGGGAGACAACATGATACAAATATTACAAACAAATAAACGGTCATAAAATACATTAACATAAGTACTCAAGTAATGGGAAAAAACAGAAAAATAATTATGTAGACTAATGGGTTATAATAATAAATTTGGAGAAACAAAGCATCAACATCAGGTGATAAGGAGCACTGGGAATTATTATTTTTAAGGGTTTATTGGAAACAGACCTAATATAGGGCTACTTGATATGTCTAATTGATTATTAAGTATATGACTTTTGGTTTTTACAGTTTTTTTTATTTCTAGCGCCTCTAGATTGTTTAGTTTGTTACCATGCCCGTTTTTGTATAAGATGTTAGCACCGGTGCTATGACAGAACGTATGATCTTTATCGATCAAATGATTTGCGAATTCTGAAAAACCGTTATTATTGAGGCAACGGAGATGTTCCTTTATCCTAATATTGCAATTACGTGTTGTATTACCGATATAGAAAGCCGAACAATTATTACAATTTAATTTATAAATTCCCGAATGATTTAATTTGTCGTCCTTATCTTTAGAATTAATTAGAAATTTACCTAGATTGTTATTAGTATAAAAGGCCGGTCTGACTTCAGAAGGAAGATTTTTACACTTATGGTAGAAAAATTATTAATGAATAAAATTCGCCGCCATTGATGATTAATATTATTATCATTGATTTGAGGACAAGGACTAGCAAATAAGAAGCGATTAACTGCTATTTGTTTTAGTTTTTTATTTAAGATTAAATCTATAAAATGTCATTCATAGCCATTATTTACCATAACCCTTAAAAATAATAATTCCCAGTGCTCCTTACCACCATGCCAGTTGATGCTTTGTTTCTCCAAATTTATTATTATAACCCATTAGTCTACATAACTATCTTTCTGTTTTTTCCCATTACTTGAGTACTTATGTTATTTTATGACCGTTTATTTGTTTGTAATATTTGTATCATGTTGTCTCCCTCTATATTTTGTTATATATAAGCACACATTATGTACTTCTTGTTTAGTATTAATTTGTACACTGAAGATGCTTAAGTTAAGCGAAACCGGTCGGTTAAAAAATTAATAAATATCGTGGTTTTAAACAAAAAAGTATTTTATTTTATTAAAAAAAATCAAGTTCCAATTGCAACTATTCATGTTCTCGAAAGGGCAATCTGACCATCCACATGCTGATTCATGGTGGAGAAAAAGCTTTTTCTTGTTCTGAGTGTAACTATTTATGTTCTCAAAAGGGCAATACGACCAGCCATATGCTGACTCACAGTTGACGAAAACCGTTTTCATGTTCCTAGGGCATTTATTTTTGTTCTCGAAGGGGCAATCTGACGAGCAACAGGATTGAGTTTAACCTTCTAAACAATATAAACAGTCTAAACGATCTGTGTGCAGCTATGTAATATTCGTCGTCTCAAATGAGATTTTTGAAAGGTGCGTGCGAACTACCGTTGGAAAATAAACTTTTGCGTTCTCTGTATGGTATTTTGAATTTTCGCGAAGAGATTTTAACGATACACTCTTTCGTGGGTCGTGCATTATGAATTGAATTCACAAAATTAAGACATGCTTGAAAATAGCAATGATATGTTAGATTTGTTGTTAACCAGGAAGACTCCGATATTCGAATTTTGTGTCAATAAAAAATGGTTATAATGATTAAACTGCTAAATCTTAAAAATTAATTCTAAATCTTTTTGCAAAAGGTTTGTTTTTTTTTCTTTAAAAGTAAAGTTACGAATTATTTAATAAATGTTATCCCGACATATCTCCATCGCGAATTAAAAAAACGATGTTATTATGTGTACGTAGTAATGCATTTTGATAAAAAAATTGAATTAAGCTTTAATTTTTTCCCGGTGCCATTTTAATCTTATCGCATGCACTCATTGACGTAAACGCATATTTAAAACAAATTTAGCTCGTTGATCCCTATAATAATAACGATTCTGATAATATTCCACCTTTACTCTTACGGCGGCATGTCGCCGTTCTTGATTATTTTATTTCTCACTCTCTCACACTCTTCAGTCATTCTCTGTTGGAAAGTGTATTTCCTGATATATGGAAACAGAGTTGTATAACATAACGTTATTATCGACGATTTTAAACCTTTTTAGAAGCTTACTTTGAATAAAATAATTGTCACAATTAAGTACGGCTTGTGTCCTGAACGGCATTGTTTTGTAACCGGAAAAACACTTATTTAATTAAAAAATCTGATTGTCTTCAATAACTCTGCTATTAATTTCATCAATATCTTATCCGTTTCTTTAATTAATGATATAGGTAACTTTTGACACTAAACTTAACTCATACCACACAAAGTTGGATCCGTTGTAGGTACCAGTAGCAGAATGTTGATTAAAACACAGAATGTTATTGTTTAATTTTAATTAGTTTTTATGTGACTTTTATTCCGAATCCTTGTGAGAATAACCCGAATCAATATAATTTCGGTTAATATCCTATTTTCTGATTCCTGCTGGTTAAAATTATATGTTTTTAATTAAAAGTCCTTATAATATAATATGAATTAATGACAGCTGTGGTGTATTTTTTTGTAAATCTTATTTTCTCAATCAATCTTCAGTTTGATTATTGGTCTGTGTGATGGTTATATTGCACTTTTTTCGTTTTGGTTTGTGCGTTGAATATGCACTTTATTTTTGGTATAACTTTCTTTAAATTCCGACAAAGTTTTTTTTTTATTGTTTATATTTATGTAAGTAATTTATAAATCCAAATAAAATGTGTTTTTCAATTTAAAGTGTTTTACATTTATATTTTAAGAGTTATGCATTTTATGGTGATCCGACAGTTGACCCGCCGACAATTGGCCTCCCGTAAAAAAATTTATCTAGGTATACATTTTTTTGTGGAATATTAACCAATTTCCATCGTTAAATCGGCTTCAAAAATACCAATAATAATAAATTTGCATGAATGTCAAATTAATGTCTGTACAGTGTCAATTTGTAGGTACTTATGCGCTGGTATATACTGTATATAGACAAGTAGATTTTACTTTGATGCATTTGAATGAAAATATGTTTCATACTTAGTTATTTGGCATAGGTACTTAGTTATCTGTACAACCCCTAATAGTCAATTGGTTATATTTTGTGTACTAATGAATAACGTATTTTTCCTAAACCCACAACATATTGTATATAAGTATATCGGGGGCCGATCAACTGTCATGGAAACGCATATTATTATTTCAGAAATTTTGATTGGATTTCTAATTTAATATTATTTTTGTCTTTTGTTTTAATTTTTTTTTTTTGGAGTTCTACGAAATAAACACAAAGACAATTAATTATTTTTCTCATTTCATTTTATGCCATTTGTATTACATAAACTGTTAAGAGATTATCAATATTGAAACATTTCTAATAATTCGGATAATATGGACATCATGTGCAGTACCCGGAAAAGTTTGGTGTAGACTGTCTCGTTCACCAAGGAGCCCGACGCTGGTCACCAACAAACAATCAACTCGTTTATTTGAGAATGTGCTTACTGTTCACAGCCATCAGTTCGTAGAAATGAAATGACATTGTTTTAGGGTCTATTCTGGAGGATCGAACTCGTACCTACTATAAATGTCTCTTATCTGGCGTAATCAGCAGTGTTCCTGTGAACAGAACAACAAGCCACTGTTGATGAAGTTTTCAGCCTGGATGATGCTGCGTAAGTCCCGGGTCACGTCATCTGGGTTTCGGAATTCTCTAGCGAAGGTCAGATAGGCGGCACTGTATCCCGTACTGTAGCATTTCGCCGTGTTCATGGCGAATCGAATGGAAAAGGTTTTTCTCCAATGTGAGTCAGCACGTAGGTCGTCAGATTGCCCTTTGAGAACTTGAATAGTTGCACTTGGAACACGGAAAAGGTTTATCCACACTGTGAGTCAGCATGTGAATCATCAGATCGCCCTTTCGAGAACAAGAATATTTTCACTGCAAACATGAAAAGGTTTTCCTCCACTGTGAGTTAGCATGTAGCTTGTCAGAATGCTATTTCGAGAACATGAATAGTCGCATTCAGAACATGAAAAAGATTTTTCTCCACTATGAGTCAGTTTGTGGCTCATCAGATTGTCCTTTATTATACAAAAAGAGTTGCAGAACTGTGAGTCAACATGTGTTTCTTCAAATCTCCCATTCGAGAACAAGAATGGTTGCAGACGGAACATGAAAAAGGTTTTTCTTTACTGTGAGTTAGTTCGTGGCTCGTCAGACTGCTTTTTTGATAACATGAATATTCGCACTCGGAACATGAAAAAGCTTTTTCTCCACCGTGAGTCAGCATGTGGCTAGTCAGAGTGCACTTGTGAGAAAAAGAATAGTTGCACTTGGAACATGAAAAAGGTTTTTCTCCACTGTGAGTCAGCATATGCCTAGTCAGACTGCTTTTTTGAGAACATGAATAGTTACACTCGGAACAAGAAAAAGGTTTTTCGCCTCTGTGAGCCAGCATGTGTCTCGTCAGACTGCCCTTCCAAGAACATGAATAGTTGCACTCGGAACATGAAAAAGGTTTTTCTCCACTGTGAGTCAGCATGTGGCTAGTAAGTCTGCTTTTAACAAAACATGAATAGTTACACTCGGAACACGAAAAAGGCTTTTCACCCCTATGAGTTAGCATGTGTCTCGTCAGACTGCTCTTGAAAGAACAAGAATAGTTGCACTCGGAACATGAAAAAGGTTTTTCTCCACTGTGAATCACCATGTGGGTAGTCAGATTGCACTTTGGAGAACATGAAAAGTTACACTCGGAACATGAAAAAGGTTTTTTGCCATTGTGAGCCAGCATATGTCTCGTCAGTCTGCTCTTGCAAGAACATGAATAGTTGCACTCGGAACAAGAAAAAGATTTTTCTCCACTGTGAGTCAGCTTGTGGATCGTCAGAGTGCCCTTGTGAAAACACGAATAGTTGCACTCGGAACAAGAAAAAGGTTTTTCCTTACTGTGACTACTCACATGCCTACGCATGTGATTCTTTAAATCTCTCGTTCGAAAACAAGAATAATTGCAGACGGAACAAGAAAAAGGTTTTTCTCTGTGAGTTAGCATGTGTCTCGTCATATTTCTCTTTCGATAACTTGAATATTCGCACTCGGAACATGAAAAAGGTTTTTCTCCACTGTGAGTCCGCATGTGGATCGTCAGACTGCTCCTTTGAGAACATGAATAGTTGCACTCGGAACAAGAAAAAGGTTTCTCTCCACTGTGAGTCAGCATGTGTCTCATCAGACTGCTCTTATGAGAACATGAATAGTGGCACTCGGAACATGAAAAAGGTTTTTCCCCACTGTGAGTTACCATGTGGATCGTCAGACTGCTCTTCTGGGAACATGAATAATTGCACTCTGAACATGAAAAAGGTTTTTCTCCACTGTGAATCATCAAGTGTTTCTTCAAATCTCCTTTTCGAGAAAAAGAATAGTTGCAGTCGGGACAAGAAAAAGGTTTTCTTCCAGTATGAGTCCGAAAGTGACTTTTCAAATCAGTTTTATGAGAGCAGAAGTAGTTACAATTAGGACAGGAAAATCGTTTTTCCACAGGATGCGTCTTCAGATCTATGGACAAATTTGAAAAAGAATACGGATAAAAAAGACTAAATAAGACTTTTTGCCTGCGCTAGGTAAAAATAAGCACAGTAAATGCATAAAAACGATACAAAATGGATATCGCTAAATGTGGAATCACAGAGTAAACAGTTTTACCTGCTGTCTGGTTCTTCCTTACAACATGTATTAAGCATTCCTTTTTAACGTCGGAGAGGTCTATGTCAATATCCATATAAGGAAAACCCTCTTTGTCTTCTCCTTGGGGTTCAAGATTCAAGGATTCAACTGTCTTCACATTAGTGCTGCCTGCGAAAACAAAACGACAACATTGATCACTAATGTACAATTTTTTTATAAAAACTATAAATTTGAAAGATTAAAAACACCGCCTGGATTTACTACGCATAAGCGGGAATTGGGATTAGAAACTTTAATATCAATGTAAGATGAAAAATGACGCCGGATGTCCGCTTCAGAGAACGATGCTTCAAGAAGGATCCTGCTCTTAAAGAAGTCCTTGGAGTGGTGTTTACTTCCATCAACATTTACGCATTTTTAGTGTATAAACAATAAGTATAACTGAGATAATGTCCCAAATAAACAGAGGTAAAATCTTGGGGTACAGGGAACTTATTTTTAATTGTCACATAAATATTATGTGACTAGTGCAGTTCTTGCCTATTTGGTTATTTTGTCTATGGTGTTTTTTTTTTAGACTGGCAATTTTTTGGGAAAGAGAGATTCTGGTTTTGTTTATGGTCACTTCCTCCCGGGCAGCGATGGGCTAGCTGTTCGTGAATTGGTCACTCACATTTTGAAAGTGTTTCAATTTCATTAAAATCATGTGGATTTAAGTCGATCTTAACTTAAAAAGGCGCGGGGTGTTTTTTACGTAACACGAGAAGTTCGTGTACGGTATTATTTTTAGTGGATATGTAAATCCCACTTTTTCCGGTGTTGGCAGTTGGCCATTTTGTGGAAATGTTTTCTGGAAATGAACTTGTAAAGGGATTGGTCCTTGTGGTGGCAGAATAATATGCCTTTATGACCCCGCGTCGTGAAGTCACGGATTATTGACAGTTCTACCGAAATACGCAAGTCTTGGTGATCAGTTGGGGCCACGTGCTTTTTTCATGGAGCTTGTTAAGATAGCCCGAAGCTAAATACACTCTTTGGAGGCGTAGCAGCCTTCTTCCTACAAAGAAGGATGACCTAGGATCTCGGGATTGCGCGACATCCCCGGTTAAGGAGGCTGGAAGTGTCTTCTCGTCTTCTCTCTACGAAGCAAGTTCGCGGTCGTCATCCGTCGTAAAATTCGTTTAGTTAGATTAGCGTGTTCAGGAGTCCATCTGGTATGTTACTGTTTTGTATTATTAAATTTGCACTCTCATGTTTGTTTTTCTTATTGCATACAATATAGTTTTATAAAATTCATCTTCTTTTTATTTTCTGATTTCTCACCTACTTGACAGAAAAATACCTTTCCCATAATCCTGAGCTCTGGTCTCTGCTCTGCCGTATAAAATTACACTCCTATTATATTGTACCAGAACTTGATTCCCTTACAGTGGCGCTCAACGTGTAAAATCAGTTATTTTCGGTGCCCGAAACGTACTTTTCTGTCTTGTGGGGTGAATTTTCAGAATTTTTGCTGATAATATTAGAGATGAATCGGTGTGTGTGTGCATATATTTGGTTATATATCTATCTTGTTGATATAGAGCTTGATTAACTTATCGCTTCTTCATCCCGTCAAATGACATTATATATTTAAGTACGTACGCGTCTCTCAGCGAACACGGACGGTGTAAATCATTGTGCGATAAATAAATTGTAAAAGTGTTTTAAAAGTAAACGAAAAGCGCTCAAACTACTTTAAAATGGTGCAGTGTAAAAAATGTAAAAAATATGTCGCTAAAGACAGTGAATTAATCAAATGCAACGACTGTAATGGGACCTTCCACAAACTATGTGCTATTGCAGATTCCGCCATTAACGTGGGTAATGATTTTATTTGTGCAAACTGCGGAACCCAGCGACTAATACAATCGGACGAAGGAACAACGGCAAACATGAAATCCGGAGGCAGCGGGTCACAAGGCCCGAACCCAGAAAATCTCCCAGAAATGAAACAAATTCTCAACGAAATAAATAATAAAATAAGCATAATGTACGTCATGAAAAAAGATATGGAGACTCTCACACAGTCAACTGAGTTTCTATCCAACAAATATGACGAACTGATATCGCTACATTTAGAATTGGGAAAAAAACTAAAAGAAAACGAAAATAAACTCAATGAAGTTATAAACAAAAACACATATCTTGAAAAATGCAATAGAGCACTGGAACACAGGATTCAAGAAATTGAACAAATAGAAAAATACTGTAATATTGAACTGTTTGGTCTAGAAATGAAAAAAGAAGAAAATATTGGAATAACCATAAAGACAATTGCAGAAAAACTAAACACAAATTGCGAAAATATTGAGAAGGTTTGGAGACTTCCTAATAGAAAGGACTCCAAACCGGCTAACGTAATCGTGAAGTTCATACGTCAAACTTATCGAGACGAGTGGTTACAAAAGAAAAAAACCATACTAACCAACAACGACATATACAAGAATGGAAACAACGACCGAATTTATATCAATGAAAATCTCACCAAAGAAAAAAAAGATCTCTTATACATTACAAAACAAAAAATGAAAACAAAATTTAAATACATTTGGGTACAAAATGCCAAAATATTAGTAAGAAGTGAAGGTGATGGGAAAATTATCCATATAAAAAGTGAGAGTGATATTAACAAACACATTTAGAAAAATAAATAAAATAAAAATTCTTTTTGACTCGGAACAGTTATTTTATCAGTTATTAAATCAACGTCATAGAAGATTCGACACCATTTCAAACTCACAAATTTATCAAATGCTATAACTTGGATAACTGGATAAACGATAAAAACATCAAAATGAGGTTTGTGGCTATTCATCTAAATATAAGATCATTGAAAAAGAATTTTAATTCATTTATTGCACAAATAAATGACGTTCTGCAGTATATAGATGTAATTATTCTAACGGAAATAAATATTAGAAGCGAAATGATACCTATGTTCAATATACCTAACTTCATACCGATTGCAAATACTCGAGAGAATAGAAGAGGAGGGGGATTAATCATGTACTTAAAAAACCATCATACTTTTAAGAAAACAAACATTTCTTTTAAAAGCTGCGAGACAATATCTGGAGAAATCACCACCGTTTATCAAGATATCATAAATATACTTGCGGTATATCGTCCGCCGAACAGCAACAAGAATATATATTTAAAGGAACTAAAACAAATATTACAATTGACTTCAACTGATTCAAACTACTTGTATTGTGGTGACATCAACTTGAATTTGTTGGATACAAAAAATAGTGTAATTACAGAATATCAAAATCTACTCAGTGAAAATGGTTTACAAAATGTAATATTAGATGTGACCCGGGATGAAATTTTAAACGGAAAAAATGTTTATTCATGTATTGACCATATTGCAATTCGTAACCGTAATAACACTGTATTTTCATGTATTGTGACTAACAAAATATCTGACCATTATATAACAGGAGTTGCCATAGGGAAAGAGGTACTTACAAAGGATTTTAAAAAAAAAAGTAAAATTATTGATAATAAATTAGTATATTCTAAATTAAAACTAGTAAATTGGGGAAAATTATTACAAACTGAATGTCCATCAGAACTGTACTATAATTTAAAAAATATTTTTGATAATATCTATGCGTCCTCAAAAAAAGAAAAAATATTTGAAAGTAATCTTAGGCACAGCAATCCATGGGTTACGGAAGAAATTAAGAACATGATTAAAAAAAGAGATTATCTTTACCGAAAATGCAAGAATAGCCCAAATAACCCGGTATTTCGTTTAGAATATACGCGATATAGAAACAAAACAAACAAACATATTAATATTACCAAAAACACATTCCATAAAAACTTAATAAATAGCTTAAACGGCAACCCGAGGAAACTCTGGGACGAAATAAATAATCTAATAGGAAAACCTAAACAAAATCTAGATAAAATAATCCTTCAACATATGGGAAGTCAAGGAGACACAAAATTTCTATGCGATAAATTTGCTACAACATTCGTAAATGAAATAAAAGACATAAGACATAATTGTACTAAAAAATTCCTATATCGTAACACGTATACAACTCCTGCTATTATGTCAATGAGATTTAGACCTGTATCACAAAAAGATGTTAAAAAAATAATTAATGATATGGATGTTAAAAAATCAGAAGGCAATGACCAAATAAGAATTAAAGACCTAAAGTTAATTGCTGATAATATAATCCCAGTACTGACTAAATTAATTAACCTTTGTGTAAGTAAAAGTATCATGCCTGACGAACTAAAAACATCCATCATCAGACCTATATATAAATCAGGAAACCACAAAGATTTCACAAACTATCGACCAATAGCGATTCTCTCGTGTATTGATAAAATTATTGAAAGGGGTATCTTTAACCAAATACAAAATTTTATAGAAAAAAATAGAATCATAAATCCCATACAGTACGGATTTCAAACAGAAAAAAGTACTACACAATTACTTTCTAAATTCACTGATCATATAAATTGCCAATTAAATGAAAAATATTATATTGGTATAATTTTTATAGATTTTAAAAAGGCCTTTGACACATTGGACCATGAAACACTACTAAGGGCAATGGAGGAATGTGGTATTAGAGGTCCTTTAAATAATTTGTTTAAAAATTACCTGTTTAATAGAAAAATTAAAGTTAAAATTGACGGAATTTTAAGTGATGAAATGTTGGCAAGCACTGGAGTAGCTACGGGCTCGATATCGGGACCTACGTGTTATATAATGCAAGTAAACAGTTTACCTAACGTAATAAAACGTTGTAAATGCTACATGTTTGCAGACGATACTTGCATTATATGTGCTGACAAAAATCCACAAAAAATTGAGGAAATTTTACAAGAAGACCTAAACAACATAATTAAATGGTCACACGACAATGGCATTATTATAAACGCAAAAAAAAACAAATATATGCTTATTCACTCACCATATACAAATTGTCAGGATAAGGAATTGCATATAAAAAGTCATTCGTATGATTGTTTACACACAAAAAACCAATCCCAACAGTGTAATTGCCCAAATATAGAAAAAGTGTACCAATATACATACCTTGGTCTTACTATAGATGTCAATTTTAACTGGTCAAATCATATTGAAAATGTATGTAATAGATTAAGATCCATATTAGGGAAATTTTACCACCTAAAAAACTTTGTTGATAAAAATATATTATACTGTATATACAACGCATTAGCAGAATCAATTATAGGATACGGAATAAATAGTTACGGATTAACGTACAAAACGTACTTAAATAAAATAGAACAATTACAAATCCGTTTCCTAAAATTGATATCAGGCAAAAAAAAAGTTCAATTATGTGAAGGCGATTATAAAAAAAATTTCTCCTTGTGTAATGTCCTCTCTATACACAGTAAGGTAGATTATCAATTAACGCTAGATGAATTCTGGAATACAGAATTCAAAAAACCTATAAACCACAACTACCCTACTAGGCATAGAGAAGCACAAATGTTTATAATTAATAAATCTCAAAATGTATACGGTGATAGAACAAAGAGGCATAGAATTCCGAAAATATTTAACGCATTACCTGAAAATATTAAAAATGAGACATCTTATTCAAATATAAAAAAAAAATTAAATCATTCTATCTCCGTAGAACATTAAAGCAAACAATATTGTATACAAATACCCAGATCGAATATTGATCAAATACCTGGAAATTACTATCACACACTGTATTCATAAACATTATAATAATTAGTAGTTTATAATAATTAGTATTTTAGATTTTACACAGTTATTACAATGTAAAACATAAAAGTATAATAGTATTAATTAAATAGGACAACTGAGAGATTTCTTACAATCAAACTGATTGATCAGTTTTGTAAGATTTTAAAGATTAATATTGTAAAATTTAAAAAAAAACTGAATAAATATACTAAAAAAAAAAAAAAAATTTCATTATGTTTACCGATTTGTAAGGAATCGGATTACTTTGACAGCAATTTTAAGTGTTGCCATTAAAATAATGTTAAACAGAAAATTAATTCATAATATCTCTAGAGGTGTTAACCGAATTGTTGTTGGGAACATTTTTTTCAGTTTACTGGCAATTTCATTTTTACTGTCAGCTGTCTATTTTTCATCTATGTAATGCTTTATCGGAGATCGGAGCTGAGCTGTCAATTCTTGTTGACATTTGTCAGGTTATGTGAATTGTTTACTTAAAAAGCCGCGGAAGTTCATTATTAAATACATTATTTTTGTTTTGTAAACATAGGACGACTTGTAACAGACATTTATCATAAATAATTGTTTATTATAAGCTTGCGGTTACTGAAATATTGGGAGAATATCGTAACGGGACTATTCTTGTTCGCATTTGTGTCCGTTTATACCTTCATACATATAAAGGGAGTTCGTGGAACGTATGTTATAAAAAAATAATTATTATTCTAAATATTTACGGCTTTCTAAGGTGATTTTAAATAAATTATAAATGGCTTTGTCATTATTGAAAATCAATGACTATGTATCGAGTTCATACGTACAGGGTGTTTGGTAATTGACGTGTTACAAATAAATAATTATTTATAACAGTTTGGTTAATCCTATTATTACCTTTAATTTCATATAATTATTTGAGAATAATAATTTAATTATAAATTAAATTAAAATTTTTATTTACATGGTTAGACATTTATCATAAATAACCGACGATCTTTTGCGTTCTGTGCACAAGGATGACAGAAGGTCGTCGTCAGTTACACAATATGGACGCATATATTTTAATGTCAAATTTTGGCGAGGATTTTAGTCCTCATAAGTATATTTTGATTAAAATCCTAGTTTATTTATAGGTATTTATAAGTAGTCGTTTATACATAGTTAGCTATATTTATTTATAGGTATACTTATCTTTATAATTAATACTATGCATATATTAGTATTAGAATAATACTACCTTCATATAATTAGATATATTAAAAACTATTAAGTTTTTTAAAATATTTTCTTTTTTATGCGGTGGCATGAGGGAATACCAAACTTTCATACTGCTTCATTTAATTACATTTGTTTCTTTTGTGATTGTTCTGGTCTCATGCTTTGGAGTTTGGTACCTCCAAATCTTGTGCTCAGTACAGACACTTAATTCTAGTTCATTGACGATAAACCGTTTATTTACCCTCGGTAAACTGGAATGTGATCCTTGTGGTCACTGGCGCCCAAATTTTGTTAGTTAAGTCTTTCTTTCCTCCGTTAATATGCTTTTCTGTTAATAATAACATGCACTAGTTTCGAGTTTTTTTTTGTATTATTAAACGTATGATTATTTTGGTAATAATATACTTATTCACATAAGTACACACACACTGATTTCATACCTTGTTCCATCTGTTTAACGGATTTAGTTGTAATGCTATTATTTTTAAGTTTATTCCCTTCTTTCTTCAGTCCACTGGAGGCTCTTTTATTGCCCATAGCCCATAGAACCTCCAGGGAACTTGAGAAGAAATATCTTGGAATTTTTTGTTTCGGAGACTTGAGCTACTTTCTGATGCACAAAAGTTCTGTTAATTTTTCTGTTATTTTTCTGTTTTTTTTTTTATAGTTAAGTATTCATAAGTTTAAGTATTGCATAGCTTTCCTAAAAGTTCTTTATATAAATCTTAGTCCATAAGAAAGTTGTTTCTGTCTCTAACAAGGAAAGTACTGCTTTGGCATGCTTAACTAATAATTAATTCCTTTGGAATTTTATCGCTTTGCCTCTAATACAGGAAAGTGTGTTCTGTATAGTTTTAACTCTAAATAATATAAACATTAGTGTCTTACTGTTAGTATCATTATTAAACTTTAAATTAAGTATTACTAGTGTCATTCATTAAAATTTTGAATTGATCACACCTCGAATAGTGTCAACTCACTGAAAGCCATAGTTGATCACACATTTTGTTTTGTTTGTACAAGAAATGCTGACTTTTGTGCACACGTGGAGTGTTTTTTTTAAGGGATGCCAGCTTGGGTATTACCGTGGTCTCATTTTTTTTTACAAACAATGTCACTCTTTTGAGTTTTTGATGCAGGTTGTTTAATGGATTTTTGGATATCCTAAGCTGCGAGCTTAACTTTCTGTTTTGCTGTTAAGTACCAATTGACTTTTGTCATGATCTGATCGATAGGTATTGTGTTATGTAAATCCTAATCTGACCACCTTGATTGGCAGGTATTTATTGTTTTATAAAACCTGACCTGATTTGATTTTTGAAAATTGGATAATTTAAATATTATTCTAGTTTGACGACCTTTTTACATATAGGTATTTCTTCGGAATTGTAAATCCTGGTTCAATAATGACAGTTAGATGATCCAATGTAAGATCCCTACTCTGTCCACGTCTGATAGACAGTTTGTATACTGATTCTATATTACTTATATAACACAGAAAAGTATTTTCTTGTGTCCTAGTTTTGCCAACATTGAACTCCATTGTTCTGAGTTGAAAAATGTATATCTATATAGATATTTTCATAATTTAGGCTTCTTTAATTTTAAGTATTTGTTTAATTTTAAGTTTTATCTTAAGAATGTTAAACCGGATGGACTTAGTTAGATAGGTTGCTTTTTTTTTGCTATTCAAATATAGCGTAAATTCAGTGCGAGTGAGGGCTGTTTAACCCTAAAAAGTGAAGCCAAATTGGCCTTTATTTCCTGTATAAGGAAAAGTGATCAAATTTTTTTTTCTTTTCTACAATTTATTTGGTTGTGTTTTTTCTTAAATTAAGTAATGTTGAGTATTTTATAAGTATAAATCTTGTTAAATTGACACGAAAACAACAGGTCTTCTTTTTTAAGTAAATTCAAAACTTTGTTTAATTTAGTAGATGATGGTTGACTCCTTGTTTTCGTGCCTTTCTTTTTTTGTTTGTTCTTTATTATTAAGAAATTTATTTTTAAGAGATTTACCTTTAAGAAATTTAGTTCTAAGTTGTTATTTTAATTACTTATTAATGTTTTGTTATCATTTTTCTAGATACCTGATGGACTCATAGTTTAGTTAGTTTGTGGACTTAATTTTTCATGTTTGAGGGCAAACATTTTCGTGGGAAGGGGGGAATTGTCACATAAATATTATGTGACTAGTGCAGTTCTTGCCTATTTGGTTATTTTGTCTATGGTGTTTTTTTTTAGACTGGCAATTTTTTGGGAAAGAGAGATTCTGGTTTTGTTTATGGTCACTTCCTCCCGGGCAGCGATGGGCTAGCTGTTCGTGAATTGGTCACTCACATTTTGAAAGTGTTTCAATTTCATTAAAATCATGTGGATTTAAGTCGATCTTAACTTAAAAAGGCGCGGGGTGTTTTTTACGTAACACGAGAAGTTCGTGTACGGTATTATTTTTAGTGGATATGTAAATCCCACTTTTTCCGGTGTTGGCAGTTGGCCATTTTGTGGAAATGTTTTCTGGAAATGAACTTGTAAAGGGATTGGTCCTTGTGGTGGCAGAATAATATGCCTTTATGACCCCGCGTCGTGAAGTCACGGATTATTGACAGTTCTACCGAAATACGCAAGTCTTGGTGATCAGTTGGGGCCACGTGCTTTTTTCATGGAGCTTGTTAAGATAGCCCGAAGCTAAATACACTCTTTGGAGGCGTAGCAGCCTTCTTCCTACAAAGAAGGATGACCTAGGATCTCGGGATTGCGCGACATCCCCGGTTAAGGAGGCTGGAAGTGTCTTCTCTCTACGAAGCAAGTTCGCGGTCGTCATCCGTCGTAAAATTCGTTTAGTTAGATTAGCGTGTTCAGGAGTCCATCTGGTATGTTACTGTTTTGTATTATTAAATTTGCACTCTCATGTTTGTTTTTCTTATTGCATACAATATAGTTTTATAAAATTCATCTTCTTTTTATTTTCTGATTTCTCACCTACTTGACAGAAAAATACCTTTCCCATAATCCTGAGCTCTGGTCTCTGCTCTGCCGTATAAAATTACACTCCTATTATATTGTACCAGAACTTGATTCCCTTTCATAATTTATCAATTCAACTACCATAAACACATCCTCTTCTTTAAATTATCTCAACACCTTAGAAACATACAATTTCTCAATACAAAACAAATCATTTCCCGCTAGTCACTAACACAACCAGCACCCTTATAGATCACATCATATCAAATAGACTAAACATTCCAACTACCATATCGAACATAGATGACCCACTTAGTGACCATAACATTCTTTTTATTGATTTCAAGAATAACCTAAAAAATGGTCTAATAATAGGAACAAGCCACGCCTTACAAAACCTATCATCAACAATATTGGAGTAAAATCTTTTCTTGCAGCTAACAAATTCACCATCAACTCAACCAAACAAGAAGACAGTTATAAAGATTTTGACGATTGTGTCAAAAATGTAATAGAAGCAGGTAAAACTACACCTAAAGTGAAAATAGCAAATGGACAACATTTAAATACACCGTGGTTCGATTCTAAACTGAATTCGCTGGTCAAAGAAAGAAACCATCTTCACAAGCAGTGGAAACAAGACCCAGGAAATATGTCACTTGTAGTCCATAAAAATAAACTGAGAAACTTAATTACTAATTATAGGAGAAGTTTGAAAAACAAATATTATGCCAATAGCCTCCAACAAAACCTAAATAACCCTAGAAAAACTTGGAAAACCATTAATTCAATTCTATCTAACCGTGCACATAAACCCTCCAACACCATCAAATCTCTCATCATAAATAATTGTGAGATTAGGGGACCCGGTAAAATAGCTTCAGCATTTAATGAGTTGGAGAAAAGTTGGCAGCTGTCATTCCATCATTCCCTGATGACTGTAATACTATCTATGTAGAACCAAAGGCAAGTCAATCCTTATATATGGCTAGGACAAATAAGGGTGAGGTATTAAGGATCATCTCGAAACTTAGGTCGAATGCAGCGGCAGGTATCGATGGAGTAACTCCGTGCATCCTTAAAACCTGTAAAGAAGAACTAGCTGGGCACCTAGCGCAACTTATCAATTCCTCTATACGCTCGGGAGTATTTCCAAATCAATTAAAGCTAGCAAAAATTATACCAATTTATAAAGAAGGCTGCAAAACATGTATTTCTAACTATCGCCCAATATCGGTTTTATCAGTATTTTCAAAGGTGTTCGAGACTATTATCAAGGATAGACTTCTAAAATACATCTCTAACAACAATATCCTAACACCACAGCAATATGGCTTTCGAAAAAACTCCAGTACCCAATGTGCCACCTTTGATTTCATCTCGAACATTCAGCAGTACATAGACCAGGGCGAATATATAGCAGCTATTTTTATAGATCTAAAAAAAGCCTTTGATACAGCAGATCATAAAATACTCCTACAGAAAATGGAACATTTGGGTATAGTCGGGAAATCTTTAAAGCTCCTCCGAAGTTACCTATCTGATAGATATTGCCTTGTCGATATCGAAGGGAACCTAAGGCGGCTTTGGAAAAATCACATGTGGAGTGCCACAGGGCTCGATTCTAGGACCCCTACTTTTCTTACTATACATCAATGATATAACTAAATGCGGCATCTTGGGAAAACTTCAACTTTACGCTGATGATACTGTGATTTACTATCGCTATAAAAATCTGAGGGAACTTGAATCTCTAATGAATAAAGATCTCGCAAAGCTAGCTAAATGGCTGCGGATAAATAAATTAAGCCTGAATGTCAAAAAAACCCACTACCTCACTTTCGGGAAAAAAGATTACATGAACATGAATATTACTCTTGGAAATGAAAAGCTCCAAAATGTACAAGTAACGAAATATTTAGGGTTATTCATAGATTCTAACCTATCGTGGGACTCCCATGTTGAATATGTTAAATCCAAAATTTCCCCGATAACTGGTGTACTCTATCGACTTCAAGATGTGCTCCCCACAGCTCTACTGCGTGCCACATATTATGCTCTTATCCACTCTCACCTAAGTTATCCGGTTAGTATCTGGGGCACCATTACTAAGAAACAAATATCCGAAGCACAAGTAATCCAAAATAGAGCCATAAGAAATATATACCATCTACCATGGGATACTCATGTCAAAGATATATACTCACTGACACAAATTCTTCCCTTTACCATTCTGCCAAAATATAGCATCACCACTGCCATCCTACAAATAATTCAACACTCCTCACACACCAACACTAAACCAGCCTTTAATTCCGATATACACCAGCACAAAACACGATCACAAAATCAAATACACATATCGTCATCTACTCACAAAACTAAATTTGGCATTAACTCCTTACAATACATCGCACATACGCAATACAACGCATTACCTAATGTCCTAAAACTCCCAGAATCAAACAAAAAAATATTGGCAAAGGCTCTGAAAGGATATTTTCTCAGCAACTTTATTAACCAGTGACGAATTTAGATGTCTTCCTTTATCAAGTGTGTCTAATCCATTTAAAAATCTATGTATTGTTTCATTGATTTCCGTGTCCTTATGAAAAAATAATTTTCCTCTAGATGTATAATGTTGTCCTTCCCGAAATGAGTTTCATTAAACTCATTGGGAGTAATGTATTATAAATTTTATGTAATAATTTTGTAATATATTATCTCTAATAAATAAATAAATAAAAAAATAAAACTAACTGGTTGTCTGAGTAATCACCGCATTATGTAAACATTCCTTCTTTACATCTTGGAGGTCGAAATCTATATCCGTATACAGCATTACACCTCCGCCTTCTTCATGGGCCTCTTCTTCCGTCTTGATGGAAACAGTCTCAGGATTTGGTAGATCCATGGCCCTGCTGTGGTAGCGTCTGGAAATTAGTTTAAGCCAAAACAAAAATTCCTGAAACATAAAATATTTATAACGGAAATTTAATTCGCATGAGCCTTGAATATTTCGTTTGGGCTTGTAATATTTGGCCAAAACATTGAAGTCGTAATAAGGTAAGATAATAATAATATTAAGATAACTCATATTTTGAAACAAGGATAAAATAACTATTGTGACTGTATTTTAAGCTCGCGTTTGACATTTGAAAACGGTTGAGAACCGCCATAAATATCGGAATACAGCGCTGACCGGGGGGGGGGGGGGGGGGGTAGATATCCTATCATGCTTATAAATTCTACCATAAATTTATACATAACTGCTTTCAGAAATCGAGAATGGTATGCCTGTAATAGAATTTCAGAATTTCGCAACGTCATCACGCATACGTATGGAATGCAACTCAAATGCAAAGCTTCACGATGAATCGGCACAAAACTGGTTTAAGTTAAACTACATATGCGGTGTATCAAAACTACACTCAGAACAAAAAAATGGCTTTTCTTTGATTCTAGCGGTACTTACATTCTGAACACAAAACTGGTTTTAATTAAATCTGTACGCGGTGAATTCAAACTACATTCAGAACATGAAAAGGGTATTTCTTTGATTCTGCCGGCACTTACATTCTGAACACAAAACTGGTTTTAATTAAATCTATATGTGGTGAATTAAAACTACACTCAGGGCGTAGGAAAATTTCGCCACCCCCTTATTTGGGTACTTCAAGCGGCGGGGGGGTTGTATTCGGAAATCCTATTTTTTTATTCTTCTTCTTCGATGGCGCTACAGCCCATATCGAGCTTTGGCCTCCTGCAACAGTCGCCTCCAACTCCTCCTGTCCTCAGCGGCTGACTTCCAATTTGGTACCTGGAGAAGCTGTGCTGCATCCCCTCTTACTTCGTCTTCCCACCTCAGTCTGGATTTTTTCTGGTACGAGCCGGATTTTTTAAAATCGCATTTGGTAAGTATCCTTTCAATGAAAATCATGTTTATAAATTCTACTCCAAAGTTGATTGATTGATACTGCGTTGGAGTCCCCAAATAATAGTTACTCACGCAACAATCAATCCCAGAATTTTACAGCATTATGTAACTCAAATGTAAAACTTCAGTCGATGCCCGATGAATCTGCAACTCGTTATTTAATTTATCGTAGAATTCTGAACACAAAACCAGTTTTTATGCGGTGAATTAAAACTACACTCAGTACATGAAAATGGTTTTTCTTTGATTCTGGCATTAAATAAATAGTCTGTAACTAGAATTTCATAAGTGCACATCGAATAACAGAATGTTTTCCTTCGAAATGTGCCAGCAGATGAAACCAACTAGAATTTTACATTCTGTACTGGTTTAAAGTAAATCTGTACCTGGAGAATCAAAACTACCAGAACATGAAAATGGTTTTTCTTTGATTCTGGCAGCACATACATAGTCTGCAAATAGAATATTATAACTGAACCTCAAATAAGAGGATGTTTTCCTTTGAAATGTATCAACAGATGAATCCATAACTGGAAATTTACATTCTCAACACAAAATTGATTTGAATTAAGTCTGTATGCGGTGAATTAAAAGTACACTCAGAACATGATAATGGTTTTTCTTTGCTTCTGGCAGTACATACAGAATTTTATAACTGAACTTCGAATAAGATAATGTTTTCCTTTGAATTGTTTCGGCAGATGAATCTTCAAATGAAATTTTACATTCTGAAAACTGATTTAACCCTTTGAATAATAAGAAAAAATATCTTTAAACTTTTGCCTGTCAATGTTTGCGCACAAAATTTCCGGTTCAGCATGCATTTTAAATCATCATATTATTGTTTTTTTTAATCCTTTTGCAAAAACCAAAATTGTTCTAAAATCTAGATATAGTTATTTTTCCGACGTGCCTATTATCGTTCATCGAATATTTATTTAACGTGTCTGGTGTTTAAAGAGAAATCATCAAAAGTTAACTGGCGCCCAACAAAGGGGGATTCTAGAACTATCCCAAGCGTTCCTGATACCTGGATCTGGCTAAGAAGTTCTGGATGATATCATATCATCCCGTTGAAGTCTCGAACCCACAAATCGTTAACATCATCAAGATACCATGAAGAAAACGCTGATAACTTACATGTGAGTACACTTTTTCAAATTTTCGTCTATCCCATAGCCCGATAGATCCTTACCCTTCCTTATCTACAAGGACAGATTGCATTGTTTTTTTTCTCATCCAAGAGCAAGTTATATTTGTAGTATTAGAAAATTCGATTTTTTTTGCACTGTTAAATTTTATTAAATTAAACAAATTAATTTTAAAATGGCACTATCAAGTCAGTGTATTTCCGCGTCATGCTCGGACTCCATCTTTGAGTACCATGGGTCTCAAGATGAGCTATATTTTTTTATTAAGTCGGCTAAAGGCTTTTTATCGAGAAATGGTAATACGCCGGATAATTTAGAAAAAATTATTTCCAAGTGAAAGATAAAGCCCTTCAAGTAATTTTAATGCACGACCATGTTCTTACCGTAGAAAATATATTTGAAATTTAAAAAAAAATAATGGTGCGAAAGTAGAACAATTTCGCTGTGGCAAACGGAACTTATCAATTTTCGAAAAGGAAACCGAAATTTCTCGACCGTTATACATGAGGTCAAGAAGATATTATTTATGATAAAAATAAAAATAACCGAGTCAGTCGGTGCAACTAATGCACCGCACCGGTGATCTTTGCCGCATATCAAGATACGGCACGTAATACATTACTTAATATGTTACCAACGCACATCAAATGCGCAAAATTGAATAAAGATTTCGATACTTTGTGTAACGTAATTCGAACTTTAGTTGCGTATGGCGAACTCGATAAAAATAATAACTGTAATGAAAACCTCACACATAGACAAAATAATTCGTACACGCCGCGTCAGCCCTATAATGAACCCCGATTTGGTAATAAAATAATAATTTTGAACCGCGCACATATAATTATTATAATAGACATGAGGATGTCAGCAGGCGCACTGCACCTCGTCGTCGCCAAGATGGAGGACCCATTAATAATTTAGGAAATGGTTGCATGGCTCAGGAGTTATTCCACACGGAATATCCTGAGGATTTTCACGAGGTAGAAGCAGAAACTGCACCCCCATAATCCATTTACATAATATAAATTGTGGTTTGCCGTTTGTTAAAGCACCCCTAGGAATTAAAATATTAATAGACACCGGTAGTACGAAATCATTCATGACTCGCGATTTGTATAATAAACTATTTTTTGACTGTAAATACTTAAAAGAATCTTTTACGGTACAAACAGCGCACCAAAGGACTTGCCGTGAAGGAACCGTCATGACCCCTTTCTGGAAGAAAGTTTTTGGTGAAAATTACTGGTAATTTAGACGATAACGACTTAAGCGAGTTAAAAGATAAAATAAAAAATAAATTTTAATAATCGTAGGATATATCTGACCTCTCGTATAATGCAAGACTATTACTCAAAACTCAAAAATGTTTCCGATAACCAAATGGCCTTATCATTATAGTACGTTGTTGTTAATGCACCAAATTGTCTTATCATAATTATAAACATAAATAGGCGACAAGTGCCATCAGAAAATTTTAAATATGCCCCAGCGTTTACTACAAGTAAAATTAGTTCGATCAGAAAGAAAATTGCACTTGGTAATAACGCTGACTCTAGTGGAAAAGTTTTTTTTATGATTATTTCCAAATCTTCCGATACCTACATTATATCCGTATCCAATCTACCTTATACCCGTATCCCTCCCAAGACGAATTTTGAAGAGTGGAAAAGATGTATTTTTAGCCGACAGATGCCAAGAGATGACCGACACCATGAGTATATGCAACAAGGATATTATAACCCTAGATGACTGCACAAAGGAATTAGCGGATTCACAAAATGAGAAAAACTGCACACTAAGAAAAATCGACTGTCCCGACGAATACACCCTTCTCATCGCACGGAACATAATGTATACCTTCAGAAAAATTCCATCAACTGTTCATATAAACTGCCATGAGCACCAACAAGAGACGACTATTTACAAATCGGTATTAATCAGCAGCCAGGATTGCAACATCCAAGGAAAAACCCTCGCGATTGGACAAATTGTAAACCAAGAAGATATTACAGTTACTTACTCCAAGGAAAAACTCCAAGTTTTAAAACTTCCACAAATCCAAATCCAAGAACTTACAAAAATGCAAATGCATGAACTTACCATTCCTATCGCAAATCCACTTGGAGGAATATTACACATATCACTGACAAGTGGCTGCATTATCACAGTAGCTGCATTCCTCATTTGGAAAATCATCAAACCCCTCATAAATAAGAAGAGGAGTTCGAATTGAAGGGGAGGAGTGTCACCTGATCAAGAAGCCGACCGACCCGAAGATAACACTGAACGAGCCACGCATCCGGTGCTGCACCTAATCTGACAACGTACGAGTTATCAGCTACGATGGACCCCGGCCGTCTGCTCCTATAAAAGAGATCACCAGCTGCTAACGAGGACTTATCTTCAACTTATCATTAAAGGGACTACACGTCCCTTGTTGCTAGATTCTTCAATTGAAACTGTTGAACTGTACTGTTTATTATTTAAATAAAATAATTAAGTTCATCGAATACTTATTTAACGTGTCTGGTGTTTAAAGAAAATCATCAAAAGTTAACTCGCGGGAGTCGTTATTTTAGCTCATGTTTTTTTTTTTTTTTTATATTGTACAACAGATTTTTATCCAATTACTGTACAATTTTCTCATTTTAACAGTCTTAACACCTAGGAAGATGATTAATATACAAAAAAATCTTAAGGCTATCTAAAGAAGAGTTATATATATCTAATGTTTCCGCTATTTCGTTCAACAGCACCATTCCTCTTGTCATGCTATGCTGTGCTAGAACATCTGTTCTGCCGTATGGTATTTTGAACAAGTCGTGTCGACGACTACGGCTGAAATTTTCAGGCACGTATAAGCCATAACATTCCAAGAGGAATGGGCTGTCAATACGATTATGGATTATGTTAAAACTAAGAATTGCAAGATTTGAATAACGTCTAGTTTCCAAGCTAAATCTATTTGTTGCCTCAAGTAATTCCATATGGTGCATGAATCTCGGGTACGTTCCATTCATCCGCATATAGACATACCTAAGGAATTTTTTCTGAACTTGTTCTAGCATATTAATATATTTCGCTTGGTGCGGAGTCCACACACCACTGGCATACTCCAGCTTACTTCTTATGACTCCATCAAACATGGCTATCATTGCATCTGGGTCATCAAATTGCTTACATATTCTGATTATGAAACCCAGGAGTTTGTAGCATGCTGGAGTGAACCGTGATATATGATTCTAGAATGTCAGTTTGGGATCAAAGACGATACCGAGATCTTTAAAGCTATTGACTCGGCATAATGTTTTCCCTTTAATGTTGTATTCAAAAACTATGGGCTTCTGGGAGCGGGTATATGTCATGGTTACACATTTTTTTATATTGAATTCTAATTTGTTTTTTACTGACCATTCTGCAATAGCATCAAGGTCAGATTGCATTTTTAAGCAGTCATAGTAACAGATTATTTCCATCAAAAGTTTGAGGTCATCTGCAAATAGAAGACATTTGCAATATTTTACACAAACCTGGATGTCATCTATAAGTATAAGGAACAGCAAAGGACCAAGGTTTGAACCTTGGGGAATACCTGATAACGCCGGGAATTGTTTAGATTCGTGTCCATTTATTATTACATATTGACTTCTAGCTTTTAAATAGGACGCGAAGAATATAAGTGTTTGTTGATCGAAACCAAGTTTGTACATTTTAAGTAGTAAAATATCATGATCAACTCGATCAAAAGCCTTGGCAAAATCCGTATAGACTACATCTATTTGGTGTCTCAAGTCCAGTCCGACGGCCACCAATCGCGAAAATGTAAACAAATTTGAAACCGTGGATTTTCTTGGCATGAAACCGTGTTGGTTTTCTCCTAGAAATGGCATAATTTGGTGATGTAATTTCGTGTAAATAATCATTTCAAATATTTTTGGTATAGTTGACAGTACAGCTACTGGTCTGTAATTCCTTATATCAGACTTGTCTCCAGCCTTGAAAATTGGGCTTACACGCGTGAGTTTCCAAGAATGAGGGAAACACCCAGTCGATATGCTAAGATTAAATATATAGCTCAGCGGTCGACAAATGGTTTTTGACATATGAGCAATTATATTAGGGGGTATTCCGTCTGGGCCTGCAGCCTTGTCGAGCTTTAAAGTTCGAGTACAGGAGTCTACTTCCTCTGGACAGGTTAGCTCAAGACCGATTTTACCAATATTCCAGGGCCTCTCGGTTCGAGTAAAGTCTAGATTTAGTTGAGGATCAATCTGACTGTACACTGATTTGAAATAATCGGCAAATTTTTGGCTTACTATTTCGGGATCGGAAAAAGTTTCCGTTCTATCACTCAAGTTAATTTGGGTATGTGGATTTGCCTTTTGGGATTTAATAAAATCCCAAAAACATTTGACATCATGTTATCAAAAAGGAGTTAAAAAGGAAAGCAAAATGTATATGATTTACGTAACACTTTTAACGCTAAAACACCCAGAAAATAAAGCAACACGTGGTTTCAACTCGCTAGCTAGTTCGCTACTGAGTGCTTCTGAGCGAGTAGACAGTTTCGTGTATCATCATGAAAATCTCACTCGCCGATTGACCCACTTTTAAACTTGCTGGATAGTAGCTTGTAAACTCGCTCAATGTAATCGAAGCTTAAGCTGATATTCAGTGCAACCGATTCTTTCCTTGTTCTTTATACAATTCTTGGAACTCTAAATGGTTAAAACAGCTTAAGAGAATCCAAGATTTTTTGTTCAGGATCCCTTGTGGACATGTTGAGTTGCTTCTACAGGAATTTCAATGGAGCCTGCTCTACAGAGCTAGCAGCACTGATTCCCCGTGCCACGTTACATGCACGCAAAACTCAACAAACATTCACAGTTGAAGTTGGCGCCATGAGAACTTATCGTTACTTCAACTCGTATTGATATAAGTCGGCTCGCGTGGAGAAGGAACTACTGACGTCTTTTTAACCCCTTCATAAATTTAATTCTTTCCTACAGCCCCTACCTTCCGCCTCACAACGCCACACAATTACAAGTAAAGTGGCGATATAACACCCTGTCTTTACACCGTACAGACATGGGCGCTTTTCTGGTTCACTATGTTAAAAAATATAATTTTTCTTTACTCTTTTCCCAACATTTATATTTGCATAAATGCTTCAACATCGAGTGGCATTATAACCACCTCCAAGGCTACTACAACTAACAATACTAATAATAATGATATATTTCAATAAACACGTAAAACTCAAATGGATATAACAG
Organism: Limnephilus rhombicus; assembly: GCA_929108145.2. Classification (NCBI taxonomy): domain Eukaryota; kingdom Metazoa; phylum Arthropoda; class Insecta; order Trichoptera; family Limnephilidae; genus Limnephilus; species Limnephilus rhombicus. The sequence continues at coordinate 19,191,113 of OV815289.1, read as the reverse complement.
CACACAGCCGTAATATACATTTGCTATTGATAAAAACATAACTATACTGTTGGAGGTTGTGTTCAAATTACATTTGTACTGTATGGTGCTGCCGCCAGTATGTGGTTTGAGGAATTAGATTCCTAGCAACCGTCGTTTGTATGCGTTACTAGTGAACAAAATCCCGTTGGATAAACATTGTATTGTAGTTGAATAAATATATCACTGATTAAATATGTTACACGTGTTTTCCTTTAAATCCAACCTGGAGATTCTAACATGGTAGCAGTTCTGTGGTTTGATACGGAAAAATAGAAAGATAAAGAAAAAGGATAAAGTTGTGAAATTGTGGAACACGTGAATGCGGTGAACCGTTGTAACGAAAAAAAAATGGCGTACGTGAAACAAGATGATGTGCTTATTCCAATTTTTGATGGACAAGACTATTCAAATTGGAAAACCCGAATTTTGAAGTTCCTACAGTATAAAAAGTGCTATGTTGTGGACACAAGAGAGAGACAAACAACTGAAAATGAAACCGAGTGGAATGATAAAGACATACAAGCAACAAATTACATTTACAGTGCCATTTCGAACAAGCAAAGTTATAAGTTATTCAAATCAACGAACAACTTAGCGCTTTATCAAAAATTTTCTCAGTTAAGAGAATTATCCAAAATTGAATCTAACTTGTGTTACAAATCTTATATTGAACTCACTGAGACAAAATTAAATCTTAACCCTAAACAATTTTGGAAATTTATTAAAAAAAAACGTATTGATAACGATCTCCCTTCAAGTTTATTTTTTAATGATACTCACGCCACCAACGATTTCGATATTGCCAACCTTTTTGCTGAACATTTCTCCTCTGTCTATACTGATAACATATGCACCATCCCTCCACTTAAATATGCTAATACTATTGACCTTAATAATTGCGAAATCACACTTGTAGATGTTTTCAATTACTTAAAAAATCTTCCCAGCAAAACAAGCACTGGTCCTGATGGTATACCTGAAATATTATTGAAAGAATGTAAATCTGTTGTATCTAAGCCAATTTGTTTATTATATAACTTATCATTATCATCTGCCACTTTTCCGGATTCCTGGAAGGTTTCCTATATACGACCTATTTTTAAATCGGGTAATAGGTCGAACGTAGAAAACTATAGACCTATATCGATGTTATCTCGTATTACTAAAATCTTTGAATCTATAATCACAAAAAAAATAACACCTATTTTCAAAAATGTGCTGATTGAGGAACAGCATGGCTTTAGATCTGCTAAATCTACCACTACAAACTTACTCTCCTTCACCAACACTGTAGTCAATGGCCTAGAAGATAAATCACAAGTAGATGTTCTATATACCGACTTTTCTAAAGCTTTTGACAAAGTAAAACACGCTATCCTCATGGCCAAGCTATATGCTATAGGTATACGAAACCCATTGCTATCTTTCTTTAATTCTTATTTAAGCAATAGAAAACAAAGAGTTAAAATAAATAACATTGAGTCTATTATTATTGAAGTAACATCCGGCGTACCGCAAGGAGCACATTTAGCCCAGCTTCTCTTCAACTTGTTTATAAATGACATTATTCGTATTTTCTCTCACACACGCTTTTGGCTTTTTGCTGATGACAATAAGATCCTAAAAAATAATCAAAAACTACCATGACTGCCTTCTTTTCCAATCAGATATTGACTCTTTCAATGACTGGTGTAAAATTAATTGCTTGGAACTAAATGTCGATAAGTGCAAAATTATGTCCTTCTACAGATCTAAAAATCCGATTGTTTTCGAATACAAATTAAATAATAATTGCCTAACAACTGTTCAATCTATTAAAGATCTTGGTGTCTCTCTTGATAGCAAGCTTTCTTTCCGGGAACATATAAATACGATTGTTAATAAATCTCTCAAACTACTTGGTTTTATCACTAGAACCACTTCTGACTTCAAAAACATAAATACCCTAAGAACTCTTTACTGCTCCTTGGTTCGCCCCCATCTTGAATATGCTTGTATTATATGGTCTCCTTTTTATGCTGTCCATATTCGTCATATTGAATCCGTTCAACATCGGTTCCTAAAGGGAATTGCTTGGAGGCTAGGATTAGAGCGAGGCAATTACTCGTATGCTGAAATTGAACAAACTCTAAACCTTTCTCCTTTAGAAGACCGTCGGATAAAATCTGATATCATTTGTTTCTTCAAAATTATTAACTGTTTAATCGACTCGCCTACATTACTACAACTCATCACATTTAATATACCTTCTCGTAGACTCAGAAATAAAGACCTGCTTTTCCTCAATCAGCACTCGACTAACTATGGTTATAACTCACCACTGTCCAGAATGTGTAGACTGGTCAACTCACGTCAAGACCTTGATTTTTTTGGTATTAGCTTAAATGATTTCTGTCGCTCTTTAAACAAATGAAGATATGTAATATTCACCCTAATTTTTGCAAGGTCTTAATGTGACTTGACACTTATTTTTCTTCTATTTTCACTGTTTGTCTTTGCTTTCATGTACCATCCGAATCCTTACATTGTTCATTTCTATACTTCGTGATACCTTGTTTTAAATTGGACGTAAGTCCGTAAATAAATAAATAAATAAGCAGTTAGAGTATGTGAAGCACCTACCGTCCACATTTGAAATAATAAAACAAATTGACAGAGAGTACTTAGGAGAATCGACAGCCCTACAAATTGTGAAAAGAAACGAACTAGAAAAAATAACACCTGTGAATTATTCAGACACCATGAAATTTTTTGATGACTTCGAAAAATCGGTTAATGAAGTGAAAGCCGCAGGGGCGAAAATTCAGGACGAAGAAATATTAAATTATTTGATCAAGTCTCTCCCAGAATCATATAGTTACATTGGGGACTTGATTGATGTTTTACCGACAGAGGATAGAACAGTGGAATTTCTAAAAAGCAAAATCAAGTTAAAATGGGAAAAATATCAAAGTCAAGTGAAAGACAAGAACAAAGATGGTGATGAGTCTGTGAAAGCGAGTGCTTTTAGTACAGAGACGAAAAAGTGTTACAACTGCGGCAAAGCTGGTCACATATTGCGGGAATGCAGAAGCAGAGGACAGTCAAATCAAACATATCGAGGAGGTCGGTCAAACAGAGGAGGATACAGTTACCCAGGCAGTAAGAATTATCGAGGGAGCAACAGCTACAGAGGCAACAGTCATTACAGAGGTAATAACAACAACAGAGGCAGAGGCGACTTCAGAGGCAACAGAGGTTTATACCATGGGAGTGTCAACACAGCGTCGAGTAGTGAGCAAAATCAATTTGGGAACTCTGGTAATGTTTTTGTGACTCAAGTGAATAAAACTGAAATTAAGAGTGAGAGGAACAGAAATGAAAATGAAATAAACTGGATCCTGGATAGTGGATGTACTGATCATATTATTAATGACGATGAATTATTCGATGAATGTAGAATTTAAAAAAATCCCATTGATGTAAAATTAGGAGATGGTAGAGTAATGAAAGCGACGAAAATAGGTAAAGTAAAAGCATTGTTTGTGGTCAATGGTAGAGAGAGTATGGTAACTATGTTGAATGTTTTTTATGTGCGTGACATGATATCAAATCTAATGAGCTATGCAAAAGTCACGAAAAACAATTCAATTATTTCGTACGATGATGTTTCCGAAGTGTATAATCAAAATAATGAGTTGATAGCAATTGCGGTAAAAGAGAATAATTTGTATTTCATGACGAGCTTTATTAAGAGAGACGGAAAATTGAGTGAAGTAAATAATACAATGTCTAGTAGTAATGATGGAGGAATGACCTTGAAAGAAAAATGGCATCGTACATTGGGTCACGTAAATTTCAATTATTTAAAAACATTAAGTGAAAAAGAACTTGTAATTGGATTGCCAAAAAAACTAGAGTCTGAGATTTTGAAATGTGCTACGTGTATTGAATCAAAGATGCATAATTTGCCTTTCGATAATAAGAGAAAACAAGCAACTGAAGTACTAGAGATCGTTCATACAGATATTAATGGGCCTCACCCAACAGTCGGAAATTGTGGGGAAAAATATTTTTTGAGTTTCATTGATGATTATAGTAAATTGGCGAGAGTTTATTGTATCAAATCCAAAGTTCAAGTCTATGATTGCTTTGTGAGTTATGTAAATGAAGTCGAGAACATTACAGGGAAAAGAATAAAAAATTTGAGATGTGACAATGACACCGAGTTTATTAACAGGAAAATTGATCAGTTTGCGAGAAAAAAGGGAATTCGAGTTACGCCTTGTCCGCCATATGTTCACGAATTAAATGGGGTAGCTGAGAGATTCAATCGTGCAATTATGGACAATGCTAGATGTTTGTTAAAAGAAGCCAAAGTAAATATTCGATATTGGACCGAAGTGATTAAAGCAGCAACGTATTTGAGAAACAGGACACTTGCAAATACCATTGAAATGAAAACGCCTTATGAAATATTTTTTAAAGTCAAACCAAATGTAAACAATCTACGTTTGTATGGGAGTAGAGTTTATGTCCGAACACCAGAGCAATTGAGAAAATCAAAGTGGGATGATAAAGCGAAATTGGGAATTTTATTGTGGTATTGCGAAGTTGGCTATCGTGTCTTGATAAACAACAAAATAATCGTAGCGCGACACGTTGATATTGTTCAAAACGATATTAAATACATTGGATGATTAGATGATTACAAATGAGTCTGATGAAAGTATGGATGATATTGTTGGGGAAGAAAATAAAAATGAATACATTTATGAGTCTGCTGAGTCAAATGGAGAGAATGAGAGTGACAAAAAAGTAAGTGAAGATGTACCAGTGAGACGTTCAATGCGAGAAAGAAAACCGAATAAGAAATATGTGAACGACAATTTCGTGAGTTACTGTGTGTACGTAAATTGTTGCAATGCAGATGTACCGAATACGTTTGAAGAGGCAATTGAACATGAAGAGTCCGGTGAATGGGTAAATGCAATGAATAGAGAAATTAATTGTATTGAGAAGAATGAAACATGGAGTCTAGTAGAAAAACCTGATGATAAGAAAGCTATTGATGTTAAATGGATCTTTAAAAAGAAGTCTGATGATTTGTTTAAAGCTAGATTGGTTGTAAGGGGATATCAACAAAATGAGCAAGTTTAAAACACTTATTCACCAGTTGCAAAAATGGAACCTCTTAAGATTTTATTATCGTATAGTTGTCAAAACAAATTGAATGTTGAACAACTGGATGTGGAAACAGCTTTTTTAAACGGAAAAATAATGTCTGAAGTATACATCAAACAACCTCCTGGTTATGATGATGGATCCGGTAAAGTTTATAAATTACGAAAATCACTTTATGGGTTGAGAGAGAGTCCGAGGTCATGGTACGAATGTTTTCACAGTTTCATGGTTGAATCAAAGTTTAGTAGAAGCACTCATGATTATTGTTTGTACGTGAGAAATGAGGGAAATGATCCGATTTATATTTGAATATTTGTTGATGATTTGTTGGTATGTGGCAAAGACTTGAAGAGAGTGCAAAGAATGAAAGATGAATTATCTAAACGTTTCAGAATGAAGGACATGGGTCCAGTGAGTAATTATATCGGAATTGACATTAAGCATGATCTCGAGTCAAATGTAATGAGTCTAAGTCAAGAAACATATATTAATTATTTAGCCAAAAAGTATAACTTAGAAAATGCTAAACAGTACAATACACCAATGGAAACAAACTTGAGACTAGAGCCAGCTGACGAATTAAATGAACAAGTCAAGTATCGCAATTTGATTGGAGAACTGTTATACATTAAGTACTGGAACGAGACCAGATATCGCCTTCGGCGTAAATTATTTAAGTAGGTTCCAGAGTAGTTACAATGAGACTTATTTCCAGTACGCGATGAGAATTCTAAAATATATATACTTAACAAGAAAATTGAAATTGCTGTACTCAAGCTCAAGTAAAAATGATGAACTGGATTGTTTAGTAGACTCAGACTGGGCTGGTGATATTAATGACAGAAAGTCTACATCGGGGTATTTAATAAGATTGTTTGGCAATACTGTTTATTGGAAGTCTCGTAAACAAAAATCTGTAACTACTGAAGCAGAGTACGTAGCATTGTCTGACGCTTTGACTGAATTGACGTTTGTGAAGGGTTTAGTAAGTGAAGTGTTCAAAATTAAATTGAATGATCCAGTCAAAATGTATGAGGATAATTCTGGAGCGGTATCAATTGCTAAAAGCGGAATTTTTCTAAAAAGTCTAAATACATAGAGGTTCAGTATCACTACGTACATGAGAGTTATGAGAAAGGAAATATTGATATGGTAAAGACCGATACTGATGAAAATATTGCTGATATATTAACCAAATCCTTGAGCAAGCCAAAGTTTGTTAAGTTAAGAAAACTGTTGAAATTGGAAGAATAACAACAAAAAAAAATATGATTTTAACAAGTACAAATGTAAAGGGGCGTGTTGGAAGTTGTGTTCAAATTACATTTGTACTGTATGGTGCTGCCGTCAGTATGTGGTTTGAGGAATTAGATTCCTAGCAACCGTCGTTTGTATGCGTTACTAGTGAACAGAATCCCGTTGGATAAACATTGTATTGTAGTTGAATAAATATATCACTGATTAAATATGTTACACGTGTTTTCCTTTAAATCCAACCTGGAGATTCCAACATATACAGATTATTCCAGTATTTTGCCATCAAATCCAAATTTTGCATGAAAAATGCCCCGCAGCCGTTCTTCTAACACATTATACTTGGTTGACTTGAGCGTGAGTTGCATTTGAGCAAAATAACGGTAGTTCCTCACGCTAGATCAGTCAGATATGATGGTGACAGTCCGTTTAGTGTCCGATACCTTTTACCACCAAAAATCAAACATAAAAAAGTTTAAAAAAATAAAAGGAATATCGGTCCTATATCTAAGTGGTTCATCCACACAATTTCTTTGGATAACTATCTTTTTATCTTACATGAGTTTCTTACCTGCACATTCTATCATAAATTTGTGGGACAATAGCGAGTCCATATATTACATATGACGTCATTGATAAATGTATATAAAATAAATATAAAAGTGAAAAAAAGTGCTTTGAACTATTTGGAAGAACTAATTGCACTCAAAATAATTTATCTAGGGTTATTTTTTAGATTATTTCTAGAGAATTTAACTGTTAACACAGAAGCTTTGAGCTGCATTTGCCAAAAATCGATAATTTTGACAATTGCCCTTTTAGCATTAAGCCATAAATGTCGCGAATGCTGTAAAAACTAATCAATTAAGCGCCAAGCGAAATATTCTTACAATAAACAAGCACTAATTAAGAAACTTAAGTTTTACATAGTCAATATAGGAAGAACTTACAACAAGGCGATGCGCGGCGGGCAATTCCAAAGCGTTGAACAGAGAACAAAAATAAGTCCTTGAATTTTAAGATATTTGTGATAACATTGTTATGGTTATTGAAATAATCTTATAATGAATACATTTAACGCAATAATTATTGTATAGTAAAAATACAATATTACTTCGAACGGCGGAACATCGATCACTGCGTGTGGAGATTTCAAGGTTAGAAGGCAAAATGGACGCTGAAAATTGACATTTGACATAACCATAGACAAAGTAAGATTAAAGATAATAATCTCAAAAGTAAGCACCAGCCATTTCCTGCGGGAATATTGCAACACCAATCAGGATAATGCTTCCTACACACCAAAGCCAACCTTCCAACTCCAAACTCCGGAGTTGGAAGTTCGGAGTTGGAAGGTTGGCCGATCGTGTGGTGGCTGCGGCCAAACCTCCAACCCCGAATTCCGAACTCCAAAATGGCGGACATTGACCAGCTGTATTTATCTTATCAGTTGCCTAAAATTATTACGTATGTATAATTATATGCTTATATACACGACATGTTTTCAAACCTCTCCGTAATAATATTGTCATTTTAATAATACGCGGCACGCGCCTCTTGATCGCCTGCCGTTCGCAGACTGATGTGTGGACGGCTGCACTATGTTGGTTCGTGTAGTTAATGCTACGTCCAGACTGAAGCCAACCTTCCAACTCCGAACTTAGTTCGGAGTTGGAAGGTTGGCCGATCGTGTGGTCGCTGCGGCCAACCCTCCATCCCCGAATTCCGTACTCCAAAATGGCGGACATGAAACAGCTGTAGCTACGCTGTATCTTTTTCAGTTGCCTACAATTATTACGTACGTATAATCATATACTTATATACACGACATGTTTTCAAACAATTGTTATACCACCCTCCTCAATAATATAGTCATTTTAATAGTACCTACGCGGCACGGTGTGGACAGCTGCGGCAGGCTGGTTCGTGTGAGTTGGCCGTCGGGATCGCCTCGAAGTCGATCCCGGGCCAACGCGAACTCCAACCTTCCAACTCGAACTTCCAACGCACGAACACCCCTCCACACGATCGTCCAAACGTTTGAAGTTGGAACGTTGGCCGCAGTGTGGGCTTACCATAAGGTTGTAAATCGCTAAAGCTGGGAATATACTAGGCCCACGCCACGCTACGCGACGTGGGTAGACGTCATCATTTCCATATCTGGACTACTTACCATCCATACATTTTCTATGAAGAGATTCCGACACTATCAATAGCAATTTCTTTCAAGCACGTAGTTTTTTGTTAAGCTGGCAACACTGCGCGTAGTTTTCGTTTGAGCCAAGCGTTTTGACAGTCTACCGAGGACGGGGACTGGTATATTTATGCGAGGACGCTTGAAGCAAGCTACGTGCTGGCGGCGAGCTTGATGCGAATTGATTTATTTTTTTAAATTATTTATTTGGCTATCACTCAATAAAAGTGATCTTGGCCATTTCTTGAAATTAATTACTTTCGAAACAATCGCAGAATCATAAAATAGGACCCCATGTACATTAATAGTTAGCGTTCTTCGACATAAAAGAAAAGATTTTTTTCAAAATTTGTTTAATTTTTTACGCATCATGAAACAATTCTATAAATTAGATAAAATTAATATAAAATAAGAATTAATTGTTTTTGTGTTTAATTTGTAGAAATGCATCTGATTTTTCTCTTAAATATTATTTACATTAGGTAATTTAAAAGCAAAATCAGATGCATTTCTACGTTTTTAATTATTGTTTTTGTGTTTAGTTTGTAGAAAAATCAGATGGATTTCTACAAATGAATCCCTGTTTTCCTTAGTCACGCTATAACTTCAGAACCACTTTACCTATTTCATTCATCTTTTTTTTTTAGTTTTTTAATACTTTGTAGAAGGTTCTTCCGGAAAGAAAAAGTAAGAAAATTGGAGGGAGGGGAAGGAATTGAAAGTTTTTTTTAAGTCTTCCGATACTTTGTGGAACGATCTTACGGAAAGAAAAATTGACGGAAGTAAGGCTCTTGACTCGTAAATCGAAGGTCGGGGGATCGAATCCCGGCGTGTCAAATAAATTTTATTTGATTAATTTGTGTTATTTCACAATTTATTTATTTAAAATAATATTAAGTATATTTGCGGCACGTTCCAGATTGGAAGATACTCTAAGTATCGCCCTGGTAGACCACCATTCAGAATTGAAACGTTGCTTGAAATGGCATAAGCCGTGATTGGTGACCAGATCTAAATAGCCAGGTACTTCCCCACCCTCCTCTTTCCTATCTTCTTCCCCACCCCACTACCTTCAGCCTCACAACATACCCCGATCGGGGATACCATAGTCTCACTGGCTCCAGACGGGAGCAGTTGGGACTCTTGTGCAGTATTCTCGGAAAGGGACTCCTGATGTCAACGCGGATGCACGGGAAAGGACATGCAGGGAGAATTAATTTATTTCTTTGAAAAGCATTGCAACGCATGCCGGGTACCAGCTAGTATTATTTATTATTAAGTTCTGCAAGTATTTTTTTTCTCTCATTATTTAATAATATTGTAACTGCTATTAATATTATTAAGTATTCAGTTCTGCAAGTATTTTTTGTTTTCTTATTGTTAATGATGTAACTGCTTTGACTGATTTAAAATACTGTTTAGGTCTTGTGAACATCTGAAAAATAGGTAATAAATAATTTTCCTTTATCAACTTTATCAATTAATGTTTTATTGAAATATTAATTATAACATTTATTCATAATATCAACGGAAATATACAACAATGCTTCGTAAGTACGATTATCTATTTTAAAAAAATGCGTGTAAGTAATCATTTGGTGCCGTGCCTGTAATACGCTTTGTAAATGCTTATGAGTAAAGCGGGATCACAAATTGTACCATTCTTGACACCAATTTCGTTTATTTTTATTAAAATACAAAGATAACCCAAGAGCTAAGAATGCTTTGTCTCCGTTATATTCCATTTTATTTCAGCCGCACAAAATTCACTGTCAACCATAAATAAACCAAACAAACTATCGAAAATCACATCTAGATTGTAGCAGGTAGCTACTGGATGATTCCGCATTGTGACAACTACGCATTTTTATTCCCGACGGTGGCACGCCTGAGTTTCGGGGTTCGGTAGTTTGAGTTATATCCGCAACCGTCAGTTGGCGTGGAGAGCCAGTGCTGCAGGGGCGTAAAACTTGGCTTTAACCTTGAAACTGACAGGAGTGAACCAAATTCTTATAGATAAAGCTGAATTTTATTATAGATAGGTCTAACTTTAAACGTCAAATTGCGTCATGCGTCATGCGATTATCAAACGAATTTGAATTTGTGTTGTTGACATCGCCATGGGCATATTTCATTTAAAAATCGTTTACAGGAATTCCAGAGGTGGAAAAATATTTCAAATGTGTCCGCAATTGATCCAGAAATCAGGTAATTACATGAGACATTAACATTCAGCTTTATCTGTAAATCTATTTGAGGTTAAATGACATATTGATAAAACATACTTTCAATTTTACTTTAATAAGTATAATTGTAATACGTACGCCTCGTACGTCATACATATGTCTGTTAATGTTATATTATCGTTAACACAAGCTTATGGGTCCGAGTGGTTAATGTTTCACAAATATTGTTTCAGAAAATGTTCCAGACTTTGAATGATTTTGGAGCTTTACGTTAGGAACACCTTATAACATTGTTTGGCAGACCATAACACCGTTAATGGCAGGTAAAATTAATAATGCTACTAATTTATATGTTCATATGAACAGAAGTGAGAATACTTTTCCCTTGTGATAAACAAAGTATGTCATCACAAGGGAAAAATACTGTATATTCTGTTCACAAACTTTGTTTAATGTGATATATTTTTTTCAGAACACATGATGCGGTTTTTACCGTGAGATGGCTGAAATGGGTCCCCGATGAAGGTATAGGTACTCTGTTTAATTTCGGTTGAAAGGAAATTTAGAATATGTAGATTTTTTATTTCATTCTACAAGAACTGTACGGTGACTGCTGGAAAGGAAAAATGGATAAAACGCTATATAGATGTGACATTGAAGATGAACGTATATAAACAAACAATACAGCTATTGTTTATGTTGATCTTTAATGTCACAGCTGTATGACGCTTTAGCCATGTTTCCTTTCCATTCCTTTGTCGATATTCTTTTTCAAACCATTTTTCAATTCATCGAATTCACCGAACCAGTGTTTTTATGTGCTATTATCGATTGTCTTTCTGAAAATAAAAAGAATTTAAACATGTACCCCCGAGTTATCATTTTTCAAGCAGAAAAATGTAAATTCGTCGTAGAAAACCAATCATTATTTGAAAATGTTTTCCTTTTATAAGGAGTTCATATTTCAAGTATTTTAGGTTTTTTACTAACGCTTGAATTTTTGATTTCCTCAGGATAATAGGTTTCCATCTGACAAAGCTCCTTGCTGAGGAAATGAGCTTTAAAAATTATGTAAAGCTCATTCCCTCAGGCTTTGTCAGATGGAAGGTTGTTTTCTTGGGGAAGCTAAAACATTTTTCTGCTTTCAAGCATTTTTATTTTTAAATAATTTATTTGGCTAATGAATTAATAAAGTAGGTCCAATGCGATTATATTGTCTATGGTGGCAAATGGCCTTGAACTTCCTCTATGTTATTAAGACAATAGTCTTTGGTGGACCATTTTATTTTTGGTTAAGTTGGTGACAGTGATGACGAAATTCCTAGTATGGAGAAGGCCCGAAGATATCGATCTAGGGATTGGTTTATTTATGCAGTGCTGTGAAGGTGGTCGTGCCCTACGGCCGCAGCTTGGTGGTTTCTGGAAACTTCGATTGCGTGTGAGACAAATGAATATAATTATAATTTAGATTATGGTCACTGTTTTAAAATATGTCAGGATGTTTTCCCTGGCTGGCGCCCTGTTGATTAAATTCTCCATAGCTTTGATGGCATAGATTTCCTACCGTTTGCAATTTAAATGTTTTAACCTCCGTAGACGACCTCCGTAGTCCAGTGGGTTAGACTCTTGACTCACAATCCGGAGGTCGCGGGTTCGAACCCGGCATGCGCAAATAAATTTTATTTGATTAATTTGTGTTTTCACAATTAATTCATTTAAAATAATATATAGTATATTTGCGGCATGTTCCAGAGTGGAAGATACTATCAGTATCGCCCTGGTGTAAGACCACCATTCAGAATTGAAACGTTGCTTGAAAATGGCTTAAGCCGTGTTTAGTGACCAGATCTGAATAGCCAGGTACTTCCCAACCTTCCTCTTCCCCGCCTCCTTCCCCTCCCCACTACCTTCAGCCTCACAATATACCCCAATTTGGGGATGCCATAGTCTCACTGGCTCCAGACGGGAGCAGTTGAGATTCTTGTGCGGTATTCACTGTAAAAAAAAAAAAAACCTCTATCAGGTTCTAACCTGACACGCTTTGAGAATTATGTTTCTTGCTCTACCTGATTTCATTATCATGCTTATCAATAAATGTCCTTATTCAACAGCAGACTTGTTATTTGTTGGATAATGTCGATTTGGTTCCTTCTTGCCGGTGCGAGTTGTAGGTAGTTACTACACATTTCTTATCACGCACGCGATAAGGTTACAAAATGGCGGCCCAACTGCTTAGTGAATCTTGAGGTGAAATATTTTTTTTTTGCTGGGTCTATGCCGTTGAGGTTATGGTGAATTTATCATTTATAATTTTTATATATTTCATTTGTCTCATGCGGGGGAGTGGCTTCTCGAATGTTGTGGCGAGGGCACGATCTCCTCATTTCAGCCGGTTATATTAATTATAGTTTTACACAGTTTGTAATCTCCCCGACTCACCAGCGTGAAAGCGTTTTTCAAATTTTATCCTAATTTTATTTGGTTTTGCACGTGGATGGCATCGTAATTTTTGTGTGGATTGTTGTTGTTGTATGTGACTAATAATTTTGTTTCTTACCTTGCTATAAGTTAGGTTATGGATTGTGGCGTTTTAACAAGAAGCAAAGCACAGTGCACAATGGCGAAACAAGGAGAAACGTCGGCTACTTCCGCTCCGGTTTCTTTTCCTTCTTCATCACCATCCGTTCCGGTATATAAATGGAATCTCACGTATGATGGGTCGACCAGTGTGCGGGACTTCATAGAAAGGATCGAGGAACTTGCTCAAGCAAGGAATGTATGTACCTCTTCACTTTTTTCGTCAGCTGTGGAGTTATTTGCAGGTGATGCGCTCTTGTGGTTTAGAGTGAATCGCTCGTCTTTCTCGTCCTGGGCGGATATTGTTGTCGCATTAAAGGATGAATATGAGCTTCTCGATCATGAAAGGCGACTGTTGGCTCAACTTCGATCTACTCTTCAATTACAAAAAGAGAATATTAGTGCTTTCATAACTCGCATTCTTGTACTAAATAACCGTCTATCTACTAAATTATCTGAGGTAGAATTACTTGAAATTATGCAATGCAATATATTACCTAGGTACATACAAAAATTATCTCTTTCAGTAATTCCTGACATTATTACGCTCAAGAAGCTTGGGAAGATGATTGAGCTGGCTGATAGCCGTTCGGGTGACAGGAATTCTCCATGCACATCGCAACCTAGGAAAAATAATGTTGCGAGGCGAAATGATAATTTAAATTCTGCGAATGCAAATCCCGATTTCAGGAGGAATCAACGTTATTCTCACAATGCTAATTTTAGAGATTCTGGAAATGTAAATCCCAATTTCAATAAGAATCGTTATGGTAACAATGATAATCTTAGCCCGTCAAGGTCTCATTTCAGGAAGGTGCAATGTTTCCGCTGCGGCAGACCAGGGGTGAAGGCTCCAGCTTGCGGCTGTCGAGATCAGTCAAAAAACTGATTTCCCGGGAGATTCTATCAGCGGACGTCGGGACGCCGTCGTTTGCCGAGATTGCTTCCGGGGAATGGTCTTCCTGGCTCGAGGTTGTAAGAAAATTTTATGCTAATCTTAGAACTGCGTAGGAGGTGCGAGCACCTGACAGGGACGGGCGTCCTTACATCTCTTTTCAAGTTAATTGGTTTGTTTACTCCGGTCTGTTGGATTCAGGCTCGCATGTTTCAATTCTGGGGAATAACTTTCACAAAAAATTTTTAGATTCAGGTTTTGAACTGTCTAAGTTAGATGCCAGTTTCTCTTTAGTATCTGCCACAGGGCATTCTGTAAGTTGTTCGTACAAGATTTCGCTTCCGGTTTGTGTCAATGGGGTGGAAAAAGCTTTTAACTTTGTCGTCATGCCACAGATAAAAGCGAATATAATATTAGGCTGTGACTTCTGGAAGATATTTAATATTTGTCCAAAGATTTCTAAGTTAATGTCTTGTAAGGAGACGGGGAACAAACAGCGCATAGCTGATGCTGTTGGGTTGGAAAATGCTCATAACCTATCAATTTCTCAACGTTCGGTTTTGGATAAGGTAATTAATGAATTTAAGGAATATTCAGGCAATCGGTTAGGTAGAACCTCGTTAGAAAAACACACAATCGACACGGGTGATTGTTCTCCTATTAAGCATAGGATATATCCGATTTCACCGCACTTACTTCCTAAAGTGCATAACGAGCTAGACAGATTATTAGAGTTAGGGGTGGTTGAACCTAGTAACAGCTCGTGGAATAATCCGATTGTTCTGGTCCCCAAGAAGAATGGTTCTTTCAGACTATGTTTGGATTCCAGACTTTTAAACGCAAACTCAAAACGTGACGCGTACGCGACGCCGTTTATCTCGGACATTCTTAACAGTTTAGGGGGAGCTCGCTACTTAACGACTTTGGATCTTAATGATGCATTTTTCCAGATTCCATTGGATGAGAGTTCTAAAGGAAAAACGGCTTTTACAATCCCCAAACGAGGATTATTTCATTTCGTTACCATTCCATTCGGTCTTCACGGGGCAAGCGCACGCATGATGAGATTAATGGATAAGGTGTTAGGGCCGGAATTCGATGGGAAAGTTTTCTGTTACCTAGATGATATTATTGTAATCAGTTCCTCTTTTGAAGAACACATTCATCTTTTAAGACAGGTTAAACAGAGATTGCAAGCCGCTGGTTTTACCATAAATGTTCAGAAATCGGTTTTCTGCAGGGATTCCTTGAAATACTTGGGTTATGTAATCGACAGCAAAGGGCTCCGTACAGATCTGGACAAAGTTAAAGCTATAGTTGAATTTCCCACTCCTACGACTCAAAAGAGTCTGCGTAGATTCATAGGTGTTCTTTCTTGGTATAAAAGGTTCATACTTAACTTTTCCATAATTGCGTCACCCTTATATAATCTCACGAAGAAGGAGTTCGCGGGGAAAAAGTTCAAATGGAATGAGCAGGCCGAGGCTGCTTTTCTTAAATTAAAGAACATCCTGGTGAACGCGCCAGTTCTTGCATGTCCGAACTTTGATAGACCGTTTACCATTAGTTGTGACGCGTCGAATATAGGCCTCGGGGCGGTTTTAACGCAGATGGATGATAATCAGATTGAACATCCCATTTCGTTTATTTCAAGAACGCTTTCAGCTCAGGAGAGAAATCACTCTACAACTGAAAGAGAGTTGAATGCTATGATTTTCGCGTTAGAAAAGTTTAGAGGATATATCGAAGGCTCTCCCATTCCGGTAAAAGTTATCACGGATCACTATAGTCTTAAATGGCTTACGAAACTAAAGTCGCCGTCAGGAAGGCTGGCCCGCTGGGCAGTCAGACTGCAACAGTTCAATTTTGAGATTGTACATAGAAATGGCAAAGACAATGTCATTCCTGATGCTTTATCCCGTGACCCCTTACTTGTAGAATCCTTAGAGCAGAACTTTGTAACTTCTGATGAGTGGTATGTCAAATTGAGGGATAAAATCGTAACACATCCCGAGAAGTATCCGGTATGGAAGGTTTTAAATGGCAAGATATTTAAACACATTCAAAGTATGGAAGCACTTCACAGGTCTTATGACTGGAAGGAAGTACTCCCTAAAGAGTTCAGAATTAGTGTCATAAAAGAGCACCATATTCCGCCGGTTTGCGCTCACTTCGGTATTTTAAAAACCTTAAACAGGATCAGACATAAGTATTATTGGCCCAAGATGGCGGCTGATGTTAAATCGTTCATTGCCAAATGTCAAACTTGTTTAGGTTACAAAAGCTCGAATTTGTTACCTCCAGGTCTTATGGGAGATCCCAAATTGGTTCAGCGTCCTTGTCAGATGATAGCGACAGATTTACTTGGCCCATATCCTAGTTCCTACAAGAAAGGATATACTTATTTGTTGGTAGTGTCAGATTTCTTTTCGAAATATACAAGACTTTTCCCACTTAGGAAAGCTACGGGTAGTAATATTGCTTCGATTCTGGAGAATGACATCTTCTACAAATTTGGTGTTCCGGATACTATAGTTTTGGACAATGGACCTCAGTACATTTCTCGTGACATAAAGGCGTTGGCCAGCAAATTTCACATTCGTCACCTGTTCTACAACTGTAGATATCACCCGCAAAATAATCCTGTTGAACGAGTAAATAAGGTTTTAGTTTCTGCTCTTGCTTCATACGTTGGCTCTGATCACCGAACTTGGGCGAACTTTATTCCTGAAATTGAATTAGCTATCAACACTGCGGTTCATGAGGTCACAGGGTATACTCCGTTTTTCCTCAACTTTGGTAGGGAAATAATTATTTCAGGGAAGGACTATTTGGGGGTGGATTTCAATGAAGAAGAAATCAAATTTTCAGAACGTGACTCTTGGGCGCATGATTTACAGGAATTGAACATTTTTTCGCAGGTACGCACGTCCCTGAGACAGTCCTACGAACGCAACAAACGTCAATATGACCTGCGTCGCAGGGATGTTCAATACAACCTCGGGGACATAGTCTGGAGGCGGTCGTTTGTCCTGTCTGATGCTAGTAAACATTTCTCTGCAAAATTGGCCTCTAAATTCATTAGGAGTAAGGTAATTAAGAAGATTTCCCCTGTTGCCTACGAATTGGCAGACATGAATGGGAAAAAGCTGGGAGTTTTCCATGTGAAGGATATTCTCAAGTCTGAACACTCCGGTTGATCTGCGGGATATTTTTCATTTATAATGGGAAGGCGAATCTACAAAAGAGTTTGCTTTCTGCTGTTTACAATCATGTTAGTTTTTTGCATGCTTCTGCCACCGTTGCCATGCAAATTTTATTGTTCCTTCTTTGTGATGACACGACATAACACTTGTGTCTTCACATTGATTGTTTTTGTTATTTGTTGTTTGTTGGGGTTGTGTTTGTCTGTGTTTCCCTTTGTTGGGTTTATGTTTATGTAAAATTTAACGCGCGAAGATGACTTATTCTTATCTTCGGGCATTGAATTTTGGTTCATGTTTATTTATATTTAAGAATGTAGTACGTAATGGATATATATTCACTTCCTGGTTTAGGAAGATGGTTTATCTCAACTCCCTGGTCATAAACCATGTTTTCTATTATGTATCTGGTGCGTACTAAGAATTGTTCTGTTGTATTTATTGTAGCTTGCGTTTATTAAAACATTTTACACTCACACTTGCTTTAAAAAAAATGTAGTGCGTAGACACTCTAACTTATTTATATTGGTATTTTCTATTTAACAACTTCACCCTTTCGGGAAATTGGCCGTGCAGTTTACACAGGTGAGAGTTTCAGAAACTAATAATTATCTATTTTGGATTTTAGGAAATCCCCAGGCAATGTCAGTTTTCCGGTAGCGTGATTTTACATGTCATTTTATACATACGTGATTTTTTTTCACAAGTGATCATTTTATATGTGATAAATAATAATTGATACTCCTTTGTCTTATATTACCATATAATTTTGCATGTGTTTTAAGTAATATTCAATACATCAATTTTCGTTGTTATTTATAATGATTTTCCCACTAGTTGGAGACTGTTATTATTCTATATAAGCATTTGGAATTTTTCCTACATGAATTAAATGTTTTTCCATTCGTACATAATTAATTTTGAATGTTATTGGCGATAAGCCTTGGTTTCAATGTTACAATCAGTATTTAATGTTCCATTTTGAGCTTTCGGGACCTGCCTCTGAGCTCAAGGCACGTCTCCAGACCTCTTGATGCAATATTAAAATTACTGGTTACTTTGGACATATTGTTTAATTTTGGTAGCAACTTTTATTTATTTAATTTTCTCAAATGGTTTGGATCTCGGGTTACTCATTCCTGGCTCAATATATGGCAGTGCCATAGTCAACAAACATTGGCAATCATAATGATTATTCAAGATGTCATTCTGGTTTACCTTTCAATATAGAATTTTTTCTCTTATCTATATTATGTAGCTTTCGTATATGGCCTGTTAGGTATTATATAATTGTTTTTTGGGGCGTCTAGGCTTTTAATTGTCATTTGTTAACAGATGTTATTATTCGGGTTTAGCTTTGAATTTTATTTCTATTTTTTAAGTCAACTTTTAAGTTCAGATCTACATTAAGTAACTTTCAGTATCTCAGTGACTCACTATGTAAGATGTAGTTTAGCTGTTAGTGTCTCACACGTATATTCCTCTACGTTCTTCAATCAAGATTTTTCTACTCTGCGATCAACAATCTTCTCCACTACGCGGTTACTGTATCGAAACATTACTTGGCGGGAGAAACATCTTAAGTTTCCACATGGACCTTGGACATCATCGCCACTCATGCGGATGCTGTTCTGCAATATTACTTGGCAGGAGGAACATCTCTAAAGTTTTCCACAAGGACCTTGGACATCATCGCCACTTATGCGGATGCTGTTCTATAACATTACTTGGTGGGAGGAATATCTCAAAAGTTCTCCTCATGGACCTCGGTCATTTTCCCTACTGGACACTTCATCATCCTTACAAGATTGCTGATGAGGCGCATTAACACTCTGGTTCCTGAAGATGCTTCTAGGATTTTCTACACTTCCGTTCCTTACAACGCTTTCGGGCTATAATCCACAATTATGTGCAACGAAGTGTGCAGAAGTTATATTGTGAGGCCGTTCGCTGATGACTTTCATGAATCTGTTCTCCAGCAACGTCATCTTGGAGGATCAGCATTTCCAGTAGACATCCGGGGCCTGGTCTTCTTCCTTGCCGCCTGCAGTCATTGAATCAGTTCATCACTTGGTCTGCGAGTACGCTTTTTCTTCCCCGAGCGCCAGGAGGCTTTATGAAATTTTCCCTGGGAAAATTTCGGATTCGTGGGGTGGTATTGTAGCAGGTAGCTACTGGATGATTCCGCATTGTGACAACTACGCATTTTTATTCCCGACGGTGGCACGCCTGAGTTTCGGGGTTCGATAGTTTGAGTTACATCCGCAACCGTCAGTTGGCGTGGAGAGCCGGTGCTGTGAAGGTGGTCGTGCCCTACGGCCGCAGCTTGGTGGTTTCTGGAAACTTCGATTGCGTGTGAGACAAATGAATATAATTATAATTTAGATTATGGTCACTGTTTTAAAATATGTCAGGATGTTTTCCCTGGCTGGCGCCCTGTTGATTAAATTCTCCATAGCTTTGATGGCATAGATTTCCTACCGTTTGCAATTTAAATGTTTTAACCTCTATCAGGTTCTAACCTGACACGCTTTGAGAATTATGTTTCTTGCTCTACCTGATTTCATTATCATGATTATCAATAAATGTCCTTATTCAACAGCAGACTTATTATTTATTGAATAATGTGGATTTGGTTCCTTCTTGCCGGTGCGAGTTGTAGATAGTTACTACACATTTCTTATCACGCACGCGATAAGGTTACAAGGTATAGACAAATGCTTGCCAGAACGCTTGTAGACTATCAAGCGGCTTGACGGCCAGCACGTAAATTTATTTTCCGTTATTGTCTATGAATGCTTGCCTCAACAGCTTGATGCGCGCTTCAAGCCGTTGAGCCAAGCCTTAGTCTATGCCTAGACGATTTTTCATTCGAGAGGCACTTGAACATATTACTCCTTTGTCTATGGCTTCTTGTCATTTTCGGGAGTTGAAAGTGATTTTTGTGCGAGATGGAATCTAGTAAAGAAAAATAATTATTTGTTATGTTATAATAAACGTTATGTATTAATATTTTAATATAACATTGACGTAATAACATTATTAAATTATATTTACATTAATTTAAAAGAAAAATCTGATGGATTTCTATACATTAAACACAAAAACAATTAATACCTATTTTGTAATAATTTAATCTAATTTTTATAAACGTTTTACGTGATACGTAATATCTAAAATCACCACTCAGGTACTTATTTGTCTATGATTTGTTGTCTACGCTCAAAAAATATAAATTCGCTTCAAGCGTTGCGCAATAACGTAGATTATTGCGCAATGCTTGGCTCAAGCGTCAAGCCACCTCTGGAGACGGTCAAAATGCGGTCAAAACTCTAGCCATAAACAAAAAACTACGTGATTGAGCCAAGCCGCTTGATAGTCTCGCTAGCCCTTTAGAATCACACTAGCCCCACTCAACGCAAACCGACGCCCCCCACGCGACACGGATCTGCCGAAGCCAGATCGGCGTGGGCCATGTGGAAGGTGGAGGGGGTATGGTCACGCCTACTACGAGATGATTTTACATCTTTTTGGTGTTATCTAAGCATCTAACGTTATGTTTCGCAATATCTGTGGTTGTTTTTTTGACAGATATTATTCAAAAATGAATTTTTATAAAATCAAATTACAGGATTATATAGATTCTGCATACGCAGTGCAGCTTGGGAGGAAATTTCAGCCATTCATGGTATGACTTTCAATATTACACCCCTATAATTAATGACAATCAAACCTTAGACACACTGCCAGTCTTTCTCTGATCCGAATGGACTTTCGAAGACGTGTGTTTTCTTTTTTTATGTCATATTCAATTATGCTGTGAAGCTCTTTAAATACCACTTTACTCATACGGAAGTATTTGAAGAATCGTCCGTCATCAGATTCTAGTTCCTTTACTAAAGTATGGAACTCTCCAAACATTTGTCTTTGTTAATGTTGTGGACCCAAATACTTCTCACTTTTTTCTTTTTACGAGAATATTGATTTAATAATAATAATCATAGCAAATTATCTTCAAATTAGCTTTCAAGACATGGCAAAGCTGTCATCTGCTGAGAAGAGAATCACATAAACATAACCTAAAAAATAAATGTCAAATGTGTCGAATCAAACGCGCCTGCGCACAACCAGAGACCCCTTGTCACATGGTCACAGCGACGCGTACATACGTCGGCCAGTGTCAGGGGCGTAAATCTTGGCTTTAACCTTGAAACTGACAGGAGTGGACCAAATTCTTATAGATAATGCTGAATTTTATTATAGATAGGTCTAACTTTAAACGTCAAATTGCGTCATGCGATTATCAAACGAACATGAATTTGAATTTGTGTTGTTGACTTCGCCATGGGCATATTTCATTTAAAAATCGTTTACAGGAATTCCAGAGGTGGAAAAATGTTTCAAATGTGTCCGCAATTGATCCAGAAATCAGGTAATTACATGAGACATTAACATTCAGCTTAATTTATCTGTAAATCTATTTGAGGTTAAATGACATTTGTAATGATAAAATATTCTTTCAATTTTACTTTAATAAGTATAATTGTAATACGTACGCCTCGTACGTCATACATATGTCTGTTAATGTTATATTATCGTTAAAAGAAGCTTATGGGTCCGAGTGGTTAATGTTTCACAAATATTGTTTCAGAAAATGTTCCAGACTTTGAATGATTTTGGAGTTTTACGTTAGGAACACCTTATAACATTGTTTGGCAGACCATAACACTGTTAATGGCAGGTAAAATTAATAATGCTTTAACTAACTAATTGTCACGCTATTTTCCTGCAGGGTATTCAGAGAGGACGGATCGCCAAACAACTCTGTCTTGGCATACATTCCTTGCCTCATTCATATTTATACATACTATTCTATTATTCTGACTCTTGACGTGGCCCGACGCAAGCAATGATTCACATGATCGTGCCAGGTCTTCCTCTGGTGTCCCCGACTTCACTACCACACACATTTGCGTCATATATTATTGTTCCATTCATTGTTCATTCACTTTAAATGCCCAAACCATCTGAGGGTCCCTTTCTCAATCTTACTCATTACGCTTACATCAGCCTTGCATTTTTTGTGGATCTCCAACGATCTTACATGGTTTTATTCTCACTTCTGTTCATATGAACTTACTTTTCCCTTGTGATAAACAAAGTATGTCATCACAAGGGAAAAATACTGTATATTCTGTTCACAGACTTTGTTTAATGTGATATATTTTTTTCAGAACACATGATGCGGTTTTTACTGTGAGATGGCTAAAAAGGGTCCCCGATGAAGGTATAGGTACTCTGTTTAATCTCGGTTGAAAGGAAATTTAGAATATGTAGATTTTTTATTTCATTCTACAAGAACTGTACGGTGACTGCTGGAAAGGAAAAATGGCTAAAACGCTATATAGATGTGACATTGAAGATGAACGTATATAAACAAACAATACAGCTATTGTTTACGTTAAATCTTTAATGTCACAGCTGTATGACGCTTTAGCCATGTTTCCTTTCCATTCCTTTGTCGATATTCTTTTTCAAACCATTTTTCAATTCATCGAATTCACCGAACCAGTGTTTTTATGTGCTATTATCGATTGTCTTTCTGAAAATAAAAAGAATTTTAACATGTACCCCCGAGTTATCATTTTTCAAGCAGAAAAATGTAAATTCGTCGTAGAAAACCAATCATTATTTGAAAATGTTTTCCTTTTATAAGGAGTTCATATTTCAAGTATTTTAGGTTTTTTACTAACGCTTGAATTTTTGATTTCCTCAGGATTACAGGTTTCCATCTGACAAAGCTCCTTGCTGAGGAAATGAGCTTTAAAAATTATGCAAAGCTCATTCCCTCAGGCTTTGTCAGATGGAAGGTTGTTTTCTTGGGGAAACTAAAACATTTTTCTGCTTTCAAGCATTTTTATTTTTAAATAATTTATTTGGCTAATGAATTAATAAAGTAGGACCAATGCGATTATATTGTCTATGGTAGCAAATGGCCTTGAACTTCCTCTATGTTATTGTCTTTGGTGGACCATTTTATTTTTGGTTAAGTTAGTGACAGTGATGACGAAATTTCTAGTATGGAGAAGGCCCGAAGATATCGATCTAGGGATTGGTTTATTTATGGCCAGTGTGAACATGGACAGGAACGTTGCGTCGCGTCACGTAGCGTGGCGTGGGCTTAGTATGTTCCCAGCTTAAATCACATTGTGGTAGCGACACACCATAAATAAACCAATCATTAGATTGATAACTTGATGCTTTTTGTACTGGCGAAGTGTCAACGCTATTTACTATATTTACATGCTATCTATATATATATTTGGTCAGACAATATAATTCTTCTCTTTATTATTCTCTCGGTACCTACCTAATTCATTAGCCTAAAATATTATTTTACAAATAAAGTGAAATGTCAAAAACCTTCCCAGAGCAACAAGAGCTGCATCTGACAGATTGCTGCTTGAGAAAATGATTCGCCATTGCTTTAAGAAACCAACTGTCGTAAAATAACCTAAAATTACTTGAAATTTGAATCCCTTCAAAACGGGAAGCACAATTTCAAATAAGATTAGCGTTCCTACGACAATATCGAATTTGGCACTTCTCTGGTATAGAGAAATGAAAACTCAATTACATGTTTTAGTATTTTATTATAAACAGGAAATACAAGAATAACCATCACGCCGTTTCCCGCAGGGGTAGGCAGATAGGACGGACGGCCAAACAACTCGGTCTTAGCACACACTCTTTGCCTCATTAACATTCGCACATCGACTCATACATCTTATTGTACTATTCTGACATTTGCCGTGGCCCGGCGCAAGTATCTGATTCACTTGATCGTGTCAGGCCTTCCTCCGGCGTCCCCGACTTCATATATTCTACTTACATTCAAAGCTTTGTTCATTCGCTTTACATACCCAAACCATCTGAGGGTCTCTTTCTTAATCTTACTCATTACGCTTACATCAGCCTTGCATTCTTTGCGGATCTCCACATTTCTCACACAATCATAAGAGTAATGATACAATTTGGATGATTTGTTTAACACCGTTTTTGTAAAAAAATCACCTCAAAGGCGCTCTGCACAAACTCATAATATATTTCTACAAATCTTACTTCCAGCTACAAAGTAGACAAACCATTTCCATCATCCACCGGTTCATCGATCACTAATATAGAGCAGAAAATATACAGGACGATGCATGGTTTTACAACACATACGCCTCAGGGATCTCATTGCTATAGCATTCAGTCTACTTTCCTCTATCATTGAAGCACCCACCACTGTCCCGCCCCGGTATAGGCGACTTATTGTCGCCCCTTCGGAGCTCTCGCAAGAATCTACTTTTTTTTATAAACGACTCTACATTTAACATTTGTATAACGAATCTAGAGCTTCAATGTCCCCGCATACGTTGTTAGAGGGCGGTATGCAGGCGCGCCTACAGGATTGCACTGTTATAGTCACTTCTACAATTCTAAAGCCCACTTTCCTCTATCAGTTCCATGCCTCACTGCCATACATCAAAGTGGGTACAGGACAAGACATCAAGGTGGGTAAAAAGTGGGTACTGTTTTTTGTTAGCGCCAATGGCATTCAGTCCATTTATTAAATATCTCTATCAGCCTTCCCGTCTCTCGTAAACATACTTCTCACGATATACAAACTCATCCACCCACTCTAAGGATTCATCATTCACAACCATATTGCATACTGTTTTCGTACTCTCTTTACTGATAAAAATAGAAAATACAGAATAAGAAAGTCAAGCGTACTGAGAATGTATTTTTCCTGTCGCATCCTGGTCCAGTCCATGGAATAGAATTCCTTCTTGTGTTCTCTCAAGGACAGCGCTGCCACAGAGTGGTGGAACACGTCAGCCCCCATCTCCTCATATGACACAACAATGATACCGTCCTACATACCTACAACAAAGAATCATCATAAATTAAAAAAGCTTTTAAATGTGCACCAAAATAAGTCAACTGACTTTCATAAAAAAATATTTAATAAACGTTAAAACGTTAGCAGAATCGTCGTACTGCATCCGGTACTACATAAAGTTCACCAAAAAGCAAGTTTATCTTCGCAAAATAAATATCTTTACCTAGATAATAAATTGAAATGTAAACCAGTACTCTGTTGGCGCGGGCAGTAGTAATCCTTAGTCTCCACCAGCCTGGGTGGTTTGGTATATTTATATTTATTTATTTTATTTATTTTTATGTGCATCTATATAAAAAGGTGTACATATATTTTTTTTGGCCTTGCCTGTCTCACTAGGAAATCCTGTGTCGAGACAGACTAGTTTACAAATATTTTATAAATATTAAATAAAGTACACTTTTCAATACAGCAAAAATATTTGACAAAAATTTTCAGGTTGGTTAGTGGTAACAATAATGAGATAGAGGATTATATTTGGGTGAGGTGACTAATTATTGCACGACCTTTTTCGATGATCCATTGTTTGATCAGTATTTTGTATTTGTTAATATTATTCGATTGTCTTGTTTTGTCAGGTAGGTTATTGTATATTTTAGGCGCAATGTATTTGAAATTTCTTTGACCAAATGTTGTGTTTGTTTTAGGTGTTTGTATGAGTTCTTTGGTTTTGTGCCGTGTGTTTACAATATTTTGGGTATTTTCATAAAATGTACATGTTTTATTTTTAAACAGATGAGTTAAGATTGTTTTTGTGTAAATTTGTCGAATATCTAATACAGGGAATTTTTTGAATATATCTGCAGTACTTGTTATTATGGGAACTTTAAGAATGACTTTCATAATTAATTTTTGTGCCTTCGATAATGAATCTATAGCTGATAGTGTTGCACCTCCCCATGCGATTATTCCATATTCAATGATTGATTGACAAAGAGAGTAATAAACAATTTTCATAGATTTGGAATCTAGTATGTTTCTAATGTTTTTGAAGAAATAAATATGTTTTCTTAGTTTATTCGTGACAAGTAGGCAATGTGTATTCCACTTAAGATATTGATCAAATGTTAGACCAAGGTATTTGATATGGTCCGTTCGATCTAGGCAAGGACATTGACAGAATGTATCATGAATGCAAGAACATTCATGTACTTTTATTTCAACATCTTGATTAGGTTGGCCAACAATATTTATACTAGAAGTAATGTATTTTGTTTTGGTAGTATTTAGTGCAAGAGAATTAATGTCTAGCCATTTTTTAACAGAGTTAATTGATTTCTCAGCCATTTTGTATGCATCTAACCAAGTGTCAGATTGAATGAGTAGCACAGTATCATCAGCAAAACTTACAATTTTTCCATCTAACATTAGATTACAAAGATCGTTTATGTATATGAGAAACAAAGTAGGGCCTAAGACGCTTCCTTGGGGAACTCCATAGGTTATAGGGAGGGGTTGGCTGAATTTGTTTTCGATTTTGACACTTTGAGTTTGATTAGTTAAGTAACTTTGAAGAAATTCGAGATCTTTCCCTCTTATACCAATGGTATTTAGTTTATTAATAAGGATGTCAAGGGAGATAGTATCAAAAGCTTTTGAGAGGTCTAGGAAGATAGAAATGCATTTTTTACCCTTATCTAAATTTGAAACAAGAAAGTCTGTAACAGCAATAATAGCATCGGCAGTGCTCTTATTTGACCGAAAACCATATTGATTTTCGGAGAGTAGCTGCTTGCTTTCCAAAAATGTTTTCAGTTGTTTGTTAATTATTTTTTCAACTACTTTCGAGAGTGAGTTAAGTATTGTTATGGGCCTATAATTATTAATGTCCACTTTTAGACCACTTTTGTATATGGGTATGACGAGCCCTTGCTTTAATTGTTTAGGGAAAATTCCCTGTGATATGCTAAGGTTAATTATGTAAGTGAGAGGTTCCAATAGATCATGAACAAGTGTCTTGAGTAAATGTACTGTGATGCCATCCATACCGGCGGACTTTGTGTCTTTTAATGAGTTAATTGTATTCTTAATATCGTCATGTGTAACCGTTTGAAATTTAAATTGTTTAGAATGGGGTATGTGTTTTTTCCTGTAATTTTGTATCAGAATTCAAGGAGGACATTTTGTTTGCTAATTTTTTCCCGACATTAGTGAAAAAGTCATTGGCATGGTTTAGGATTTTTTCCGGATTCTTTGAGAAGTCGACGGTCAGTCCATCAATATTGAGCTGTTTTAGGTCAGTGTTTAAGTTAGGCTTAGTATGAGTAGCTTCGCGTAAAATGTTCCACATTTCTTTTGGATTACCTTTGCTTTCTTCTATTTTATGTCTAT
Source organism: Limnephilus rhombicus (assembly GCA_929108145.2). Classification (NCBI taxonomy): domain Eukaryota; kingdom Metazoa; phylum Arthropoda; class Insecta; order Trichoptera; family Limnephilidae; genus Limnephilus; species Limnephilus rhombicus. The sequence goes on along the minus strand of OV815289.1, from coordinate 19,163,338 downwards.
AATATAATTCCTTAGCATTCCTTATGACTTTTGTACATATGTTTCTGTATCTTTTGTAAAAGTTGTTAAGTATAGTGTCAGAAGGATTCAATGAAGTTTTTTTATGGAGTAAGTTTCTTTTTCTTATACAATTTATAATGGTGTGATTTATCCAGGGAGTTAGAGGTTTAAATTTGTGAGGGATTGTTTTTACTATAGAATTAGTGTTATTATTTATTTCAGTTTGTAGTTTGTCTATGAAGTAAGTCCATGCATCATCAGCGTTGGGTATGTGTAGTAAGTTGTGCCAATAATTACAGGAAAAAGATTTTTTTAGATTCTCATAATCAACTCGTTTTATGCAATAAAAGTGTTTCATTTTTACATTTTTTGATGGTGTGTTTAATGAAATCATAGTTGCATAGTGGTCAGTAATAGTAGATTCAAAAACAAGTGTTTTGTATGGTTTATTCGTTTTTATCATAATGTGGTCAACACAAGAGCTGGATTCTTTGGTGACCCTAGTCGGGTGATTTATTGTAGATATCAATCCATGGTAACTAAGTAGGTTTAAGTAATCTTGGCATTGCGGATGTGAATTATTTGGTAAAGTGTTAATATTAATGTCTCCAACTAAAATTAAGTTTTTTTTATGCGCAAGTTGTGATAATTTTTCATTTAGGCTTTGTATGAATGGAATTATATTGTGGTAGGAGGGAGATCTATACATTGCTAGTATGCATGTGTCACCGTACGATATTTGTAGACAATTTGCACCCGGGATTATTATTTCCAAAGTTTGAACATTCAGTACATTATTCACATATATAATAATGCCGTCATTCTGATTGTGATGGGTTTTTGTGGAGAAGTGAGTATAATCAGGAAGGTGTTTTGGTACATATAGTTCATTAATCCAACATTCTGATAGAATAATTATATCAAATTTAACCTTTAGATTATTCAGTAAAGTGAGTATTTCTTCCCAATTTTTATTTATGGATCGAACATTATGGTGAAAAATTTTTAGGTTGGTGTAGTCTTTCATTAGTAAATTACAAAACTTTATATCTGAAGATACATAATTATTAATTTTATCAGAAGATTCTGTTTCATTATCAAAAATCAGTCTAGCCATTTTTAGAAACAATTTACAATGGAACTTTAATATTTTGTATTGGGAGCCCTGTCACAGTAGCTAAAACTGGGAGTTCGCCCTATATCCGATAGTAGTACATAGGTAAGATACATGATTTCTGACAGTATGGAAACAATCACTGTAAAATGATTTCACAACAACAATTTAAAATAGTCAGGATCAGGTTTTGTACGGTAAGAGCGATCAGGCCAATGTTCAACATGTGACAGAGCTCATCAACATCCTAAATAATTTTACATAAGTCATCAGAATGTTTAATATATATTATTTTATCCGTGGCTGATTTCTTTACCAAAATTTTTTCGTCTTTATACCAAACGTAGGAAAACTTTTTTTCCTTGCATATTTGTTTGGTTTTCCATAGAAGTTCTTTGAAATAAGGATTAAGAATAACACTTATAAAAATCTTTTCGCAGTTAAAGTATTTTAAGATATCATGGGGAATTTTTTTTCGGTTTACTAGTAGTAGGTTTCTTTTGCGAATGTCCGTGAATCTGATACAAATTTTCGGGGGAGCTCCGGGTCGCCTGTCGGGAATCCTTTTGGCTTCCAGGATATCGCGGGGAAGAAGCTCTACACCTACAGTTGCTGCTAGCTTCTTGACGGTCTCCGAGGGTTGTTCACCTTCACGCGGTGGTATTCCTGCGACCTCTAATGCATCCTCCTTTGAAGTCTGTTCGAGGCTGGCCAGACGAATTTCGAAATTTTTTATAATAAGGTTTTTTTCATTTAATTCTTTTCTTAAGTTTTCTACCTCCGATACTAAATTTGCAATAGTATTCATTTTTGTATTGAGGTCATCATATTGGCTGCTGATAAAATCTCTAGAAGTTCGTGCATCTTTATTTTCGTTGTCTATTTTTTGAAACATTTCTTTTTTCATGGTCTCAAATTTATTCTCCATCTGCTTCATGAAGATTCCAATGTTGGTCTCACTGGTGTCAGGAATATTCAGTCCTAGACCTTTGCTCCTAGTTTGTTTCTCGGCCATAACTGTTCTGATACTGCAATGCAACAAAACTGTCAAAAAATAACCTCAACTATATTGAAAAATTGTGATAGTGTATTATTTTTATGGTTCGTAAATAATGCTGAACCACTGTATAATTATAATTTTCACTTTAACTATCACTTTGTAGTCTTTTGCAACTTGTACACTTTATTTTATTATCAATTTATATAGGAGCAAAACAAAAACAAACATCTGTCACTCAAAGTTATTGTTACGTTGGTAAAGTTATATTATGGTCAGCCGTCACGAATTGAGGTTTCAAGCTGAAAATATTTTAAAAGATACATGAAAACTAAGATAGGTATAACAAAACAAAACAAATGCAAATGCAGAAAAAAGTTTGAACTGCAAATGAATGTACCTTTGACAAGAAGAACCGTAGGAAAGAGAGTTTCATATGAATATTTGTATCTTTAGGTTATAATGAATGGGTTTCACGTCGTCAATTGAATCACAAAATATACCTACCATTTCGCCACACTCTTAGCCACAACATATGCACCAGTTCTTAACCGGGTAATCGATGTATTATAGTCTGCTGATTTCACTCCGCGCCTATTTTAGAAGCAATTTTACATTTGGTCACAACTCACAACATGCAAACAAATCGTAAAGCGACCATTTTGAAATATAATTGCGCAGAGCGTCCGCAACTGTCAACATAAAAAATGCAAAGTCTTCTCATTGGTGGCTGTGAAACGGCGTCACACGTCACGTGTTGGTTGAAAATTTTGATCGGAGTTATACCCCCCTGCGACACACTGACACGTGACACTTGGGTTGGTCAGTGTTCAGTGCTGCCATATGACAAAAATGAAAGACCCTGTTTCAGGAGTAAGAAAAATAATTTACTCATCCTTCCGCCGGGTACATTTTGTGCATCGCTGAGCAGTGCGCCACATGTTACGATTTCTAATATTCTTTGCTAGCTATTTTACTGATACTCTTATCCTAAAGGCCCCTGGCGTTACGAGTCCCTTGAACTCCCTTGTCCCTTGAACTCATGCCCACAGAAAGGTCCGCCGAAAATGGGTTCAAGGCGAAAACAGGTTCGAGTCCGCGAAAACGGGTTCTGGTATAATTCAACGGGCCCGGGGCTCGTGAAGGGACCTAGCTCAGGCTTCCCGGATCCCGAGCAACCGCGTAACTTACCTGATGTAAAAAAGCGCCCTCAGGGTGATTTTGTCATATAAAATTATTATACTGCATGCAATTAATTAAAACTTAAATTAAATTATTATATTAAATATCTTGTGATTATTTTAAAGATAGAAAAATTATAATTTCTTTTGGTGATTGTATCATTGAAAGAGATGTGGACATGGGTTGTCCCCAAGGTTCTCCCCTTGCACCGGATTTCTGGAATATTTTATCCGATGACTCCTCCAGGTTACCCTTACCTGAAGGCACTATTGCGATTGATTACGCAGACGGCAAATTGTATTTGGTCTCTGGGGACAGTAGAAAAGAAGTTGAAAATAAAGCTGAAGAAGGTTTGAAAATGATTCTTAACTGGGGAAAGGAAAACAGACTGACTTTTGCTCCCCATAAGACCGTGGGTCGACTCGCAACAATAACATTTGGCTGTCATTAGTTCTTTTGTTTTGCTCTTTCAAAAAATATTCGTAAACCAATCTTTTTATTGTGTTTTGGCTGTAAAAAGTTTAGTGTGTTGGAATCTTCTCCCCCCTGATCTTCCAGGAGTCACTTCTTGCTGCTCATTTTCAGATATTTATATAATTTTTTACTTCTCTCACTTTTTATATATTTTTTGAACAATGGAGGAGGATTTCCCTCCTGTTCCCCTTACAAAGCCCCCAGATCCCCCTCCTGACCCTCCAGATGGAGACATTTCAGATAAAATAGACTTTTCAGAACATTCAAACAGTTCAGACAATGAATCTGTCATCCTAACCTCAATTAAAAAAAAAAAATTTAGTCCCCTTTCCCCAAAAAAACATGATTCGCCTTTGTCTTCTCAGTCCCCTCCAGCTCTTCCTCAACCTCCTCCGACAATCTTTTACTCTACTCATTCCCGTGGCCCCTACATTGTATATGCGCAAAAAACTGAACAAGGTAAAACCATCCATCCTCTTGAATTTGGTAAATTTCTTTCAAATAACAAGAACCTTTCGATTAAACCTGGAGGTGTTAAAGCCAAGGGTCGCTTCCGAATCTCTGTTGAATTCCTGTCAGGTTCAGCCGCCAATAACTTTATCAAAAATATATTTATTTCACCAAATTCTAAATACAAGGCGTACATCCCAACTTTCAATGTCACTCGAATGGGCCAGGTCAGGGGTATCTCGACCGATCTGTCCATTCCAGAAATCCTGTCCTCACTTTCAACCCCCCAACATATCGGCAATCCCATAAAAGCCAGGAGGCTAAATTATAAGGACACCTCTGAGGGCATCGTTTCCTGGAAGCCCTCCCAATCTGTCGTCATCACATTCGAAGGTCAATCTCTTCCCTCCCATATCTATTTATTTTTCAACTCCTTACCAGTTGAAATGTACACTTATCCCACCACTCAATGTTACAACTGCTGCCGTTTTGGTCATACCAAAGCTGCATGCAGATCCCCTCCCAGATGTTTCAAATGTAGAGAAAACCACTCGGCTGACCAATGTTCTTCTCTCTCTTCACCTAAATGTTTTAACTGCTTAGGCGCTCATTCCACCATTAACTCTTCTTGCCCCGAACAATCTCGCCAAAAAAATATAAAAATTTCTATGGCCTCTGAGAACTTGTCTTTTCTGCAGGCTTCTAAATTATTCCCGCCTGTCAAAAAATCATTTTCCGAGGTTTTATCCAGTAACTCTTCATCCAACCCTCCTCCTCAACATCTTCCCGTTCAACAAAATTCACATACAAAAACCCTATCTCTAAACAGGCTCGTGGATACGATCAGCAACAACACAACTCACTTCTCTTAAATCCCAATGGTTCTCCTCTTTCACACGCCACAAATGGGTGCGCAAACAATTATAATTCATCCTCAACAAACTATCAAAAGCTTTCTGAACAACTCTCCCAAGATAATTCTTCATTTATTCAAAATCTTATTATGCTTCTAATTGACCTAATTTCTTCTCAAACTAATCTACCGTCCAACGCTGCTTCTATTATTTCCACATTAAAATCATTTATTCAAAATGGCTCTTCAAGATGTCAGAATTCTTCAGTGGAATAGCCGCAGTGCTATTTCTAACAAATCAAACCTTCTTAACCTATTAAATTCAAACCTTGTTTCTGTGGCTGCTGTCTCGGAGACATGGTTTACTCCATCCACCCACTTTAATGTGGGAGGGTACTCCTGTCTTCGCGATGATCGCCCGGAAGGTACGGGCGGTGGTGCTGCCCTTTTTATTAAAAAATCCCTTCCGTTTTTCCCAATAAATAATATCAAACCCCCCAATGCTGACTTTCAAATGGTTGCAGATAAAATAAAGGACACTTCCTTTGTTTCTATCTATCTTCCCCCAACATCGCACTTCAATAAACAAGGTCGAAGTGTGATGGATTTCCTAGATGAATCCAACCTTTTTCTTTTGAATGACGGATCTCCTACTAGAATCTCTCGCCCCAACACAAACCCCAGTGCAGTGGATCTCTCCATATGCTCTATTAATCTGGCACCTCTCTCCTCGTGGATGGTGTCCCCCGACCCTTGCTCCAGTGATCATTTCCCGATCACCATCACTTATCAAACTTCTTTCCATTCAGATAAGTCCCATATTTCGACAAAGATTAAAACAAAACACACCAAATGGGACGAATTTAACTCACATATGGATAAGTTTATACAAAATTTATCCTATACCGATACATTATCTGTCAAAGATGACTACGATAACTTCAAATCAGTGCTCATCCTATCTGCATTAAGTTGCTCTACAATGCACTTATTCGAAGTCATCTCGACTATGCCTGCCCACTTTTTAGTTCTGCATCCAAAAATGCACTCAGTAAATTAGACAAAATTCAATCTAAGTCATTGTGAATAATAACTGGCGCGATGCAATCGTCGCCCATCAATTCCCTTCAAGTAGAATGTTCTGATCCTCCTCTTTATTTAAGGCGTCAATTATTTGCTGACAAATTTGTTCTTAAATGTTTAAATTCTAAAAGTCATCAGATTATTCCCAGAGTCTCGTTGTTCAACGACTCAACACATTCATCTACAATCAGAGCTCGAACTAAACCTCTCCCTGCCATAAAAATTTTCGCTCTCTCTCAGAGCTTCAAATTATCAAAAATGATCTCCTTCCTTTGTACAAATTAAAATATAGTCACGTCACCCTATCCCCAACGATTTTAGAAGGGATCGGCATCCTTAAAAGTCATTCCAATCTCCCAGCCCGTACTGTCAATAATATGTTCAATGACATTATTTCTTCTAAATGGCCCAACTCTTCTCTTTTATTTACTGATGGCTCCAAATCTCCGGACTCTCCTAACTGTGGTATTGGTATTAACGTTTACCACAATAATTCTAATGAAATAATATTTTATTCAATTTCAAACCAATTTTCAATATTTTCTGCCGAGTGCATTGCGATTATTGAATCTCTCAAATATATAATAAAAAATAATTTTGAACATTCTCTTGTTCTCTCTGACTCTCTCAGTTCCCTCCAAAAACTTAAAACAAGTCCTCTTCTTCATCCTGATGATCACTTTGTATGTCTTATTCGAGTATTGATAACCTTCCCTGTCTGATATTTTTTCCATCATCAAAGATAGATCCCGCAATGTTTGGACAGAGTATTGGAACATTGCTAGTCAATCCAAGGGTGCCCGCTACGCCTCAATACAAAGGACTATCCCATCAAAACCGTGTTTTCAAAAATTCCCCCATTTTTCCAAAAAAGAAATTTCCTTACTTATTCGTATGAGAATCGGACATTGTTCCGTTCCTTCTCACCTTTATAAAATTCATGTGCTTGACTCCCCAGATTGTACGTTCTGTGGTCTAGATGTGGGAACTTTAGATCACATATTTTTTGATTGTCCCTCTCTAAATAAATATCCTCTCTTCTATCAAGCGTTATCAAAAATTGCCTCTCCTCCATTCAACATCTCATCTCTTCTAAGTCTGAACTCTACTCCAATCTTCCATAAAATTCTGAAATTTGCACATTTAAATAAAATTAATATATAAATTCACCTTTCCTTTCTCTGTAATCATAAATGATGGTCTAGAACACCCTTGAAGGGTGAAAGCCAGAAATAATTGAAAAAAAAAAAAGACCGTGGGTCTCCTTATGAAAGGCTCCCTCAGTAGAGGTAGAAACCCTTTCATAAAAATGGGAGATACTGCAATCCGTTTTGTAGAGAGTTCTAAATATTAAGGCGTTACATTAGACAGATCGTCCTCGTTCTTGACTCACGTTAAAAGCGTTTCTAGTAAGGCCCAGGCTCTCTTCTTAAAACTGAGAAGAATCTCAACTGCTGAATGGGGTTTACGTTTCCCTGCGCTCCGTCTATTATACAGATGCGTATATGTGACACAAGTCTCATATGGTGCCTGTGTATGGGAACATCGACTCGGTAATTCACTTATTCATTCAGCGCTTAAGAGGGGCCAGCGAATCCCCTTACTGGCGCTTTCAGGAGCCTACAGAACAGTTTCATCGGATGCTTTGCCAATTTTGACTGGCATTTTGCCAATTGATTTAGAAATTAGGGAAGTTTTCACAAAGAAGTGTCTGAAAAGAGGAAGACCTGTAAACCACCTTGGTATTGAATTAATACCTGGTGGAGCAGTGATTCTCCCTGAACTTCTAAAGATGATGAGAATAAAAACGCTGAGTGAATGCCAGATAAGATGGGATAGATCGAATATGGAAAGATGGACCTTCTCCTTCTTTCCATCAGTTAAAATCAGAATGGAAGGGGCATATCTTTTAATGGACCACCATATCACCCAATTGCTTTCTGGGCATGGGGAGTTTAGAGGTAGACTTCACAGACTGGCTATCATCCCATCCCAATTGCGCTTGTGGTGATACTGACCAAACAGCCGAGCACATTTTGTGGCACTGTGAGATTTTGACGGATGCTCGAGACGAAATGATTGATGGTTTACAAATTATTACGAGACCTGCTTGGAATACAGATCTCGTCTCGAATAAGGTGAACTTTGAGTGCCTGAGGAAATTCACGAAAGTTTGGGTTGAGAGATGACCTGTTCTTAGAGTCGCTGAGTAGCTGTAAAACAACTTAGGTACCAGGTGTATTTTGCTTCTGAATTCACGGACACTCTTCATGATTCCTTTACATTTACCGCTTGGATTTAATTGTTATGATTTATGTGTTTTGCGTTTCTGTAATATGTTATTTCTTTTATTTTATTAACATTTATTTTATTATATATTAGGATTTATATGTTATATTTTACATTTGCGTTATTATATTATTTTGTTCACTATGTTTTAAAAAAATGTATATAATTGCCTTGCGATTTGTTTTGTTAATAATTACTATACTACCTGTTAATTTATGCCATGTTCCTTGTTTTGTGTTGTTTGTCTTTAACTGTTTCAATGTTTTACTGGATGAACTGAACTCCAATTTTTTCCCCCTTTTTTTTCCCCTATCCCCATACGGGGGTGTGCTGGACCTCGTCCCTGCTTCATCTTTAGTTACATTACTAATTTTGCAGATCCTTCTCAAATCTATCTGCGCCTCCCCCAATGACATGTGCAGGCTTGAGGCTTGATTAGACGACCTTGACTATCCTTTGTCCTGCCTCTGACTACCCAACGCAGAATTTTCTTTTAGTCTTCGGGTATTTTACCCCAAATATTCAGTTAACATTCTTTGAGGCTTCACTGAGTGGTTGGCTAAGGGACACGGAAGCTAAGTGTAGTTTATGATCAGACCGAAAGCCATTCACATTTTTTGTTGGTACTTGCCAATTGATTTGAGATTTATTGTATTACTTATGTTCTCTATTTTATGCAGGTTCTTGCGGGTTTTTACAGATGCAATGCCGCCTCATGGAGCCTCATGAATGAGTTTTTCTTTTGCCCTGTTTAATTTATCTTTGTCTTACTAACCTATTTTTTGCATTTTGTTTTTCCTGTTAAGCACTTGCATACTGCTTACTTACAACGTATGCATGGACACTGGAGGTCTAGATTCGTTCAAAATAAATAAATGTAGCTTCGTTTAACAAAAAAATTAGAATCTTGCGAGAGCCTTGAAGGAGTAACCATCAGTTACTTATACCAAGGCGGGTAAGAGGTGGATTACCTCCACTGTACTTTAATTTATCATTATGTATTACAATTAATTAAGAATGTTGTGGTGAATGGTGTGCTCACCTCTCATAGGAATTATCACTGTAACCATATTAAAATTGTTAACTGATGTAATAATTATATGTGATATATTCTGTTGGCGAGCCAACAAATAAATAAAAAAGTCTTAAACTGTTCGATAATCCAGTCACCATACTCATTAAAATATTATCCATAAGACGTGTAGGCAACTGCATGGGGGCCCTGCATTAGGTAGGGGTCTCTAGAGTAAAGGGCCCCGAGACGTGCATTGCCTAGGGGCCCCGACATGTTTAAGTCGGCCCTGGCAGGCTCCTTTTGTCCATAAGGCTGTGGAATGATTTGCCGGCCTCTGTGTTTCCTCCTTCCTACAATATGGGTCTCTTCATGACCAATGTTCATTCCTTCCTCTCCTCAAAAAGACCCTCCACACAGCATACCAAATGACATAGGCCCCGAGGGAAATTATTTTCCTCATGGCCTCCTATGTGTTGAGCTAATGTTAAAAAATATAAAAATAAAGGCAGTGTAGGCCACTGCCTAGGGGCCCCGCATCGGGTAGGGGCCCCTAGGGTAAAGGGGCCCCGAGACGTGCTTTGCCTAGGGGCCCCGACATGTTTAAGCCGACCCTGGCAGGGCCGTATTGTCCACAAGGCAGTGCAGGCCACCACCTTCGAAAATCCAGTCACTTTGGCCAGGGCCATAATACCCATAAAAGTGTAGGCAACTACCTAGGGGCCCTGCATCGGGTAGGGGCCCCTAGGTTTAATAAGGGCCCCCGAGACTTGCATTGCCTAGGGACCCCGACGTGTTTAAGTCAGCCCTGGCAGGGCCGTATGGTCCACGAGGCAGTGTAGGCCCATGCCTAGGGGCCACGCATCGTCTAGGAGCCCCAATGGTAAAGGGGCCCCGTCACGTGCATTGAGTAGGGGCCCCGACATGAACCCCAGATTCTTGCCCTTTCTCTCATACCCTTTTCCTTCCTAGAGCTTCCTCTCCTTCCAATCCCGAAAAGATCCTCTACACAGCATCCCCAAAAATGACGCAGGCCCTGACAAGAATTATTTTCCCCAGAGCCTCCTGTGTGAGATTTAATCTGTTTAATCCGGCTCTGACTATATACCAGACGAGGAAAATTTACCATAAAAAATTGAAAATAAAATTCATTCAAAAATAAAACGCATTCGAAATCTGCTGAGGATAATTCAACATACAAACTGTTCCAAACGGTTTCACATAAAATACTGTATCTCCGTCAATTTTTCTGATATTTTTTAAAAAATTGGTGAGAGCATTCTTAGCAAGTACATCTATCAAAAAATGAAATAAAAATTACATTTTTTTTGCAGTGGTGTATTAAAGCCTTGTTTAGGGTTTGATCAAGGGAACATGGAGGCGTTTGGGGGCCCCCCAAGACTGGGGTCCCGGAGTGGACCGCCCCCTCTGCCCCCCCCCCCCCTTAGTCCGCCACTGCGTGCGTTTAATGTGACCAGTGCCGAAGGGTTCAATCTTCTATTGAAATACCGGTAAAACAAGGATACCATTCCCACCTGAAACCTGTGTACTAAACATTGCAATCCTTTTGTTAGAGAAGGAAATCTATCAAATGAACCACCCGTTTCTTGACCAAAGGTGGCTGCCAAATTCAACAGGCGGACTTGCAATTTGCATAGGGTCAGCAGTTTTCTACTATCTGCAGTATATGTTGGCCCTGTACAATACCCCCAGCAAAGTGACAGAAACCATTTTAAAAAATGTTGACAAAAAAAAAGCTGTATTGCGGTTTTTCTAGATCTAAGTAAAGCTTTTGATACAGTGTCCCATAAAATTCTCCTTAAAAAATTAGATAACATAGGTATTAAAAACTCTGCATATAACTGGTGCAAATCATATATAACTGATCGCAGCCACGCACTAAATTTAGGCAACATAATAAGCCAAAACAGATACATAACTTACGGTGTTACACATCATCTTATCTCCCAGAGAAAGTAAATACTCCTTTGTACATTAGGACCCATACTATTTTTACTTCACATCAATTGCCTGTGTCAGTTAGATATTAGCGGAGATGTTATCTGCTTTGCGGATGACACTGTTCTCATTTTCGCTTCTGATTCCTGGACAAATGTATACAAAAAAGCTGCCGAAGGAATCAACCGGATTAAAAATTGGTTCGACAATAACCTGCTAACACTAAATTTAGACAAAACAAAATACATGACATTTAGTATAGATCCCAGACGACAACCAAGACTCAATGAAAACCTAACTATACACGACTGCACATCTAAAAAAAAACTGCCTTTGCAACCCGCTAACACGGACTCAGATGATCAAATATTTAGGCATTTACATTGACAACTTTTTTAGATGGACAGAACAAATAAATAAAACAGCGGGTAGAGTAAGGAAACTTATATATTTTTTTAAGAACATACGAAACATAATGCCAGTGAAGACTTTAAAAACTATATACTTCGCATTAGGACAATCAATTATCACCCACGGTATGATTGGTTGGGGTGGTGCTGCGAAGACTAATATGGACCCTCTCGACAAAGCGCAAAAGGCCTTAATTAAAGTTATTACTAAAAAACCTTTTAGATTCTCGACAATACAGTTATTTAAAGACTTTGCTGTATTGAACATACACCAACTGTACATCAAAATTATATCTATTCATTACCAAAAAGACAAACCAAACCATCGTACTGCACAACACAATTACGACACAAGACATAGACATCAACACATGACTCCGAAGACAAATACTACATTTGGACAAAGACATTATCACAATTTGGCTCCAAAATGTTTTAATTTAATTGAAAAAGATATTCTAGTGACAAAATATCTAAAACGCAAAATTCATACGTGGGTAGTAAACAAGGGTATTGCATACTGCGTGCAGATAACTTGACCAAACAACACACTCAACGCCTGTATTTTTTCTCTTTTCTCCTTAACTATTTTCATCTATTTATCTCATATCTTTTTTTTCATTTCTTTATATTTTTTTTTATTTTATTCCATTTATCTATTTAAATTTTAATTATATTTTTATCTTCCAAGATTAAGATATCAAAATTAAATTAAATTCCTGCCACCTCAGAACAGGTTCAGCCTAGTGAGGTGGTATATACCAAAAAAAAAAAAAAAAATATATATATATATATATGTATATATATATATATATATATATATATATATATATGTATATGTAGGTAAATTGTATATATTGTAATGTTATTCTTGGTTAATAAATAAAAATTTTTTTAAAAAGAATCTGAGAAGCTAACATGACTTTGGCTTCGATGGAGACCCCGTGCCTGCTTTTTTGCAGATTTGAATTTTAACACTACGGTAAAAAAACATTCCATTGTTTATATTCATAACTAGCTGGTTCCCGGCATGCGTTGCCATGCCATTTAATAAAGAAATTGTTACTCCTTGCGTGTCCTTTCCCATTCGTCCCGTTCGCCTTTCACCTCCCCTTCCCCCCTCGCATTCCCACTCCGCCCCCTCCACCTTCCCTCTCCCCACTCCACTCTCCCCCTTCCCCCCTCCCGCGAAGCCCTTCCCGCGTTCCCCCTCTCCACACTCCCGCATTCTATACAGTCCCGGTACATTCAGTTTTCAAACAGCTCGCCTGCCACCTATTGCAATTTTATATACAAATTTCATAATGTCAGAGCTCACCAGTAGTTTTATACAAACCTTGTCCTGACAATAACGAACCCAGATATAAAAGAATTATCCAATTTGGTGCAGTCGTTCGGAAGTTATGCGCGTACATACATTTCGGCAATTCATTTTTATTTATATAGATTTAAACGTGGAAACACCGTTGTATATCTACACAATAACGACGGTCTCCGTGGTCGAGGGGTCTCGACTAGCAATCCTGACGTTAACATTCATTTATGTATGGTATGTATATAAAACTCATTTTTAATTTTATAATGTATGTTTAAAGAATATATTGGTATATATATTAAAAAAAAACTTACATTAACAATCATATCACAAGGCCTCGATAATAAAAATGAAAAAGATTTTAGTAAACAATGGGTTATAATCCCTTATATTGGCGAAATATCAACTAAAATATCCAGATTAACTAATAATGATAAATGTAAAACAGCTTTTTATAATGTGAATTCTCTAGGGAGAATTTTAATTAATAATAAAGATAAAAGAGAAAAACTTGAAAACTCAGGCGTTTACCAAGTGAATTGTGCCAACTGCCCATCGTATTACGTAGGTCAAACTGGGAGGTCAGTCAAAACCCGAATTAAAGAACATTTTACAAACTGGGTGAATGACAAAGGAGAATTGTCGAATGTAGCATCACACTTATTAGAAAATAAACATTCATTTGATAAAGACAGAGATGTTAAAGTTCTCCGTATTTGCAATAAAGGTCATAAACTGGATAGACTAGAATCTTCAGAAATTTCCCGCTTAACTAAAAAAATAGAATCTAACTTTGTAATGAATAAGCAATTAGAATCATTTGCTAAGTCTCCGCTTTTGTATCCATTGTAATTTTCATAATAATTTCGAAATTAAAATAGGTATTTAGTTTAGACCATTCCTACTCCAATGTAAACATGTACCACTTCATTAAGTAACTTTGTAAAGATAAAGCAATTAGATTCATTTGCTAAGTCCCCGCTTTTGTATCCAGTCTAATGGGCCGTTTTCGCATGATTTTGGCCGCTAGGTTTGCTAATAGTCCTACCGGTCCAACTATTTTATTTAACTGTCAGATCCCATACATTTTTTAGGCCGCTTGACGCAATTTAGTGTTTTTAAATATTATAATAATGCCATCAACCTGTTGTAGTGTTCCAATGTGTAGAATAGGGTTGGGCACGAGTTTTCCAAAGATTGAAAGACTTGAAAGCGCAATGGATTCATTCAATTAGGTTCATTTCAAATGGGCACCGACTCCTGATTCTGTTGTCTGTAAAGCTCATTTCAGGGACACAGATTATGTATTCAATAATATTAACCATAACAGTAAGTACATGACTCATTCAATTAATATCTTACTATAATTGAATCCCCAATATAATACAGATAGTACTTGTATAGTATGTAGCAGCCGCGTCACCTCTGCTAAAAATACCGACGCAGGATGCCGACCCCAAAACAAACCATCGATCAACACGGGCAGGCGAAGGAAGCTGATTCAACAAACAGACGACAATGGAATTTGAAACATCAATATCGATCAATGACACCCGAAACGAAAGCCGCGGACCAAGCAAAGGCATACCGAGAAACATCCGTCCAAACGACGAGTAGACAAAATACTCAACCCGTGTAAAATTGACAAATAATAAAAATGAACTATGGAGTCACCGTCAGCAACTCTGGGGGTCAAAACGCACGCGCTTCACCCCACTGAGAAGTTCGAGAGCAAAGGAATCACCCGGTATATAAACCCTGGACGGCCGATGGAGAGGGCACTCACTTCATGCACTTACCCACGTCGATCGACTCTGTTTTCTCGCCGTGTTAAACTTTGTACTATATTTATTGACTTGCATTTTATTGTAATTATTGTATAAATCAATTAAAATCTTCTGCTGCGTTTGCTGTACATTTTCCCGGACGTAGATGACGAATACCTACAGTGGTGACCCCGAAGAACACACGCAACATCGCCTTCATCATCAGCCGAAGAGCCAGCGAGAGGAACAGTATACAGCACCAGCAGCGAATTGAAACAGCACCAAAATGGCACAACCGGAATCGAGCGGAAGCGCGGCGGCCGAAATCAGCAGAGTAGCAGTGAGGATCCCGCCGTTCTGCTCAGACGACCCGGAAATATGGTTCTGCATGGCTGTTCAAAATTGATAGGGGTCCTTTTAAATAAAATAATTATCCTTGCAAAAAACTTCACTATTTATTTCACTTGGACATGTTATAAATGTATTATAAATACGGTGTCAATACACCGGGCCAAACACTGGCAGTTGTTTACTGTTAAAACTTGCGTTGGGAAGAAGCCGATAATAATGAGATGCTAGCACTTTTATAATGTAAAAACCTGCATACATTTAAAGAATGAATCATTACACACTTGACACTCGGAAGCATCTACAAAAAAAATGGCTTCCTACATAGTACGTACTTGGTAGCTAAAACAGGTACCGAACATTCAGCGACTAGTCAAGCTTCGCACCATTTGAAATATTAATGTCTAGGAGCTTGCTCAAGCAACCCATAGGTGCTGGTAGTATCTCAATTTTTAACATAGCTTCCGCCTCGGGGTTTCTAAATCGCCTATGCCGATTTATGAACCCTTCAAGAAAACATAACAAAAACAGGGGAAGACAATCAAGGCAAAAGCAAAAAAAAACACAAATCCTAACTCTAAATACCGTACAAATACTAACAAATAATTTTACCTATTATAAATTAGCAGCCAAAACTAAATAATCCTGCACTGCTTATTATACTATTATTTAAAAATGTACATTCACAAGAATTTTAAGGTGATTAACCTAAACTAATTACATAAACTTAAATTGACCAAAAAATTTTTTACATATTTAAATAATAACTTAACACAAAATACTATTATAATCGAACACAACCCAACACAAAATAATATTATAATAAAACCCAACCCAACACAACACAATTGTCTTTTTTTTTTTCAAGTCCATTGGTTAGGATCTTCTCCAGGTGCAGTCCACGATATAAGCACCACAGCGCGGGGTGCAATCAATCATCAATTTATAGGTTGTCATGTTGTTCCTGGGATTGGTATCTTTAAAGGGTCTTTTTTTAAATATTTTCACCCTAAAAAGTTTCATCATGGTCGTCCGGGGTGTCCGGACTGACGGAAGGGTCCGGGGCGTCCGTCACAGGTTCAGCTTCCGGATCCAGAGGCATTAGACATATCTTTGTGATAGGCCTGACAAAGATTCCTTGAGGGGTTTTCAGGGTAACCACTCGCACTACACCATCCGCGCCGGGATGTGTACATATAACTCGCGCCATTTTCCATAATGGTGGAGGTAAATTATCTTCCTTCAGAATAACCAGATCATCCTTTTGCAGTGCCCGTTGATTACTGGTTTGCCATTTAGTCCTTTTTTGTAGCTCCATCAAGTACTCTCGCTTCCATCTATACCAAAAGGATAACATTAGCGCATGGATTCTCTGATATTGGGTCAGCCTGTTGTCTGGTATGGCTCGGACATCTCTCTCCGGAATGATAGAGGATTTAGTGCCTATGAGGAAATGGTTTGGGGTGAGGGGTTGGTAATCGTGGATGTCATCAGACAAGGAAGTCAATGGACGGGAATTTAGACAGGCCTCAATCTGACAAATTAAGGTATACAAAAGTTCAAAGGTTAAAGCAGAATTACTAGTGACTCTATACAAATGAAACTTTGCTGACTTGACCGCAGCTTCCCACAGCCCTCCCTGACTAGGGGCTCGAGGGGTTATGAACCTCCACTCAATACCTCTGTTAGCTAAATAATTTTGAATCTTGTCGTTGTTCTCTCTCAAACTGGTATACAGCTCCTTGAGCCTATTACTGGCCCCCCGAAAGTTGCTAGCGTTATCGGAAAAGATCTTATCAGGTTCTCCCCTACGGGATATAAATCTCTTTAAACTGTTCAAAAAAGCATTGCTAGATAAATCCGAAACTAATTCCAAATGAACCGCCTTTGTGGAAAAACAAACAAAAATACATAAATACGATTTCACGAGTGGAGCTCTCCTCAGTGGCCCACTTTTGGTTGGAATCGGTCCAGCAAAATCGACTCCCGTGATAGCAAAAGGTCGGCTCGGTGTGATTCTTTCGCTCGGTAAGCTGCCCATGATTTGATTACCAATACGAGGATTACACCTAAAACACACAATACACTTATGTAATATCTTTTTAACAGTATTTTTCCCAAAAATAGGCCAAAACCTTAATCTTATTTCAGCTAATAGCGCTTGGGGTCCTGCGTGTAAGTTTACATAATGATAGTGACGTATAATCAATTCGGTTAGCTTATGTTTAGCTGGCAATATAATTGGATGTCTTTGTTGGTACGATAGGTGTGTAGCTAAATTTAATCTACCGCCCACATATATAAGACCATCACATAAAAAGGGATGAAGAGATTTTAAGTTACTATTTTTGTTGACATTTCCCTGGTTTTTTAATGTCTTCAACTCTTTTTGAAAGGCATGTGCCTGAGCTGATTTCAGTAGACAATTCAAACTTGCTTCTAGTTCAGCTACACTTAAATTACCTGAAATTTTACTTTTAATATTTCTGCAGTTATTCACAAACCGCAGCACATATGCTGTAACCCTTTTCAATTTGATAAATGAGGAAAATTTTCCAAATATTTCCCATTCTTGAATATCAGTAGATAAAAGAATATTTTTACTCTTGAGCTCCGGAGGGTTTGAACAGGAAATGTTCGATATAGGCCAATCGTTGACTCCGTCGGTCAACCAATTTGGTCCATTCCACCATATTGTAGAATTTATCAGTTTATCCGCAGTAGCTCCTCTTGAAAGTATATCCGCTGCATTGTCGGATGATGATACGTGTCTCCATTGATCTGGATCACTCAGTTCTTGTATTTCGGCTACTCGATTGGCCACGAAAGTGCTCCAACGAGTAGGTTGACCTTTCAGCCAACACAGCGCTATCGTAGAGTCACACCAATAATATGTGTTGATCTTCATTATATTTAATGCTTGTTTTATAGTTTTCATTAATTTTGCCAGTAGTACAGCACTACATAGCTCCAACTTAGGCAGTGAAATAGACTTCAATGGTGCTACCCTTGATTTGGATGTTATTAAGTGTGAATGCCACTTACCGCTGTGGTCCATTGACACCATATAGATACAGGCTCCGAAAGCCTTCTCAGACGAATCGCAAAAACCGTGTAGCTGTAGCTCTTTTGCTTGCTTGCAAATAATTTTTCTTGGTATTTTCAACACATTTAGCTGAATTAAATCTTGCAGGTAGGTCCTCCAGGGTGCTAATATTTCATTAGGTAACTGATCATCCCATGCTGCTTTGGACTGCCACAGCCTTTGCATTATCAATTTGGCTATGACTATTATCGGCCCTAGGAGTCCCAATGGATCGAAGGTTGATGCGATGCAAGACAATATCTCTCGTTTGCTCTCGGTTGGACCTGATGGCTTCATTATTACATAAGAAAAGTAATCAGATTCATTGTTCCATGTTAATCCTAATATTTTCTCAGTCTTTGGATTGTCAGTAATAATTTTGTCGGAATCGCCTGAATCGGCACACTTAGCTTGGCCCGACTCGGCTGACAATTCCAACGCATTGGACCTCCACTTCCTCAACGTCATCCCCGCAGATGACAAGATGCTGATTAATTCTTCTTTTAACTTTTTACAGGATTCCAGCTCATCTGCTCCCGTTAACAAGTCATCCATATAGAAGTCATTTTCTATGACCTGACTAGCTCTAGGAAAAATTAAATTATTATCCATACCAATTTGCTTTAAGCATCTTGTGGCTAAGAAGGAGGAAGGTGCCAGTCCATAAGTCACAGTCTTCAGACGATAATGCTTGAGCACATCCTGTGGCGACTCGCGCCATACTATCTTCTGTAGGTCCAGGTCATCTTCACACATGTTAATCTGGCGGTACATCTTCTCGATGTCGGCAGTCATGACTATTTGATGTTTCCTGAAATGCAATAGTTGGTTATATAGATCCTTTTGTATAACAGGTCCTGTCATCAAGGCTTCATTGAGGGAAATTCCATTTGAGGTTTTGGCGGAGCCGTCAAAAACGACCCTCACTTTAGTAGTAGTGCTGGATTCTTTCACTACAGCGTGATGCGGTAAAAAATAGGAGTCACGATCCCCTTTTGACTGGTCACACATCTCCATGTGTCCCAGTTCTTCATATTCACGCATGAATTTTACATATTGTGTCTTTAACTCGGGATGTGACACAAATTTTCTTTCCATGTTTTTAAATCTTTTTTCGGCAGTGAGCAATGAGTTTCCCAACTGATCAATGCATGCCCGACGCGGTAAACTTACTACATATCTACCGTCATCTTCTCTAGTATGAGTACTTACAAAACTGGCTTCGCAAGCCTTTTCTTCTTGAGTTTGAATTTTAGTGGAATTAATCTCTTCCAATTTCCAAAATTTTTCTATTTGATGACTCAACTTATTTATAGATAAACTGCAAAAATCTGATACAGGCCTTTGTTTGGGATACACGTTGATAGGACCGGACACAATCCATCCCAGTTGCGTACGTTGAAGCGTTGGTCCTGACTCGAGTTTCAATCTATCGTTGTTTAGCATTTCCCAGAAGCTCTCCGCGCCCAACAGGATGTCGATGGGTGCAGCTATATTGAAGTTCGGGTCTGCCAGCTCCAGTCCTGGTGGTATTTTGAACTCTTTTTTCGCCATTGTCACTTGTGGTAAATTGGTTGTAATTTCCTGTAAAATCAGACATGATATTTCGCGTTTATAATCCGTATTAAGCGAAGTCATCTCCACTGAAATTCTCTTTTTTATGTGTGTGATATTATTATGGATCCCAGACACGGGTTTGTTTATCCATTCACATGGTAAATTTAATTTATTAGCAAATTCAGCTCTCATAAAATTACTCTGCGCACCAGAGTCAATCAGGGCGCGAGCCTTAAACATTTTATTGTTGGCCCCCACAATTCCTATGTAGGCGGTTGACAATAATATTATTTTTTCTGCCTTTTCCGATGCAGAAAAATTCGACACTATAACCTCGTTATTAGCATCCATATTTGAGGTCTCCGGCGGAGGTACCTCCTTGTGTAATAGAGTATTGTGGCTATACTTGCCACAAATTTTGCAGGTTAGGTTTGTCTTGCAACTCTGTACTTGATGACCCAACCTCAAACATTTAAAACACGCCCGGATTGATTTCGTAGCATCAATCCTATCCTGTAATTTTAATTTTAGAATTTTTTTGCAAAAATAAATTTGATGACCTTTATCATTACAATAAATGCAGTTGTTTGCCTTTATTGCCAAGAATACCGATGAATCTTTTTTGTTATTATTGTTACCTATTTGCATTTTATGTAGGTTAGAAGATTTTTTCTCTGAAGCATTCATAAGCTCCAATACTTGTGCCCTAGCAGATAAACATTTTATGAATTCCTTTAATGTAGGTAATTCACCTTGCAATGTATATTGTTCCCAATTTCTCCGGGTAGCTATATCCAATTTATTTGAAATTATGTAAATAATCAAAGGATCCCAATGATCTACTTTAACTCCGATGTTTTGTAACGCTTTCAAATTGACATTAGTTTCATCAATTAAATACCTTAATGCTACAGGCTCTTCATGTTTCATATCCTTTAATTGAAATAGAGTTTGGATATGTTTATGTACGGTAGCCCTGAGATTCGCAAATCTGTCGTGCAACAATTCCCAAGCCGATAGGTAGTTTAATTCCGAAACTTCTAGATTAGCAATTATTTTCAATGCGTTCCCTTTCAGCGCAGATTGTAAGTAAAAGAATTTTTGGACGTTGCTCAAGGAACTGTTATTATGAACCAAAGTTTTAAAGGTTTCAACGAAATTCACCCAATCTTTTTGATTCCCATCGAATTCTCTCAATTGGAGATTTGGAAGCTTGATTTCAACTCTACCCTCGTTAATTGAGTCAATCGCCCCTTTAGCAGTAGCAAGGACTGAAAAATATTGATTTTCAAACGTCTCGCGCTGAATAGAATTTTCCAGTTCCTCATCCGATAAAATTTCAATTTCGTCCTGTATAGATTCGAATTGATCTAACAATGGCTTTATTCGGTCGTACCTCAGTTTAATTTCAATCGCGGACAAGGAGTTTATAGAATCCGCGAAACGCGTCAATTTCCCTTTAATCACGCCTCTCTTGGCTATTAAAGATTTGATCTTATCCATTTTGTGTACAAATACCTTTTCGTAGCTTAATCCCTGATAAAATGTGTTCCGACAATGCGTATTTATTTATTTGAGAAGCTACCCGCCTGAAAGACAACAACGACAATATTCCTGGCAATTATTAATTGAGAACCTAATGTTCAATCATTAATTGAAAATCATGAGTTGCATAAAATCTTTGGGTAGTGATTTTATTTTTTACAATACAATATTTATGGGATTAATCTTGTTAAAAAACTACGAATGAGTTCTGAATGGATGTTAAAGGGAATGAGTATGGGTGGGAAGGCACTAAAAACTTATCTCATTTCCGATGTGAATCCAGTCTTCCTTTGTTCATCTTTGTGATTCCGGTAATTGTAATATTGGTCATCTGTATTAATTGGCAGCTGGTTCTTGTTTTTTTTTATATTATTGCAGTCCTCTGATTGCAATCCGGATCGTAAGGCCCATGTTCAAAATTGATAGGGGTCCTTTTAAATAAAATAATTATCCTTGCAAAAAACTTCACTATTTATTTCACTTGGACATGTTATAAATGTATTATAATACGGTGTCAATACACCGGGCCAAACACTGGCAGTTGTTTACTGTTAAAACTTGCGTTGGGAAGAAGCCGATAATAATGAGATGCTAGCACTTTTATAATGTAAAAACCTGCATACATTTAAAGAATGAATCATTACACACTTGACACTCGGAAGCATCTACAAAAAAAAATGGCTTCCTACATAGTACGTACTTGGTAGCTAAAACAGGTACCGAACATTCAGCGACTAGTCAAGCTTCGCACCATTTGAAATATTAATGTCTAGGAGCTTGCTCAAGCAACCCATAGGTGCTGGTAGTATCTCAATTTTTAACAATGGCAGAAAGGAGTTTTGAAGCTTCGGGCATCGTCACCGATCAAACCAAGTTTGGGTACATCCTGGGAGCCTTGGAGCCAAGGTATGCTACCGAGGTACGAGAAATCATTCTCAAACCGCCTGAGACCGGTGCCTACCTCCTGCTGAAGACCGAACTGACCCGCCGATTAAGTTCAACACAGCAACAGAAGACGCGCCGGCTCCTAGAACACGAAGAGATGGGGGATAGAAAGCCGTCTCAATTCCTGCGCCACCTACGCACCCTAGCGGGTGTAGCAGTACCAGACGACGTACTCCGAACGCTGTGGATGGGCCGTCTTCCTCACACCATGCAGATGGTACTGACGACACAGAAGGACGCCGTACTGGATAAAGTGGCTGACTTGGCGGACGCAATCGCAGACTCCACGAGCAGAGCCCATATCGCAGAAATAACGCCCGGTTTTGACGCACAACTGGAAGACCGACTGCAGAGGCTGACGATGACTTTAAAGGCAGAAATACAAGACCTACGGGCGACATTAAGAAACGAGATACAAAACGTCAATGCTCCCGAGCCAACTTATAGTAGACGTGCCCGCGAAACCTTCCGCAGTCGGGATCGGGTGAGGACACGCTCGAAGAGTAGAAGCGAAGGCTACCGCCCACGCTCGCAGACCAGGAACGGAGAAAATGAAGAAGACACGTGCTGGTACCATCGCACGTTCGGAGAAAACGCTCAAAGGTGCAGAGCTCCCTGCGCATTCCGCCCGGGAAACGAACAGGGCAAGCACTGATGGCGGCCAGTAACTCCAGCCCGACTTCCAGCCGCCTATTCATCACCGACAAAAACACCAAAATCCAATATCTGATTGACACGGGCGCAGATCTCTGTGTTTTCCCCAGAAATAAAATCCGTGGACGTTACGACAAGCAACCATACGAATTGTCAGCGGCCAATGGAATCATTATTTCTACGTACGGAGACCTCACTTTGACATTGAATATTGGACTCAGGCGGGACTTCACCTGGAGATTCGTCATCGCGGATGTCTCCAAACCCATCATTGGCGTTGATTTTTTAGCACATTTTGGACTACTCGTTGATGTCAAGAACCGCCGCTTACGAGACCAAATGACGAAATTATCAACCCAAGGAGGTAGCAGCACTTGCGGAGTTGCTTCGATAAAAACCGTAAGGAGATCGACCATCTACCACCAACTACTACAAAAATTTCCCGACCTAACTCGCCCCGATGGCCAGATGAGAGAGACCCGGCACGCAACGAAACACTACATCCGAACGACTCCAGGACCTCCAGTCAGCGGAAGACCCAGACGGCTCGCACCGGACAGATTCCGCGCCGCCAAGAAGGAGTTCGAGACCATGGTGCGAATGGGAATCGCCAGACCTTCCGAAAGCTGCTGGTCATCACCACTCCATATGGTCCCTAAAACCGATGATCAGTGGAGACCCTGTGGCGACTACCGGGGTTTGAACGCTAGAACAATACCAGACAGGTACCCTGTTCGCCACATCCAGGACTTCGCCCAGTCACTCCGGGGCAGGAAATTTTTTTCTACAATTGACCTGGTCCGGGCGTATAACCAAATTCCGGTAGCGCAGGAAGACATCGCAAAAACAGCAATTACAACCCCATTCGGACTGTTCGAATTTCCTTACTACGGAATGCCGCACAAAAATTCCAACGCTTTATCGACGAAGTTTTGCAAGGACTGGATTTCTGCTATGCGTATATTGACGACATACTGATTGCATCGACTTCGGAAGAAGAACATCTGCAGCACCTAGAAATCCTTTTCCGCCGCTTACAGGAGTATGGAGTAGTCATCAATGCTGCGAAATGTAACTTCGGAGAATCAAGTGTCAAATTCCTAGGATACTTGGTCTCCAGCGAAGGTACGCGACCACTACCCGACAAAGTAGAGGCAATCCGACAATACACACGGCCGGCAACTACAAAGGACCTGAGACGTTTTTTGGGTATATTGAACTTCTACAGACGGTTCATACCCAAAGCCGCAGAGTCTCAAGCACCCCTCAACGAATTTCTACAAGGAAACGCTAAGGGCAAAACACCAGTGCCCTGGACACCTGAAACCATCAAGGCTTTCGAAGAATGCCGAGAAACTTTGGCGCAAGCGACATTGCTGGCACATCCGGAGAGCGATGCCCAATTGGCCATCATAAGTGACGCCTCCAATACCACCGCCGGGGCAGCATTGCAACAACGAGTGGATGGCCAGTGGGAGCCCTTGGCATTCTTCTCGAAAAAACTGAGCCCAGCAGAGAGAAAGTACGGAGCGTATGACCGAGAGCTACTTGCTATTTATTTAGCGGTCAAGTACTTTCGCCATATGGTTGAAGCAAGGACATTCACGATATACACAGACCACAAACCAATCACGTATGCTTTCGCCCAAAAAGCAGGAAAATGCAGTCCACGGCAGTTCCGACACCTCGATTTTATCGGACAATTTACAACGGATATACAACACGTATCCGGCAAGGATAATATAGTTGCTGACGCATTATCCAGAATCGACGCCATCGAGACACCTATTAACTATGCCGAGTTGGCAAAAGAACAAGAAACCGACGAAGAGGTGAAAAATTATCTTCTGGAAGGATCGTCTCTACGACTGGAAAAAGTCATTATTCCTGACACGAACACATCTGTATACTGTGACGTGTCAACTGGAAAATCGAGACCATTCGTTACGACAAGATTCCGAAGAGCCGCATTCAACGCGATACACAACCTTTCTCACCCGGGAATAAAAGCCACGACCAAACTCATAACACAGCGTTATGTCTGGCCTTCCATTAAAGCAGATTGCAACAAATGGGCAAGAAACTGCTTACCCTGTCAACGTAACAAAGTAACGCGACACGTAAGCGCTCCACAAGGCAACTTCCCACTGAGTTCGTCAAGGTTCGAATACGTACACGTCGATATCGTCATTATGCCAATATCAGAAGGATATAGGTATTGCTTGACGTGCGTGGACCGATTCACAAGATGGCCTGAAGCTTTCCCCATCAGAGATCATGAAGCGGAAACGGTCGCCCGCACATTCTATGAAGGATGGATTACTCGTTTTGGCGCACCAATCCGGATAACTACCGACCAAGGAAAACAATTCGAATCTAAATTATTCAGACAACTTAATCACTTGGCGGGGACAAAACAAATCCACACGACAGCCTATCATCCAGCGGCAAACGGGATGGTAGAGAGATTACATCGCCAGATGAAAGCTGCTATCAAATGTCACCAGACCAACCGATGGACAGAGACATTACCAACCGTGCTAATAGGGATACGAGCTGCTTGGCGAGAAGATTTGAAATGCACATCAGCAGAACTTGTATATGGAGAGCCGCTTCGCCTTCCAGGAGAATTCCTGAACGCGAGATCTTCCGACAAGGATGACTTAACCGGTTTCGTGAAAAGCCTAAGTCAACAAATGCATAATCTCCGACCGGTAGAAGGAACACGCCATAACAATAGACGAACATTCATATTCAAAGATCTTCATTCGACAACCCACGTTCTGCTACGAGACGACACTATTCGTGGACCATTACAACAAGTGTATAGCGGTCCATACGAAGTTATAAAACGCAATGGGAGAACTTACGTCATTCTCATAAATGGAAAGGAAAAAACAGTTACCATAGACCGTATAAAACCAGCGTACATTATCGAAGACGGAAAATCATCTATAACTCCTGCTATTATGCCATCAGCTGTATCAGTACCAGATAAGAAAACAGCGAAAAAAATAAAAAAAACAGGAACCAAGTTCAAGGACAACAAGAAGTGGACGCAGTGTCAAGTTTCCCGAGAAATACAAAGCATAATATCGAAGAAAGAATAACAAACTTTTCAAGGCAGAAATGTGTTATGCAAACACAAGAATGCGATTACATAAGCGAAACCCGAAGCGAACCATAATAACAGCTGACGATACAATGACCGTTCATTCACCGAACATGACGACACCAGGCGACGTAAAAAAATAGTAGTGCGATAACAAAAAGACGCACGCAGCGGTTTAAACAAATCTCAGAAACGCACATACAGGATGTTTCAGCAAGTTTTAATAAATTATTTCGAAACAATTTTGGTATAAAAGAAGCTACAAATCGAAAATTGCTTCAGTCGACAACCAGCACGCCTTACATCATGGGACAAGAATCAAGCAAAGAAGAAGTCATCATCGCCCAGACAGGAGACATTCATGTGGAAACACACAAATTACAATGGGCAACGCTCAGCATACTATCAGTAGCAGTGCTACTGGTGGGAGTATACCACACTTGGAGGAGATGCCGGAAGCATTACAGAAGTCAGGCATTGGAGGAGCTGAGGGTCAGCGGCGGACCAGTAAAAATTTAATCAATCGTGAGGCTCCACCTCACTGGGGGCGGACCCTGTAGCAGCCGCGTCACCTCTGCTAAAAATACCGACGCAGGATGCCGACCCCAAAACAAACCATCGATCAACACGGGCAGGCGAAGGAAGCTGATTCAACAAACAGACGACAATGGAATTTGAAACATCAATATCGATCAATGACACCCGAAACGAAAGCCGCGGACCAAGCAAAGGCATACCGAGAAACATCCGTCCAAACGACGAGTAGACAAAATACTCAACCCGTGTAAAATTGACAAATAATAAAAATGAACTATGGAGTCACCGTCAGCAACTCTGGGGGTCAAGACGCACGCGCTTCACCCCACTGAGAAGTTCGAGAACAAAGGAATCACCCGGTATATAAACCCTGGACGGCCGATGGAGAGGGCACTCACTTCACGCACTTACCCACGTCGATCGACTCTGTTTTCTCGCCGTGTTAAACTTTGTACTATATTTATTGACTTGCATTTTATTGTAATTATTGAATAAATCAATTAAAATCTTCTGCTGCGTTTGCTATACATTTTCCCGGACGTAGATGACGAATACCTACAAGTATAATGAACACGTAAAGAAACATTTGACATAGAATGCACAAAATTTTATACACAATGTTTTGCCTTCTTTCGCAGTTGACATTATTTGACCAACGTACCTTTAAATATAAGTGTAGTCAACCACAACTAACAAATAATTATGGTAGACATAATATCTTATTTCCTTTTTTTTATATTAAGTAAACATTTTCAATTATTGCAATAATTTTATTACACGGTTATCAAACTTTCTGGCACGAGATTTATGGGCGGGTGATTCTTCTTTGTTGGCAATCTAATTTGCTTTGCATTTCTCGTCCCATATATCTGTATATCTCGTGATTGTAATTTAATTTTCAGTAGGAGTGTTTTAAGAAAAAAATCAAATTATTATTATTTCTTAACGTAGACCGTTTTGTATTTTATATCTTGTAAGTATGAAGTTTGAGCCTAATTTTATTTTCAGATGTACTGTACAGGCAAAAGCTACTGAAAGGTGTAGTTCCTTCAATATGTCCCTGGATAAAAGTAGAAGTAGGTAATATAGAATTAAGAAACTAACAGGAAAGGCGTCTGATACGTGAAAAAATATATTTGAATTCTACAAAACCAAAACCAAGGGAAAGCTTATGGTGCAGACTACGCCAGTCGAAGAATACCATCATCACTGCCATGGTTGCCTGGATGGAGATGGAGTCCCCGCTGATGCCCTTCTGGAAATGGGAGCCTGGCAAATATCCCCCATGAATGGATATTTGCATATTTTTTTGGATTTATTATCTTACTATATTTTTATTATTATTTATTATTATACTATATTTTTCATTTATTTTCTGTTCCATTCTGTGTATGAATGCATTGTTATTTTGTCAATGTTTGAACTATTTCAAAATATGGAATGTATTGCAGTGCACAACATTCTGAAATAAACGATCATTATTATTTATTATTTTTTAATTTATAAACTAACGTTTAGACAAGATTTTTATGCATAGCACAAAGGGTAACAATTATTACAAGCAATAATTGTCAGCCTGAAACACTCATTTACATTGAAAAATCTCCCGAGAAAAGATACTTGCCCCCAACGGGACTTGAACCCGTGTCCTTCCGATTGCCGGTCGAATGCTCTGACCACTGAGCTATGGGGGCTTATCAAATACCCGCCAAATAATTCAATATATACTAGTGTTTCATTCAACAATTACTGCTTGTTATATTTTTTCCACCTGAAAACAACAAACTTTATTTTTGCGAGGAAGACATTGTTAGTGTTAAATCCCTCGCTAGGTGGCGTCGAGACAAATTATGTCTGCATTTATTGGGGAAATACTTAAACTTGTTAAATATTAATTATTATTTTTTAATTTATAAACTAACGTTTAGACAAGATTTTTATGCATAGCACAAAGGGTAACAATTATTACAAGCAATAATTGTCAGCCTGAAACACTCATTTACATTGAAAAATCTCCCGAGAAAAGATACTTGCCCCCAACGGGACTTGAACTCGTGTCCTTCCGATTGCCGGTCGAATGCTCTGACCACTGAGCTATGGGGGCTTATCAAATACCCGCCAAATAATTCAATATATACTAGTGTTTTTGCATAAAAATCTTGTCTAAACGTTAGTTTATAAATTAAAAAATAATAATTAATATTTAATAAGTTTAAGTATTTCCCCAATAAATGCAGACATAATTTGTCTCGACGCCACCTAGCGAGGGATTTAACACTAACAATGTCTTCCTCGCAAAAATAAAGTTGGTTGTTTTCAGGTGGAAAAAATATAACAAGCAGTAATTGTTGAATGAAACACTAGTATATATTGAATTATTTGGCGGGTATTTGATAAGCCCCCATAGCTCAGTGGTCAGAGCATTCGACCGGCAATCGGAAGGACACGGGTTCAAGTCCCGTTGGGGGCAAGTATCTTTTCTCGGGAGATTTTTCAATGTAAATGAGTGTTTCAGGCTGACAATTATTGCTTGTAATAATTGATCATTATTATGATACGTTTTAAGATTTTCACGGCCAAAAGTATTTTCGTTATTTGTTTTTGGGGTGTTATGCCGTGTTGTGCTACCTCCTTCTTTAGCCAACGTTTCGGACAGCGTTGCAGTGTCCATCATCAGGGTGCCCTGATGGTGGACACTGCAACGCTGTCCAAATGTCCAAGACTGGCCAAAGAAGGAGGTAGCGCAACACGGCATAACACCCCAAAAACAAATAACTAAAAGATCATTATTATATTTCTTTTATTAAAATAAAGACTGAGTGTCGCTCCAGTCATGGTTTTCTGCGGCCTTGCACGACAGGCCATGGCTAAAAAAGATTGTTGTTTAGTTATACTAAATAACACAAAATAATTTAACAAATATATCAATAAATAAAAAAAACTTTCTTTTATTTCTCGAGGTCAATACGAAAAGAACAAGATTACAGACATAATATAAATGTGTCGTAAAACATTTATAAACATTATACACATAGAAGAACATATCAGTACAACAAATAATTAACATTATGCATAAATTATTTATTGTTTTGGCATTTTTTTATTTTTTTTTTACATCCTAATATTATATAGTTGTGGTAGCGTCGGTCAACGCGTGAGCAACTTTGTGAACAGTCAACCTGTTAAAATAAAGAAAATAAGATTATCAAATTAAATATGCAACTAGTGTAGAAATCTCCCAACCTCCATACTATATAATATTAATTAACATTTATTTTTAGAATTTACTTGATAAAAAATTGATTTTTCCTATGCTAATATTTTATTTGTAAACATTCAATAGAAATATAAATATAATCTATTTCACAGATGAGGGATATCAAAATACAAAGGTGATAAGAGGTAATATAAGTAAACCTATTAAAACTCCTATTCAGCCGTGGTTTCGGGGAAATTTGGGTCCTTTTTGATGATGAAGATGGAGTCGTTCAGCCAGTAGTAGGACTGGTTGAAGTCCCCCTCGCAGAGGTAGGGCACGCGTGACCACTGCATGACCTGGAGCCCCACGGTAGTAGCGCAGTAGCTGGTGAAGGATTCCACGTGCTCCTCGAATGTGTGGCCTCGGATGGGCAGACGCTCCTTCGTCATGTGGTCAGATTCGTCTGAAAATTATAATTGAATAGTACAAGGAATCCGAGAGAAGACGACCAGTGCAATGCCCTAGACATAGTTAGGAGAAATTAAAGATTGTGCTTTAAGCTTTGAGTTTAAGCTTGAGTGTTAAGCGATTAGATTTTTGCCTCGAGCTTTATGCTTTGAGATTTAAGCTTTGCTTTTACCTATATCAAAAATAATGAAAAATTAAGAGTAACAAAACAGCAGCTTTTGAGTCTGGAGGAAATTGGTAAACTGTCTGGTTATTCAGATCTAGGCAATACACGTAGCAGATAATGTTAATAAATTGATGAGATCCCTTTGGTATAGGTTCACCAGCAAGAAGTTCGCCAGACAAGAGCGGAACATCCATCCACAGTAGATGACAGCAGCATTCGACTTGTTCTCATGCAATATTTCCCTATATACTAGGAATATTTCCCTCTCCTCCCTTATTTAATAGAGGTCTTTTCAAGATCTTTATTAAAATTCCATTCTTTTAAGGCCCTTCCTTAAACAGCCGGTGAAAAACCACCATTTAGAAGCGATACATTGCTTAAAATGGCAATAGTTGTGTTAGGTGACCAGGTGTGAATAGCCAGGCATTTCCCATATTCTTTCCTCCCCCATTCAGTTCAGCCTCACAACATACCCTGATTGGGGGTGCCATAGAACCACTTACTTAAAATTAATCACATTTAAAAGACCGGTTAAATCCCTGGTTAAAGTATTAGAGGTATAATAAAATCCATATCTTACATTCAACGTATGGTTTGAAGGGCAGAACCAGCGCTACGATAAGGAGTCCATCGTCGTTGAGAGCCTGCTTAGCGTTGAGGCCGTTGAGCAGCATGGTCTGTGGCTCAGAGCAGCATCTTACTTTTTGTGCATTTTACTTACAAATCGAGCAAACTTGGTTTGGCTAAACTTGTCGGAAAACAAATTGCAAATAGCTATCGAAATGACAGATCGTTGAAAGACGTCAGTGTGTCAGTCCATAGATTTGGTTCACAGATTAGATGACAGGAGGACCGCTAAACACCGTGCTGCCATCTCGTGGGTATTTTGGAATTACTCAGAAAACGGCCCATTTTCATAATAATTTTCGATATTAAAATATGTAATTAGTTTAGACCATTTCAACTCCAATGTAAACACGTATCCCTTCAAAAAGCAATAAAAAATACCAAACTTCATAAATATAATAACGATTTGACAATAAAATTAGGTCATTAGTAACTCATATTACTTGTAAGGTTTTTCCCTAATCATCATTGAAGTGAGCTGCAAACCCAATGTAATTAGCTTACTGGAATAACCAAAATATTTAGAAAAACGATAGTCTAAAATGACTTATCAACAAATATAATTATTGTAATTGATTAAAATCCTTGTAGACCACCCCTCTCCCCCTCCCCAATATGTTGTGTATATAAACCGTAGACTAGGAAATATTTGTACCAGTCTGAAGATGGCTTTGATGAGCTGAAACCGGTTACGGTCCAATAAAATTAAATGGAATAAAGTTTTATATTGGTTTTATTATAATATATTATATAGATATATATATTTTATTTTATTTTTATTTTTAAAGCAAGACAAACATTCCCTGGTTACAAATGATCTGATATTATGTGAAAATCTCCTACTACCACCACAGTACTTAATAGGAAAATATTGCTTGAGAACCCAAAAGCGATGCCCACTCAGCCACTGACCGGTTTTTGAATAAGTTGTTTTGCATTTCACAGTTTATTCATTAAAAATAAAACGTAATATATTTGCGGCCCGTTCCAGAGTGGACGATACTTTCAGTATCGCCCTGATGTAAGATCACCATTCAGAATTAAAACGTTGCTTCAAAGGCTTTAGCCATGGTTTGTCATCAGGTACTTCCCCACCTTCCTCTGCCGCATATTCTTTCCTTCCCACTACCTTTGAATGGTATTTATGTTGTGAGAGTGGATTGTTAAGTTTGTGTAAAAGAATGACTGGCGAAGGACCTTGATTTTGTGTTACTATCACTGCCTGAAATTATAAAAATACATGTGCCATAGAAAGGAAAGACTCACCAAAAGGATGCAAGAATTTGTAAGCTGGCAAAGCCATCATCTGCTTTCTCTCTCCATCCAACAGGCACAAAAAACAATAGGCGTGAATTTCGTTATTTTTATAGTACACGGCGGAGTTATTTTAATAGCGGTCACCGATAGCGGAGCACAATGGTTATGTTGCGGCGGGCGTTTATTACAGACTGGGTAAGATTGGCGGTTAGGCAATAGGGATGGGTAAAATCGAATTTAATGTTTTGCAAAAAAAATTACTTAAGTAAAAATACATAATGAAATAACTCTAACTAAAATAATTACTCGTATGTTGAACATTAACATTAATGATGAACCTTGACGTCATCGTTTGCGACCCTCTTATAAAAAAGGTTTGTGAACCTCTGCTAGACACCGGCTATCGTTGGGCAAACGACGGAATCTGTCGAACTTCCTTTCCCGAAGGCCTGTTCGTGTATGATTTGAACACAAATCTCGGAGAATTATGTACGGGATAGCGCCTCTATTGTATATCTCTATGGTGGGAGTACACATATAAAGCGAGTTGCAAGAAAGGTATTACAATCCCTCCTCATTTTATGTTATCTCTCATATATTCATGATGATTTCATTTGATTATAATTTTAAAAAATGTGTGTTTTATATATTTTAGGAAGCTGGAAAGCAAAAACAATCGCAAAAAAAACAGGTGGTGGGCCTCCCATTCCGCCAATGTCGGACACTTTGGAGTGGATTTCCAGCATCATGAAGGAATCTGTAACAGACGTATCAGCGTCTTCACAAGAACTATAAAAAAGGGACCGGTCTCGTGCACGCCTTCCAGAGGTACACGCTGATGATGATGGTTAGAGTTGGCTGGCCTCCCTACATCCAGTGGTAATGGTCCTGGATGCGCCTAGTTTCTGCCTGAGCGGTGCCTTGGCAGTGCCCAGAGTTAGGGCTGACTGCAGCGGTAGGCACCAGGTACTCGTTCAGGCAGAACTTCAGCAGGAGGCAGCAGGTGGAAGATTTCCAGAGGTAGGAAAGAGTAATAAACTTCCGAAAAATAAAGACAAGTTTTGTTGAGTAGAGATGTGAACTGATTTATTAGGAAAAGGGTGGGTCCTTTTATACCCAAATTTGGGGTAAAAGGTGCCCACGTGGTACATTTTTGTGGTGGGAGGTTAAACCTTGCCCGTATGTATAAATAGGGCGGCGTTTCCGTCACACCTTATTTTGCCGGTGCCGCCCGTAAAAGTGGTCGCTTAAAATTGCGTTTTATAAATAATTATGTAGGTTACATTTGGAATATATGTGTACATGTTTTAGTGTTAACATTTTTGGGGGGGGTAATATTTATCCCTAGATTTTTAGTTTGGTGAGTTTCGGGTAATTTTACAGTTTATTCTAGGTTTTTTGTTTTGGCTAATTGTGAGAAGTTTGTATAAGGAATCAAGTATTTTTCCCAGGTCTCTCGCAAGATAGCTACTGAAACCTGTTTGTTTCATCGTCTTGCGAGGTCCCTGGATTTTTAAAATGGGAAAAAACGGATTTTGTAAGGATTTTTTCTAAGTCTTTTGTCTGAGTTAAAAAATGCCCTAGTGTTGCGAGTTTAAGGGTTAGAGGCTTAAAATCTCTTTCCCTGAATGCCCGGCAGGACTCTGGAATGAAATGTGTTGATTTCATCGTCCTGCGGGTTGTGAGAGTATGATTAAGTGAAAAAATATATTTTGAAGGTTGGCTTCCTGCAGGGCCATCACCCTGCCCAGTGGGAAAGGTGCGTGCCATTTTGGTTGGCTTCCTGCAGGGGCCACCACCACCGAGCCCAGGAAAATAGCAAGTATGTAAATAATAAGAGTTTAAAATGTCTCCCGGTGGCAACCTTAGCATGTAAGCATTTATTTGTTGCACCGGGGCATTGTACATAATAAAAAGGGGTAAAAAATGATAACATTTTTACATGAATATTTCCGGCGAAAAGATCGTCGCTGGCGGCATGGTACTAACGAGCTTAGTGGCCAGAAATTTCGGAGGAAATTTCCAAGAAATGACCACTAAATGTAGAGGATGCCGTCAGCGATGACTTTTGCCGAAAAAACAAACGAGGGTATGTAACACGTCGGTTACAGAATCCATTGCGGGGATTTCGTCGACATACGATGGAGATTGTAAGTTGTCATAGACACATCGTATTACCAAGAAAATAAATGTATTTAGTATGATGTGTTCCGATGCAGTAATGTTGATTATCTCTTGGTGGTGGTGAATACTGTTGTCTCATTATTTCATCAAATTTTGCAGGCAGTTCAGTAATATTATGTATTTTAAACTTTTAACAAAGGTTTGGTTTTTATATAAATGTTATTCATCTTTTCAGCCACCTCAAACACAAATAATGAGACCTTGAATGCTGAAAAATTATTAATTGTACAGGAGCTTATGGGTTCAGGTAAGAAATTCTCTAACTTTATGTATGTTAGCAAATAGAGGGAGAGGTCGATTTAGACGGTATCCGATGGTTTCACCTCTTCCTCACACTCTCTAAATGCTGGCGTCCCACAGGGATCGGTTCTGTCTCCGACTTTATTTTTGTTGCACATCAAGGACCTTTTGTCATGTGCACCAATTCACTGTTATGCGGATGACAGTACAGTTCATGATAGCTTTTTTTTTGACAAGCCCCCAAAGGGCTCACAAACTCCAACAGCTCGTAGGGCTTTGAAGCAAAGAATGAACGGTTACCTCGAGAGTGTTTTCTCTTGGGGTAAGAATAATCTCGTTGAATTTAGTGTTTCAAAGACTCAATCTTGTCTGATTACGTCTTAAAGGGATTGAAATGAAAATCTAGTCTCTTTCAACGGAAGCAATCTTCCGAACAGGCCCTCCATTGATATGCTTGGTGTAACCCTAAGTGACCAGCTCAGGTATGGGGGCTCCATCGAAGCCAGAGTAAAGTTAGCCTCCCAAAAACTGGGTGTACTGTACAGGGCCTGCAGATACTTTAATAGTGCACAACTGCTAACCCTGTACAAATCACAAGTGCGCCCCACGGTTGAATTTGGCAGCCACCTCTGGTC
This sequence comes from Limnephilus rhombicus, assembly GCA_929108145.2. Classification (NCBI taxonomy): domain Eukaryota; kingdom Metazoa; phylum Arthropoda; class Insecta; order Trichoptera; family Limnephilidae; genus Limnephilus; species Limnephilus rhombicus. Next base: position 19,127,875 of record OV815289.1, on the reverse strand, counting down.
TGGAGCTCCAAAATACCTGAAAAATACCCTCGACTCTGTGCAGAAACGGGCGGTCCGTTTGATAGATTCTCCCATCTTAACAGACGGATTGCAATCTTTAGAGCACAGGTGTCGGGTGGGAATGCTATCCTTGTTCTACCGGTATTATAATGGAAGATGCTCCGAAGAACTAGCATCATTGATCCCTTCGGCACCGGTGCATAGTCGGGAAACACGCCAAACGCGTGCCCAACATTTGTACACAGTTGACATTTGTCACATAAGTGTCATTCAGTGCAGGACCGACCGTACGCATGCGTATATCGCTACGCAGTGCGTACGAGAATCGTCGGTCGAGCGCGTGCGCATGCGGAGTGAATTCCCCTTGAAATGCTCTTTGGGCGACGATCGGATGTACGTGATATCTACATCTTCTGTTCCTAATAATAAGCTGCAATTAAAATATTCGTAAACGCGTCCATTTCACGTACGACGTCCGGTCAGCTTGTTGGTCAAGCGTGAACTGACGGTACGCACCGATGGTCGGTCGGTGGTATGCGATCGTCAGGACCGACCGTACGCACCGACCGTCGGTCATGCTCTGAAACCGGCCTTATTATATTTATTGATTTATGAAACCAATAAATAGAATACGAACTTTTATACTTGTTTCAGATATTCGCAAAAGGTTTTCAAAAAACACACCTCCGAAACAGGCTAGGCTGTCTGTTTGCACAGATTTAATGAAATTGAAAGCAGAAAAAATAAAAATGGAGATTGAAGCGTTGAAGCGAAAAACTGAAAATGGAGACCGCAAAAATGCTGCTGAAATGGAAAATTTAGAATTTGAATAAAATAAAAGGATATTAGAAATGGAAAATTTGGAATTAGAAAAAAAGAAAAGGATATTGGAAATACTTCTCCTAGAAAAACAATTAATTAAAAATTTTCCATTTCAGCAGATCGACGGAGAAGAACCACTTTTCATATTTTCTATTATATTTTGTACTAGTGGTTGGTTTATGTACAATAATAGTTATGCGTAATAAATGAAACAATATTACTTTGTTTGAACCATTTGTATATTCGTTTAACGCCAACCGGTTTTGGAATGACCGTTCCTTCCTCAGGGCAAACATATAATTATGTGTAATTATTAAATATGTACATGTATATTTTTATTTGTAAAAGCGCCCTGAAAAGGATGTTAATAAATTATGAACACATAATTGTTAGAACTAAACATTTTCCTTTATAAGTCCTACAACTCTTTTAAAAAACAATATTTTTAAAAGAGACGATCATTTCAAATCCTCGTCTCTTATTTCTTGTTCCATGTATGTGCCCACTGCACAGTGCACACTGCAGTCACTGTCACTGCACATGAGTAAGTCAATGAGTTTTCATATTGTGTCTCTGGCGGCTAACCTGAAAACAAATTATGTATATATACATACACATTAAACACCATCTCCCAATTGGGATAGGCAGAGAGGACAGCTCTACACTCATGCCCATATAAACCTCCCCTTATTTAATTACTTGTTGTCTAATTTCTAATGGATTTATGTAAATGAAAACCTGCAAAGGGTCAAGGGTGAAATACTGTAAGAAAGTGGTTATTGTACATGGGTACATAAATATTAAGAATACAAGGAACAAATACTTAGTGGTCAAAATAGGAATGAATGAGGGCTTCCCTAGCTATTCTTCCAGAGGTGGTCGGCGCACCACTGCCACCAGTGCCACCGCCCTCATTGTTATCCATGCGGAATCTGTCGAGATCAACATTTATTTCCGGAATATTCTACTTTATGCATACATTATGCAAAACTGCGGTGGCAACTATAACACTTTCAATTCTGTTCTGACTTAATCTAACTTTGGTGGCAATGCAGGGAAAACGTCTCTTCCAGACACCATAAGAACGCTCTACTGGGTTTCTGGTTCGAATATGGCATCTATTGTACAGTTCCTCTCCTGGTGTCGTGGGATTTTTAAGAGGAGTAAAAAGGTAGCGCTGTACGCCATAACCGCCATCTCTCAAAATAACGTTATTGCCAAAATCTCCATTCTCCAACCTGGCTTGTATGTTATATATAAAAATAGTACTGTCGTGGCTAGCTCCTGGCCATCTACATACAATATCCATAATTAGGGGATCAGCATTACAAATTGTTTGTACATTGTACGAGAAATAACCTTTACGGTTTCTATAAAACTCTGCAACTTGTCCACCTAAAATTACAAAATCTTTGTAGTATATTACAATTGCATAACAATATGAAAACCAATATTAGTGTTTTACGTTAAGAGATCTGTTTAAAAGTTAATAATTATTTGATATTTTTTGTCGGATACAAATTGTATTATAATACAGATAAATAAAATAGACAAATCTTACTTATCGGGGAGATTTTATTGGTATATGGGTACAATCAATAGCTCCTATTAGGCTTGTTGAAAAAGTATCGATATATCGATATTTTTAATTCAATATATCGATATTTTTAGCCGATATATTTTGATCCGATATATCGATACAAAATATCCAATATCGAAAAATGTATCAAAAACGATATTTTTTTAAATTCATGTTTTTAAAGTCACTTGAATCCAAACCCGTATAGGAACAAACGGAAAAGTAACTGTATTGAGTCATGACATCTGGTGGTTGAAATTTTAACTATTAAGGGTCGGGTTTGGAAAACATCGCTCCGCATTAGCAGTAGCATCCACGTCTCGTAGCAGCAATACTAGAAAATTATATACGGGTAGTTAGAAAAATGTGTAAAGTTACTAGTGATTAAATTTTTTTTACTGTTATCTTACAAATTCTATAAGTTATACATACTGCAACTTTAGTTAAAACGCTGAAAAAGGCCTTCGCGATTATCTCTCCTGAACCTGTTGTAAACATTTTTACCAAAAATCCTTCCGTAATCTCAGAGTAAACACTATGTTAAAACACGCTATTAAATTAAAAACACTTCAGTGTATCTAGATTTTTATTGTAATTCGCCTAAACTTTCTGAATTTTTCAACTATTCTCCGCCATACAAAAATGTATGGCAAAATAATACGCCGCGCGATGTCTTATATAACGGTTGAATTTCACAGAATTCATTCCGTTGTGAGATAGCGGTCAAGGCGAGACCACGCATATTTTTTTCGCAGCAATTTTGTTCGCTGTTTATTCGATTTTTGAAGGAATCATTGAGGAGATAGGTGTTACAGTAACCGGGTAAGTAGAAATAAAATATATTTATTATTATCTAATAAATTATTTTTAACTTGATTTACAGTTTACAGTTTTTTTTTTTTTTAAACTTCAGGTACCTTCAAAATGGGTAAAAATAAAGGAATTCTTGCTTACCGTGCCATAAAAAATAGACCCTCCCACTGGAAGAAAAGGAGAATAAGGTAATAATGTAAAAATTTAATTTTTTTACTGATTTCTATCACAGGTAGTTCGAAGGTGGACTGAAGTCATTTTGCTTTTTGACATCTAAAAATTTCGGCATCCATCTTGAATTTCTCTGTAGTTATCTACCGATTTGGTTCAATATCAGAATTCGGGCGTTTAGGAGTGCACTGAACTCGGATCTCATGTCAAAATGCAAAATTTCGACATCCATCTTGAATTTCTCGTGTTCTCTACCGATCTGGTTCAAAATCAGTATTAGGGAGTATTGGCGAGCACTGAACTCGGATCTAATGTCCAAATGCAACATTTCGGCATCCATCTTGAATTTCTCTAGTTATCTACCTATTTGGTTCAAAATCAGGATTAGGGCGTTTGGACGTGCACTGAACTCGGATCTAATGTCAAAATGCAACATTTCGGCATCCATCTTGAATTTCTCGTGTTCTCTACTGATCTGGTTCAAAATCAGTATTAGGGAGTATTGGTGAGCACTGAACTCGGATCTAATGTCCAAATGCAAAATTTCGACATCCATCTTGAATTTCTCGTGTTCTCTACCGATTCCGTTCAAATTGTCACTAAGTTTTATTGAAAACAACGACTGTCAGATCCATTGATAAATCGAATGAATTTCGATGTTGGGTAAATTCTGGGTTGTATTATTACAAATAAATTTATTTTATATGTTTTTTTAGGAAAGCAGCAGAAGCAATATAAATGACGTCGTTATAACAGAAACTATCAGTGAACATGTAAGTTTTTTTTAAATAAACATAAGCGGCCTGAGTAATGCCTTCCATATAAACTTTTTGCTATAATGAATGATCTACCACACTTTTTGTGAATGTTTAGAATTATCGAAAATAGACATGGAGAAAGGATGATGTCATTACAAAATGACAGTCTTATGAATAAATGAGGAGCTAACACTTATCACTCTGTATTGTTTTGTATTTTTTTATTAATAAGTTTACATTACAAATGTATAGTATAATGTCCTCCACGCTAGCAATTCACCTGTGTTGTGGAGGACATTTTTCAATTGTAAAATTATATAATAGTTGTTGTAGTGAACGTATGTCTTGCAGTATGAAAGAGACATGCGTGTATGAGTGAGACAGCATGCGGAACGTATAAAAGGCGTGAATGTTGTCTACTCGTCCTCTCTTAGCATTTAGGCTTCCTACTAAGCACCTCTGTACGACCTCGGAATAAACAGTAATAATCTACCCACTTCTTATTATTACCATCCCACTGAGATCACCATAAAGAGGAATCTGGATCCACCACCAGGAGTCCAGAGTAATGTAGATAACCGGCCACGGTCATCACAATAGTGAACAAGTATATAATAGTAACTTTGTTATTTTTGGATAATGCTGTGAAATAACTATAATAATTGTGGGTAATAATTAATTTATTTTGAACTTACATATAACATTTGCAATTTTACCTGTAACACGCACAACACGAGTTAAGCGTGTTTTATACAAAGAAAAAAAACTTTTCAACAGCCTTCTATAAAAAAAACAGAGTGGAAGATACTTTATGTATCGCCCTGGTGTAAGACCACTATTCAGAATTGAAACGTTGCTTGAAATGGCTTTAGCCGTGTGTGGTGACCAAATCTGAATAGCCAGGTACTTCCCCTATATTATTCCCCTCCCACCTTATTCAGCCTCACAACATACCCCAATCACTGGCCCCAGGCGATTGATAACAGTTGGGACTTTGTAAGGTACATAAAAATAAAAATAAAACATTTAGTTGTTTCATAAAAATTTGTCTGAACTTCTTTATATTTTTGACTGTCTTTTTCTAAATGTGCTTCGTTCTACTTTATGTATATCAAAGATAAATTGTAAAATATATTCTTTCTTACTAGGTATTAAAAAAAAATTGTATGCATATAAATAAAGTTTCAAAAACAAAACTACCGGTTTTTTAATTTCTAAGGCGCAGAGTAAAAACTGGTTGTCGTAACTTATTCACACCCATTATTTTCTGGTAAAATTATAAAAAAATTAATAACATTATACAAACAATATATGAACCAAAAATTTTTTCCACATCAAAACACCATTAGATTCTATGTCACATTGAGTCAAAAACTAAGACGTCTGTAAAGGTCCAGGGGCTAAAAAAAGTCCACGTATCCTTACCCTTGCATAATATGATTTATAGTCTGTCGAGCTGTATCAATTATGTTGGCAATAAATTAAAATTTTACAAAGCAAGTGTATTTTTATTCCGTATTTTATCAAAATGCTCACCAGCCGTGCCTGAATCTAACCGAAATACACAGTAGATCGCGGCGGCCGAGCTTGTTTGCAACTACCAAAAATACCTAACTGCAGTGAATGGGCAGTTGACCCAGGCGCAAATGTCTCTATGAGCTATCCACGCTATTCCACAATATGATTCTTAGTATGTTAAGCTGTATCCATTATTATAGTAGGAACTAAATTTTAATTTTATAAGGCAAGTGTATTTTTATTTCCTAAGTCCGTAGTGTCTAGTATACCCACATCTCCTCTAGTCAGACGCAGGCGGTCAGCTGCGGCCGTGTTTGTCTACAAGTACAAGAAATACCTAACTGCAGCGTCAGCGCGGTTTGATACCCGACCCTTAATAGCTTACAAATCTATTGTCTTTGCATTAGTATTTGTGATCACTAATACGATCTCATGTGTGTAGGTACATACATAGAAATGTATGCTATTTTTCGCCATTTTTTTCTAAGCCACTCCTACGTGTTGGTTCCCAATTATCTATGATTATTGACTTTACCTTGTTCCAAACACGAAGTCCTTTTTGAAAGATTTATACGCCAATAGAATGTTATTGAGACGCATACAAACTTTGTATGCGTCTCAGTTTACATATAAGTTAGAAGACAGCTTTTTAGTTTTTGATATTTTTGTAATTATTACCAAATAAAAATGAATACTGGTAAAAATACCTTAATTTTTATTGAGATTTTTGTACATTAAAAAAGCGCATTGTGTGTAAAAAATACTATTGATAATATTGAGCTGAATACACTATTATTTTAAAAACGCAAAATCTCTTAAAAATTTGACTGATATATCGATATTTTTTCCTCGATATATCGACGTCGATATTGATATTTTAATAAATATTCATACATCGATATATCGATATTTTTTTTCACTTTCGACATCCCTAGCTGCTATGACGTTTGGAAATTTGGCCAATTTGTGAAATTTCACATTATTTTCAAACATTTCAGCGTCACTTCTAGGCATTGAAATGAAATTTTTGTTTGGCGATGCTATGGCCTTTGATACTTTAAATATTATTTTACACACTGTACTTTTGTGTGTATTTCCAACATCTCCGAGTAATCTTTGCATTGAACCAGTTGCATAAAACCTCAAAGCCAATAACAACTGCTCAGATGCATTGGCGAAATTATTCCTAACAGAAAGAAACAAATTTTAGAAGCTTCATTTTATTTACGTCATGTCATTTGAATAAATATTTGTAATTACACTTTATCAACCATTACTTACATGTCACTGGAAGAACATATCATATCCGCAATTAATGCAGTCAAAAGTCGAGCAGTTTCTTTATTAAAATCGGCATACGAAATCTAGGTCTTCCATTAGATAGAAATTCCTGCGTATATTATGTCGCTTTACACGTTGAGTCATATAATTAATTATTAGTTCATCGTCGGAACTTGACGAACTGTCACTTGTTGCGAACATAATGATAAAATACTAGCAAATACCGTAAAACAGATAGCAAGAAAATCTCTGAACTGTCACCAAAGTGACATTTAGACATTGGCCGTCATTTCGGTTACCTTTACTTTAGCATTTGCAGCACCATTGTGGGCCTGTCAGATGTAAGGTGAAAGTAAACGGTAAATGTCAAATAAAAAAACCCGTTTTTATGACTTTGACTGTTTACTTTTACAATTAGCATTGCATTTAGCATTCTCGGTAAATGAAAAAACCCACCCTAATTGGCGACCTTGAGAAAAAATGACAGAAAAAGTGAAGAAAAATATAAATACCTAATTATTTCAAAGCCGTCAGAGAAGCGACATCTTAAGCTGATATTCTGACCTAGATTTTTTAACAATTTTTTTAAGTCATTACGATAAAAATTGCTTTAAAAAAATCCGATGTTTTTGGTAGTTTTCCGCAGACACAGTTGTCAGGTCAATCGTAACAAGCTGATAAACCTGTACTTACATTCTTATGAAGGTCCAACAATTTTATTTATATGCCTAGTATTTACAGGCCAAAGCCGATATCCGATTTTTTATTGTCTCGTTTTTTTAAACGGAGGTATGAACAGGGCGTCTGACTTCCAACTTTTTGCCGTCCAATTTTTAAACAAAAGTGGAAACGGGCCCTAACTTCACACTGGCTTAGTAGGAGCCCGTGGTAAGTTATACGACTTATGGTTACGCTATTTCTTATTTGGAAAATTTTAAAAATTGGTGTAACAAAGGAACAGCTTGCACCAAATAAACAAATATACCTAATAAAAAAATAAGATATTTCAAGAGACACATTTATTACTTCGCATTGTTCAATACATAACAAATAAGGAAATAATTATTTTGATCAATTTACAAAACACTGTTATTCATCTAGTAAATAATAATTTAGTATATCATCGCTAATTAACTGGTCACTTACAAAACTGGTCACTTGTGCTACTCACGAGAGGTGGCTAACTTCTTAAATCATTCACTTTCCAGATCCAGGGTCCTAGCATGGCCATATTGTTAACAAGGCGATGTCCACAGCATTAACTTAGCTGTCTACTGTTGTTATCAAAGTCTCGAAAGTGAACGGCAATCGATAAATAAATTTAGTTTCAAAACAGCCTGCAATGGAAACACTCCATCCAAACAATCCATCTATTTGTTAGACATCAAAATTTTACATTACACTTTTATGAAACTGATTTTATGAATCAATTTAGGCATTTGATGATTTCTTTTTAGATCAATGGCAGCTAACCTAATAGCCTGTGATATTTATTCTAAATAACCATCAAAACTACAGGCAATACAATATTTTTACAGAAATTACAAGACTAATATAACATAGAGCAGAATAAGAACAAAAAATATGTAATAATAACAAAGGAAAGTAACACAATGTAAACAATTTTCAAAGTAAACAAGTCAGAGAAATTATATATAATAAAATGTAATGGCAGTTAACAAATTATTATGGTTGAAAGTAAAATATATTTCAATAATGTTATTAATAACAAATTAGAACAACAAACAGGAAGAGTGCGTGCGTGCATCAAGGATGCGTGAAAATAACATTGACATTAAGATTTCAGGACTGTCCGGCAGATTAACAATTAAGTTTTATTCATAATATTCTCCATCACATCATTAAAACATTTTCATTGATTCAACACAAAATTATATGTATTAACCTATTTCAACAAAATTACAAAATTTAAATTAACAGTTTTTAGTGAGTTCCTTCAACGGTAATTATGTGGTGACTATAACAAGGCACCCAAAAATGGAATTATATTCTAGGAAGCTTCTGGTTATAGAGACGCCCACAACATTTTTATTTTGCTTAAACTTTAAAAAACCTCGGAGATCCAATTAAATATAAAATATAATCTAGCACTTCGTTGGCTCTTTTTGCAATGAAAATATTTTATTAAATTTAATCAAAAGAAATGCACATTCAAAAGTAACAATTTTGTCATAAATATTTGGAATGTAATTAACAAAATTATTTTTACAAATTAAAATACATATTTGAATTTCAAAAAAATAACAACGCAACAAACACTCGAGAACAGCAATTATAATTATATAAACACTTCAAGTAAAACGAATTTCTCACATCCTAATGTTTCGATTAAATATCTATGTAAGTTACACAATTTGCGTTTGTGACAATTTGCTTTAGGTACTCATAAGAAAAAACAAAATTAAATACATATCAGTGCCAAAATAAATCATACATCTATTATCATGAACACAATAAATATATTAAAAATTAAGTTGACTTGCATGTCAAGTGGTTAAAGTGAAACCAGGATAGAATTGTATGAAAAATAGTTTTAAAGAAAAACTTAGATGTACTCATAGTTGTACGTAAAGCGGTAAAAGTGAAACCATTAAGTGTATGTAAAGTAGTTAAAGTGAAACTAAGATGGAATTGTTTGTAAAGCAGTTAAACTGAAATGAGGATTGAATTGTTGTATGTAAAGTAAAACTAAGGTAGAGTTGTATCTAAGGAAGTTATTGTGGAACACCGTGTACGTGTACCAATACCAATATGAAAGAAACCGATGTACGTTTACTAATATGAAAGAAAATTGATGTGTCCAATTTGCACAAAACAGGCCAATTTTCGAATAACCCCTGGGGCGACCACGCGAAATAAATAAGTTTGCCTCGATTGCTCGAGATTTCCTGAAGATCATCAATTTTTCGCACATTAAAAAAATCATATCTTCGAATTTTAACATTGGGACCTAAAAACTTATTACAGTGCTTTATAGCCAATGAATTAGCCTGTAATTTGCCATTTATCTCATATTTGCAGGATTTATAAAAAAAATCGTTATGTTTATAATTGCGCAAATCCTGCATGTTTGTTACTTTGAAATTGCCGTGAGATGTACTTATTCGAGTCAACATAGAATATTTTCAATTTCTATGTTTTCTGTGGTAGATAGTGTAATGCGCATGTCTATGGTAAAAAGACTTAATTTTAACCGTAAACAGCTGATCAAAAATTCTGCGTGGAAAAATATTTTAAAAATAGCCTATGGAGTTCGGATTTGCGACATCAATGGTCATAATAGATAAATTTAATAGCTTCATTTTAAGTCCAAAATAACCAACGTGGGAACTACAAATATATATTTTTTTAAATTGCCGAATCAAGAGATAGTGGACTTTTTTGTCCGAAAAGCAATCGAAGACTTTTAAAATTTCACTAATATATGGCAAAAATCGCTTCAGTGGTTATGGGTTCAAACTGCCCGAAGCCAGGATCTATGACAATCATGGTTGGGGTATGTTGTTAGGCTGCAGGAGATGGAGGTGAAGTGTGTGGCTATTAAAATCTGGTCTCCAAGGTAACTCTGGTAATCCCAATACCAATGGCACCGTCCCCGACTGCACACAGGGATTGAATATTTTAAACATAACATAATTATTTTTTAAATTCATAATTTGGGAACTTTTCTTTAAATTCATGTAAATTCTTCCATATAGTACTCTCTTCAGCGGCTGCTCCTTTGTCTATGAAAGCCTCCACTTTTGACCACTCCCCTATGAATATAACATATCTAAGAGCTTTTCCACCATCCGCGTTAACGTCTGCTCCCCTCTCCAGCAGCAGCTGCACCACATCCCACTTCCTCTCCCGCGATGCCCCCGTTAGTGCGCTCCTTCCCCCACAGTCTACTCTGTCAGGGTCCGCCCCCTGCTGCAGGAGGTACTCCACTACCGGGAGCTGTCCCCGAAATGCCGCCCCATATAGTGCAGTCGTGCCATCATTGTCTGTAGCGTTGATGTCAGCGCCACTCTCAATGAGATACGCTACAGTTCCTAACTGTCCACTCATGGCCGCATATGTCAGAGCAGACATGCCATCCCCACTGCGTGTTTGAATGTCTGTACCGCGCTCCACCAAGTACTTGACAACATTCAGTTGACCTTCCTCAGCAGCTCTATGCAAAGGAGTCCTCCTCCAATCTTCCCACTGCGCCATCAATACAACAAAAGGAACAGCTGTTTGCTCCTGGAGAAGTTTAACCATATCGAGATGGCCACACTCCGCAGCAAGGTGAAGGGCAGTTTGTCCGTAATGATCTTTGTGTTTCATCAATAATAAACAGTAACGTTCTATATTATTTTTTACTTGCTTCGATAATATTTCTCTCGCAATATCAACTTTATTATTAATTATTGCTTCTTTAAACGGTGTAATTACTAATTCTACTTTTTTGACTCTATCAAATATTCTCGCTGTACAACTTAAATAATTTTTAATAAGTCGATATATTGAATTAATAACAATGAGTTCCTCCTTAGTTTCTTTGACTGCAAAAATATTATTTTGATTAAATAAACGCGCAAAAAACAAATTTTCTTCAGATTCATCAGAATTTGACACATTTCTATTAAATAAACTGGCAAAAAAGATATTTTCCTTAGTTTCATCGGAACATGTTTGGAAACATTGTAAAAGATTTGTAGTTATTCCATCCAACACCAAGTCATCCTCACTAATGTTATATAGTTTTGGCATATGCAGTGCTGTGTTGTTGTAAAGATCGTATTGTGTAATCAAAGAGACAATGGTTTCTTGTGTACTTTCTAAGTTCACTCCGCTGAGTAGAAAGTTGACAATTTGTTCATTCTTTTCCAGGACCGCAATATGTAGAGCAGTCTGGTGCTCCTGATTCCTGAAGATGGAACTGTCTTCAAGCCACAGTCGACTAATACATTTGGCGTTCAAATCAAGTGCAGTCTTTGACATTGGTATTTCATTTAATTGAACATTTATGAACAACCTGATTATCTTACTGTCCGGATGAAGCAGTATTTGAGAAACAAGTGTTTCCTTGATCAGTTCATACCTGCAATGGAACGTTCGTTGATTGAGCCAGTGGACAACCATTTGAGCGCAGCAATATTCAGCGTAGGTTCTATGAACAAATTGGAATCCCCCGTTTCCCTCCGATTGTACCAAACCATGTCTGTTTAATTTATTTAGCCATTTGTCTTCAATGGTGTCAAAATTCTCATAATAAAAGCCAGGAAAGAATGATCTGATAGCAAGTTCGCCGTGTGTTTTAGTTACAAAATCAATATATTTAATTATTTCGTCTTTGTCTAACTCTTCACCTTTAGAGGTTTTTTCTTGTAAATAAATTTGGTATTTCAGATCTATAAACTTCTTGTACAGATCTGGTGTACTGACTATATTGATTTGTTTAAATAAAAGTTCCGGAGACTGTCGCAACAGATCACTTTGCGGCCTGAAGACTTCGGCCAGCATTCTCAGCTGCAGGGGAACCCCCATGAAGCAGTCCATGTCTGGCCCCAGTACTTCCTTTGCTTGTCGTAGCACCTCTCCGGCATATTCCTTGAGTCGTCCCTCTTCTTCCTCTCCGTAATCTCCCAGCTCAAGAGAAAGGCAGGAACTCCAGAAAACAAATAAATAATGCTGTTGCTCTTGTGCATTAATCTTTACAAAACATGTAGAGATTTGTCTTAACTCGTCTTCTAACGATTCCTTCAAATATTTTCTAGCGGTTATAAACGTTTGAATTGCCGGTTTGCCTTGCAAAAAAGCAAAGAGTCTGACAAGTTTATCTTTAGAACTCTCTTTCCTTTGAACGAAATCGTCTATTTCATCGAACCCATCAAACATCAATACAACCCGTTTGGAAGGCGTCTTACTTTGAAGCAAATATTCTAATAATCCATGAACTGGGCTACAATCAGTCTTGGTGCAACACTCGCTCAATAGAAAACTTGCTACGCATTTTTCAGTAAGCTTATCAAGTAATTTATCTCGTATATGTGCTTGGAAGTGTTTTAATTGTATGTAAATAACCCACGGTGTTTGTATGAGCCTTGACAACCTTGATAGGGAGGTTGTTTTTCCCATCCCGGGCTCGTCGGTAATGATTATCAAGTTTCGTTCTGATTTACTTAGAGTTGTTTCGTTTATGGGCTCGCAGGAATCAGTGGACATAAAAGGGAGCAGGTTCTCCACAGAGCCATAGGAATATCGCCACTCTAGTTTATAGCTTTCCTCGCCTTGAAAGATTTTTACAAAATGGGTACGTTTATTAACATATTTCTGAATAATATTTACCTCCTCTTCTGTGGGCGCAATAAGTATACTTTCTGTGAGCACTTCTCTTTTGGTGCAATTTTCTGTAAATTCCAAGAGTAATTTCTTGTTTATCTCACTGTTAATAACAAACAGGTCATCAGGATGTTCAGTCTCTGCGAACTTTTTCACGTCAATGTATGCTCGGTGAAGAAATTTTCTGCCCAAGTAAAAATGTCTGTTAAATAATTCTTTGCAGTACACATCTTGGCCTAATAATTCAAAGAGGTAAATGGATTTATCCTGGTTCTTCTTGCAAGTATCTCTAAAGGAGAGTTGTGCATTTCCCTCGGCGAGGATGATTTCCATCCCCTTGAGCTGGTCCCAGCGGGCCCCAGTCTCCAGGTCCTCGCGGCTCAACCCGCTCATCACCACCAGGATGTTATTGTTGGGTGACTTTACACAACTTACAAAGAAATCTATACTAGTTTTAATATTTAATTTAAAGAAAGGCATCTGTGTATCACTGAGGGTGGGACGCGTGTCTTCTATGTTGATAGAATAGTTTTCGATTGTCGCAAAACATTTCAAGTCTTCTGAACTTAGGATCTGATTGATATTACAAACTGAACGGTCCTCCCCGAGGAATTTTTCAAAACTATACTCTTTTTCCCCAATAGTAATGACATCAACTCTATTAAACATGATTTCTTGTGAGTCAGGAGTTAGATCCGAGAAATTAACATTACTGGCAAAGTTTAAAGTTTTATTGAATTTATATGATTTGGATGTGTCCATTGGCTCTGACACAATCAAAACAAGCTTCAGTGATTTAGAACATACCTCTTGAATCAATTGTATACGGTCCTTCACAGTAATGGTGGAAGATGTGCAGTCTACCACCATCAAGTAGCCTTTCTCATTAGGCCAACCATAATATTGAAGTTTTTGCAGCTGGGACCATCTTATAAATGTGTAGAGATTTTTGATAATTATTGTGGAACCGCCAGAAGAGTCGTTGCTTCTTCTTTCTTCGTTGCTGATTTGATGAAGGATATTCCGAATACGGGTCATCTGGAATGCAACGTCTTTACTACTTGTGACTAGGCAGATAACCCGTTCCTTGTCGGAAACCAGGAATTTCTTGAAACTGTCAGAACCCATAAAGTCCAGCCAACATTTGGGCAACGAATCAAGGTAGCTCTGTCCCTCCACGTAGTAGATGAGGTCTGCAGCTCGGTTAAAGACTTTAATCTGTTCCTCCACTGCCTGTGTGAACTGCGGCTTCAGCCATCGCATCAGCTGCTTCAAATGCTTGCAGAGTTCCACCAATGATTCTCCCGACTCACATGTTATTGTTCGCTTATAATGATTCAAATCAAATTTGGGGAGCAGTTTGTTAGTCTCCACTTTAAGCTTATTCTTCTTGATGAATTCATTCAGAATGATCAATTTGCTTTTCTGTTCCTGCAGTATATGCATTCTGAAAAGCATTTGCAATTCGACTTCTGAAAAAACTCGAAAAGAACTTTTAAAAATATCTCTGTTTTCCGCTACCTCATACCGAAGGAACTTTTTGAGGTCGTCGGGATTATTAACTGTTGCATGTCCGTGGTAATTATTATCCCAATTTAAGATCTTAAAAAGTTTCTTATATTCTATAATGCCTGTGGCCCAATCCAAGACTTCACCAAAAGTACATTTATCATTTTTAAATGTATCAACAAAATTATTCATTGCGTGAGACTTAAAAGTATATGTTATGGTCTTATCAATCCACTTGAAGTTGGATACATCGTTATGAATGCGATAAATCCTACCTAAGTGCACGCCGCAGGTGTTGATATGGTTGGGGGCCGACAGGTAGAGAGTAATGTCCAGCCCGTCTAAGCGGGGTACATTCATCTCATACCTGTGGTAATGATCATTCAGTACTCGGGCCAACATGTCCCGGGCACCCGGACTATCAAAACCAACGGTCTTAGCGTGTATACCGGCATCGGACTTTTCTAACCTACTTTGATTTTCTATACGTTTAACGGCTAAATACTTGACCGAGAAAGCAGTTATCTGAGCAAGCCATGCCCCCAGTGAGTGACCTGTGATTGTAAGTGTGTAGTGCCTATTGTGTTGACTGTTTGCTAAAATAATGATTTGACGTATAGAATCTACAAATGTTATTGCAGAATTCATGCATGATGTGTAGTTAGTTCCGAAGATTCCTGCGATGTCTGTATATACTGCGCCAAAGCATTTAGGATCTGTTCCGCGATGTGCCACCACCACTTGCTGTAAACCGGTATGATAGAAAGCTGCTCCAAAGTAACCATTGGAGAAATCAGTATTGTTGGCGGTGATCATAAGTCTCCATCCGTCTAGCTTACCCAATGGTACCATCTTCCCTTCTGATGTCTTCTTGGTATATACCAGGTGGGCAAACATTGCCAAAGTTTTATCACTCGGGTGTGGCTCCATATCCAGCAAAATCTCTGGACATGTCTCCGAGGAATCAAGGAGAGCAACTACCAGTTGGTGCAACTGCTCATCTTCCATCAGCAAACTTTTGTCCACTTCCATGATGAGTCCTGTACCTGAAACAAGCGCATTATGCTGCATTAGACACGGGATATGTACAGGAAGACCAAGAGAGGCAATCAACAGACAGACTGGTAATGAAGGTTAGAGCATGTTAGCATTTGTTGGTCCCTCCACACAGAAAGTGTATCAAGTAAAGAAGCTAGCTTCCCGGCAGTCTGTTGTAATAAACAGCAAATCAGTCAGCAGTCTGTTGTAATAATAGCAAAAGATAATGAAAACTTGAAAACCGTCATCGATAACAATCTTTTGAAAGTCAAATTAAAGAAAGAATCATGGCAGTCAGTTCTGTAATTGCAAGATGTTAATTTAGCTACTGAAAATTTCATAAAATGTTTAAAAATACATGTGGAAAGTTGTTCGTCTGTACGAAGTGTAAATCATAACATGAAATATTTAAAACCTTGGATAAATAATGGAATTATTAAATGTCTCAGAACCCGAGACAAATTACACAACAAATGTCGAGCAGATTCAAATAATATTCAACTGCTGGATTATTACAAAAGATATAGAAACTGGTGTACAAAAATTATAAAATATACAAAGCAAGCATATTACAAAAGGAAACTGGATAACGCCAATGGAAATACCAAGCAACAGTGGAAGATTATAAAGGAGGCTGTAAATATACAAAAGGAGCAAGTGTCTATAAAAAAATTTAAAATCAATAACAATGTCATCTCAATGGAAGAGAATCCAAATATAATCACTAATCACGTAAATAGCTTCTTCAGTGATATTGGTCCTAGATTCGCAAAACAATTGTGCAGTGAATAAAACTACCGAAATGTGTCTTGTTAACAATTTTATACCTTGAACTCAATTTTCAGGAGAGAGCTTTGAATTTAAAACTACTAGCATTTATGATGTTTCAAAAGTTTTAAATGAATTAAAAATGTATTTTTCCTGTGGTATTGATGGCTTAAGTATCATGGTATACAAACAGCATGTTTCTGTATTGGCTGGTCCCATATCTCACATTGTTAACCTTAGTTTTAAGAGTGGCATATTTCCTACTCATTGTAAGAATGCTAAGGTTGTACCTCTTTTCAAAGGTGGGGATCACCTAGAGGTTAACAATTACAGACCCATATCTTTACTCAATACTCTCTCAAAATTGATAGAAAGATTGGCCAAGTCAAGATTAGTTTCATTCTTAGAAAAATACAAATTACTCTCTGACAATCAATTTGGTTTCAGAGCAAATAAAGGTACGAGTGATGCTGTTTTAAAGGTATTGACCAAAGTTACAAGAGCACTGGACTATGGCAACAAAGCCATAGCGGTGTTCTTGGATTTATAAAAAGCATTTGACACTGTTTCCCACGAATTGCTACTTAAAAAATTATCATCTTTAGGCATTAATAATACAGCAATGGGCTGGTTCAGATCTTATCTTAGTGACAGAACACAACAAGTGGAAATAAATAAGATGTTAAGCGAGGGTAAATCAATCTCCTTTGGAGTCCCGCAAGGTAGGGTGCTTGAATTGCTAAATGATTTATGTAGTCTGAATATTCCTGGTAACATTGTTAGTTTTGCAGATGACACTGCCTTAATATTTGAGGGTAAAACTTGGAATGAATCTTTCAACAAAAGTAATATAGGTTTAAAAGTGGTAAATAGTTGGTTAAACAATAATATATTAACTTTGAATGCACAAAAAACCAAATTTATCACTTTTAGCATTTCAAGTAAAAGTCAGCCTTCTGAAACTCACAACTTGATTATTCACAATTGTTTTCAAATATGTAACTGCAACCCTTTAGAAAATGTAGACAGCATCAAATACCTTGGTGTAAAAATAGATAAATTTTTGAGATGGAATGATAATATTAATATGTTAGTAAATAATACTAGGAGACTTACCTATATCTTTAAAGAACTGAGACATATACTAGACAAAGAAAAATTAAAAACTGTTTATTTTGCAATAATCCAGTCTCTGCTTTCTTATAATATTGTGTGCCTGGGATCCTGCCCAAATACTTATATAGAACCACTTAATATTGCCCAAAAAATGATTCTTAAAGTTATGTTAAAAAAAAAATTAAATATCCAACTCATTTACTTTTTAAGGAATGTAATGTAATGAACGTAAAACAGTTATATATTACACAAACGCTTTGTAGATTTTTTAATAATATTAATTTTGCAGAAAGAACACAGCAAATTCGTACTACGAGAATTGGCTCTGGTCTGAACTTTATGGCAATTCAAACTAAATCTTCTTTTGGTCAAAGAAATTATTTTTATCAAGCTCCACTCATATTTAATAGCCTTCCAGAACATATAAAGTCATCTAATTCCTTGTACACTTTTAAGAAGGATCTTAAATTATTTGTGTTAGTCGAGGATTGCCAATTGATTTTCTCTACTTTGTCCTTCCTAAATTATTAGCTAAATGAGTATGTTTATAATAATAAGCTAAAATAATATTATTTTTGTTTGAACCGTTTTTGTTCATCTTCCTCTTGCCAAATCTACAGCATGTTAAATTATATACATATATTTATTATTCACAATTTAATCCTTAAAAACAAAAAAAAAACTTTATTTTATTTTATTTTAAATCAGATCTCAAAACTATGGTCACCCTAAAAGTCTACATTAATGTACTTCCTAGCGCTATCAGTTTAGTAGGTACCAGTAGGTACCCATAATCTAATCTCAATCTGTAAGAAATACAACAATATTGTTCTTTCAAAATCTGTATAATTTTGTGTTATTTTGTTAACTTGTATAATTATTGTTAACCTCAACACAGGCTTGTCCTAGTGAGGTAACAATTTGTATTGTAAACATTTTTACCTGCAGTGTAAAGAAACAATAAATAAATAATGAGAACAGGTCGGCGAACAGAGGCGCCATCTAATGTTTCAATACATAAGCTGAACCGTTACCGATGTACTCGTATAATATAGTAAGTAGGTACCGCTTTGAATTAATGTGGCATTTGGACCAAACCTAATGTTTTGTCTTTGCATGCGCGATACAATACAAATGATACGATACGATACTGCCTCTACAGCAGTGTTTATTTATTTATTATGAATTAACGCCGATGAACGGCTTTTACGTAGGAATTACATTAATTTGTAATGGATACAGAATATACATAGCTAAGAAAAAAAATTCATATGACAATAAATTAAAAAGTACATATTGAAGTGACAGCATGAGAAGTGGTGTTCAGACCCGGCTATAAACCGCGAGCAGATATCTGTTGAACCGCGAGGGCTTATGTTTTGTACTGTTCACACGACGCTACCAAATATTTCTTCCTATGGTAGGAGAGGGGGTCAGATGAATTAGCGAGCGGCCACAGAACGCACAGTTTTTGTACTGAATCTATCAACTTGACATTTGTCAGCCACCGGTTTAGGCAGCTCCGTAATTAAAATGACCCCCTCTCCTGTTTTCGTCGGAGAGAAGGGCGATTAACTTTTGGCATATAGCCTCAGGAGCGGTTACGGAATAGGATGTGTATTGTCTATGGTTGATCTGCGCTTAAACTGCTTAGGCGTGAACGGTCTGCAGGTGTATGGAGAGCGATATTTGATATGCTAAAAAAAAAACCTTTAATACACGTACACAAGATATTTTGAACTAAAAAAAATTACTAAGTAGAGTAGTATGTAATAAAAATAAATTTAAATATTAGAAGTAAACATTGATGAAGAATGTAAACATTCAAAGTATATAAGTAAGTAAACAAAAAATATCAGAAGACTTACCTATATTTTTAAAGAACTTCTTCATATATTGGATAAAGAGAAATTAAAATCTGTCTATTAAGCCTTAGTCCAATCTCGACTTTCTTACAATATAGTTTGCTGGGGATCCTGTCTAAAGTCCAATGTAGAACCACTAAATATTGCTCACAAATTAATTCTTAAAGTCATGTACAAAAAAAATTTCGTTATCCATCTAAACTACTTTACAAGGAATCTAATGTTATGTGTATAAAACAGCTGTACATTACTAAAATAATTTGTGCATTTTTTATCAATAATAAATCTGCGAAAGAACCCAACAAATCCATACCACTAGAATTGGCTCAACAATGAACTTTATGGCAATACATACTAAAACATCTTTTGGCCAAAGAAACTATTTATACCAAGCTCCAATTATGTTTAATATTCTGCCAGACTACATTAAATCTTCCAATTCATTAGCTAAATTTAAAAAGAATGTTAAGATATTTGTGTTAACAGAGGATTGGCATAGGTACTATTTTTTCATCCTTGTCCTTTTTTAAATAATAAGATTTGTTTTTTAATAATATTTGTTTTTTGAATAATAAGCTTTTTTTAAATATTTAAATATAAAAAATATAAGTATTTACTCAAATAAAATCTATTTAGATTTTATTTGAGTTCCATTTGCCAAAATTGGAGTGTCACCCTAAATGTTTTGAACTAGCTTTGTTTCTTTGTGGGTATAGTAATTAAAGATTTATTTATGGTCTATATTGTTACAAATCATACTTAAATTACCCATCTGGTCACTAATATGAAATTTTTATTTCTTACTTTATTATAATATTTTAGTGTGTTAAATGTAGTGTATTTTAGTATTTTGTGTGTGTTAAATCACTCAAATTTATAAAAGTTAACCTCAACACAGGCCTAGTCCTAGTAGTGAGGTTAATTTTTTTTTGTATGTAAAAATAAAAAAATAAGAATGTATGGTGAGAAGTTAAATAAATAAATAAATATTAGATTATAATCTAACTGAGAAGCGCTGATAAACAGCTTTAATTAAATATGTTGATGTATGTTGATAATCTTTCAACATTTATCACATCATCAACAACATATTTATTAACAAGTATATGCAGGCGATTTATTGTGGAATATAATTCAGTATATGATCCCGTATTATTACAATGGTAAGGTAATTTGTGAGGAACTGATCTTCTCAGTACATGAAAACATATTAACGAAAGAAGTATTTGTTCATATGTAGCGGATACTTTGTGATGTGATATTATTAATTTAAAATAAAACAATAACTTTGTAAACACCACTTTTATTTTTATACTTTATGTTAGTAGAGTATTATACTGCCCTGATGAAGCTACGGTTGTAGCGAAACCCGGTCGGCATAAAGTATAAAAATAAAAGTGGTGTTTACAAAGTTATTGTTTTATTTTTAAAAAAATTGAAAGAAGTATTCTTTCGTTAATATGTTTCCCGCATATTGTCCTGCTTGCTTATGCTTCCCGCATCCTAGTGTACGTGTAGATTGCCGACTTCTTGAGGGAGAGGTCGATTCAGACGGTAGTCGATGGTTTCATCTCTTCCTCTCACTCGATAAATGCTGGCGTCCCGCAGGGATCGGTTCTGTCTCCGACTCTGTTTTTGTTGCACATCAACGACCTTTTGTCATGTGCACCAATTCATTGTTACGCGGATGACAGTACAGTTCATGATAGCTTTTTGTTTGACAAGCCCCCAAAGGGCTCACAAACTCCAATAGCTCGTAAGGCTTTGAAGCAAAGAATGGACGGTTACCTCGAGAGTGTTTTCTCTTGGGGTAAAAATAATCTCGTTGAATTTAATGTTTCAAAGACCCAATCTTGTCTGATTACGTCTAAAAAGGATCGCAATGAAAATCTAGTCTCTTTCAACGGAAGCAATCTTCAGAACAGGCCCTCCATTGATATGCTTGGTGTAACCCTAAGTGACCAGCTCAGGTATGGGGGCTCCATCGAAGCCAGAGTAAAGTTAGCCTCCCAAAAACTGGGCGTACTGTACAGGGCCCGCAGATACTTTAATAGTACACAACTGCTAACCCTGTACAAATCGCAAGTGCGCCCCACGGTTGAATTTGGCAGCCACCTCTGGTCTGGAGCTCCAAAATACCTGAAAAATACCCTCGACTCTGTGCAGAAATGGGCGGTCCGTTTGATAGATTCTCCCATCTTAACAGACGGATTGCAATCTTTAGAGCACAGGCGTCGGGTGGGAATGCTATCCTTGTTCTACCGGTATTACAATGGAAGATGCTCCGAGAAACTAGCATCATTGATCCCTTCGGCACCGGTGCATAGTCGGGAAACACGCCAAACGCGTGCCCAACATTTGTACACAGTTGACATTTGTCACATGAGAACGGGTCGTTTCTTCGACTCGTTCTTGTGTTCAACAGCTCGGCTGTGGAATGATTTGCCGGCCTCTGTGTTTCCTCCTTCCTACAACATGGGTCTCTTCAAGACCAATGTTCATTCCTTCCTCTCCTCAAAAAGACCCTCCACACAGCATCCCAGATGACATAGGCCCTGAGGGAAATTATTTTCCTCAGGGCCTCCTGTGTGGAGTTAATTTAAAAAAAAAAAAAAGTTCAGGGGAGTTCAACAAGTTATTAACAATTTTAATAAATAAAATAAGTCAGAACAAATGCTTCTTTCGTTTAATGTATCAAGTCCCAGTGAATGTAACAGGGAGAAGTAATTAATATTTTCAATGGATATTCCCAATTTAAAATTAATGTGACGTAAGAATTTATGTTATTTTAATTTAAGTATTTAATAATTATATACTTAATTATTACGTTAATTATTAATGTCATCAGTCCAAAATACCTTTGACTATTTCCCATTTCATCACAGAGAAAGCCATTATCCTCAATCTACTCTTTGAAACCCACGTCAAAGTTATTAATTGACCAAAAGGAATAAAGGATCTCATTTTGAGTGTGTAGTACCTACTATGTACTGTACCTACTAACTACAAGGTATCTTAATACAATAATGGTATTGGGCATGGTCGGGCGTGGCAAGGTTTTTATTAAGGATCGGGCAAAAAGTAAAAATCTAGAGTAGGTACCGAAAGAAAGTAGGCTTCTACATCATTCTCATACTTTAGGACGCTCTATGAATACAAAGAATATGAACGGAGGAAGGAAAAACCTTCCAATGAAGTGCTGTGAATTTGAAAATGTGACTCGGTCAACAATCTCAGGGTCTCACCTTGCCCCACCGTGCCAACGCCCATGGGCATGGATCAGCAGACTTTCAAGTGAAAAGAGCGAAGTATAGTGAAAGAAATTCTGTGATAAAAGACAAAATTTAAATGACTTTTTTTCGTGAATGAGTTCTGTATAAAATAAAGAGAAATAATAGGTGTCCGAAAGTATCTAGCTCGAAAAGAGTTGAGTTGGCAACACTAAACAGCTGTTGGAGAAAAGACTCCATCTCATGGCGGCTGGAGGCATCGGTGGAGGTGAAATGATTGGAGTTGACATCTGAAGAGCCGCAAGCGCCTTGTATAAGTACTTGTTCACCGGTTTAGGGGCCAGCTTGTTATTTGGGATAAAACCAAAGGAACAGTGGCGGCTAGTTCATAAGAGCTCCCGAGCGCCGCACAACAAAAATTGAAGATCATAATACGAAACGCGGTTCGGTTATAAATTTATTTATTTATAATTTCTCACCATACATGTGTTCTTATTTTTTTTTACATACAAAAATATGCGGAAAGTAAGAAATAACAATATTATATTGGTGACCAGATGGTTAATTTGTAACAACATAGACCATAAAACAAATCCTTAATTACTATAGGTACCCACCAAGAAACAAAGGTAGTTCAAAACAACTAGGGTGACACTCCGATTTTGACAAATGGAACTCAAATAAAATCTAGTTATTTAAAAATATATATATATATATATCTTTTTATTTAAAAAACAAATATTATAAAAAAAAAAATATCTTATTATTTTAAAATATATATATTTTTTAATTTAAAAAAAGGCCAATGATGAAAAAATAGCATGCCAATCCTCTGACAACACAAAAATCTTAACATTTTTTTTAAATTAAGCTAATGAATTGGAAGACTTTATGTAATCTGGCAGAATATTAAACAGAAGTGGAGCCTGAAATAAAAAGTTTCTTTGGCCAAAAGATGTTTTAGTACTTATTGCGATAAAGTTCATTCTAGTGGTATGGATTTGTTGGGTTCTTTCTTCAGAATAAGTATTGATAAAAAATTTACAAATTATTTTAGAGATGTACAGCTGTTTTATACTCATAACGTCAGATTCCTTGTAAAGAAGTTTCGACGGATAACGAAATTTTTTTTTGTACATGACTTTAAGAATTAATTTGTGAGCAATATTTAGTGGCTCTACATTGGACTTTAGACAGGATCCCCAGCATACAATATTGTAAGAAAGTCGAGATTGTACTAAGGCATAATAGACAGATTTTAATTTATCTTTATCCAGTATATGACGAAGTTCTTTAAAAATATAGGTAAGTCTCCTGATATTTTTTGTTAACATATCAATATGGTCGTTCCATCTTAAAAATTTATCAATATTTACACCTAGATACCTAATACAGTCTACTCTTTCTAAAGGGTGGCAATTACAATTTTGCAGACAATTGTGTATAATTAGATTACGAGTGTCGGAAGGCTGACTTTTTGACGATATGCTAAAAGTTACATATTTTGTTTTTGATGTGTTCAAAGTTAAGATGTTATTATTTAGCCAACTCTTTACTATTCTTAATCCTGAATCACATTTGTCAAAAGCATCTTTCCAGGTTTTAGCCTCAAATATTAAAGCAGTGTCATCTGCGAAACTAACAATATTACCAGGAATATCTAAATTACACAAATCATTAATGTAGAAGAAAAACAATATTGGTCCAAGTACACTACCTTGTGGAACCCCAAAAGAGATTTGTTTGCTAAAGCTTAAATTATTATTTATCTCTACTTGTTGTGTTCTATCGCTAAGATAGGATTTTAACCAACTTAATGCTGTATTGGAATGTGAAATGCCAAGAGAAGATAATTTTTTGAGGAGTAATCCATGGGAAACCGTGTCAAATGCCTTTGCTAGATCTAAGAACACAGCTAAGGCTTTGTTTCCATAATCCAGGGCACTAGTGACTTTCGACAATACCCTCAATACTGCATCACTTGTTCCTTTATTTTCTCTGAAACCAAACTGATTGCTAGAGAGTAGTTTATTTGTTTCTAAGAATGATACCAATCTCGACTTAGCCAATCTCTCTATTACTTTTGAAAGCGTGTTGAGTAGGGATATAGGTCTATAATTATTGACATCTAGTTGATCTCCACCTTTAAAAAGAGGAATCACTTTAGCTTTCTTACAGTGAGAAGGGAACATCCCACTCTTGAAGCTAATATTAATAATATGAGATATGGGACCAGCTAATTCGGATACATGGAGTTTATATATCATAACACTTATAGAATCAATACCGCATGAGAAAGACATTTTTAAATCATTTATCACATTTGTCACTTTGTAACAGTGCTGCCAGCGTATTCGCAATTTTGCATGGGCTAGTTGGCTGCATTGCTCACCGAAGCGCTCCACGCATGACTCAGGTATTATTCGAGAACTTTCGGCTCGTCAGTTGACGGAATTACCGCGATTGGTGCGGTTGTGTGGTGGCGCAGGCTGTCATTTGCTGGGACCCATTTCATCATGATCGGACTACGAGATGTGAGATTGAAATTTTATTTGTAACAGATCGAGTTATTGTCTGAGTTAGTTTTAGAGATTACTGAGATATAAATATGTTTTCGTTTATACGATCACAGGCCCCCATCAGTTATTTCTTTTAAATTATACCTGCAAGATTCCGATAGACACGGCCAGAGAATTTATGATCAAATTTACAGCTGGATACTTCTTACGCATCCAGCCACCCCTGATGATTAATTATATTTATTTTAACCTTTCCCTTACTGTGCTAAAAAAAAACGCGCGCTCCGGTGCTGTGTAATCAATTCGCGTGTCAAAATTAGCGATTTTATCTCGGAAATATATCAACATTCATAGCTAATCGCTTTTGTTTATCATAATTAGTGTTAAAAGTGATAATAATTGTAGTTTAATTGCTGAAAACATGAAAAAACCATCGTCCGTTGCTCAAAAAACGGGCGAAGAGACCATCTCAAACGATTGCCCGCGAACGACTGAGGCGCTAGAAGCTAGAATAGTGCTAGACTGCTACCCAATACATACAGCTATGCATGTGGTCGAAACACAACTGCGCACGGCGGCGGTCTCTGTTTCTCGTGTTCCCGTATAGCGAAGTAGAGCGAGACGTCACATGGCGTGTCATCTCCCCCCGCACACTCTTCGCGTATCACGGTCCACACTGGCACACGGTTGATTGTATTTGTGGTTTATTCCCGATATTTAACAAAATATCTCTGATTTTGAATTAAATTTGCTAATTATTTAAAATATTAAATTTTAATTCAGTGCGAAAATGTATAACGGAGGAATACCTAAAATTTGAACCCAGAATTCATTATATTTATAGAGATATAAAAGTTATTAGCAGCAATGTGTAGTATTTACACTTTACAGACCAGGAAAGGTTAATAGAGTCTCATTGCTAATTTAGAATGTTCCCAAGGGCAGGTTTTTATTATAATAAATTAATCATTGTTCTGACTTGGCATTCTTTTACTAATTACCTACCCTCAGTGCCTTGCTTATTATATTTGTGTATTTACACTATTTTATATTGATGGAAGACCAGCCATGGTGGGTAGAATTTATAGGTAAATATAATATGTTACAACTTCAGAAATGTTAGTTGGCTTAAAGTCAAAATTGTCCCCGGTAATCTGAAGTTCAGATTTAAAATCATTCACAAGATACGTCTCACTGGTTTTATTATCACTGCACAAATTGTTAGCGAAACTTGGACCAATATCACTGAAGAAGTCATTAATGTGATTAGTAATTACATTTGGACTCTCTTCCATTGAAGTAATAATATTATTAATTTTCAAATTTTTTATGGTAGTTTGTTCCTTTTTAAGGTTTATGGCCTCCTTTATAATTTTTTCACTGTTGTTTAATGTTACCATTGACGTCATCTAATTTTATTCTGAAATATGCTTGTTTTGTTGTTCATATTATCCTGGAACACCAGTTTCGATATCGCTTATAATATTCAAGCAGTTCCAAGTTATAGCTTTCTTTTCTACATCTGTTGTGCAATTTATCACGTGTTCTGAGGCATTTGATTAATCCAGCGTTTATCCATGGTTTTAGATGTTTCATAATATGTTTCTCTTTTTGTACTGACGTACAACTTTGCACATGGGTTTTCAAACGTTTTATGAAATTATCAGTTGCCAGATTGACGTCATTTGTTGATAGAACTATATCCCAGGATTCCTCCTTTAATTTGGTCTTCAAGAGGTTTAGGTTTTAGGTCAACAACAAGTTTAGGTTTTACATTATTATTTGAAATATTATGTAGATTTAAGCTCATAAACTTCATTAAAATTGCATAATGGTCTGTTATGCCAGTAGTAAGAGCTGCTCCTTGTGGTTCAAATTTTGATTTTGCCATAATATGATCAATTCAGCTAGATTTGTTAGGAGTTACTCTTGTTGGTGAGTTTATTATGGGCTTCAAACCATGAAACGCCAGAAGTGATAGGTATTTTTGTGTTTTTAATTATTATAATATTTTCTCAAGATCTCGTACAGTACGTAGGTAGGTACCTATTATACGTGCTATCTGAGCGATGAGAGCCGGCCCTTGCGCCCATCTTCATAGCAGTTCGTTTTCGATAGCGGTCCAGAATCTTACTACTTTGTGAGCAAATCCCGTGAACAGTCGGAAGCGTGGGTATATACGATTCTTTGCAAATTTCACGAAAGCACAAACGTCGCTCCGAATTTTACCCCCACATCGAAAGGAGCGGTTCATACAGTGGTGTGTTTAACAAGAACGCTTATATGTAATGTTTTTGTCCACATTTTGTCTTCAATTTAACAGCAGAGCTACTATTTTCAATGAATTTTCCGCGCGGTCTTCTCTTCAAGTCAAGGCTTGTCACTATATTATAATGATAATGACTGATTAGCTGATTAGTTGTCAACAGGCGGGCAAAACTCCCATGCAAAATGTTACCCGAATCTTTGTGTAATATCATAAGTCCACTTTGGTTCGTTTATGGTCCCCGGCTACTACATCCACCAATAGGAATCTTTTATTTGTTGTTGCATTTCTCTGGTTTATTTTCGTTTGATATTTGTATTTCCGAAGCAATAACTACGAATATGAATTTTGGGAATTCGCGTTCCAATGAAAATTGGGAAAACAGGACCCGTAATTGGAACAAAAGCACAAGTGAGAAACTTCCTTTGGTTGTTATTTCAGTGTTCCTACAGTATTTTTTGAAATGTATTGTTGAAATTGTATTTTAAACTGTGTTGTAAGTATATGTTTCCGTTTTAACGGAACGGAGAAAAGAACTTCTTTATAAGTAGGTATGTACCTTTCCTAAATTTATTGGGACAAATTTCGATATTAAGTCGATGCAAAACATGTCTCACTAAATGAATTTTAGAAGAGCGGGTGCTCCGTTCCGAATTCATTCGGCAGACTTTGTCCGCACTGACTGTTTGCCGTCCGCCGACATCCGTTATACACAAGTTGTTTAGTTTGCAATACATAGTAAGAAGTCAATTTTGAGATTACTGATATTATAATATTATTTAATTGTTTTGTTGGTGATATTTTTGAAATTTGTACCTGCCATTTATTTATTTACACATTCATACCTTAAAAATATTGATATTTTTCTGATATTTAATATTTTTTCCAAAAGTTTAAAAACACCCAAATAAATAATAAATGTACTCATAAAGAGTGTAGGTACTCGAGTGTAGGCTCGTTGTTGAATGTAGAAAAACGAGATTGCGTGATAAAATAAACCTTTAATGAGTTCCCACAATAATTATAATTCGTAAGCACACAAACACGGTCAGCGTAACAGTTTTACGATATTAAATAGTACACACTGGGTCAAGGTTGATTGCGGATAGACGAGGCGACTGCTCGGTAAGTTGAACGAATACTGATCTTTCATTGTTGCTGGGTGCCTTTTATATGGCCAGACGAGTGGAGTATTAGTGGTAAATCGTCACTCGGCGAGTTGCTCGAAAGCGCTGGAACTGTGCATTTCAAGTGTACAATGGTTCGTACCTTTTCTGGAATGTGTGAGAGGTAGGTAGGTCCACAACTCTGTTCCAATGCACTAGGTACTTACTGTTCAGTCGTGTACCGTCCATGCTCGACGGCTGGCGGGCGCTCTAGTAATTTCGCTTGCATATATTTGAACACAGGCGCTGCCTCTGGAAATATCGATACGTTTCGGGTGCAATCCAAAGTGTGACGTAGCAACAATGCGTGGTTGCTACAAGAGTGTTAATTTATTTACGTATTTTCCTTAGAGTTTGCTTTTTTGGAATAGCCGTTTATTTTGGACAAAATCTTTAGGCCCGATTTATCCCAATTAAGCAGAAATGACTGCGTAATTTGAATTGAATGAAATCAGTGAAGTAATGAGTTGGAATATAACAATAGAAACGGTGATTGTCCGACAGGAAACCACAGAAAACATGATTCCTTCAAAATATTCATATTTTATTGCGGTTTCATTTGGTTGGTTTTCCGGCTTTATAAAATTCTAATAAATTAAAATGAGTTATACCTATATGCGGAGTTTCGTCTTTATTTCAATTTTTCCAAATTAAGGAATAGTTATTCTACCTTGTATAAATATTTAAAAGGAAGATGTTAATCCTGTGAAATATGGGTTTACTTTAAATTTCATTTTATATGGTGCATTTCCCCCCCCCCTCACCTTACCTGATTTGTGAGGGCCTAATTAAAGTTATGTTATATACTCATTTCACTAATTAATGTGCTTATTCCCATTAGTTATTGATAAAGATAACAATTGGATAAAGAAGAGACGTTGTGAGTTGAGTTGTGAGCCCGTAGTCCCGTACTAAAGTTCTAGAACTACATTCTTGAATTCGGGTTATCGCCTAGGCGACTCATGCGAAAGAATAATAGGTAAATACATGCTTTTGGCGACTGCCAAAAACCGTGAAGGTATAAATGACCCAAAAAACATGGTAAAACCGCGCATATGGTAACACTGGTTAGTTCTGTGGAAGCCAAACATCATTTTACGAGTTTAATATACTAGATGTGGTACCCGGCTTCGCTCAGGGAGTTGATATGAGATTGAATTGACATTCGAATTCACGACGGATCTTGCTTTATATAACCTTACCAAGAGTAGCCTCACCCATTCAAAAAAGGCTTCGAAAGGTCCACAAAGTTCCAGAACACAACATTCGAGAGTGTTCTGAAATGTTCCACAATGATCTGGGATGTTCCGGGAGGTTCTCTAACATTCCAGACTATTTCAGAATTTTCCACAACATTCCCAGGTGTTCTGGGATGCTCTGGAATATTTTCCACAACATTCCCAGGTGTTCTGGGATGCTCTGGAATATTTTCCACAACATTCCCAGGTGTTCTGGGATGCTCTGGAATATTTTGGCTGGACTGTTCAAAAGGTTCTAGAGGGTGAAACTTCCAGCCAATATATCTTCAAAAGCACGCCCTTCAGGTAAAAACGGAAACCTTCTTCATGGATGAGGGATAGAGGGCTACCACACCATAAAACTCCCTTGATCGTACTAGGACCCTCCCCCACTCCCCTCCCCACTCACCCCTCCCCCCCCCCCCTCCTATACCTCCATACCTGTTACATTCATTTTTCACGATGCCATCTATTAAAACGTAACAATTAAATACACGCAGTTTCACATTTATAATATTAGTATAGCTGTTGGCTAAGGTCAACATGTGGATTAGTACCTATGTTATACATATTTGAATTTTTGCTATCAAAGGAATCTCCATAGTAACCTAAACAGACAACAAAATGATATCGAACGTCAAACAATTACTTAGCAACGCTTTGCTTTTCGTCCGGACAATAAACGTATAATAAATAACGCCAGAGCTTATTAATAAAGCCAGAGCTTTCCAATATATGCAGCCTATATTACTCGCAAATAATGTAGCTTTCGAAAATCTGGAAACAGAATAATCAGAAAAACATATTGACACCTCTGGGACTCGAACCCAGGACCTCCGGAAAGCAAGAGGTCCTGGGTTCGAGTCCCAGAGGTGTCAATATGTTTTTCTGATTTTTCTGTTTCCAGATTTTCGATTGAGTTTCGCTTATATTGTCTTCATTTATTTAAATATTACAATTTGAGGTTTTACTCATAAAGTTAAAATAAAAAAAGCCTTCTGTTAGTGAAAGAATTTTTAAAGTCCATTCAGTGTTTATTGCGTGAAAAAGTAACAAACATCCATACAAACTTTCTCCTCTAAAATATTAATTGGATATTGATTATAAAAAGTAACTTACTGCTTGATGGTGTAGCGAAGTGATATCTTTCTTCCTCGGTGAGTACTACTTGCAAATGGGCACTGCCTTCAAATGACACTTTAGTAACGGAGTAAGGACTGCCTACATAGGTGTGTATATTATATAAGATACGGTTTCAGTGAAGTGTAAGCTAGGCACGATTGACTCGGTTTGCGGTTGCCTTGTGGAGTTGTGGACCCACTGCATAGGTACATATACCCAGTGATGCCATATCCTTCAAATAAATTACCATTTTTCAGGGGTATAAAACCATGTTTTACCCTCTAACAACAGAGGAGTAATAGCGACATTTGCAGTAAGTTGTAATGTACCATAGTACTAGAATTTCTGTTATTAAAAAAAAAAACTTGAGAATCGATTAATAAAAATCAAAATATGCTTGCTTCTGTCTACGTATATGTGCGACGAAACTTTGGGGATTTGATGTGTGCGTGCCCGCGATGGTTTCTATATATAATAGTGAGCTCTGACATTATAAAATTTGTGTAAGTACAAAAATTGCAATAGATGGTAAGCGAGCTTGAAAACTGAAAGTACCGGGACTGAATGTAAGGTAAGGGATGCGGGAGAACTCGGAAGGGGGGTTCGCGGGACGGGAGAAGCGGGAGAGATGAGATACAACGCGGAGATGACGGATTGGGAATGCGTGAGGGGAAGGGGACGCGGGAGAGGAAGGGGAGCGGGACGAATGGGAAAGGACACGCGGGGAGAAACAATTTCTTTATTAAGTGGCATAGCAACGCATGCCTGGAACTCACTAACCTTAAATAAATATTAAAAATAACATTATTAAATAATAAATAATATTATAAAGTAATCTATACGTAATTTTCGTTGCTAAAATTTCTTTCATATAAAAAGTTAAGTTTTTTCCGCTGTTTTATACAAGAGGCAACCCGCGGCCGCGGACCCGTTCCCATTAACACCCTATACCAGCGGTCGGCAATTAGTTTTGATGCCGGGCCGTATCGGTATGCTTTTTTGTTGGACCACGCGACTCCGACGTCACTCATGCGCATGCGAACCTGCTCAGTCAGTGATCTATTGACTGCACGTCTGATCGCCCGTCGTCTTCAAAAACAGAACACGCAAAGCACAGCAGACGAAAAAAAAATAGGTGAAAATTGTATGTTTAGAAATATCACGACCGACCGATTGGTAGCGCGGGAGTTATTGGTTCCCACTCGGACTTTGCTGGTTCGATCCTCTACTTCAGTTCCCCATCACTGTAGAAGCCACATTTTTCACTTAAAATAATGGAAGTGGGTGGATATTCAAAATTCTGAGATTATGTGTATACAGGGATAACAGGACGTTAACGTCGGATTTTAACCAGTGATTCCTGAGCATATTTGGAGTAAAAATGTACATGTCATTTTGCTGTCCGGTGACATTTTTTTCCATTAAAACATTAAAAACTAGCTGGTACCCGGCATGTGTTGCTATGCCATTTAATAAAGAAATTGTTTCTCCCTGCGTGTCCTTTCCCATTCGTCCCGTTTCCCTTCCGCCTCCTCTTCCTTTATCTCGTCCCCTTCCCCTCTCACGTTCCCACTCCGCCTTCCCCACCTTCCCTCTCCCCACCCCACCTCATCCCGTGAACCCCCTTCCCGATTTCCCCTCCCCCCTCTCTGGTTCCCCTCCCCCGAATCCCCTACCCGAGTTCCTCTCCTCCTCCCACATTCCATACATTCATTCCCGGTACATTCAGTTTTAAAACAGCTAGCGTGACACCTATTGCAGTTTTTTTATACAAACTTCACAATGCCAGAACTCACCAGTAGTTTAATACAAACCTTGTCCTGACAATAACGAACATAAAAAAAAAGAATTATTCAATTTGGTGAAGTCGTTCGGAAGTTATGCGCGTACATACATTTCGACGATTCATTTTTATTTATATAGAAGATAGAAGAAAGATAGAAGATATTTTTCCATCACACGTCGCCACTGACTAGTTAGGATATTGGCGCGTTTATGGCCTAGCGGTCATTTGATAAGCGTTGCATCTCGTTCTGACAGCATGTATAATACACGAAACAGCACGCGTTTCGCTCACACAGTAGTGACATGTGACTGAAACATTTTTTTTTTGTTTATAATAGAAAAAAAAAATGTCTTCGGATAGCGAAATGACATGATGTGCATTTTTTATTCCAAATATGCTCAGGAATCGCTGGTTAAAATCCCTCGTGTACCTCCTGTTACACCATGTATTGAAAAATGATAGCACATACGGAAAATGCATCGCAAGCCGTGGTAATTACATGTTTTAAAATATCACAACCAACAAGTTAGTAGTGTTGTTATTGAATCCCACTCCGGCGTTGCAAGTTCTTAAATATTTACATTTATGTTTTCTTTACAAGAACTAGAAAAAATATGATTATGACCGATGGTGTGCCAAGTACGGTGGGAAGGAATAATCTTCCATTCAGGAAGATGAAAGCACGGCGCGGGCCAGATCTGGGCCGCGGGCCGCCAATTGCTGATCTCTGCCCTATCTATACAGGGTGTTAAGGAATCGACCAACAAGTTGATATACCGCTGAGTTAAGGGAAACGGGTGCGAGGTCCATTTTGTACAAATATTAATTTTGGATTTGAGGCTAAAATATCCAAATAAACTGAAATATTATTTCTAACATCAGGTTTATCAGTTATCTAGTACGGATTTGTGCTACTTTGTTTATTTGTGTTTGGAGTTATAACATTTAGGCCACTAAAGATTGCAACATTTCATGATTTCAGAGGCAATTTGGGCATTTATTTGTGTTATTAAAAAAATACACTATTAGAATAATTTATATAATTAATAATGAACTAACTAACCGTCTCGCCGTTTCCACGAAGGGGTAAGCAGAGAGGACAGACCGCCAAACAACTCGGTTTTGGCACAGCTTTGGCTCACTCACAATTATACATCGTCTCATACATACTCTTCTCTTATTTTGACTTTTGACATGGCCCGACATGTATCTGATACACTTGATCGTGCCATGTCTTCCCGACTTCTTCTTATTTTATATTTAATTAATAATGAAATATAAAATTAGAAGATTCTTTATTTTTACCTTAATGAGTAAAACCTCAAATTGCGATATTTGATTAAGGAAGACAATATTAGCGAAACTCTAACTATGACTTGACGGGTACTTGACTCCAACTGAGCTAATGTGTCCCTATCCGATTCTGTCATATTTAACTGTACCATTCTTCGACCAAGAACTACCAACATTATCTTCAATTTGTTAACGCAATTTTTTATTGGCTGCTATCTTTATGTATGATTGCAAGATTCAACCAGAACTAAATGGTATCTAGATAGTTAGTATCTTGGATAAATTTATCAATTTTTTTATTTAATATGCGACAGCTGTTGACTTTTAAGCAAGTCTAGGATAAGTAGATATTTTTATTTGTTAACTTTCATTATTTTTTTTTATTTTTTAACCTAATGAGTAAAATTTCAAATTGTAATACATATATAATTAATAAAGACAATATTAGCGAAACTCAATGAAAAGTCTGAAACAGAAAAATGGTGTTGTACTAAGCATTTTGATGGGCGTAAATTTAAATTATAAATGAACTACTTTCATCAGAACACAAATTTGTCGTACATAAATTAATTACTACACAAAAAACGCATTTTTTAAATGTTTTGTTTTATTTTACATTAGGTATATTACTGCAGTAGATAAGGCAAGATAGTTTCATAATATAACTAGACAAAATATAACATTCTTTTGCAACACATACACAACTAACTATCAATCACACTCACTTACCAATAGGATGCATTATTTAGGCAACAAGTTTGGTGGTATTGTAGATGTATTCGCTGATTCCCTTTACATTCTAAAATGCAATTTAAACCAACACTTTGTGGAATCCTACAAATTATTGTAACATGGGTATAATATATTTAACGATTTGATTTGTTATTGTAATGTTTATATTATATTTTGTTCTATGTTATTGTTAAATATTACATTTTTTTAAAATATTTCACGGTTTTCCACAAGATTATACAAGTGGTTTTTTCTTCTTTAAAAACTACTTGTATATTCTTAAAAGTTTTTTCACTTTTATAACTTTTGGTATAAATTCTATGTATGTGTAATCCTCGATATCTTAAATATTATTTTCTAATCTATGTAAAAGCCCCTACGGGCGTATAACACCAATAAATAAATAATAATTATAATTAACTGATAAAAAGTTCCAAAGTTGCCTGCAAAAATTAAATCTTATAATTTCATATTATGTATATCACCATTATAAACAAAAATAAATAAAATAGCACATATCCTGTTGTTGCTAGTTGCTTATGCTGTTGTTGCTAGTTGCTTATGCTGTTGTTGCTAGTTGTTTATGCTGTTGTTGCTAGTTGCTTATGCTGTTGTTGCTAGTTGCATACTAGTTGCTTAATATCACTTTTGATTTAGAATACTACCCTTTATTCAGTTTAGTTTGGTATTTTGTTCTCAAATCCAAAATTTAGTTTTGAATGACAAAGGTGGCGCAGCCGTTCCTTATAAGTAACACTCGACTATGACCAGTGATTTCTTTAAGTAAAAAATGTTAATTTTGATCTTTTCTGACATTTTTGATGCCTTTTTTTCAATTTTTTTTCCTTCAAAATCAAACAAAAAAAAAATCGTCCACATATCGTCACTGGTCACTCGGCCGAGTAACCGCCCAACTCCTCACCCCGCCCTTGTCCAACAATATCCTATGAGATATTTTATGTTTTGGTAGGAAAACAAAAACACCAAAAATGGCATTAGAGACCAAAATTTAATTTACATTTTTTACTCCAAATTATGTCAAAATCACTGGGAAAAGCAAGGTAAGTAAGTACCTACTGGTAAGTCAAGTACGTCTCTTAACACCCTATACTTATATTATTCATCAGTAGAGTTGGTCAAACCACTGACATATTTTTGTGGCTAAAATTTACCCACTGACCACTTCCCATGGAAACAAAACTAACACGTTATTTGATATCCTTTATTTAAATTTACCACAACAATTTTACAATCTTATCACTATAATAGATCCACTGATCTATTTTTAAAGATAAGAATAAATATTGACGTTATATTCGTTATCCACTCACACACATTGATAATTAAACAGATATTTAGTGGAATTTGTACCTCACTGAGTAACGTAACGCCCACTCTCAGTAACGCCCTGCTGAGAGATCACCCTTCAGCATTGAAACAGATCTGACTAGGTAATAACTTCCTAATCTTGCTCATTCCCATCTCCTTCTACCTCCCACCAGCGTCAACCTCACAACGTACCTCAATTGATGGGTAATTTGAGTGTGTAAAGTAGGTACCTGACCATCCTATGCAGAGACGGATTAAATTTTGAGAGCGCCCTAGGCAAGCAGCTCATTGGCGCCCCTCTAGCGGCTATTTTTTTTTTACATACCAGGTTTCATCACAATCGGTTAAGTAATTTTTTTTGCATAAAGAATTAACATATTTAGCAATTTTAAAATACACAGTGTCTGGATACTCGTAGTACCAGCAGGAAACTAATGTATCTGCATCTCCCACCACCCGGTGCTGTGCTAATTTCGAGCAGGCAGCTCTAATGAGCAGATTGAAATTCCGGTAGAGAAGACTCGGCATATCTTCACGGCGTCCGTGCATAACATATAACAATCGGCCAGCACGCCCCAACTTGTATAGAAACGTGTTGGTTTTTCATTTAGGTATATACAATTTGGGAGGCGGGAATGGGTACCGCCGCCGCGGGAACCTTTATTGGATAACCAACACCTCTGTCATAGGTCACCCTAAGTGGTTCGCTACGTTTGGTGATTTAGCAGGGGTGCCCGGGTTCATGGGGTGAGGTTTGTCTAGGTATTGGAGGCGGATGACCAGGACATACTGAACCCCAGATTCCTACCCACCCCTTAAACCCTTTTCCTTCCCAGAACTCTCCTCTCCTCCCTTTCCTTAAAAAAAACCCTCCACACAGCATCCTCAAAGATGACATAGGCCCTGAGGGAAATTATTTTCCTCAGGGCCTCCTGTGTGGAGTTCATGTAAAAAAAAAAAAAAAAATTGGGGCTTTGGCCTGTAAATACTAGGCATCTTAATAAAATTGTTGGACCTACATAAGAATGTAAGAACAGGTTTATCTGCTTGTTATGACAACTGTGTTTGCGGAAAACTACCAAAAACTTCGGATTTTTTTAAAGCAATTTTTATCGTAATGACTTCCAAAAATTGTTAAAAAATCTAGGTCAGAATCGCTTGCACTGAATATCAGCGCATGTAGCTTCGAAATAAGTAATTCCAAAATATCCACGAGATAGCAGCACGGTGTTTAGCGGTCCTCCTGTCATCTAATCTGCGGACCAAATCTATATATCACACGAAGTTGGCTACAATCGTATCAACCTTCGTTAATAGCAAGTCTGAGATACCAACATAATAGTAACAAAATGGCGTAGTATAAGTTCACGAAGTGTCATTTTATTCATTCTTTAAACGGCTGTATCTCCCTCAATTTTGCCAAGCGCACCTTAATTTCTTTTTTATTCAACTTTTCCACACTTTTCTCATCTAGAAAGTGCATTTTTATTAAAATCCCCCACATTGGCGGGATCTGCATTCCTCCCACATTATCTGCTACGTGTATTGCCTAGATCTGAATAACCAGACAGTTACCAATTTCCTCCAGACTCAAAAGCTGCTGTTTTGTTACTCTTAATTTTTCATTATTTTTGACATAGATAAAAGCAAAGCTTAAATCTCAAAGCATAAAGCTAGAGGCAAAAATCTAATCGCCTAACACTCAAGCTTAAAGCACAATCTTTAATTTCTCCCAACTATGTCTAGGGTATTGCACTGGTCGTCTTCTCTCGGATTCCTTGTACTATTCAATTATAATTTTCAGACGAATCTGACCACATGGCGAAGGAGCGTCTGCCCATTCGAGGAGCACGTGGAATCCTTCATCAGCTACTGCGCCACCACCGTGGGGCTCCAGGTCATGCAGGGGGACTTCAACCAGTCCTACTACTGGCTGATCGACTCCATCTTCATCATCAAAAAGGACCCAAATTCCCCCGAAACCACGGTTGAATAGGAGTTTTAATAGGTTTAGTTATATTACCTCCTATCACCTTTGTATTTTGATATCCCTCATCTGTGAAATAGATTATATTTATATTTCCATTGAATGTTTTCAAATAAAATATTAGCATATGAAAAATCAATGGTTTATCAAGTAAATTATAAAAATAAATGTTAATTAATATTTGGGTTGGGATATTTTTTCGATTAGTTACCCCAAAATAAATGTGTCCAAATACATAGTGCGCAATGCTATTTATTACCCCTCTGAGACTTGAAATTGAGAAAAAACTGATTTATTTATTCTACACTGGTTGCATATTTAATTTGCTAATCTTATTTTCTTTATTTTAACAGGTTGACTGTTCACAAAGTAGCTCACGCGCTGACCGATGCTACCACAACTATATAATATTAGGATGTAAAAAAAAAAAAAATGCCAAAACAATAAATAATTTATGTATAATGTTAATTATTTGTTGTACTGATATGTTCTTCTATGTGTATAATGTTTGTAAATGTTTTACGACACATTTATATTTATTATGTCTGTAATCTCGTTCTTTTCATATTGACCTCGAGAAATAAAAGAAACTTTTTTAAATTTATTTATATATTTGTTAAATTATTTTGTGTTATTTACCAATAAACAACAATCTTTTTTAACCATGGCAGTAGCTGTCGACAGTCACTCTTTATTTTAATAAAACAAATAAAATAATGATCTTTTCGTTATTTGTTTTTGGGGTGTTATGCCGTGTTGTGCTACCTCCTTTTTTAGCCAACGTTTCGGACAGCGTTGCAGTGTCCATCTGTATCCGGTGTATGTCATCCGGTAGATCTGCCCTGTTGAGGGACACTGCAACGTTGTCAGAAAAGTTGGCTAAAGAAGGAGGTAGCGCAACACGGCATAACACCCCAAAAACAAATAACGAAAATAGTTTGGCCGTGAAAATCTTAAAACGTATCATAATAATGATCGTTTATTTCAGAATGTTGTGCAATGCAATACATTCCATATTTTTAAATAGTTCAAACA
The DNA here is from genome assembly GCA_929108145.2 of Limnephilus rhombicus. Lineage (NCBI taxonomy): Eukaryota > Metazoa > Arthropoda > Insecta > Trichoptera > Limnephilidae > Limnephilus > Limnephilus rhombicus. The sequence goes on along the minus strand of OV815289.1, from coordinate 19,088,604 downwards.
TTGACAAAATAACAATGCATTCATACACAGAATGCAACAGAAAATAAATGATAAATATAGTATATAATAATAAATCCAAAAAAATATGCAAATATCCGTTCATGGGGGATATTTGACAGGCTCCCATTTTCAGAAGGGCATCAGGGGGGACTCCATCTCCATCCAGGCAACCATGGCAGTGATGATGGTATTCTTCGACTGGCGTAGTCTGCGCCATAAGCATCCCCTGCGGTGAAACAAAGGTTTATTTTAATATAAACAGTTAACTTTTCCTTTTTATTATGTCTGTGTGTCTTTATCTAGAGTCGGTCGATCACACGGAGTATCAAAAGGCAATATTACTTCCACTGCCACGTCTTCTAGATTCACAGGCAACGCCGCTTCATCTCATGGTTTTGGTTTTGTAGAATTTATATATATTTTTGGTAATTTTTGGGGATTAGTGTCCATGGGTATTACGAATAATTTTTAGAAAAAAACTTTAGATTTGCCTTAATCACTATAAAAGGAAACTTATTGCATCACGGCTGGCGGAAAATAATGCATTTTAATTTTCAATGTCATTAAATAAAATTTCACTTCCGACCGACACTACGACAGCCCGCCCGCTGCCGCCCGCCATTTGTCACATACACAAGCCCGCTACACAAACCCTGCGTAGCCAAACAAACCATTCAAAAACGTAGGCTGTTTTTTAAAGTAAAGATAACATACACAAGCCCGCTACACAAACCCTGCGTAGCCAAACAAACCATTCAAAAACGTATTTTGACAGCGACAAAATGGCGGGCGGGCTGTCATAGTTTCGGTTCGCGAAGTGAAATTTTAGTTAACGACATTGAAAATTAAAATGCATTATTTTCCGCCAGCCGTGATCCAATAAGTTTCCTTTTATAGTGATTAAGGCGAATCTAAAGTTTTTTTCTAAAAATTATTCGTAATAGCCATGGACACCAATCCCCAAAATTTACCATATTTTTTCACATAGGTATCAGACGCCTTTCCTGTCTGTTTCTTAATTCTAAATTACCTACTTCTAAGGAACTACACCTTTCAGTAGCTTTTGCCAGTACAGTACATATGAAAATAAAATTTGGCTCAAACTTTCATACTTGCGTGATATAAAATACAAAATGGTCTACTGAAATAATAATTTGATTTTTTTCCTAAAACACTTCCACTGAAAATTAAATTACAATCACGAGATATACAGACATGGGACGAGAAATGCAAAGAAAATTAGATTGCCAACAATGAAGAATCAGCTGCTCAGAAATCTCGTGCCAGACAGTTTGATAACCGTGTAATAAAATGATTGCAATAATTGAAAATGTTTAATTTAAAAAAAGGAAATAAGATATTATGTCTACCATAATTATTAATGTTAGTTGTGATTGACTACACTTATATTTAAAGGTACGTTTGTCAAATAATGTCAACTGCGAAAGAAGGCAAAACATTGTGTATAAAATTTTGTGCATTTTATGTCAAATGTTTCTTTACGTGTTCATTATACTATACAAGTACTCTTTATATTATATTGGGGATTCAATTATAGTAAGATATTAATTGAATGAGTCATGTACTTACTGTTATGGTTAATATTATTGAATACATAATCTGTGTCCCTGAAATGAGCTTGACAGACTACAGAATCAGGAGTCGGTGCCCATTTGGAACGCCGATTGAATGAATCCATTTCGCTTTCAAGTCTTTCAATCTTTGGGTAACTCGTGCCCACCCCTATTTCTACACATTGGAACACTACAACAGGTTGACGGCATTATTATAATATTTAAAAACACTAAATTGCGCCAAACGGCCTAAAAAATGTATGGGATCTGACAGTTAAATAAAATAGTTGGACCGGTAGGACTATAGCGAACCTAGCGGCCAAAATCGTGCGAAAACAGCCCATTAGGTTTTTATATTTTTCTTCACTTTTTCTGTCATTTTTTCTCAAGGTCGCCAAGTCCCATTTTGGTCGCCAAGTTTGTTTTCATTTGAGCTAAAGCAGGCTCACGTGCACAGTGCACAACAGCGCTGCGTCGAACGCAACCTAGCTTATCCTACCAACGTCGATCGGTACACCTACAGTAAAGGAATTCATTTTACGTTTTGTTTGTGTAGTGTTTCTGTGGAGATATTAAATTGTTACTTTGACTTGTGCAGTACTAGAGTGAGACCGCAAATGTCTACGGTTAATGTAGCATCTACTCGCATTTTCTCTTTCTTATTCCAGAAATTTGACAACATCGTGGTATTTTTGCATTTATTTTTACATTGTTGTTGTATCGCTTATTGAATAAATCAGTTGTATACTTCTTCGTAGGCCATGCATTCGATAACACAAATAACACTTGTAGAGCCATTGACGTTTTATACTGTAGACGCGTGGTAGAAATCTCAAAGTGGGAAGCCAAAATCCAAAAGCAAGGCATTTGCATTGTACTCGATTTCTAGTACTTTAGTACTAAACTGCCACGCGTCGAGTAAGGTCGTGTTTTACCAGTAAGTAAATTGCATTGAAAAGCACCAAAACGCCCTCATGTGTGATGAGAAAATGTTTCCATTACACGGCAAAAAGTATTAAATGCGAAGTAATAACCTTTCATTCGCAAATACATGTAAATTACTTATTATTATCGATTATTATAAATAATATAATTGCTTTCCGCCCAAAGATTTTATGCGTCATTAGAGAATCAAGGCCTACTAAAGCACAGGTCTGGATGGGCAACAGCCAAATTACCAAGTCAATGCCGTCGCCAAGTAAAATTTTCTGTTTAATCTAATGATTCTTTATTTACTTGCTTGCGGTAAAACAACATACAAATCAGCAGTAACAACAAATACAATAACAATCAAAGCCATTTGCAAACTACATAACAATAAATCACCTGGAACTGACAACATCTCTGCAGAGTTATTCAAATATGGCGGAGAGAACCTTCAAGTCCATATATATAATATCATTAAATCCATCTGGTGCTCTGAGACTCTGCCAAGTGAATGGAACTGTGGAATAATTTGCCCCCTTCACAAGAAAGGAGACCCTATGAACTGCTCTAACTATAGGGGCATAACGCTTGTTGCGGCGGGTAGCAAATGACCCCTCTCAAGATCGAGGGATCAAATGCTGCGTTTTGTGGACTGTAAAATTGCGGCTCTTAATTACCTATTTTATTATATTTTTCTTCGCACTTACCCAGACTGCTTCCCTCTTCGTTCAGTGTTCACTGGAAAGGTAGGTATGTTAGTTTGGGAGAGATGGGAGAGATGGAAGGGAATGGCGATTGGGAATGAACGTTTGATCGCGAAATAATGAGCGAGAATGGATGACGCGTGGCGATGGTACTTGCGAATAGCTGCGAGATTTAAAGTTCACTTTGCGGTTTGATTACTAAAACTGTAAAGGCGGTGCGGTTTTAGGACTTCTGTCCTGTGCGGCGAGGTAAATTCAACTGAGGCAGAGGGCACCAAATAGGTAGTTTCAAAAGGCAACATGTAACAATAAAGGCGCGAACAACGCTGCTAAATATCTCATACAAGATCCTATCAAATGTACTGTGTGGTAGGCTTATGAAATATTCGGATGGCATAATCGGCCAATATCAAACTGGGTTCCGTAAGGGGAAATCTACAACTGATCAAATCTTTTCACTGAGACAGATACTGGAAAAAACAATAGAATTTAATGTTGATACATACCATCTCTTCATAGATTTTAAGGCTGCCTATGACACGGTAAATAGAGAAAGACTGTACAGAGCCTTGGATGAATTTAATATCCCAAGAAAACTGGTAAACTTAGTAAGGCTCACAATGTCTAATGTTGAGTGCCGAGTCAGAATACAACAGGATCTGTCAGACACCCTAAAGACCTTCAATGGACTAAGACAAGGAGATGCACTTGCCTGCATTTTATTCAATTTAGCGCTGGAAAAGGCCATCCGAAATGCAGGTATACAAACCACAGGCCATATTTTTAACAAGTCTGTTCAGCTCCTTGCTTATGCTGACGATATAGATATCATCGCACGCTCAGAATATGAACTAAAATCGGCGTTTAAAAGCTTAGCCACGTCGGCAAGGAACATGGGATTGGTCATCAACGAGGGGAAGACAAAATATATGCCCGTACATGGACGCCAGAAACCACCAAGTATACAGATAGATAATTATACATTTGAAACTGTCAACGAATTTGTATATCTCGGTACTATGGTGACAAATGATAACAATGTATCCAGCGAAATCAAAAGAAGAATAGTAGCTGCAAACCGATACTACTTTGGGCTACAGAAGCATATGAAATCTCGCCACCTTACCAGAAGAACTAAAGTCCTGCTTTACAAGACCCTTATACGACCTGTTCTTATGTATGGTTCGGAATGCTGGACAATCAGTAAGGGTGATGAAGGAGCCCTAGAAAGTTTTGAAAGGAAGGTGCTGCGAAGGATTTACGGCCCAGTCTGTGATAATGGAGAATGGCGTATCAGATACAACCAGGAGCTATACGATCTTTACGAGGACCCTAATATCTCCAAGGAAATCAAAACTGGAAGACTCAGGTGGGCTGGTCATATCCAGAGAATGAGCGAAGGAGATATTCCAAAGCGAATTATGGATGGTGCACCTGGGGGTCGGAGAAGAGTTGGAAGACCAAAGCTTCGATGGCTGGATGGAGTGGTGAAGGATGCAAGCACCATCGGCATCCGAAACTGGCGCAACGCAGCACAACACCGACAGTCATGGAGGCAGGCTCTGCTGGAGGCCAAGACCCGACCTGGGTTGTAGAGCCACAGATGATGATGATGATGATTATAAATAATATAATTGCTTTCCGCCCGAAGATTTTATGCGTCATTAGAGAATCAAGGCCTACTAAAGCACAGGTCTGGATGGGCAACAGCCAAATTACAAAGTCAATGCCGTCGCCAAGAAAAATTTTCTGTTTATAATAATCTAATGATTCTTTATTTACTTGCTTGCGGTAAAACAACATACAAATCAGCAGTAACAACAAATACAATAACAATCAAAGCCATTTGCAAACTATCGTTGTTTGTTATTATGGTGAAATTCTGTAGAAAGCTGTAGGAAAGGAGTGTAGGAGTGAGTCGGTGTGTCTAGAAGGTTCCGAAAAATTCTAGAAGATTCCACAAAGCTGTAGGAAGTTCTAGAAGGTTCGATAGGGCCTTACAAAGTTCTGGAAGTAGTGGCGGAGTATGTCGGTGAGTCTAGATGGTTCCGGAAAGTTCAAGAAGGTTTTATAAAGCTGTAAAAAGTTCTGAAAGGTTCCATAAGTCTGTAGAAAGTTCTGAAAGGAGTGTAGGAGTGTGTCGGTGTATCTAGAAGGTTCAGGAAAATTCTAGAAGATTCCACAAAGCTGTAGGAAGTTCAATAAAGCTGAACGAAGTACTGGAAGGAGTGGCGGAGTAAGTCGGTGAGTCTAGAAGATTCCGGAAAGTTCTAGAAGGTTTGATAAAGCTAAAGTACAAATTTCTGAAAGGAATGGTGGAATATGACGGTGGGTTTAGAAGTTTCCGGAAAGTTCTAGAAGGTTCGATAAAACTGTAGAAAGTTCTAGAAGGATCCGTAAAGCTATAGAACGTTCTGATAGAAGTGGAGGAGTGTGTCGGTGTGTCTAGAAGGTTCAAAATGCTGTAGAAAGTTCTGGAAGGTGTGGCGGAGTATATCGGTGAGTCTAGAAGGTTCCGTAAAGTTCTAGAAGGTTTAAAAAAGCTGTAGAAAGTTCTAGAAGGTTCCGTAAAGCTGTAGAATGTTCTGATAGGAGTGGAGGAGTGTGTTGGTGTGTCTAGAAGGTCCCGGAAAATTCTAGAAGGTTCCATAAAGCTGTCCAAAGTTCTGGAAGGATTGGCGGAGTATGTCAGTGAGCCTAGAAGGTTCAATAAGGCTGTACACAGTTCTGGAAGGAGGGGCGGAGTAAGTCGGTAAGTATAGAATGTTCCGGAAAGTTCTTGAAGGTTTTATAAAGCTGTACAAAATTCTGAAAGGAATGATGGAATATGTTGGTGGGTTTAAAAAAATTCGGAAAGTTCTAGAAGGTTCGATAAAAACGTAGAAAGTTCTAGAAGGTTCCGTAAAGCTGTAGAAAGTTATGATAGAAGTGGAGGAGTGTAACGGTGGGTCTAGAAGGTCCCGAAAAATTCTAGAAGGTTCCATAAAGCTGTACAAAGTTCTGAAAGAATTGGCGGAGTATGTTGGTGAGTTTAGAAGGTTCAATAATGCTGTAGAAAGTTCTGGAAGGTGTGGCGGAGTAAGTCGGCGAGTCTAGATGGTTCCGGAAAGTTCTAGAAGGTTCGATGAAGCTGTAGAAAATTCTGGCAGGAGGGCGGAGTACGTTGTCGTGAGTCTAGAAGGTTCTGGAAAGTTCAATACGGTTAGATAAATCTGTAAAAAGTTATGGGAGGAATGACGGAGTATATCAGTGATTTTTTAAGGTTCCAAAAAGTTCTATATGTTTCGATAAGGCTGTAAAACTGTTCTGGAAGGAATGGCGGAGTACATAAGTAATTTTTTAATGTTCCGTAAAGTATGTCGGTAAGTCTAGAACGTTCCGAAAAGTTCTAGATGGTTCGATAAAGCTCTAGAAAGTTCTAGAAGGAGCGATGAAGTGTGATGGTGAGTCTAGAAGATTCTAGATAGTTCTGGAAGGTTCCCTATTGCTCTGTGATGTTATGGAAGGAGAAAGTTATAGAGACTTTCAGAAATGAGTGATGGAGAGTGTCGGTGAGTGTAGAAGGTTCTAGAAAGTCGGATAATCTTAATCTTCAATGTACATTATTAAAAAAAGAGCACACTGTGCATGCCGCTAAAACTCAAAGACGAGTCCCGGTACGATAACGGGAGTTTCCGTTGTTACCTGAAAGGCGGGCTATAATGGCTGAAAGTTTCGCCCCCTTGAAATTTCTAGAACAGTTCAAAACATTCCAGAGTATTCTTTGGCATTCCACCACATTTCAGAACATTCCGGAACATTCTGGAATGTTGTGGAATTTTCGGGAATAGGATGGAACGTTCAGGAACATACCGGGAAATTCCAGATTATTGTAAAAGATTCCGGAATACTCCTGAATGTTGTGGAATGATCTGGAACATTATTCTGAAACATTTAAAATATAATTTTTTATGGGGTTACCCAAATGGGGTATATAAAGGAAGTTCCGTCGTGGATTCAAACGTCAATTCAATCTCGCATCAATTCCCTGAGCGAAGCCGTATAACCGCAATCAGAGTATTTGAGAGCATTCCACAAAGTTCCAGAACATCTCGGAACATTCTGGAAAATTGTGGAATGTTCGGGAATAGGGAATCGGGAACATTAATTAAAAACATTCCAGAACCCTCTCGAATGTTGTCTTGAGCGAAGCCGGGTAACCGAGCTAGTTCATTATGAAAAAACCTTCCAGAATCTAACAATTCAGACTGGTGGCTTGTAGAGATGAGGATGACAAAAAAGGAAGGCATTATGAAACAATGGAACTCAAAAAACTTCTGAGACAATCGCATTCAAAACTTTTGGTACATTATTTCTATAATCATCAATAACTGGCAATTAACCGGTTTGCATTCGTGCGTTTGACTGTGAAATCTTGAGCATTTTTCTCCAGCACATTTTCGAAGTCGATTATCCGTTTTCTTTCGCTGTCTCTAAGTTCCCATGTTTATCTTTTGTCATGCAAATTCTACTATTTACTTTTGTTTCAGGTGTTTAAAGTTATTATAGAAGTGGCTACCTAAATTAACACATTTCAAATGACATTTATTTTTATCTTGGTTTATTGGGGAAACAAACATATTTTATTAAAATAATGATATGTTACGCGGTTCCATGAATCAGTGAAATTTCCAAATAAAATTCATATTGTACAAAAAATAAATATGATTAATTAAAAAAGGAGTTGAAAGAAAGCGAAAATCATAAAACAATGTACCTATATATCCACCAAGTAATATCTAGTAAAAGTCAATATAATAGATATTCATGCAATAAATCTACTCATTCTGACTGTCCTAAAACAGGTAAATTTCCCAGTTGGACAGCCAAAGGTCATTGTAACATGTAATTTTTTTTTTAATGTAAAAATTACATATACTTCTTTACATAGTACGAGTATAAAATGAAGTCGCTCCCGCTGTCTGTGCGCTTAGATCATCTAAACTACTCAACGGATTTTCATGCGCTTTTCACCAATAGAGTGATTCATGCGGAAGCTCATAATTTGTCAAGGTTTTGTGTAAAGTGGTTGAAATATATAAATAAAGGGAGCAGGCTGGCAAGCGGACGGTGTGGATTTGATTTAACAGATGTCGTTGGTTATAAAGGTTGGGTAATGGCGTGGCGTTGTGTTTCGTTAGCCACAGCAACGTGTTGCCGCTGCTAGTACATCACAAAATAATGATCAAAGCTAAACGAGATAAAATAGAAAAAATGGTGAAAACGAGAATATATTGTACAAAAATTTTCACAAAGCAAGGCTAGAGGATTCGTAATTAACAATTTGGGGAACGTAATTAACAGTGTGGGATGTGCAATAGTTATTTTGATAGCTTATTTCGGACTAAATAGTGAAAATTAATATTTTACAAGATTGTCTTTCTCAAAAGCTTTATTGACGATCTGGAATTTATGGAAAGTTAATGAGTCTTTTAGATATTCAGTTATTCGGAAACATTAACATTTTAATGCTGCCACATCCTATACTTAAGACAAATATTATATTATATTAATAAATCTGTAAGCTCAGGCTTTTTCCATCTAAGGCAGATAAAATCAATCAGGCGTTGCCTTCCCTCTGATGGAGCAAAGTCACTCATAAATTCGTTCGTTGTCTCACGTATGGACTATTGTAATAGTGTGTATGCTGGCTTGCCTAAAAAACAATTCAATAGAATCCAGTCCGTTTTTAATGCTGCGGCGAGAAGGATTTTTGGTGAATCTAAGTATTGCCGTATAACCCCGCTTCTAAAGGATCTTCATTGGCTTCGATGTCCTGAAAGAATAGAGTTCAAGATCTGCTTAATGACCTTCAAAGCATTGCGAGGAATGGCGCCAGCCTATATATCGGAACTATGTGTCCGACAAAACTTAAGCGATAGGCAGCTTACTCTAAGGTCAGCAGATCGAGATGTTACTAATCGTTTAATCGAACTTTCTAGGTCAATCGAGCCGTTTACTATGATCGATCTTTTCGTGTAACTGGCCCGCTTATTTGGAACAAACTTCCCTCAGCTCTTACTAATATCCAGAACTTGGCTGAATTCAAAAGAGCTTTAAAAACAAACTTATTTAAAAAATCATACCTTTCATGAATTTTAACTCCTTTTCAATCTACTATAATAAGCCATGTTCCTCAAGTTTCTGGTAATTGTTTGGTTTCGATTGCCTCTTTACTATAGTTTTATGTGCACTCTGAATTTGTATTATTTCTAAATGTTAACTGCCTCCTGTTCTATATAATTTAGTTTAAATGATTCTTGTTGAATGGCACCGTGATGGTTTATCATTATATATTGTCCTGTGCCAAAACAGCACTCACTATTGTTGTTAATATTGTTCTTTAGGAATTGCTTTGTATATTTTTGTATATTCGTTATTTCACATTATTTAATTAATTTTTTAAGGACTCGTAAGGAACACTGTAGGTTAATTTTAAGTTTATTATAATTAAGCGCACTTGAAGTGAAACATCACAAAACTGCGCTATATAAATACTACGTTATTATTATTATTATTAACTCCTCTACCAAACAAAAGCACTTGTCCTCTACAATGGCGTAGAAAAACATAAAAATATGGTGTTCACTAGTTCTTCTTACGCAATTGCATTATTTATTATTGCAACAATATTATTTTTTTTTTTTAAATATTTATTATTTTATAAACTTTAACTGTATTGTTTTGTTCCTCCATAATGTTTTTGCTTGCTTGAATTTCCTCACCAGAAACCACTAAAAAAATATTTACATCATTAGAATGATTAAAAAGGGCCTTTGGGAAACATTAAAACTACCAGGAGATTGGTGGAAAATATACCATCAGAACATTGTGATAGAAACGAGAAAGATGAGAAGCCACCTGGTACCACAGTAAGCAATTCACAAATAAAATATATTAACGCCCTTTGTAATAGGTACAGTTGAAAATAAAAAACATATTTTAAAGTGATAACGGTTATTGTTATTTGACCTTTCCAAATGCAAAATAACATTTTCATACACAATTTAAAATGATGCTATGGATATTTTCAACTTCTATAATAAGTTTCAAATTTTAAACGCACAAACTTCCAAATCACGATTCAGTGGCATAGCACTGTCTTACACGAACCCACACAACACACTCTGTGCTTCAGTTACATGCATACATCATATCATACATACTCTCCTGATCCTGACTCCTAACACGATCCGTCTCAAATATACTAATCACTTGATCTCGGTATGTCTTCCTCGGGTGTCACCGATTTCTTCCATAACACTTCCACATCAAAGGAATTTCTATTTTACCATGATAATTGCAATATTTACTTATCAATAAAAATATAATATATGTCTTAGAATGGTTTTCTTTTACGAGATGAATAATAATAATAAATTGGAAAAAAAATATCCTACGTAAGAAACCGCATACGATTTGTTAAAACTTTCTTGCGAGTATATGAATAGTTGCAGTTGGAACACGACAAAGGATGCTATTCACTGTGAGTCAGCATGTGGCTGGTTAAAAATTTCCTTCGAGTAAATGAACAGTTGCAGTGCGAGCATGAAAAAAGCTTTTCTCCACTACGAATCTTCATGTGTCTCGTCAAACTTTCTTTTACAGAACATGAATAGTTACAGTTGGAACATGAAAAAGGTTTTTCTCCGCTATGAATCTTCGTGTCTCGTCAAACTTCCTTTTACAGTACATGAAGTTACAGTCAGAACATGAAAAGGGTTTTTCTCCAGTATGAATCCGCATGTGTTTCGTCAAATCATAATTTTGACAACATGAAAAGTTGCATTAGGAACATGTAAAAGGTTTCTCACCAGTATGAATCCGTACGTGTTTCTTCAAATCATAATTTTGAGAACATGCATAGTTACAGACGGGACATGAAAAAGGTTTTTCTTCACTGTGAGTCATCGCGTGTCTAGCCAAATCTCCCTTTTGAGAAAATGAATAGTTACAGTCGGAACATGAAAAAGATTTTTCTCCAGTGTGAATCCGCATATGTTTCATCAAATTTCCATTTAGAGAACAAGAACAGTTGCAGTTGGAACATGAAAAGGGTTTTTCTCCAGCGTGAGTCAGCATATGTCTTGTGAAATCTCCCTTCTGAAGGCATGACTAGTTGCAGTCGGGACAAAAAAAAGATTTTTCTCCAGTGTGTCTGCGCATATGCATTTCGAACATTGATTTAAGAGGGCAGGAGTAGTTACAATGGGGACGAGAGAATTGTTTTTCCACGGGATGCGTCTTCCGATCTGTTAAAAAGTTTGAAATCACAGTAAACTCGGTGTAAGTAAGCACAGTAAATTCACAAATACGTAAAAAAATAAGACAGCACGATTTGTTAATTAAATAAAAAAAAACGCTCTTAAAGCGTTCCAAACATTCCTTTTTAACATCCGGCAGGTCTATGTCCATTTCCATATAAGGAATGCTCCCTTCATCTACTTCTTGAGGTCTTATTAACAGTTTATAGTAGTTAAAACAGTGAAACTAATAATATAGAGAGCCATTGAGTGACTGCAAGTTTAAGGAACTTGGAGTGCAAACCTGCAGGTTTCTAATGTCATAACTGAGTGAGAATTGTCAATATAAATAAAGTCAAAATATTAAGAATTATTGTCGCCCAAGCTAATACCGCGCGACCCGGCGGTACCAAATAATTCAAGCGACTTCACCTAAGATACAGGCTTTTTTTTACATTAACTCCACACAGGAGGCGCTGAGGAAAATAATTTCCCTCAGGGCCTACGTAATCTGGGATACTGTGTGGAGGGTCTTTTTGAGGAGAGGAAGGAATAAACATTGGTCTTGAAGAGACCCATGTTGTAGGAAGGAAGAAACACAGAGGCCGGCAAATCATTCCATAGCCGAGCTGTTGAACAGAAGAACGAGTCGAGGAAACGACCCGTTCGCATGTGACAAATGTCAACCGTGTACAAATGTTGGGCACGCGTTTGGCGTGTTTCCCGACTATGCACCGGTGCCGAAGGAATCAATGATGCTAGTTCCTCGGAGCATCTTCCATTGTAATACCGGTAGAACAAGGATAGCATTCCCACTCGACGCCTGTGCTCTAAAGAATGCAATCCGTCTGTTAAGATGGTAGAATCTATCAAACGGACCGCCCGTTTCTGCACAGAGTCGAGGCTGACACATCTTACTTAATAAAATCGACTCCCAATGATTCAAAAGTTTGACGAGAAACGTGGTTGAGATTCTAGCTAATATTTGAATTTAACATTTTATATTTTTACACATGAAATCCAACTTACTGGCTAACCGAGTACTATCCACATGCAAAAATGCATGTGTAGAGTACTTCAGCTCCTGCTTTATATCTGGGATGTCAAAATCTATATCCGTATACGGCATTTTACCCCCGCCTTCTTCATGGGACGCTGGTTCTGTCTTGATGGAAACAGTCTCTTTGAATAGATCCATGGTACTGCTTTGGTTTTCAAACGTTAAAAGTTTGGGTCTAAAATGGTTTACGGCCAAATAAATAAATCTGAAAAAGAACATTGTATCGTTTGGAAATAAATATACATTGTTTCGTTTTGAATATTCTGTCAAAACGAAGAAGTGTATAACACATTAGAAAATAGGGACATAATATTATTAAACTTAAAGACATGTAAAAACGGTTGACAGAATCACCGTCAATATTCGGATTACTCGGAATATTTATGGTTTTCTTGTGTGACGTATTTACATTGAGCGCGGCTAATTAATATAATCAGTGTCTTCGAAATACTAACCTCAAAATAGGTAAATCGACAGTTTAAATGTACTGAAATAAAATGCCAAATGGATTCCCAAACCTAGGTGTGCCGATTGGCGTAAGTTAAGCTGGGTAGCGTTAGACGCAGTGCAGATATGCAATCTTTAGCACAAATTAAAGAACAGTAACGGCTAAGTTTGGTTTGGAATAATGACAGCTACCAAAATGAATAACGTGATTAATAGTGGGAAGAAAATATCAGCATTAGAACTTACCAATAACTATCAAGAGCATGGGATGATTAATTTAACCGTGTTGGAAACAATGTAAGGGGTATTAAGTAGAATTTGACATAATAAACAGGATGAAAATTGATTGGCAGTGTAGAAAGCGAGAAAGCGTGCTTCAACAATATTTATAGGTTATTCATAAACAATAAAGTGTCATAGACAATAATCATAATTTTATTGGAACAGGTACAGAGTATCTTTAAAAAAATGTTAACAGAGGAAGGCAGAAAGGATGGACCTCCACACCAGTGGCGTAGCGAGGGGGGGCGGTCCACCCGACAAAGGGGTGACACTCGACCGTGGAAAAAAAATTACGAAGGATATTGTCACCAAAGTATTGTATACATGAACACGGTCTGTTATTTTCTTTCATATGTTCCCCGTAGAGTGCCCCGAATTTTGTGCCTAGGTCTTTTTATAGGCGAATGTACCCTATATTTGTGGAGAAATCTGAAATTCTCTAGCCACTCCCCCCCAATATATCTAGATTGTAATTTTCGATATTTACATTTATTATATTTCAGAGCTATTTTTTAAATTAACGCATGAAAAAGTTTGTTTTTTGTCATGAAAGTTAGATTACAAAAAATAAATGTTCTTTTAAATAGGCTGGGTTAAAAGTTTGTTTATACCAAATAAAGTAAGTGTGAGAAACCGTGAACGAGTATACGTGTTTCACCGTTGGGCGCAAGAATACGAAAATTAAGCGAATGGTTATACTTAGGCACTATAATTTCCAAAGTGGGTGTTCGAATATCCGTTAAACTTTTAAGTTATAATAAGTCAGGCACGGATCGAACATCATTACATATGACTGGCAATGTTGTAGGAAGCTTGAAAACAAGCATATAGGTCCGAGTGGTTTTAAATGAAGTTATGTTGTAAATGACATCATTTATTACATTTGTATGTGCATTCCGTGAAACACCAATCATTTCTGTCAACTGTGGGTTCTAAGTTGAATAATGTATCTTTCCGACTGCAATAGTAAGAGCGTGCCTAGCACGAGAATGGCCTTTCTCCAGCGTGGGTTCTAACGTGAACATCCATATTATCTTTCCGACTACACGTGAACGTACATTCCGCGCATGCAAATGGTCGCTCTCCAGTGTGGGTTCTTGTGTGAGATACAAGAGTGCCTTTCTGGCTGCATCTGTAAGTGCACTTTGAGCATGAGAATGGTTTCTCTCCAGTGTGAGTTCTAATATGAGAAACCAGAGAGCTTTTCTGGCTGCATTTATAAGTGCATTTTGGACACGAGAATGGTTTCTCCCCAGTATGGATTCTAGTATGAAAAACTAAATCCTTTTTTTGTCTGAATCTTTCAGTGCATTCCGAGCACGAAAATGGTTTCTCTCCAGTGTGGGTTCTCAAATGCACAACTAAATTTGTTTTAAGCTTACAACTGTAGGTACAAGCAGGGCATGAAAACAATTTCTTCGCTGTGTCATGTTGTTTTGAATGCAGGTCTTTTATATCAATAATGGACGATTTCACCGAAACGACGTCTGGAAAAAAATTTAATTCTATGCATTCAACAGTTTTACTCATTGGAAGTAATCTGATTCTAATTTTGAAAATCCGATATCTTCGAATAACAATAAAAAAGGTATAATGCCAAAAATTTAAAAAAACAATCAAAACCTGGCGAAATCAATAAAGAAAAATTTTACAACATTTTGCAAAAAACCTCATAGAAACACATAATAATTCAATAAAACCTAATCCATCTCAGTACAGGACCTCCTGGTGAAGAGATCTGAGAAAAACATCATGAATAATCAATTATTGAATTATTTATTATTTTAATAATAAGCTGTTTGTCTCTTACAAATAAATAAATAAATTATAGGTACCTACTTAAAATTTGTCATTAAATTAAAATTAAAACAGCTAACCTTGACTTTGGTCCATCTTTTCCGAATGGACGAAGCATTCCTTTTTAATACCAGAATAGTCTAAATGTAGTTCAGAGTGTGCATGCTCCTCTGCCGCTAGAGTTACCGTTTCAAACTTGATCGCAGAAGCGTCTTGTGTCTCCTGCTTTACAACACCGCACTGCAATATTGCTTCACAGTGGTTTATTGGATTCTCTTCTTCGGGGATTGTCTCCGGTTCAGACTTTATGACACCGACATCTGAGCTCACAAGATCCATTTCAGGTAAACTGCTTTCTGCTTCTGATCTTGGCAAGATATTCTGGAAAACGAAAGGAATGTCATATTCATATCGTATTCCAAAAATACACTGTCAGTCAACCGAACTGAACCACTTGGCCGTTGGACCAATTTAACGGGAACATAGATAAATTAAAAAATTGTCATGTTTTACAACTTGACTTCAAACACGTAAAAGAAAGCATCTAAAAATAGGCTGTTGTCACATTTTTAACGTATTAATTGCTTTGCTCCAAAAACTTGTTTTGTTATGTGACAGTTTAAGCAGATATAAAAAACAATATTGTTGTGATTGTGAATCGTAATGGCGGAATGAATAAAAGGCTCATTAGGTGACGAATTACATTCACTTGGACTTCGATTTGTTGGTTCCAAAATAAACGAAGACGGATAGGTAAAATGATGTCATAGACAAATAACACCAAAGATAAAACAGTCTAGTATTTTTTTAAATAGCTTTTCACCCATTTTCAAATAAGCTTTTCTACACAGCAGTCATAAGATGTGGTTGTGGAATATTTGGAAGTGTAGATCTTGGAGGAAGTAATATGTACAAAACTAAATACTGCATAAAACTAAAATAAATAAACTAAAACTAAAATAGTATTCCGTATAATATGATTGTG
The DNA here is from genome assembly GCA_929108145.2 of Limnephilus rhombicus. NCBI lineage: Eukaryota > Metazoa > Arthropoda > Insecta > Trichoptera > Limnephilidae > Limnephilus > Limnephilus rhombicus. Next base: position 19,072,546 of record OV815289.1, on the reverse strand, counting down.
CAGCAGTTTTTTTTATAAAATCCATGCCACACACAGCTGTAAAAGATAAAAGATTATCACACGCCCAATATCGCTCTCCATACAATCCCATCAGACCTGTCACACCTAAAGCCTCGATGACATTGAGCGAGTTTACAAGCTAATATCTGTGAAATTCACTATCTGTAAGTAAAGTCTCTCAGTGTAATCGTATTTACTATCTTACTAGCACTAGCAGATTGTGGACAATCTACGAAAAAAGTTAAAAAGTGGTCAACTTTACTCGCTACACGCTTAAGATGGCGGCCTACCAACAGCTGATTTCGTAATTGTCTGAATATGTTCACGCTGGAGCCGTTATTCTCGTTACTAGCTCGCATCAAGCTCGCCACCAGCACGTAGATTATTGCGTAATGCTTGAAGCAAGCCACAAGCTTCCTCTGTAGACTGTCAAAAAGCTTGGCTCAAACAAAAACTACGCGCAGTATTGCCAACTTACCAAAAAACTACGTACCTGAATGAAGCTGGGAACATACTAGGCCCACGCAACGCCACGCGACGTAGGTAGACGTCATCATTTCCATATCTGGACTACTTACCATCCATACATTTTCTATGGAAACGGGTGCTTTAGAATCACACTAGCCCCACGCAATGCAAACCGACGCCCCCTACGCGACGCGGATCTGCCGCAGCCAGATCGGCGTGGGCCATGTGGAAGGTGGAGGGGGTATGGTCACGCCTACTACGAAATGATTTTACATCTTTCTGGTGTTATCTAAGCATTTAACGTTATGTTTCGCAATATCTGTGGTTGTTTTTTGACAGATATTATTCAAAAATGGATGACGAACAGTTCATTGAAACTGGACGACACGAAGTTATTTATAAAATCAAATTACAGGATTATAGAGATTCTGCATACGCAGTGCAGCTTGGGAGGAAATTTCAGCCATTCATGGCATGACTTTCAATATTATACCCCTATAATGAATGACAATCAAACATGACATAGACACACTGCCAGTCTTTCTCTGATCCGAATGGACTTTCGTGTTTTCTTTTTTATGTCATATTCAATTATGCTGTGAAGCTCTTCAAATACCACTTTACTCATACGCATACGGAAGTACATGAAGAATCGTCCGTCATCAGATTCTAGTTAATTAGATTAGTTAACTAGATTCTACTAAAGTATGGAACTCTCCAAACATTTGTCTTTGTTTGTTAATGTTGTGGACCCAAATACTTCTCACTTTTTTCTTTTTACGAGAATATCGATTTAATAATAATAATCGTAGCAAATCATCTTCAAATTCACTTTCAAGACATGGCAAAGCTGTCATCTGCTGAGAAGAGAATCACATAAACATAACCTAAAAAATAAATGTCAAATGTGTCAAATCAAACGCGCCTGCGCACAACCAGAGACCCCTTGTCACGTGGTCACAGCGACGCGTACGTACGTCGGCCAGTGTGAACGGGACAGGAACGTTGCGTCGCGTTGCGTCTGCTCAGTATGATCCTTGCTTATAACTACTATTGATAGCGTCGGAATCTTTAGCGGTTAAAGCAAGGATCATACTGAGCAGACGCAACGCGACGCAACGTTCCTGTCCCGTTCACACTGGCCGACGTACGTACGCGTCGCTGTGACCACGTGACAAGAGGTCTCTGGTTGTGCGCAGGCGCGTTTGATTTGACACATTTGACATTTATTTTTTAGGTTATGTTTATGTGATTCTCTTCTCAGCAGATGACAGCTTTGCCATGTTTTGAAAGTGAATTTGAAGATGATTTGCTACGATTATTATTATTAAATCAATATTCTCGTAAAAAGAAAAAAGTTAGAAGTATTTGGGTCCACAACATTAACAAACAAAGGCAAATGTTTGGAGAGTTCCATACTTTAGTAGAATCTAGTTAACTAATCTAATTAACTAGAATCTGATGACGGACGATCCTTCATGTACTTCCGTATGAGTAAAGTGGTATTTGAAGAGCTTCACAGCATAATTGAATATGACATAAAAAAAGAAAACACGAAAGTCCATTCGGATCAGAGAAAGACTGGCAGTGTGTCCATGTCATGTTTGATTGTCATTCATTACAGGGGTATAATATTGAAAGTCATGCCATGAATGGCTGAAATTTCCTCCCAAGCTGCACTGCGTATGCAGAATCTCTATAATCCTGTAATTTGATTTTATTTATTTATTTATTTATTAATCATTAACGCCCTTATGGGCTTTTACACACATTTACATTTTTATGTTTTAGTGCATACAGGTGTGTTTAGAATACAAAGAAAACATGAATAGTTTTTACACATGGTACATATAAATAAAGCTGGTAAGTAAAAAGTATAGCATTATACAATAAAGAGAAAAAAATCAGTTTTATATGTATATACGTATATAACAAATAATAATAATGGTGAGTTTTTAATATATGTGCAATTTATGTGTTGAATACATAGCGAAGTTGATTTTAAACAGAAATACATACTACCGACTTGCACCGCACTAAAATTAATATACAAAACAATTCCATTTTGACCAATTAATTTATCGTCAGAATTTCTGCAAGGAATTCAATTTCCGAAGACGAAATACTTTATACCATAAATATACCAATCCCCTTTATACTGAAACCATGGAATAATGTCAGATACTTCAGTAAACTATCACGGAGAGGACAAATGAGTTCGATAATATAATATAACAGAGTATCTAATTACAATCAAATTAAAATGTTAATCAAAGTATAAGTCGTTAAAGTAAATTTGTTATTATTACCTATTACAACGATAAACAAGAACAGTTTTTGTAAGGTTTGTTTATAAATTATAAATTACTAACCTTTATTACGCCCTATATTGTAGGTGTTTTGACGGAACTTAACTATGAGGGTTTACAATAAACTGTGCACACAAAATTTCAAGATGGGGATTTATAGTTCTATTGTAACTGTTCCAATATACTGATTTTAAATTTGGACACTGACAGATGACGATAAACATCGATTGAGTTATATTTATTTCCTAGTCGATGAAGCCTTTCGATAGGCGAGTTTTCGAAGTAATTATTAGTAGGCGCGTTAACGAAGTAAGGCGCATTCAATCTTGTATTACGGGTAGGTACTCGCAGTTGGATTAGTTTGGTTAAATCCAGGGCGTCCAGTCTGCCATTTGAAATATTGAAAAGACAAATTAAATCACTCATTGTTCGTCTTGAAGTTAATTCATTTAATTTTAGTAAGTCCATTAAAAATGTGTAGTTAAGTTCTTCGATTGGAATTCCTAATTTATAGTTTATAAATCTCAAAAACTTGTTGCACTCTCTCAATTTTTTGTTGGTGAATCTTATAAAAAGGAGCCCAGATTGTTGAATTGTACTCTAAATGGCTTCTCACTAACCCAGTGAACAGCAATTTAAATGAATTAATTATTTTAAAGTCTTTTACCGTCCTCAATATAAACCCTAAGCTTTTCATGGCCTTGTTAGTTATTTCGTTTATATGAGAAACAAAAGATAATTGATTGTCAAAAATAATACCTAGGTCCTTGATTTGTTCAACTCTTTTTAGAAAGATGTTGTTGATGCTGTATAGGATTTTTAATTCGGGCAAAAGTTATTGTTTGACATTTTTCAATATTGAGGAAGAGTTCATTATGGATGCACCATTCTTGTAGCCTCACAAGATTTGTTTGTAATACGCAACAGTCATTGAGATTAGTAATTGTTTTGTAAATTTTAAGATCATCAGCAAATAAAAGTATCATAACTCCATCAAAGATTGTAGTTATGTCGTTGATGAACAAGGAAAACAGCACTGGTCCCAGATGTGACCCCTGGGGAACTCCGGAGAAGATTTCGAATTGATTTGAAAAGTGCAAGTTGAGTTTGACTGAAATTTTTCTATTGTATAAATAACTTTCAAACCATCTCAAAATATGCCCCGTTATTCCAAGGGATTTTAATTTATGCATAAGTATTTTGTGTGAGACTTTGTCGAAAGCTTTGCTAAAGTCAGTGTATACCACGTCTGTTTGAAGACGATTGTGCATATTATTAAATAAGTATTCCTGATAGATCATCAAATTTGTGAGAGTAGACCTTTTTGACATGAAACCGTGTTGTCTATGTGAAATTACTTTATTAATCTCAGGAGATAGTTTAGAGAGCAGAGCAGATTCAAATATTTTCGGGATCGACGACTGGATACAGATAGGTCTATAGTTGGATATATCGGATTTATCACCCTTCTTGAAAATTGGAGACAGAAAGCTTGTTTTCCATTTATTCGGAAAGATGCCAGTTTTTATTGACAAATTAAAAAGTTTAGTAAGAGGATAAGTTAAGATTGATAAGCATTTCGATAAGAAGATTGGAGGAATGTTATCGGGACCAGCCGATTTTTTCGGGTCTAGGGACTTTAATTTATTTCTAATATCACTTTCTTCAAATATACATTGATTGAAATCGATCTGGTTATCATTAGATGTTGTGGCGTTGAATAATGGAGAGTTGTTTGCAGAATCGTAGACTTTGCTGAAAAATTCAGCAAACAGATTAACGATTTCTTGGGGATTATCGGCCATTTTGTTATTTAAATACATATTAGAGGGTACACCGGAGTCATTATTGTTTAGTAGGTTTGAAAATTTATAGATATTTTGAGGGTTGGCAAGAGCCAATTCTTCGCAGTTATCGATGCACTTTTTGTAACATAACTTGGAAATTTTTTTGATGCTCGTTCTTAGTTCACAAAATTTTGCGTAATCAATAGGATCATGTGATGATTTGTAAGCTTTATGAGCGATTTTATAAATAACTTCGTGCCGTCCAGTTTCAATGAACTGTTCGTCATCCATTTTTGAATAATATCTGTCAAAAAACAACCACAGATATTGCGAAACATAACGTTAGATGCTTAGATAACACCAGAAAGATGTAAAATCATCTCGTAGTAGGCGTGACCATACCCCCTCCACCTTCCACATGGCCCACGCGGATCTGGCTGCGGCAGATCCGCGTCGCGTAGGGGGCGTCGGTTTGCGTTGCGTGGGGCTAGTGTGATTCTAAAGCACCCGTTTCCATTGAAAATGTATGGATGGTAAGTAGTCCAGATATGGAAATGATGACGTCTACCTACGTCGCGTGGCGTGGCGTGGGCCTAGTATGTTCCCAGCTTTAAAAGCGCAGATAGACATTACACATCTTACGCCGTAACCGCTCATGAGGCGGTATACGAAAAGTTATGTACCCTACTCTCCAACGAAAACAGGAAAAGGAAAGGGGGTCATTTTAAGTACGGAGTTGCCTAGACCGGTGAATGATATATGTCAAGTTGATAGATTCAGTACAAAAAATGTGCATTCCGTGGGCGCTCACTAATTTATCTGACCCCTTCTCCTACCATAGGAAGAAATATTAGATAGCGTCGTGTGAATGGTACCAAGACCGTAGCCAGGGGGGATCGACGGCGATTGACTCCCCCCCCCCCCGAAATTGACTATACGGTGCGTGGAAGATTTTTTAACTTTTTACCTTTTTTTAACAGTTGAGAATACAACAAGAAAGTGTTTAGCTAATGCAATTTTATCTGAATGTAAATCTTTGGGTGTAGATTGCGGATATTTAACCCTAGAAAGATAACCTTATTCTGCTGTACGTAAAAGATAACCATACGCTGCAGAGGCGCATAATATATATATATTTTTTTTTATTAAATACCTACGTAATGTATTTATTTAGCTGATTATTTTAATGTGTGGTTAATGAACTAATAATAAAAAACTTTTTTATTGAAATTATTTATTTATTTTAAACATTTAACTTAAATCAAAAAACCTCTAGAAAAAATCAACAAAATTAACCATATTCTGTTTACAGGAAAATATTGTCACAAATTTATATCTTTTTTTAAAAAACTATTTTAATTTACTAATCAACTATAAAAAAATCAGTCAAAACTAAAATTATTTGGCTAAAAATTTTGTTTAGAGGCATTCAAAATTTGGTTTAGAGGGTTTTGGCGCAAGTCATCTTTGACATTATTTTTTTTTACTTAACCCTCCCGTTGCTGACAGGGGTTGCCATTATTTCTAAATTTACTATTCTCCATGTAGAATTTTTAATAGAGACTTAACGATTTCGATATTTTTTGTATTCCTGCAAAACCGATAAACGCATATTCGGCCATTAAAAAAAATATAAAATTGTCCTAGATTAAAGCGTAAAAAAATATTTTGTTACTGTGTAGGTATCATTCCTTGCCTTGTATGATATTTGTTGCTCGCTGGAACCACATCTACGACAAAATAAACTATGAGAAATGCTCCATCTCTCTTCCGCATTAGTTCGCTTATGGATATGGTTCCCTGTTCTACTCGCACCTCGGCAATTTACGGCATCTCGTTCCCACGCACTACATCGAAAGCTGCATAAGGGTGTAACGACATAGGGTCCTTTACCTAGGCCACCTAGGGCGTCGCCAGTCTGGCTGACCCAACCAGCTGTGTTTATTGGGGTTTAGCTACAGTGCGTGTCGAAACACTACAGCGGACGGTAAAAAAATAATTTGAATATTAAAAAGTTTGAAGTGCGGTTTTCTTAGTATATCGTTCCATTCTTGTGATATTGCCTTTCAATAACTGTGTCCATAATGACAAGAAGGGTTCTAACTGATGAAGAATTATTAAAATTTCTCGAAGATGACAGTGACATTAGAGAAAGGGATAATGATAATGAAGCAATTTATCAAGAGGATCTTTCTGACGTGGAGGACCACGTTGAGGTCCAGGAGGAGTCAGAATCTGATGAAGACATCGGAGAAGATGAAAACACAACAACATTTGTGGCTAGTGAAGTTTTCATGACCTCAAAATTGGGCATGAAGTGGAGTTCAGTGCCATCACCACTGGCAAGAAATAGAGCGCACAATATTGTAAATACGAATCCTGGCGTTCAAAATGAGGGGAAAAATAAAACTACCATCCGAAAGCCTTTTTGTTAAAAAAAAATCGGTGTTTTGTTTTTAGTTTTATTTTTGTTATTTTGGAACCACCCGGTTACAATTCGCTTCGTCGGCCGCCGGTCACACTGACCTGCCGGCAGGTACCAAAGTACCGACTAGGAAGCTAGTCAAAGCCGTCGTGGCCGGAGCGTTTGTTGATGAATGATTTTATATGAAATTAACTGAATAATGATATTTTTTTAACGGAAATACATTAAACATGTAGGCCATAAGAGTAATTTTCCATCAAACTAATGAATAAATGGGAAAAGTGGCATTTAAATAATAAAATCCCTGGGGTTGTAGCGTCACCCCTCATGGTACCCAACGTTTTGTTTTGCATCTTGGCATGCCGAAGGTTAACCAAAAGCTGCAATACCGTCTTTTCTTGGCTGGAGGTTCTTCTTCATTATCTCTAAAGTTCTGTACATCCGGAGTCGGAAGAATATTGGTGATATTGTCTCGCACACGCTTGAGAAAAGTAGGAGCTTCGAGTCTTTCCGTCATCCACGGTTCAGATAAATGAGTGCTTAACTTTTTCATATATTCCCTTCTATTTAGAGGCTTTTCATTTTTCGCTGGAACGTTGTGACAGTATGTGACATAAGAATAGACGAATGCTTCGTTCAGTATGCCATAAAGCATAGCCATTGGCCACCTACTGGTTTTCCTTGAACATGACATTGAGGAACACATTTGATCGAATGTGTCCACCCCGCCTTTTCCAGGCTCTGAAGATACTGGTGGAGTTATAATGTCTTCATTTTGTGTATCATTCAATTCTTCTGGCACCTCATCATCGATGAACTCATCTTCATAGTCACTCTGCATTTCATCTTCACTCACATGATCTTCTGTTTCACTGCCACTTTCCTGATGTCCATCATGCTCGCTCTCTTCATCTTCAGCCATAAATCTCAATATTGCATCATCAGATAGTATTCTTCGGCTCGTCATAATGGAGGTAAAAAAAAATCATGTTAAAACAACAACAAAAAATACCTATAATAAACATGTAATGTAAATATAAAAAAAATTATACTTTTACTAAAAGTCACTCAAAAGATAACCATGCGCCTTCGGAGCGCATTACCTGGTCATAACTGCAAAAATCTGGTACTTACCGCGTAAAAACGGCCGTCCCGCGACGCTGTGCACCGACGACTGAGCTAACAAAAAAGGACAGCTAGATGCGCGCGCTCATTAGAAAGAGATAGCGTTTTTTTATTGTCGCGGGCGCCTCTGAGGCGTAGGTTATCTTTCCAGGGTTAATCGGACAATGATACGATGGAGTTTCTTCGATGAAAAGAAGTTTTAAAGTTGTGCGTGCAGTAATTCGTGAGTCACATCCAGAAGCCTTGTACGTTCATTGCAGCTCACTGCAGTTGAATTTGGCACACTGTCATTCATGCCAGGTTCAGCATATTCTAAATACTATTGGTACTAGAAAATCGGTTGGAAATTTTATCACGTCCTCGGCAAAACGAACCAAGTGCTTTGAAGAAAATATCGAAAAAAATCCCTGAATCACAATGTAAAACCCTTACGGCAATGTGCGAGACCCGTTGGATTGAAAATCATGATTGTTTGAAGATTCAAGAAAATCTATAAGGCTATTGTTGATACACTCGAAGACTTAAGCAGTGACATGGCTTCTGAATCATCATCAAAGGCTTGTACTTTTTTGAGATCAGTCATTTCAAATGATTTTGCTATAAGCTTATGTTGCTTGGGAATGTTGTTTCCATAGACACTGACACTATGCGAAATATTTCAATTTCCCCTATGCGATTTAGCAGCTGTTTTAGATCAACATGTCGATTTAATTATTGAAACTAATAAAGATGCTCGTCAAGATACTGATTCAAAATTTGCTAAACTTTACAAGAACGCTCAGAATTCACTCAGAACTGTAAACGAGGAAATCAAAATCCCGCAAATATCTTCACGCCAAGCGCATAGGGCAAACTACAACAAAAAAGATCCTGAAACCCCTTTTAAAGTTACAATCCTGATTTCACCTTTACATGATTTGATTGATCAGCTTCGATTGAAATTCCAAAATTCTAGATCCACATTATCATCTCTCAACATTTAAATTCCATATCAAGAATATTACTTTGAGCTCTATAAATACAATTTGGAATTTGACTCTGTAAAAGCTGAATTAGAAATGTGGAGAACAAAGTGGCTGAAAGAATCTGATTTAAATCGACCAATATGTGCTAATGCTGTCGGAGAATGCAACTAGGACCAGACCTTATTTTCAAACATTGACAAACTTTTGAAAATCTTGGCGACACTCTGCCTGTTTCCACTAGTACCCTTGAAAGGATTTTCTCTTCACTAAAACGCCTCAAAACTTATTCAACTCATCTCATCAGCAGCCATCTGGAGCCAAAGGTTGACCCCAAAATTACAATCCTTCTTATTTCACTTAAAAACATGAAATATATTTTTAATATTTTAGGTATTCCTGCGCAAATGAATAATACCTACATAATGTGAAAAAATCGTTTATCGCAGGAAAAAAATATTTTGTTATATATAGGTAATATTCCCTGCCCAATAAATGGACAAATAAAAAAAAAACAAAAAAAATAAGAAAACGAGATTTCTATGGTTTAAATGCCCAAGCGTCGATGACACGTGGCGAGTTTACAAGCTACTATCTACTAAGTTTAAAAGCGGGTAAATCGGCGAGTGAGATTGTCATGATGACACACCAAACTGTCCACTCGCTCAGAAGTCAGAAGCGTAGGAAACTGAGGCCGCTGCTAGCGCCAGTAACAAGAATAACGACGCTTGCGTGAACTAATTATTCAGGTTTTTGACAGTCGAAAACAGCTGTTAATCGGAAGCCATTTTAGAAACATAAATAAACCAATCACGAGCAAGCGTGTAGGCGAGTAAAGTTGACGACCTTTCAACTTTTTTTCGTAGATTGTCAACAATGCTAATGCTAGTCGCTGCTACCCTATATAATCAAAGCTGCTACCTAGTAACACGATGACACTGGGCGAGTTTACTAACAGATTGTGAATTTCCCAGATTTTTTTTTTTTTTTTACATTAACTCCACACAGGAGGCCCTGAGGAAAATAATTTCCCTCAGGGCCTATGTCATCTGGGATGCTGTGTGGAGGGTCTTTTTGAGGAGAGGAAGGAATGAACATTGGTCTTGAAGAGACCCATGTTGTAGGAAGGAGGAAACACAGAGGCCGGAAAATCATTCCACAGCCGAGCTGTTGAACACAAGAACGAGTCGAAGAAACGACCCGTTCTCATGCGACAAATGTCAACTGTGTACAAATGTTGGGCAAGCGTTTGGCGTGTTTCCCGACTATGCACCGGTGCCGAAGGGATCAATGATGCTTGTTCCTCGGAGCATCTTCCATTGTAATACCGGTAGAACAAGGATAGCATTCCCACCCGACGCCTGTGCTCTAAAGATTGCAATCCGTCTGTTAAGATGGGAGAATCTATCAAACGGACGGCCCGTTTCTGCACAGAGTCGAGGGTATTTTTTAGGTATTTTGGAGCTCCAGACCAGAGGTGGCTGCCAAATAAAACCGTGGGGCGCACTTGCGATTTGTACAGGGTTAGCAGTTGTGTACTTTTAAAGTATCTGCGGGCCCTGTACAGTACGCCCAGTTTTTGGGAGGCTAACTTTACTCTGTCTTCGATGGAGCCCCCATACCTGAGCTGGTCACTTAGGGTTACACCAAGCATATCAATGGAGGGCCTGTTCGGAAGATTGCTTCCATTGAAAGAGACTAGATTTTCATTGCGATCCCTTTTAGACGTAATCAGACAAGATTGGGTCTTTGAAACATTAAATTCAACGAGATTATTTTTACCCCAAGAGAAAACACTCTCGAGGTAACCGTCCATTCGTGCTTCAAAGCCTTACGAGCTATTGGAGTTTGTGAGCCCTTTGGGGGCTTGTCAAACAAAAAGCTATCATGAACTGTACTGTCATCCGCAAAACAGTGAATTGGTGCACATGACAAAAGGTCGTTGATGTGCAACAAAAACAGAGTCGGAGACAGAACCGATCCCTGCGGGACGCCAGCATTTATCGAGTGAGAGGAAGAGGTGAAACCATCGACTACCGTCTGAATCGACCTCTCCCTCGATAGATAGTAGCTTGTAAACTCGCCACGTGTCATCGACGTTTAAGACAGAAAAATGCATGGGCTCATCAGCCGACCTACTTGGTCACGGACGTTATGGTTGATATCTTGGCCTGTAGAGAGTAAAAAAATACACAGGCCAGGAAATAATAAACGGTTTGAGGTTAATGTCAATCCACTTGGGGGGGGGGGGTCTTGTGAAACGTTACTATGCGTTATGAGGGGGGGGGGGGGTTCGAACAATGCGTTACGTAACATGTTTTTCTCTATTTTTGATAAAAAAAACTAGGGAATTAAAATTTTCCATGTTGGCAATCCTTGTCGTTCTGGAAATCTCTTGTTTTATTTATTACCGCAAACGCGATTAAAACAAGAAAAAGGGTATTTAGGTGACTTTCCAGTACTTTGCGCAACCTAATTGCGACTTTCAGGTAAAAATTGTCACTTGGGCGTTACGTAACGTTTAGGGGGGGGGGGGGGGGGGGGGGTACACAAAAACGTTATGGTTCGTTACATGGAGGGGAGGGGGGTTCGAAAATCTTCAAAAATTGCGTTGAACACCCCCTTGACACCAAGGAGTTAATTAAATTGTACGCTGCAAAGAAAGCTAGAAGACTAAATTTAATTTTATATTTACAAAAATGTGATAAGATTGATAAAAAACACCATTAAATTTTTTTTTTTTTAACTTTACGTATTTCTATAAACACTGTTCCACCAAACAAAACTCCCCCCCCCCGCGGAAATTTTTCTCTGGCTACGGCCTTGAACGGTAAAAAGCATAAGCGCTCGCGATTCAACGGATATCTGCTCGCGGTTTGTAGCTGTGCCTGTACAAAGCTTTAGACCTTTTTTGTTCCCCATTTCCTTCAGCTTTGAAGCTTATCCTGATTGGTGTTGCAAAACTCCCGCTGGAAATGGCCAGTGCTTACTTTTGAGATTATTTTTTTTAATCTTACTTTGTCTATGGTTATGTCAAATGTCAATTTTCAGCGTCCATTTTGCTTTCTAACCTTGAAATCTTCGCACGCAGTGATCGATGTTCCGCCGTTCGAAGTAATATTGTATTTATACTATACATTAATTATTGCGTTAAATTTACTTATTAAAAGATTATTTCAATAGGTAACCATAACAATGTTATCACAAATATCTTAAAATTCAAGGACTTATTTTTGTTCTTTGTTCAAGGCTTTGGAATTGCCCGCCGCGCTTCACCTTATTGTAAGTTCTTCCTATATTGACTATGTAAAACTTAAGTTCCTTAATTGGTGCTTGTTTATTGTGAGAATATTTCGCTTGGCGCTTAAGGGTATTCTCAAAATATATTTAGAAACTTCACACCGATAGATGGCGTTAATTTCAATATTATCGAATAAAACGCTTTCTACACGTTATGCTTTTTAATATTGGGATGAATTATTGGTTTGCGGCCGTACATAAGGTATAGCAATCTGTTTAAATAGTTTTTTATACCTATAACTTTATAATATTAGAAAACGGCTGAAAAACACACAGTTTTACTACAAAATTAACACGTAAAAAATATATTTGCTACAACCCCGCGTGCGATCATACAGAATTTTTTTTACCCAACCGAAACATATTTGCGATAAACAGTGCATTTCGTAAATTTAACGCCAAAACGTACTAGTTCAAAAGAGACGGAAGACTAGAGTTTGTTGAATTTAGTAAATTAAATCAACACCCGGGGAGATAGAATAATTTATAAAAAGGGTCAGCTGAGCTAAAAGAGCATATATTGCGGTTGCTGGCGTTAACTGGATCTTTTTTATAAAGACCGCTTGCAAGACTTACTTTTCTGTCAACGATGTTCGGGCTACAGAGTCCGTATTACATGGTTCCAGAAAACTGTATTGTATTTTTTTCCAGTGATTTATATTTTTTCCAACGAAAAGTTGTAAGTTTTATGGAGGTTTCCGTAAATATTATGTGTCGCTGTTGAAAATTTCGCACTCCTTCAACGCCACCTGTAGTTTTAATAGCCCTTTTCAGCGTGTAAAATTAATGAATTTCGACTTAGATACTTATCGCTTCTACAGAAAAACGTCAACAGTGGGTACTTTTTTCTTGTATGGAAGTTGTTTCTCCTTCAAAATAATGCACCACATATTATAATTTTTTTTATGTCTTCCCTTCACGAAAATTCTTCGAGATGTATCAGTAGCATCACTTGCTCAATGAAGAACGTTGTAGTACAAATTATATTTTGAAATAATTTAAAGTGCTTGCCCACTTAAGAGATTCCGGTCATTTAAAATTATCGTCGATAGGTATTGAACCAATGTCTTCTGTTCCACTCCGCGCTCCCCTCAGGGGAACTGAGCGAAAGGGACAACTGCATATCGGGCCGAAAATACCTAAATAAAATCGTCAAAATCGATGTTTTGTAATCCCCATTTTTCTTCTCCAAAACTGGATCAATTTAATTTTTTTTTTTTCACTAACTGTATTAGAAGAAAATATTCTATGTCGGTACGTTTTGCTTTTTTTTCAAAATACATTGTTTAGTTTATATACTGAACGTCTTTTGACGGCGTTTAAACTAGGCAATTTTATTCATTTTTGGAAGGTCCTAACTTCTACAAGAAGTAAATTATCAAAAAAAAGCAATACGTACCGACACGCTAATGGTCAATATCTGTATTATGTAAGCTTGCTCTTTGCTCTAGGGTCAAAATCCAGAGAGATAAATGGGGAATACCTTTGTATGGAAAAAACGCCGCCGGTATATCCTCTTAAAGACCTCTAAAAAAGTGGAGTAATTTTAATCACTTTTAAACATTTAGTTACTATAATAGTGTTCAATGAGATCGCGAAGTCAGTATAAGTATAATATAACATAAGAACTGTGCCTGACGCAGCTATAAAAGATGTGGCTTGGCGTATTTCGGCATATCGCTCGTCGTACATTCCCAATGATATTCCGAGCAATATGCTGAAATAGGCCTAGCCACATATTTTATCTGCGCTTGTGGTACCGCTTTAAGTGTTATATTACATGAAATTAAACAACTTAAAATACATATATTTTTTATTTGTGATTAAGTGATATTAGTTACACTAAGTATTGGATAAAATCAACATAGTTTTATTGTGATATTACTCTGAATCAGAATAGAACGGTAATAAAAATAATTTTTCGCAAATTAGCGGGATAAAATGCGCTTAAATCGCCAGTAACTAACTAACTAACCATCACGCCGTTTCTCCACAGAGGTAGGCAGAGAGGACGGACCGCCAAACAACTCGGTCTTGGCACACACTCTTTACCTCATTCACATTCATACATCGTCTCATACACACTCTTCTATTATTCTGACTCTTGACATGGCCCGACTCAAGTATCTGATTCACTTGATCGTGCCATGTCTTCCTCGGGCGTCCTTTACTTCTTCAACCATTCACATTGCTACTAGCCTCAAATAGCCAATAATCGTTTTTTGTGAAAAATCACCTCAATGGCGCTGTACAAATAAATATATAAATGAATTAATATTACTGGCTTACAACAAAGATTTTTTTTTTTTAATTGTACAACAGATTTTTATCCAATTACTGTACAATTTTCTCATTTTAACAGTCTTAACACCTAGGAAGATGATTAATGTACAAAAAAATCTTAAGGCTATCTAAAGAAGAGTTATATATATCTAGTGTTTATTTCGTTCAACAGCACCATTCCTCTTGTCATGCTATGCTGTGCTAGAACATCTGTTCTGCCGTATGGTATTTTGAACAAGTCGTGTCGACGACTACGGCTGAAATTTTCAGGCACGTATAAGCCATAACATTCTAAGAGGAATGGGCTGTCAATACGATTATGGATTATGTTAAAACTAAGAATTGCAAGATTTGCATAACGTCTAGTTTCCAAGCTAAATCTATTTGTTGCCTCAAGTAATTCCATATGGTGCATGAATCTCGGGTACGTTCCATTCATCCGCATATAGACATACCTAAGGAATTTTTTCTGAACTTGTTCTAGCATATTAATATATTTCGCTTGGTGCGGAGTCCACACACCACTGGCATACTCCAGCTAACTTCTTATGACTCCATAAAACATGGCTATCATTGCATCTGGGTCATCAAATTGCTTACATATTCTGATGATGAAACCCAGGAGTTTGTAGCATGCTGGAGTGAGCCGTGATATATGATCCGAGAATGTCAGTTTGGGATCAAAGACGATACCGAGATCTTTAAAGCTATTGACTCGGCATAATGTTTTCCCTTTAATGTTGTATTAAAAAACTATGGGCTTCTGGAAGCGGGTATATGTCATGGTTACACATTTTTTTATATTGAATTCTAATTTGTTTTTTACTGACCATTCTGCAATAGCATCAAGGTCAGATTGCATTTTTAAGCAGTCATAGTAACAGATTATTTCCATCAAAAGTTTGAGGTCATCTGCAAATAGAAGACATTTGCAATATTTTACACAAACCTGGATGTCATCTATAAGTATAAGGAACAGCAAAGGACCAAGGTTTGAACCTTGGGGAATACCTGATAACGCCGGGAATTGTTTAGATTCATGTCCATTTATTATTACATATTGACTTCTAGCTTTTAAATAGGACGCGAAGAATATAAGTGTTTGTTGATCGAAACCAAGTTTGTACATTTTAAGTAGTAAAATATCATGATCAACTCGATCAAAAGCCTTGGCAAAATCCGTATACGCTACCAGCCTTACTAAAAAAAAACCACAGCGCGACCGATTAACTGTGTTATTGCAATAACATAAATAGAGCTCGTATACACTAAAAGACGTTTTATTACCAATAACGTTTCTTTCGTGGTCACGCTGTTAAAACGCATTGAAGATGTGACAAGGTTGTATATGGTTTTAATTTACAATGAAACAATGTTGTTTTAATTCTTCTTCGCTAGGGGCATTATTGGTGCACCTGTGCATATCGGCCCGCGATGACAAAACAGTTCGGTGTGTTTATGGCGGGATATGGAAAATTTTGTTAGTGCCTAAATGTTGTGATTTTACTAAATAATTTCTATTGTAGTGACGAATTTACTCTCTGTTCACATAATTGATATATTTACCATATTATTTGTGTGGTTTACATCAGTTTAATCAAGTTATTGTACAAACGCCGTACTTTCAAAGTTGAACTGTCAGAATATTGTTTTTTATAGGTTACTTAAGATAAAATTTTCATTTTAGATCTTTATTTTAAGAGAATTTGTTAAAAGTGATAATTTTTTATAATATTAAAATCTAATACATGTGTTCGTAAACGTATCAAAAAAATTAACGTCTTTAGAGATGCAAGAAATCTGTTTTAAATTTCGGTATTATTTCTAAGTTATTTTTTTGGCAATAAAAAAAACTTTGAAATTTTTTATTATTTTTTTATTGTATACACGATTAAAAAGTGAGGTGATAGTTTCCTTCCAAATTTATTACATAAAAGGACTGTGTTTTTTAAATTATGATTGTATTTAAATTTCTCTACATTTTGGTCAAAAATGTTGTGGGAGGAAATTTTTTTCCATGTTTTTCCGAGTTTGAATCATAAAATATGGCAGTTTTTGAAAGCTAAAGTGTATTTCAAATACTCAAATCTAAAAGGTAATTTTATCTAGTTTTCATAAATGGTATTTGTTTGTACGACACCTTCAAAAATAAGAAATATATAGAACATTCAAAATACTATGGAAAAATTACAAATATCGTTCGGACATCAATGGTTAAAACAGATATAAACTACCCTCTCAGGCCGTGGAAACCATGTGTATTTCTTTCAAAGAACAAATTTGTAATTAGTAATGTTTTCACATCCGCGGCCGTTTGTCAATTGAATAAAATTTTCACTGGGTTTTTTAGTAAGGCTGCAAATCTATTTGGTGTCTCAAGTCCAGTCCGACGGCCACCAATCGCGAAAATGTTAACAAATTTGAAACCGTGGATTTTCTTGGCATGAAACCGTGTTATTTACAATTATAACTAGTGACTTTCATAAAAGACTTATAGCTTGTGAATTATGTTACTGGCTAACAACCACGATTTACAATTATAACAAGTGACTTACATCTAAGCTCAAATATGATTGAAAAGGTAGTTTTTTTCTAATACCAGGCCTCATTTTGCTGACAACTTTTCAGTTTAATTTCAATAAAAAAACTAAATGCTTTATCGTGTTTAACGGGCTTTTCCCCCAACGACGCAAGCTGTATGTACCCTCGTACGTGTTTGCTTTTTTCTATGTTTGTCAAAAACGATAAATGAGTGATATCTGTCAAAAGGTTAGGATCTGTTCCTTTATATGTGTGCAGCTAATTTATCACACTAACAAAGTGGTGAGTATTGCTATATCTGAGAAATGGTTTCTCGTGTGCTCAATCCAGGACACATTTACAACTTCATTATAGGTACGTAATAAAAATAAGTTTGTATTATGATTTTGCTAATAGGTAATAATAAATTAATAATAATATTATTATGAGACGATGTAGGAATGTGAATATTTATTTATTTATTTATTTATTTATTAACGCCCTTTTTCGGGGCTTTTACATATGAATAGTAAGAAATATACAGTATTTATTGTACATAACTGAACTGCCTTCGTAACAATATTTTATATTTGTTTAAAGATAAATTGAAGATGTCCACTGACTTGGTATAATTGTTTCCCTCCATTAGTATTCGGGGTAAAGAGGAATACATATGGTAGTTAGTTCCAGAATTACTGCACTGAAATAAATCCTGACTTCTAGTATTACGTAGTGGAATCCGGAAGCTTATCAATTCGAGCAATACCGGACTGTCAACTAAATCATTTAGAATTTTATACAGAAATACCAAGTCAGTGAAAGTTCTTCTGTCTGACAATGTAAGCATATTCATATCATTCAAAATAGTATTGTAGTTCAACATAATTGCTGGAATACCCATTTTAAAATTAAGAAAACGTAAGAATTTGTTTTGTATTCTTTCAACAGCTTGTACATGTATATTGTAATATGGGTTCCAGACGGGAGAATTGTATTCAAGTTGACTTCTAACATATGCAAAATATAACAGTTTTATACACTTAATATTGTTAAAATTTCTAGTTAGCCTAGTTATAAATCCCAACATTTTTAAGGCCTTATTAGAGATTTCTGTTATGTGGTTAACAAATGAAAGATTAGATTGGAAAGTGATGCCCAAGTCTTTAATTTGTGTTAATGTCTCCAGAATATTGTTATCAATGTTGTAATTGAAGATCACTGGATTTTTTATTCGAGAAAATCTAACTATATGACACGATAGTGAAGGGTAAAAGAAGTCGGAGACGCCCGAGGAAGACATTTCAATTTGAGTGGCGGGTTAGGCTACCGCCGCCCCGGGAACCATTTATTAAAAAACCAACATCTCCAACATACGTAACTCCAAGGGGTTCATTATGTTTGATGACTTAGCAGGGGTTCCCAGGAAAGGGCGCGAAGCGTGATGGTTACACAGTAAATAAATAAATTAGATGATAATTAAAGTAGGTACCTAGGAACCTACCTAGCAAATCTTTGTAAAAATAATAAGTATTTCACTCATTCTGGGATTCGTTTCTTCCCAGAGTATTTGTAATTTTTATAAAATGCATGCCTAATGTTTTAGAATAACGCAAAACTGTGTTTGAGAAAATTGTGTTATTTATTTATTTTTACAATAGCTACAATAGGAAAATAATTTCCTCCAGGGCTTATGTCATCTGTGTGGATGGTCTTAAAAGAAAGGAAGGAGAGGATGTTCTGAAGGAAAAAGGCATGCAGCGTGGCTAGGTATCTGGGGTCAGTGCAGTGGGTCCAGGAGTGACGGACGTATAAATCCATCCCTCTCACTGCGGAGCAAAGCGATGGGTCAAGAGAAAAGTGCAGGAAGCCTCAAATGGTCTCCCTCAACCAGTCCCTCCCGATCGGATTTATGGAAGGCTAAGCACCTCTAACTACCTATATCACTGTGTCTTGAGGTATTTTTTCGCAGAAACCAAGTGAATCAATTATATTATTTGAGAACGATCACTCGAAATAACAGTAGAAAAGACTGACAAATCACGTTATGTGACAGAATGTAGATACCCGCGCAGTTTGATCTACCTATTCATTTTATTGTTTAGTAAATCGCAACAACAAAATAACTAGGCAAGTCTACCTACCTAGTGATAGTTACAGATTTATGAAAGTTCTAAACTATTACAGCGGCCCTTTTTATCATTATGTAGTTAGTTTTGCCACTTTTACTGTGTGTCTCGACCACAAATATTCCCTGCGCACAGAAACAATCATAAAAAATCAGAAAAGAAACTTGACATTTTTTCGACAAATATAATATCAAACTACCACACCATAGGAATGTGCTAAATGCGTTCACGAGACGTGCATAATCGGGATCGCTCGCACATAAGTTTGTCGCCTTCTAACATGCGGATACCTATTCCTGCGCCCCGCGCCCCGCGCAGGGTGTAGCGGAATTTAGCTACCCGTGTCTAACGTAAATCTGATGAAAAATATTTATCTTTTGAAATAAACATTGACGACCTCCGTAGTCCAGTCGGTAAGACCCTTGACTCACAATCCAGAGGTCGCGGGTTCGAACCCGGCATGCGCAAATACATTTTATTTCATTAATTTGTGTTATTTCACAATGAATTCATTTAAAATAATATATAGTATATTTGCGCCATGTTCCAGAATGGAAGATACTATCAGTATCGCCCTGGTGTAAGACCACCATTGAGAATTGAAACGTTGCTTGAAAATGGCTTTAGCCGTGTTTAGTGACCAGATCTGAATAGCCAGGTACTTCCCAACCTTCCTCTTCCCCACCTCCTTCCCCTCCCCACTACCTTCAGCCTCACAACATATCCCAATTGGGGATGCCATAGTCTCACTGGCTCCAGACGGGAGCAGTTGAGATTCTTGTGCGGTATTCACTGTAAAAAAAAAAAAAAATTGTATACATTTTCTTGAGTATTGCCGATATTGATGGCGATTCTCAACCGTTTTCAAATGTCAAACGCGAGCTTAAAATACAGTCACAATAGTTATTACCTATATCCTTGTTTCAAAATATGAGTTATCTATACGACTTTAATGCTTTGGCCAAATATTCCAAGCAAAACCAAATATTCAAAGCTCATGCGAATTAAATTTCCGTTATAAATATGATTAAATAAAAGTGTGGATACGCAGATCGTAATAGTTAAAAAAGGTAATTCTACGATTGTTGGTAGAAAATTTTTACAAGTTTTCGGTATCGGATTGAGTGGAATAAATTCGGTAAATACCAGTGAGATTAGTTGTGATAATCAATTAAATTTTCGTGATAGTTTAAAGAAAAAATATGCTCATGTGTTTTCAGAAAAATCGGGTAGGCTTATAGGTTATGAAGCTAACATCGAAGTTATTTCGGAGTTCAGGCCAAAGTTTTTAAATCCAAGACCGTTACCTTTTAGTTTACGTGGTAAGGTCGAGGAGGAATTAAATAAGATGTTACGTGAAGATATAATTGAAAAGGTAGAAATAAGTGATATGGCTAGTCCGATTGTTGTTGTAAAAAAGAAAGACGGTTCAATTAGAATTTGTACCGATTTTAAAACCACATTAAACCCTATGTTAGCGAAGTTGAAATACCCATTGCCTCGTATAGAAGATTTAATTTCATCTTTAAATGATGCAAAATTTTTTGCTAAAATAGATTTGCGTAATGCCTTTGGGCAGATTTCGTTGAACGAGAAGTCGAGGAAATTATGTGTGATAAGTACGCATATAGGATTATTCGCGTATAAAGTCTTGCCTTTCGGTTTGACCACAAGCCCAGCAATATTTATGCAAGTCATTTCGGCGGTAGTCGGCAGACTTCGTAACGTTCGTGTATTTCTAGATGATATTTTGTTGTTTGGAAATTCTAAAGAGGAATTATTTTCTATTTGTGAATCAGTATTTAGCAAGTTAAGTGATTGTGGTTTAACTATTAATGAAAATAAGTGTTCTTTTCTAGAAACAGAGATATAATATTTAGGTTTTAGAATTTCGCAGAAAGGGGTTATGCCCTTAGAAAATAAAATTTGTGCGATTACTGAAATGGCAGTACCGAGAAATATTTCAAAACTAAGGAGTTACCTCGGGGTTATTTCTTACCATAGATCTTTTATTCATAATATTTCAGGTATTTTGTCTCCATTGTATAACTTGTTAAAAAGGGTAGTAAAATATGTATGGTCTGAGGAATGTAATATTGCGTTCGAGCGAGTTAAGAAACTGCTGACGTCAGATAATATTTTAGTGCATTTTGATCCAAATTTACCGATTAATCTTATTTCAGACGCATCTGACAGATCTTTGGCAGCGGTAATTTGTCACGTATACGATAATGGTTTAGAGAGATTTATCGCATTTGCTAGCCGTTTATTGTCAGAAACAGAAATAAAGTACTCTATTTTAGATAAGGAAGCATGTGCTATAATTTTTGGGTTGAAGAAATTCTTTCAGTACTTATACGGCAATAAATTTGTTTTGGCTTGCGACAATAAATCATTAGTACACATTTTGAACACGGATAAGCAAATTCCCGTGTTGGCCTCTAACCGTTTGCAGCGTTATGCTTTAATATTACAAACTTTTGAGTATAGTATAGAGCATATTAAATCAGGTGATAACAAAGCGGATTTCTTATCACGGATGCCGATTAATAATAAAGATAGTTTAGATGTTTGTAGCTACGATATTGATGGTAGCGATTATTTTTTAAATTATATTGATAGTTTAAACGTGAATACAATCGAATCAGAGTTTTTGAATATAATCGAGTCAGAAACAACATTAAATGCGGAAACAATGAAACAGTTTTCGAGTAATGATGTAAATATAGCGAGCATTATCGAGTTCGTAGCTAATGGTTGGCCGGATAAAAAGTTTTTAAAGGATGATTTATTGAAATTCTGGTATTTTAGGAATAAATTATCGACTTATAATTCATGTTTATTTTATAGTAATACATTTGTAGTTCCAAGGGAATTAAGGGAAATTATATTGAATTTTTTACATCAATCGCATTTAGGCATTGTAAAATCGAAAAGTCTTGCTCGAAATTATTTTTTTTGGCTCGGAATGAACAATGATATAGAAGCAACTGTTTAACAGTGTGTAAAGTTGAGTTGGCACCTTGGCCAATCAATGGTTTAATCTGACTTCATGGGACCTTTGGGAGGTCATAATTTTTTAATAATTGTTGATGCGACTACAAAATGGATAGACTGTCATATTGTAAATAAAGTAGATTCGTTTTGTACAATAAAAATTTTGAAAAGATTATTTTCTATGTTCGGAATCCCGGAACAAATTGTAAGTGACAATGGTACAGCTTTCACATCGACAGTTTTTAAGGAATTTTGTCATAATTACAATATAGAATCATTGACTTCAGCTGTACAGCATCCTGCTTCTAATGGTTTAGCTGAAAATGGGGTTGAAACAGTGAAGAATTTTTTGAAAAAAATATGGTAAATAATAAATTTCCTACTGATTTTGAAGATAAACTTTTAACGTTTTTAGTTGATATTAGAAATACGCCTTATGTCTACGGGCATTGAGCCTAGTAAATTAATGTTGGGTAGGAAGATTAGATCAATTTTTAATACGATTATTCCAATAGTGGATAATGTTGAGAGTCAAGGTTTTAAAGGGATTGACAACACGGTTAAAAACAAAATGTTATTGAGCCAGCATAAACAGAAAAAGTATTATAGAGGAAGAAAATTTAAAAAGTACTTTGATGTTGGTTCTAAAGTTTTAACCAGGGATTTAAGAAGTAATAATAATAAATGGATTTTAGGATTTTTTTTTAAAAGATTGGGGAATAGGATTTATTTAGTTAAAATCATGTCTACAGGACAAATATGGAAACGCCACCATGATCAGATTTCAGAGAGGAAGGTTAGGTGGGAGGAGTGTGACAGGTCTGATGATTTGCTGGACCTGGATCCACTCTCGGATGTGGACATGACCAAGTTTCCTAATTCCTCTGATTTTTGCAGGTCACCTACACCATGGGAGGGGAGGTTACGCCCTCGAGGTCAACGCCCATGCTACACGGATGGAAGATCAAGAATATAATTACATATACTGGGTTGAAATATTTAAATACTTACATTGTATAAATTTGAGAGTAAAAAAATATATGTAATTAGGATTTAAGTGTGGGGGTGTGATATATGTGTGTGAGTGTGACGGCATGAGAGCGAGACAGCGAGTATGGAGAAGTATAAAAGGGATGTACTGGCTGTTGTGCGCTCTCTCCAAATAAACCTCTTCAATAATAAACATTGTAACATTAACAGATGTTATTACTACCCGCACTACAATACATCACAAGGCGGAATACTTATTGCCAGTAACTTTTCTTTCAGGATGGGGATATGAACATTGTCATATGCTCCACAGATGTCTAAAAACACTGCAATGCAATATTCATTTTTAGATAATGCTAATTTGATATCTGTAACAAGAGAGGAAAGGTTGTCAAGGGTACTTTTACCCTTTCTAAATCCAAACTGGGAAGGGGAAAGAATTTGATTTTTTTCTACGAACCAGTCCAATCTATTCTTAATCATTCTTTCAGATACTTTGCAAAGAGTAGAAGAGAGGGCGATAGGTCTGTAGCTCGAACCTATGCTTGGATCTTTGCCACTTTTGCAAATGGGAATGATATTTTGAATTTTCCAGTCTGGGGGAATAATGCCAGAATCCAGAAAGACATTGATGAGAGAAAGAAAGTAGGAAAGAGAATTGTCATCAGAATGACGGATGAATATATTCAGGATTTCATCCTTGCCCGGAGCTGAGTCATTGAGGATTTCAATGGCTCTTTTCAACTCATCAAAGGAAAATGGAGCATCTAACCACGAAGAAGATTTTAAAGTGAAAGGCAAAGAAGGAAGTTCATCAAAATTAGGGACATAAGGGGGAGCTATTTTATTAATAAAATCATCCATCCAAATAGCAGAATTATGAGATGGCTTTGGCAGGGAAAAGGAAGATCTAAACCTGCGAATTATGGACCAAACCTCCCCTGCTGGAGTAGCAGGGGATATATTGGTACAGAAATTACGCCAGCTGTTTTTTTTTGAAACGGAATGTACGTTTAGCAACAGCTTGGGCATTCTTGGCTGAGATGTAATTATCCATAGTCGTCTGTTGGCAGTATGTCTTATTGGCCGCTTTCCCCTCCTTCAGCACTCTAAGGCATTCCTCATCCCACCAAGGGGGAGGGCGAGCCTTCGAGCCTACAGGAGATGATTTGGGGATAGACTTGTCAGCCGATTTTAGAATGGAATCAGTCCAAGATTTATAAGAGGAGGTACAATTATCAGAAGAAGGGGAAGGCAGGGAGAGGGAAAGATCCTGGGTAGAGTCTCTGAAACGGGACCAATCTGCTTTTTTGTAATAAATTTGGGCTTACTTTTAAAGTGATTGGTATCCAACCGTTGAGCCAAATTCAAAATCATGGGATAGTGGCCACTGCCGCAGGGGTCTGAAGTGATTCGTCAGGAGATTAGTGGATAGATACTCGGGGAACAGAGGGATATGTCCACCGCACTAGGATTCTGTCCAGGGTGACTAAACCTTGTTGAGGATCCGTCATTTAGGAGACATTATGTTCAAGGAGTCCAATAGGTCAATTAATTTGACACCTGAGGGATCCGAGGAAGAAGAACCCCAGAGTGGGTAGTGGGCATTGAAGTCACCCAAAATGACCAAGGGAGAAGAAATTTTGCTAAGCATGTGAACCCACAGTGGAAGGTCAAATGGGGTAGAAGGAGGGATATAGAGAGATACAAATGTAATATTGGAGACAGTGGCTGCCACTAATCGGAAGGATGAATTTGGGGGTTTAATGGAAATAGGGGAGA
This sequence comes from Limnephilus rhombicus, assembly GCA_929108145.2. Taxonomy (NCBI): domain Eukaryota; kingdom Metazoa; phylum Arthropoda; class Insecta; order Trichoptera; family Limnephilidae; genus Limnephilus; species Limnephilus rhombicus. The sequence continues at coordinate 19,047,472 of OV815289.1, read as the reverse complement.
AGGGGAGAGAGTTTTTGATGAAAAGGGCTGCACCACCCTTCCCATCAATGCGGTCGTCCCGCAGACATTGATAGCCACTCACTTTGAAGAGTTGAGATGGCTTGAACCAAGTCTCGGAGACGGCAGCAATCGATATGGAATGTAAATGTAGAAGGCGGATGAGGTCATCCTTATTGGAGGTTGCGCTTCTACAATTCCACTGCAGAATTGCTGCTGTTGGGGCAGCCATCGGGAAGAAGAGAATACAAAGAGGAGAGTAAAGAGGCAGCGTTGGACGGTAGAGAATTATTATTGTTAATAACAGAGATAAGTAGCATGAGAAGAGTTTGAATAAAAGAAGAATTGTCATAAGAAGTATTGTTGTTTATGGAATTTGCATTTAGATCAGGATTGAAAGCACTGCTGTTAGTTGAATTGAAGTTAGAAAAGACGGGGTTTTGAGGAAATAGAGAGCTGATGTTACCATTTGGGAACAAGAGCTGGGAGTTATGGCCAAATTGATCATATCCAGGGGTTTTAATTGGACGAGAAGTTTGTTTTGTCATTACAGTTTTCTTGTAAGATAAGTTTGAAGGAGCACTAATTTGGGGTTGAGAGGCAACTTCAGCAAAAGATTTTTTAGAAGGAGCTATTAATTTGGAGGCATAGAAGTAAGAAACGCTATTGGAGGCCATATAACTTTTTATGTATTTTTGGCGAGAAAGTTCGGGGCAGGATGGATGAGTGGCTGTGTGCGAGCCTGAACAATTGACGCAAGTGGGGGAATTGGAAGGGGAGGAGCATTGGTCTGCTAAATGATTTTCTGCGCATTTAAAGCAGCGGGGAGAGGAGCGGCACGATTGTTTCGAATTGCCAAACCGACAACAATTGAAACATTGGATTGTCGGGTACGAATAAATTTCCACCGGGAGAGAGTTGTGGAATAAATAAACGTGAGAGGGAAGGGACTGTCCTTCAAATGTCAGAACTACAGTTTGTGAGGGTTTCCAAACTACAGACTCAGATGATCGATCTTTGAAATTAAGACGCCTAGTCTTAATAACTTTTCCCGAAGATGCTGGAATAATGAGTTCCGAGATAAACTCTTCTTCAGATAGGTTTACAGGAATACCTCTATCGAGACCCAAGCGAGAGATATTGAAAGAAGGCATATAGGCTTTAAATTTTTTTGCCGAGAGGGAGTCGATGGAGTTTATGAATTTATTGGATGTGAACTCAACACAAATGCGAAATCTGCCCTCTGATCGGATACCACCTGGGGAAATGCTAAGTGGTTTTTTTCCAATGAATTTACCAAATTCAAGGGGATGAAAGGAGTGGCCAGGAGAGTTGTTTTGAACATAAACTATGAAGGGAGCTTTTGCTGAAGTCGGATACAAATAAAGAGGAGAAGCTACAGGAACTGAGACCTGCGAAGAATCAGTTTTTGGAAGGTCGCAAACTTTCCTGTTTTTTGGAGTAGAAGATGGAACTTGAAGGTCTGTTATCTCTACCTCACTACCAATGTCAAAATTTGAAGGGTCAGGGGGAGCGGGATCAGGGGGTTTCTTCCCCATGGCAAAGGCCATTGGGGCAAAAGGATATAAAACAAAAATAAAATAACACTTACTGGACTTGGTCAGCAATAAACGAACTCAAAAGAGGACAAAAAACAAAAAATATAACTGACTAAATGCAAAAATTCGATTTTTCGTATTAAAACGAAAAAAACGCAACAGTGTTTTTCAGCTGTCAAAATTCGAATCCTGACTGGAGTTCTCTATTGTCTTGTTCTTGTCTTCCCACTTTGAGATTTCTACCCCTCCTCTAGTAACGTCATAGCATCTATCACAAATCACAACCATAAATATACTAACCCCATCACACTCACGACAAGTAGGAACTAATGAGAAATTTTAAAATAATTTTAACGTTTATTTATATACTTGCAACACTGGTTCACACTGACAGCCTGACAGCAGCTTGCATCGGAATTGGCTCGGAACATTTATTTATGGCTCGGAAGGGGATTGGTTTATTTATGCTCGGAAGGCGGCCCGCGAAGTTTTGCACGCACAATTTCTAGAATATCTTGTAAGGTAATATTATTGCATACCGGGAATGGTTTATTTATATGTTCACCCAAACCTAACAATTATTAGAAACTGCAGCTCATTGTTTTATACTTCGATCGTCCAGTTGATTAGGCAGACATCTTCAGATACTACCTTTTGAGTTTTGAGGAAAGCAATATTCGAATGTTCACCACAAATCTAATATTATTCATACATGCCTGTGTTTAACATATTAAATATGCCATAAAATGACATCGGGAGGCGTAACAGTGCGGCAAATTAGTAAGTGTGACATTTTGAAAAATCCTACTGGTGACCCAGAAAACATCAACATTTTGTTTAATTGATTACAAGTTTTAGTGCATTGTAATTGATTTGGTGGTGTTTATGAGTAATCTGAGGGGTAAAGTTCGGTTTATGGGCGAAATTCCTAAAAAATAAAACTAGTTATTTTTATACTAATTTGGGGTCGGGGAATCCGAATCTGAAAGAATTAGGCGGCGGCAAGCAATATTAACTGAATTACACGACTTTAAAAAATTTTATACACATACAGGAAAATAGCCATTTTGGAAGCATTTTGATTCCTAGAAAATCAAACTAGTTATTTTTATACTAACTATGGGCCGGGGAATCCGAATCTGAAAGAATTAGGCGGCGGCAAGCAATATTAACTGAATTAAACGACTTTAAAATTTTCTATACACACACACATGAAAATAATCATTTCGGAAGTATTTTGACACACGTAGTACAAAGATCATAGAAAAACAAGATAACATAGATGTTTTTACCACACAAAATTAAGTGTTGCCATTAAGCAGTAATATTAATAACGTAAAATAACATGTTTATATTTTAAGTAATTATTTTTTATAAATTTTACTCACTTTTGTATCACAAACCATGTTACATAAACCCGGCGTAGCTGCTAAACTACTTGAAAACAGGGATGTTTTTTTGCCGTGACGCGAGCAGGCGGTATAAAGGGGCACAAACCATGTTACACAAACCTAGCGTAGCCGCTAAACTACTTGAAAACAGGGATGTTTTTTTGCCGTGACGCAAGCAGGCGGTATAAAGGGGCACAAACCATATTACACAAACCTAGCGTTAGGTTAGGTTAGGTTACGGATTTTTAAGACTACGAATTTTCATACTTTTGGTTTAAGAATACGGCCGTTGAGATAGTCGTAATTTATCAGGTTAATGTGTTATGTGAGGAATTATCGTGTCGGAAATTATTGATATAGGGATAAATATTTTTGAGAGCTGGTAACACTGCCGGCACATGTTTTTGTATATTCCTTGTTTTTCTATGATCTTCGTACTACGTGTGTCAAAATACTTCCGAAATGATTATTTTCATTTGTGTGTGTATAGAAAATTTTAAAGTCCTGTAATTCAGTTAATAATGCTTGCCGCCGCCTAATTCTTTCAGATTCGGATTCCCCGGCCCATAGTTAGTACAAAAATAACTAGTTTTATTTTATAGGAATTTCGCCCATAAACCGAACTTTTTCCAATCTGAGTACTGTACCAGATCATGAAGTCATAGTAGAAAGCGTAAGAACAATTTGTATATTAACTGTAATTATTCGACTGATGTTTTGTCATTTACGTACCAGGTATGGGGTATACTTTTACATTGAATTGCTCAATCAAATAAAATTTCGATTTTTCGGAAATGTCTGACTAATAACCTGGATGATCGATAATATAATCCTTTTTTGGTAAATATCGGTTCGGACTGGCCACGCTTATTACGAATAATTTTTAGAAAAAAACTTGGTAAATATCGGTTCGGACTGGCTACGCTTATTACGAATAATTTTTAGAAAAAAACTTTAGATTCGCCTTAATTACTATAAAAGGAAACTTTTTGGCTTTGGGGCGGCGGCAAACAATACATTTTAATTTTCAATTGCATAAAATTAAAATTCACTTCGCGAACCCACACGGCGAATCCGCGGCCATTTCTGTCACTGTTGTGTTGTGTTGTGTTGGTATCCCTGATACAAACTAGATACGACTGTAGCCGACTTCGTGAATACATGAAAAGGCGCGTAATTATGAAAAACAGAATTAATAATAATATAATGTAAACTAACCTCTAATCAGAATCACTTCAGAGTCTAGCTGAGGCACTGGAATCATGTTGGATTTCATCGTCATTATTATTATTTATTTTTTTTACATGATCTCCACACAGGAGGCCTTGAGGAAAATAATTTCCCTCAGGGCCTATGTCATCTTTGATGATGCTGTGTGGAGGGTTTTTTTTAAGGAAAAGGGAAGGAGAGGAGAGTTCTGGGAAGGAAAAGGGTTTAAGGGGTGGGTAGGAATCTGGGGTTCAGTATGCCCCGGTCATCCGCCTCCAAGACCTAGACAAACCTCACCCCATGAACCCGGGCACCCCTGCTAAATCACCAAACGTAGCGAACCACTTGGGGTGACCTATGGCAGAGGTGTTGGTTATCCAATAAAGGTTCCCGGGGCGGCGGTACCCATTCCCGCCTCCCAAATTGCATTATAATTGGAGGTGTTGGTATTCGTCGTCATTATAATTGAAGAATAGAAATAATAATAGAATGGAATCATGTTGGATTTCATCGTCATTATAATTGAATAGAAATAATAAAAAACAACAAAAAAACAACTACGGATTGTACATTTCAGCAGCCATTAGGAAAAATGAGTGGAGTCTGTCTTTGTTTTTGGGCACCGATCTTTTCCACAGGAATTCGCAGAGATATCCCTCATAATGGGCCTTTTTCCTCCCGAATCTAGGGACATTTCCCCTCACATCTCTCCAGCACCGCTCTATATTTTGAGTGTGTGCTCCGGTTTCGTGGTCTACAAACGTTATGCTGTGGTTCACACTCAAATGGACGAAACCTTCTTCTCCAAGGCAGTCATACGACTTCCAACAATCGCTTATGATCGTGGTGCCCGGCAGTATATATTCTTTGATTATTTTCAACAAAGTTTCCTTGGAGCGATCCTCTACTCCGCAGACAAACAATTTCTTTGATCCCCTCTCGAATCCACCGAAAATCCATTTTCCTTCCACTTCGCTTCATCTATCTCCACGGTAATACCGACACCTCCAATCTGTTGCTTCATTTTATCGCACCACAGCACGCAAACTTCCCGGCAATATGAAGACCAGTCCACGACCGTTTCACAGGTTATGTCCATTTCTTCCATGAGGAAGGTGGTTCGAGGTGGACACATCATCGTCCAAAATGCGACGAAGTTGCATATTTTGGCGATGGTGAGAGTTGATTGGCCGAAAAATGTGCCCTTTCTTATAGAAACCGAAAAATTACACCTTGTTTTGATCCGTTTGTGGCCAGAACTTATGACAGAAGTTTTTCTACAACGGTACATAGGATTCGAGAAGCTACACGCGTTACCACAAATATCACACATTTTCTCCCGGGATAGAAGTCGGTGGTTTCTCAACCACTGAATCATAGAATCATCGTTTCTAACTATATTGGCAAACTCTAAAATCCCAATAGAGCACGTTTGGCAAGACATTTTTGTTGTTGTAGAAAGCTATTCGGCAATAGGTCTGTGTGGCGAAACAAACAGTCGGAACTAAATCGGAACTATATGCAATGCTACCGGAAACCATAAAACCGGAAGGAAGAAATTAACGCGTAGAGACAATAAAATGAAATTACTAAAATTAAATTGATATAATTGAATTTAAAAAAAATACTCTGAAACCAGATACGTTTTTCATCTCACACCTGTCGGATCTGCCCTGATGATGGACACTGTCCGAAACGTTGGCTAAAGGAGGTAGGTAGCGCAACACGGCATAACACCGCAAAAACAAAAATATTCTGAAACCAATTGTGTTTTATGTACAATAGGTTTTCAGACAAGTTTTTTAACCTTAAAAAATTTTTTTTACTTCGAAAAATTTTTTTTTACATTGAAAAATTTTTTTTTACATTGAAAATTATTTTTTTAAGTAAAAAAAATAATTTTCAATGTAAAAAAACTTGCCTAAAGGCCTTTTTTCATTTAATATTCTAAATTTCGTAATAACAAATATATACGAATAGAGGTTTGTTAACATAATAATTCTGCTGTGTTTTCATAATTTCGCGGTATTTTATGTAGGTATCCCACCCCACGAAGTCGGCTACAGTCGTATTAGCTCTTGTTAATTTATCAAGGATACCAACATCACAGTGACAGGTACGGCCGCGGATTTTCGCTGTGTCGGTTCCCGAAGTGAATTTTGGTTTTATGCAATTGAAAATTAAAATGCATTATTTTCCGCCGCCCCAAAGCCAAAAAGTTTCCTTTTATAGTAATTAAGGCGAATCTAAAGTTTTTTTCTAAAAATTATTCGTAATAAGCGGTCCAGTCCGAACCGATAATTACCAAAAACTTTAGATTCGCAATTACTATGGTAAATATCGGTTCGGACTGGCCACGCTTATTACGAATAATTTTCAGAAAAAAACTTTAGATTCGCCTTAATTACTATAAAAGGAAACTTTTTGGCTTTGGGGCGGCGGAAAATAATGCATTTTAATTTTCAATTGCATAAAACCAAAATTCACTGCGCGAACCGACCCAGCGAAATTCCGCGGCCGTAAGTGTCAGTGTTATGTTGGTATCCTTGATAAATTAGCAAGAGCTAATACGACTGTAGCCGACTTCGTGGGATAAGGCGCGTAATTATGAAATTTGTCTAGCGGGCTTGTTTGTGTAACATGGTTTGTGATACAAAAGAATGTGCCCCTTTATAACGCCTACTCGCGTCAAGGCAAGAAAAACATCCCAGTTTTCAATTAGTTTAGCGGCTACGCTAGGTTTGTGTAACATGGTTTGTGATTCGCGGTATTTCATGTAGGTATCCCACGAAGTCGTATTAGCTCTTGTTAATTTATCAAGGATACCAACATAACAGTGACAGGTACGGCCGCGGATTTTCGCTGTGTCGGTTCGCGAAGTGAATTTTGGTTTTATGCAATTGAAAATTAAAATGCATTATTTTCCGCCGCCCCAAAGCCAAAAAGTTTCCTTTTATAGTAATTAAGGCGAATCTAAATTTTTTTTCTACAAATTATTCGTAATAAGCGGGCCAGTCCGAACCGATAATTACCAAAAACTTTAGATTCGCAATTACTATGGTAAATATCGGTTCGGACTGGCCACGCTTATTACGAATAATTTTCAGAAAAAAACTTTAGATTCGCCTTAATTACTATAAAAGGAAACTTTTTGGCTTTGGGGCGGCGGAAAATAATGCATTTTAATTTTCAATTGCATAAAACCAAAATTCACTTCGCGAACCGACCCAGCGAAATTCCGCGGCCGTAAGTGTCAGTGTTATGTTGGTATCCTTGATAAATTAGCAAGAGCTAATACGACTGTAGCCGACTTCGTGAATACATGAAAAGGCGCGTAATTATGAAAAACAGAATTAAAAATAATATAATGTAAACTAACCTCTAATCAGAATCACTTCAGAGTCTAGCTGAGGCACTGGAATCATGTTGGATTTCATCGTCATTATTTTTTTTTTTTTTTTTACATGATCTCCACACAGGAGGCCTTGAGGAAAATAATTTCCCTCAGGGCCTATGTCATCTTTGATGATGCTGTGTGGAGGGTTTTTTTTAAGGAAAAGGGAAGGAGAGGAGAGTTCTGGGAAGGAAAAGGGTTTAAGGGGTGGGTAGGAATCTGGGGTTCAGTATGCCCCGGTCATCCGCCTCCAAGACCTAGACAAACCTCACCCCATGAACCCGGGCACCCCTGCTAAATCACCAAACGTAGCGAACCACTTGGGGTGACCTATGGCAGAGGTGTTGGTTATCCAATAAAGGTTCCCGGGGCGGCGGTACCCATTCCCGCCTCCCAAATTGCATTATAATTGGAGGTGTTGGTATTCGTCGTCATTATAATTGAAGAATAGAAATAATAATAGAATGGAATCATGTTGGATTTCATCGTCATTATAATTGAATAGAAATAATAAAAAACAACAAAGAAACAACTACGGATTGTACATTTCAGCAGCCATTAGGAAAAATGAGTGGAGTCTGTCTTTGTTTTTGGGCACCGATCTTTTCCACAGGAATTCGCAGAGATATCCCTCATAATGGGCCTTTTTCCTCCCGAATCTAGGGACATTTCCCCTCACATCTCTCCAGCACCGCTCTATATTTTGAGTGTGTGCTCCGGTTTCGTGGTCTACAAACGTTATGCTGTGGTTCACACTCAAATGGACGAAACCTTCTTCTCCAAGGCAGTCATACGACTTCCAACAATCGCTTATGATCGTGGTGCCCGGCAGTATATATTCTTTGATTATTTTCAACAAAGTTTCCTTGGAGCGATCCTCTACTCCGCAGACAAACAATTTCTTTGATCCCCTCTCGAATCCACCGAAAATCCATTTTCCTTCCACTTCGCTTCATCTATCTCCACGGTAATACCGACACCTCCAATCTGTTGCTTCATTTTATCGCACCACAGCACGCAAACTTCCCGGCAATATGAAGACCAGTCCACGACCGTTTCACAGGTTATGTCCATTTCTTCCATGAGGAAGGTGGTTCGAGGTGGACGCATCATCGTCCAAAATGCGACGAAGTTGCATATTTTGGCGATGGTGAGAGTTGATTGGCCGAAAAATGTGCCCTTTCTTATAGAAACCGAAAAATTACACCTTGTTTTGATCCATTTGTCGCCAGAACTTACGACAGAAGTTTTTCTACAACGGTACATAGGATTCGAGAAGCTACACGCGTTACCACAAATATCACACATTTTCTCCCGGGATAGAAGTCGGTGGTTTCTCAACCACTGAATCATAGAATCATCGTTTCTAACTATATCGGCAAACTCTAAAATCCCAATAGAGCACGTTTGGCAAGACATTTTTTGTTGTTGTAGAAAGCTATTCGGCAATAGGTCTGTGTGGCGAAACAAACAGTCGGAACTAAATCGGAACTAAATGCAATGCTACCGGAAACCATAAAACCGGAAGGAAGAAATTAACGCGTAGAGACAATAAAATGAAATTACTAAAATTAAATTGATATAATTGAATTTAAAAAAAATACTCTGAAACCAGATACGTTTTTCATCTCACACCTGTCGGATCTGCCCTGATGATGGACACTGTCCGAAACGTTGGCTAAAGGAGGTAGGTAGCGCAACACGGCATAACACCGCAAAAACAAAAATATTCTGAAACCAATTGTGTTTTATGTACAATAGGTTTTCAGACAAGTTTTTTAACCTTAAAAATTTTTTTTTACTTCGAAAAATTTTTTTTACATTGAAAAATTTTTTTTTACATTGAAAATTATTTTTTTACTTAAAAAAATTATTTTTAAAATTATTTTTTTAAGTAAAAAAATAATTTTCAATGTAAAAAAACTTGCCTAAAGGCCTTTATTCATTTAATATTCTAAATTTCGTAATAACAAATATACACGGTGTCCGGAAACTCGTAGTACAAGCGGAAAACTGGTGAACCTACATCACATAGAGAACCCAAATAAACATAAAGATTTTGAATTTAAGCATTTTTAAATTTAAAATTAAGAAAAAAAAAAATTTTAAAAAAATTTCGGCTTTTTAGGGTTAAAATTTTGGAAAAGCGGAAATGTCATGATGACAGATGGAAGATGTTATTCTAAAATTATTTATAAGTTGCTAAATCTCTTTTCGTCTCCATAGTTTATTTATTTTCATCTTGCTAATTTATTCTCCCACCTCTTCTAAGCATTAAAATATGGTTAATTTGCGTACCTATTTATTTTGTTATTTAGCAGTCCCGCATCTTGTTGCAATGTTTTCAAATCCAAAAACACATCACAAACATTGTCACCAATTGTTAACTTTATCACAATAATTATCATCAACGACATTGGAGGGTATCCATCGCTTTCCCGCCCTGGTATAGGACAGATGGTTACTCCTTCAAGGCTCTCGCAAGGACTCTTTATTTTTTTTTTTGAAAGAATGAATCTACATTTAAGTTTGAACGAATCTAGACCTCCAGTATCCCTGATTATTTCACACATTTATTATTATCACAAGTACCTAGTTCACACACTTTCAAGAACATGTCATATTATTTACAACAGGTACGTTGAACGAATCTAGACCTCTAGTGTAATATTCTGCATTAGAATATTCCATAGTAATCCACAATAATTCACTAATTAATCGCACAATAATTCGCTTAATTTCATTCACAATTAATCACACAAAGAAAATAACATACGAATAACAAAAACCCCTTGTTTTAAAGTTTGTTCAACACTTAATAATTAATAACGCTGATTATTTACGATTCAAATAAAAATAACTATTAAAATTAATTATTTACGTTTCAAATAAAAATAAAAAACAAGAAACACGCATTTGATTTTGAAACAAATTCGCTTAATTTACGCTTAGTTTACGCTGTTCAATTTAACACGTCAAAGCACGAATACAATCAATACAAACTAAAGGGCCCTGAACCCTGACCCCCTCACGGCACTGCATGCAGAGACCATAGGTATGAGTAAACTAGCGCTGTTTCGTTTTTTAAAGGGGCTCAAGAAAGAGACGCATGCACGGACTCGTCACAGCATTTCTCGTCACACAGTCCTTGCATTGTTGAATGAATCTCAACGCAAACGCCACAACAGCGACCATTTTTATTTTAGTTCCCGAGGGTGAAAGGGATCCAAGTCCGAAATTTGAAGAAATGAGTTTTTAATGCAGACTTGAAGTAAATTATCATGTTTATCAGTGGCAGGAAAGATTTTCAAAATTTCACGTGGATGCAAGTACCATGATGCAACAACAATCTTAGAAGCAGAAGGATGTACCATGGACTTTATTCCTTTTATAATACACCACATGTCATAACAAAATAGTCTACTTCATTTAGAGGCAGTAGGACTCAAGTCCATGTTTTTGTTTTTTTTTTTACATGAGCTCCACACAGGAGGCCCTGATGAAAATAATTTCCCCCGGGGCCTATGTCATCTTTGGGGATGCTGTGTGGAGAGTTTTTTTTAAGGATGGGAAGGAGAGGAGAGTTCTGGGAAGGAAAGGGGTTTAAGGGGTGGGTAGGAATCTAGGGTTCAGTGTGTCCTGGTCATCCGCCTCCAAGACCTAGACAAACCTAACCCCATGAACCCGGGCACCTCTGCTAAATCACCAAAAGTAGCGAACCACTAGGGGTGACCTATGGCATAGGTGTTGGTTATCCAATAAAGGTTCCCGGGGCGGCGGTACCCATTCCCGCCTCCCAAATTGAAAAGTTGACTCAAGCCAGCGTTTTTTTTTAAACAATTATTTTTAAAGACTTTACGTTTTAAAAATTTCGTTTCCCCCCTTTGCTCCTTTTTAAAACAAAACTAATTGATTTAATAATTACTTTTTTTGTTATCTATCAGCATGGATATCCGAAGAAGTTATGAGACTATAGTTACAGAAAAACTAGTTTTTGGCTCTCCTGAACATTTAGCCTTTTGGACTTGCATCCGTATGTTTCGGGTACAGAATTTGGTTCGTAAGTTCAAGGCCAAGCTTAGTGTTGCTTATCTCTTCTTTTGTGTTGATCGAACCGAGCGCAGAAAGGGACAGCAAATTTCGCATTGTACTTTGTTTGACCTGGAAGCGCGAAAAGAATGAACAGCTGATTTTAACCGTGAAACGACTGTAAAACACGGAATAAAATTGTGGATAATTTCAAAATAATGCTTTAAATCCGGATTTCTTTGTTTGTTTTCTTTTAAATAGTTTTTACTAGTTATGTACTATGATCGTCAGTAATAATTTATAAGAATTTGACCAAAAAAAAAATCAACTTCTGACTCGATTTACTCGAAAACGAAAGCTCAAATAAAAAAAAATTATACCACAAAATCGACTCCAAATGTGATGAGGATTCCCCAGTTTCCCGCTTGTACTACGAGTTTTCGGACACCTTGTATACGAATAGAGGTTTGTTAACATAATAATTCTGCTGTGTTTTCATAATTTCGCGGTATTTTATGTAGGTATCCCACCCCACGAAGTCGGCTACAGTCGTATTAGCTCTTGTTAATTTATCAAGGATACCAACATCACAGTGACAGGTACGGCCGCGGATTTTCGCTGTGTCGGTTCCCGAAGTGAATTTTGGTTTTATGCAATTGAAAATTAAAATGCATTATTTTCCGCCGCCCCAAAGCCAAAAAGTTTCCTTTTATAGTAATTAAGGCGAATCTAAAGTTTTTTTCTAAAAATTATTCGTAATAAGCGGGCCAGTCCGAACCGATAATTACCAAAAACTTTAGATTCGCAATTACTATGGTAAATATCGGTTCGGACTGGCCACGCTTATTACGAATAATTTTCAGAAAAAAACTTTAGATTCGCCTTAATTACTATAAAAGGAAACTTTTTGGCTTTGGGGCGGCGGAAAATAATGCATTTTAATTTTCAATTGCATAAAACCAAAATTCACTTCGCGAACCGACCCAGCGAAATTCCGCGGCCGTAAGTGTCAGTGTTATGTTGGTATCCTTGATAAATTAGCAAGAGCTAATACGACTGTAACCGACTTCGTGGGATAAGGCGCGTAATTATGAAATTTGTCTAGCGGGCTTGTTTGTGTAACATGGTTTGTGATACAAAAGAATGTGCCCCTTTATAACGCCTACTCGCGTCAAGGCAAGAAAAACATCCCAGTTTTCAATTAGTTTAGCGGCTACGCTAGGTTTGTGTAACATGGTTTGTGATTCGCGGTATTTCATGTAGGTATCCCACGAAGTCGTATTAGCTCTTGTTAATTTATCAAGGATACCAACATAACAGTGACAGGTACGGCCGCGGATTTTCGCTGTGTCGGTTCGCGAAGTGAATTTTGGTTTTATGCAATTGAAAATTAAAATGCATTATTTTCCGCCGCCCCAAAGCCAAAAAGTTTCCTTTTATAGTAATTAAGGCGAATCTAAATTTTTTTTCTACAAATTATTCGTACTAAGCGTGGCCAGTCCGAACCGATAATTACCCCTTTTTTTAATCACTTTTTATCTTGCGAAGAAATATTTAATGAAATTTATCTGTATTACAACTTTGCTTCCATATTTCTGGCAAATGCCCTTGAGTTTGTCAACTAGTTTATTCCTTTTTTTTAATATCTAATTGAGTGAAACAAAGTCCCGTTTAACTCAAACATTTGACATTTCATTTATCTGTAATTGATTTTTTTTCCTGTAACCTAATTTTGATAATTACAACAAGAAACAACTATTTTCATTCACAAAATAGGTTATTAGATTCTTAGTTTGGGTTAACTTGGTAAATCATGCATATTTAGATGCGCCCGCAAATGCTAATCTATACAAAAAAAAATTGTGGCAAAGGAATCATTTTATATGAGAAATTTTCAACTTTGATAGTATAAAAATGGAATTTTAAAACTACCTAGATTTCTAACACCGTTTAGATCATATTTCTTACCATGGTAGTAACAGAGACAACGATTTCTAAGAGACCTGTACGAGTTGTTCCGAAAACCCAACGAATTAATCTAAGGAGTTTTTGTGACAAACCCAGAGTTACAAAAGTATTATTGTAGCTTAATCGTAGATTACTAAACTGTCGTACGAGTGACTATGTTACTAAACATTCGTTAAAAAAAATAAAACGGGAATAAATAAGATAATCAAATTTTTTTTATTATTTAAGAAATAATAATAACATTCCTTGGGTTTAAGAGATCACGTGATAATGATTTTTTATTTAATTCTACACGGTTGGGACACGTATTCATGTTATGCATCCTACATATGGCTCTTTTGCATTTCATGCAAAAGTTTGTTGTCATTTTTCTCGTCTTGGTGGACAAAAGGCACATATTTTTCTTAAATTTGGTACTTGAATAGTTGCCGCTTCAGGAACAGATTCAACAAACAAGATACTTTATATGGGCTCTTTTATTTCACACATATTAACCCTAGAATACTAAACTATCTTAAACATAAAATTTACGAAAACTTTAAGACAATCATTCTAAGTCAACACATAAATGACACCCGACCACAATGACAGCGCGTGGCACACTGACGGAACAAATTAGGAAGGTACTATAAAGCGGGGAGCGCGGGAACGGTGCGAACATTGTTTTTTTCAGGAATCGTCATTTTGCCATCGTAATTTTTACGATAGTTTAGTATTCTGGGGTTAAGTACTGTTTTGTTTCTATAATATAAATAAAATTAAGTTTTAAAGATTCATCTTTCTAACTTGTTTGTTATATTAGTTCTGCTATGGAGCTCCCCAACAAAGACAGTGTGACCATCAAGACGGAACCAGAGCCCCGAAGAACAGATGGAGTGGAAATGTCTTACACGGATATTGATATAGACCTACAGGATATAAAGAAGGAAAGCCAGGAATACTCTGAGCCGTTAGCAGGTATGAAGGATATTGATATAGACCTACAGGATATAAAGAAGGAATACTCTGAGCGGTTAGCAGGTATGAAGGATATTGATATAGACCTACAGGATATAAAGAAGGAAAGCCAGGAATACTCTGAGCCGTTAGCAGGTATGAAGGATATTGATATAGACCTACAGGATATAAAGAAGGAATACTCTGAGCGGTTAGCAGGTATGAAGGATATTGATATAGACCTACAGGATATAAAGAAGGAAAGCCAGGAATACTCTGAGCCGTTAGCAGGTATGAAGAATATTGATATAGACCTACAGGATATAAAGAAGGAATACTCTGAGCGGTTAGCAGGTATGAAGGATATTGATATAGACCTACAGGATATAAAGAAGGAATTCTCTGAGCGGTTGGCAGATATGAAGGATATTGATATAGACCTACAGGATATAAAGAAGGAAGCCAGGAATACTCTGAGCGGTTGGCAGGTATGAAGGATATTGATCTTTGTACCCCATACAAAAATAATAATAAATCAATAATAAAGGAATGAAAGTGCTTGGCTTCATTCTTTGAAATTCCAGAGGTTTTAGGAATATTACAACATTAAACATTTGTATATATCATACATCCTTAGTTCGTAGTCAAGTCGAATATAACTCCTCGAACTAGTCAATTAATTTAAAAAACCTTCAGATTCAATTGAAAGAAATTATAAATTCGGTATTCCCATTGAAAACATAAACTATAATTATTCCTTGATGAAATAATTAAATTTATTAAGACTTTCAGATCAAAGAATTATATCCGCCTTAATATTTAAGTTCAAAATTGTAAATGGTCGGAAAGACAGTCCTGATTTAATTAACCTTATTGATTTTCATATTCCCACGAGAGCTACTCGTACCAAAATCCCGTTTAAATGTAACAATACCAGGACTCGCTTTTACGTAAGTTGCATGAAGTTAAAATAGACACGGAGATGTGGCGCATGTATTTAACTGCACGGAAGGTAGGTACAAGGGGGCTATGCTATTAGATATTTTCAATCAATATTAATTTAACCTAAGTCTACCTAATTTGTACGGACTTGTATATCTTACTTATATGCTTATATCCCTGACATAATTTCACAATAAAATGCCACAATTAATTGTTATTATTTTTTTTATTATTTCTAATGTCACCATGCTCAACATGAACATGAGAAGTATCCGAAAACATTTTGATGACTTATGTATCCTTCTCAATTCTTTATCTTTCCAGCTACATATAATAATACTCACTGAAATCGAAATGCGAGAATGAGTCCCTTTCAGCTTATCGATTCCAGACACACCTCACACAATAACCCCACTGTATTTAATGACATCCAAAATACCAGAAGGACAAGACAGTTATTCCCACCAAACAGTTATTTCAAGAAACTGAAATTATGGAACTAAGGCGAATTTACTGCATCCAATGTCTTCAATTTATATTTACTCGTCCTAACAATTTCACTAAAAATACAAATCGCTCTAGCCACTACATACCATGAGCGTGTACATAGTGCCTCACTGCAAAACCAGGCTGGCCCAAAGGCACATTAACTGTATTGCCCCAAAATTGTTCATTTGTAAAAGTAATCTCTTTTTAGGATTAACCCCTCCACAACGTAAGCAGATATAAGCGTTAAAAATAGGACAGCAGTCAAGTACAATAAGCGTGTTTATACGTCAGCACGTGTGTTTCCAGAGAAATCGTTATAACTCCGTTATTGTTTTAGTTACATCCCTAAAACAAAAAGTCAAAGGTCGATAGTAGATCAAGCTGCACATTTCTATCAAGTTGTCTATGGAAATACATAACAGGAATCAGCTGTCAATCGTGTAGTTGACAAAAATATTTAAAAGATTATTTATTTAATCGTGTAGTTGACAAATTTGCTACCGGCAGCTCCACCGCGCTCCACATTTTAAATTTTTATTAAATATTTTTATATGAAATGATAAAAAAGTGAGGTGACAAAAGTGTTTATTACACATATATACAATAGAATAAGTATTTTTGTTTGCATAATCTGTGATTTTAGTACCGTTTTCACATAAAAACATCATGTGAGTCATTTTTACCTATTTTTAATGTTTGCGTTCTAAATTTTAATATTTACAAATGCTAATATTTATTTGTAATATAATAATTTGAAAGCCTATTTTGTAACCTATCTAAAACAGTTGTTACTATTCGGCTACGTTCAGAAATGTTTCATTTATAGAGCTTTAATTGTGAAGCGGTTATAACTAAAAGTTTTCGTAAAATGTCATTTCATTTAAGACACCAAAAGCTAATATTCTCGAAAATTCGGAGGGGTTTTAACCTACAAATGAAGAATGATAAAATGTATTCAACCTTAGAATTTATGTACGTTTGTTTGTACGCATTTCTGTACCTCCCACGTCTATCTGGAAACATATAGGTATTAGGATATATCTGTGTCGAGACAGACTCGGGAGGTACATAAATGCGTACAAACATAACAGGCAGACATCGAAAAAACACCTGTAATCGAACTTTATGTAGAAAATTTAAAAAAAAGTAAACTGATTATTAAAATGTCGAGGTGAACAGCTTATTAATTTATAAATTACTGCCATCCCTCTCCGAGATTAGGTAGCAAAACAACACGTACAAAAAAAATATTTGTCATTTTCATTGTCAAAAGTATGATCTTGATTGATGTATATATCAATTTGCCGTGTTTCGCTTCCTATTTCTTTAGTCAACGTTTCAGAGAGCGTTACAGTGTTCGTCATTAGGGCAAATGTGTAAATTATGTATGCAGAATTGCCTGTTTATGAATGCAGAAGTGACACCGTGTTGCGCGCGCTAATCCTAGGATATAGCTTATCGCGTTAATTACCGTACGATGTTAGATAAATTCAAACACTCTTGAACATCTCAAGTAAAGAGTTTTGTTGTTTATAGCTAAAGGAATTTGTCCCTTACGCATTACTGAACCATTCATCCGATTGCGATGAAACTTTGATGTTGTGCGCACGCCTGCAATGGTTTCTATATTAAAGGTGACCTCTGGCATTATTTCCTATACAATTCATCCGATAGCGATGAAACTTTGGTGATTTGTTGTGCGCACGCCTGCAAAGGTCTATAGGTATTGGCGAGCTCCGGCATTATGAAATTTATATACAAAATTAACTATAGGTGATGCTCGGTTGAAATATGTGTGTATTTTATATAGTTTAGCGCCAAGGAGGGAAAGAAGGACCGGAAGGTGGAAACGGGAGGGAGGAGGGGAATGAAGGAGGGGGTTCACGGGTGAGAAATGCGTGGAGGGTTCGCGGGACGGGGGGACTCGGGAAGAAAGAATATTGATTTTTTAGAGAGCGATGAATTTCACCAGAACTTAAGAAAAATTATAAGCTTGCTTCGAGCACACGGACACGCCCACAGCACAGTTCTTGCTATGCAGTTATGGTTTGTTCGCGATTTAAAAAAAAAAGTTAGGACTTGTAAGACAAAACTATCAAAATTTCACACAAAAAAAATCAAGGAAGGACATCGTAGACTAAAGATTTCACATTTATTCAATTTGTGATTTCATCTCAAACCCTAGCCATTTTAGCAGTCGGTGGCTTAATTGAAAAATGGGTCGGGTCAAGATGTCGTGGGTTCAATTCCTCTTTCAATGCACTAGCAACATCTTCCGCTTATTATGATGCTAGTAGGAGATTTTAAAATTGTCAGGTTATTCGTAAACCGGGAATACTAATTATGAATCTTTTTCTTTAAAAAAAAGTAGTACCCAATACATAGAGAAGCCTCACCCCACGATCCTGGGCACCTCTGCTAAATCACCAAACGTAGGGAACTACTTGGGTGACCTATGGCAGAGGTATTGGTTAGCCAATGGATGGTTGCCGGGGCGGCAATAGTCGCCTTCCAAATTGATACCTCATCCCATGACCCGGGAACCCCTGCTAAGTCATCATGCATCAAACCACTTGGGTGACCTACGGTAGGGTGTGCAGGGGTGTTGGTTATCCAAAAAATGTTTTCCGGGGCGGCGCGGCAGTACCCATCCCGTCCCGTCTCCCAAATTGATAAGAGAAATTAAAGAGAAACAATGATAATTGTAGTTCCGTTATAATAAATAATATAGCTTTGTTTTATGAACGGTCACCTCAAGTTTACATAACACTTTATAGGTAATCTAACGTAATAATACATTGAGAAAATAACAGATATTTTCGTAAATATTATGTGTATTTTAAAATTGTGGCAGCCCTACTAGTTACTATCAACATGTCTGGGAACGAATGTTTGAAATTATCCTTGTCGAGAATTATTAGCCAAGTTCCAAACCAGACCTTTTGTAAATAATGCGTGCGCTGCATCTCCTATTGTAAATTTCAAATATTAAATTTAATAACACCCGCGCGCTGCAGATACACCTCCTTTCGAATCCGTTTAAAAGTAAATTTCACGACTGGTTCCAATCGAAATTTTTCGTGCGGAGAGCGGGGCCTTCAAAACGTCCTTCGCGTTCACGGTAGTGTGACCCTTCACACTGACACAACATCCTCAGAGATTAGTTATTGAGTCAATGTAAAAAAGAGTTATTCTAATTTTTAATTTATCAGCTTCCCCGCCGCTGGTAAAGAAAATAAATGAATTTATTATCCAATTTAAATTAATCGTAAGTATTTACATTAACGTTGATGATGTTAATTCAGTCTGCACTTCTGGAAACCTTGGTCACAAGGTTCGTATAAAATGTAAACCAATGTAAGCTCGTCAAGGGGATAGAGCGGTGATTGGCTAGAAAGTCTTGACATAGCTTGAAGTTCATTATCTATCACGAGATTTGAATTTGTTGCAATACAAGTGGCGTCAAGCGATCTAGCAAATGATTTAGTTATAATAATTTGATAAAATTATTCTATAGTATGTAGGTACTTACATTATAAAAACTAATGTTCGGAATAAAAGGGAGCAATCGCAGGAATATTTTCAGTGTTACTTGAACATTGAAGATATATAATGGAGGTTATTAGGGCCTTGTACATATTGCATTTGCAGACATACAATTTTTCAAACTGATTTAGCAAACTATCATGACATCAGATATCTATCTATCAAACTATCAGATATGACAGGCAAAGAGTTGGGAATAATTTTATTCACACAAAGAATCGCTCAGAGTGAAAGATACTCTCAGTATCGCCTTGGTGAAAGTCGTGAAACACTTCTATTCGGAATTGAAACGTGGCTAAAAATGGTTATGGCCGTATTTGGTGGCAATATCATTTGAATAACCAGCACTTCCCTTTCTTCCTCTTCCCATACTGAAATAGTTCAAACTCTTCATCACAGACATAATATGGATAAAATATGATTTATTTTTGACGCAACGTAATCATACCGAAAGTCAAATTTTAAAATGCACAAAGATACAAGAATTTTTTTAACAATAACTGCATATAGTATTCCTAGAGAAAAATAATTTCCCTCGGAGCCTATGTCGTCTTTGGGGATGCTGTATGGACGGACGGTGTTGTGAATGGTTCTACACCAACTCAGAAACACCTCAGAAAGGTCATTAAAAGCTATGAAAAAATTATTTTCAAATATCCGGTAACCCTAACCTAACTTAACCTATTTAGTCCTTTTTATATATTTTTTTATCATCACTCTTAATGACCTTAATGAGTTGGTTTCTTTCTGAGTTGTCCGGTTACCGTTGTGAATATGGGTCTTGAAGAGAACGTCTAAATAATATATGTCTGGAAAGAGCGCACTTGTGTATCCCGACTATGCACCGGTGCCGAACGGATAAATAATACTAGTTACCCTGAGGATCTTTACTGTAAGTTATTAATCATAAGTCTAAGTGATTCTTTAGGTTTAATAAATTAAGTTGTAAAATGGCCTATTTCAATAATACGATTATCATTATTTTGTTATTAGGCCATTTTTGTGTTTAGTTCGTAGAACTCCATTTAAATTTAAAGTTAATCAAATAATAATGTTATTAGGTAAATGAATCAATTTAACTTTGTTTGAACCACTTTTACATTAAAGTAAATCCGACCGGTTTCAGAACGACCGTTCCTTTTTCAGGACAAATGTATACTGATTTGATAATTTTGAAATATGGATGGGAACAATGTATTATTACGGTAGGGGTGGATCCGTTGCTAGGTATTAATGAAGAGTGGGTTTGTAGGGGAACGTATCCATGATTGGGCTATTAGACAATATTTTTTGTTTGTTGATAATAGATTCATTATTTTTACGGGATTTTTTTTCCAAGGCTTTTAAGTTATCTAAACATTTTCCTTTATGATTAATATGAAGAATATTTATTTTTTTTATTTTTTATTTATAAGTATTAATATTTAAAAATAATTCATCTATTTTCAACAAACAAAACATATTGTCTTATAGCCCAATCATGGACATGGACATGTTCCCCTACCCACCCACTCTTCATTAAGAGCGTTTAACCAGCCAGCAGCCGAAAATCCACATTTCTTCGAAAGTTGTTCTTACGATCGTGCAGGGCGGTTACAATGAGGAAGATTAATTATTCTCTGTAACAGCTTTTTAAAATTATAACTCAATATCGATTTTATTTCATTCCAAATTTGCTTTAGTTTATACCTACATCCAAAAGTACTGAAAGGCGTGATGCTAAAACTATTAAAATATAGTACTTTTTGTAAATTTTTTTTGATTATAAGTATTTATCATTTTCCAATAATGTCTACGTTAAATAAGAATGTTAAAAAAATCTGAAATATATTAGTTTGTAACTGCGCAAATAAATATATAAATGGACCAATTTTCGTCAAGAAACACATGTACGTATTTATTTTTACGCAGTTACAAATATAAATATATAATTTGTAACTGCGCAAATATATATAAATGGACCAATTTTCGTCAAGAAACACATGTACGTATTTATTTTTGAATGATTTTTTTTTTTAGAATTTTAATTTTAGTTTAAATAAAATCATTAAAAAATAAATACATACATGTGTTTCTTGACGAAAATTGGTCCATTTATATATTTGTAAAGGAAATATATTCCCTTTAAATTTGAATCTTATAATGTCAATTAGAATGCAATCATCGATTGTCATTTGTTTTGTTATTCTATTATTTGATTGTTAGAAAAAACCATTCAAAGTGATATTAATAAACATAAATGTCGTTTCTTAGTTAAAAAAAACTTTGCAACACAAGTGTTTTATTTAGAAATTAATAAAAAGGAATTAAACCTATCAACATATTATAAAACGACATTTCGTTTTAAACCAAAAATGGAGAAAATTCAATTCGAATTTACGCTATTACCTGGATGCGATGGCAGATCAAATATTATTAGCATTACAAAAATAGTCACAAATGATGGAAAAGTGTTTACAATACCAGAAATGCTACGATCCGCCAGCTATCACGAGGAGATAATGAAAACTAGTGCTTTTGGAAAAATAAAAAATAGTTTGAAAAAAAGATACCAGGTTAGAAGAGTCTGGTTAACCATGACAGAAGAACTAAAAAAAACATATGTAGACGAAGATGGAAACCTACAGTTTGGAGACCAATACCTCGAAGAATTGGACGAAAAAAGTTTACAAGTACATCAAAAAGAAGATGCATTAGGAAAATTAATTGAAAAGTTAGTGGAAGATAAGCAACAGAGCTTAAAAAACATTGCTGAGAAGTTTGTTATAGAAAAATTCTGCACTAAAAATACAAATGCAAGCCAGTGGATGGAAGTGTTTGAAAAAGAATGTTTGCGGTTTGATGTGACCATGGATGGAAAAAAAATAGAAATACTCAGATTGTTCATGGATAAATCTTGTATAGACTGGTACAGTTCCATGATTATAAAACTAACAATGAACTCAGAGTGGTCAACATGGAAAAACAAATTCTGTGAATCATTTGCAAACAAAGGATGGAACCCTGTCACATACGCACTATCATTTAGATACAAAGATGGTTCTCTGTTGGATTATGCTATGAGAAAAGAAAAACTTCTATTGGATGTGAGAAGATCAATTGACACCGGTACTTTGATAGATCTTGTTGCTTCCGGACTACCAGAATTCATACTTAACAAGATCGATAGAGAAGGATTACAAGATACTGTAGATTTGTTTAATGAAGTAAACAAGTATGAACATATGGTCAACAAAAAAAGATTTATGAATAAGAAAACATTTGGAAATGCAGAACATAATAAAA